>JARQOC010000004.1:401692118-402399467 GCA_033576535.1 Allobates femoralis | reverse complement strand
TCAACAGATAACAGACATATCTGATGTCCCTGTAAATATAAAAAACAAACATCACAGTCATCAGATTATATAATGTGATTAGTCAATAATGTAAAATAATGGCTTGAGTGATTTTCTTCTCTCCAGTAAACCTATAAACACAAAAATGTAATAATACATAATGACATGAATATGCCATCCGTATGCATGTTTTTTTCTCAGAAACTACTAATCAACAATCATTAAAAGTACCGTTACACAGGGCAACATCGCCGGCAACTCAGGGGCGTGGCGAAGTTGAAGCAACATCGCTAGTGCGTTGTACGTGTAACAGGACGATTTCAACAGTGATAAGTTGCTTGAGCGGAGTTGCCAGGTTTATGAACATGTTGGTAAACCAGGCGATGTTGCTCAGGCGATCTGCAACCATCGCTCTGTGTGACACCGCAACAGTGATGTTGAAAGCAACTTCACCTATTCACTACAATGTTAATGATCGCACGCTGGGTTGAGTTTAATCCTGCCAGCGAAATTTGCTTTCAACATCGCAGCTGCATTGCTGGCGATGTCCCTGCGTGTAACATCTCACAAGCAATCTTGGCAAAGTGCCCAAAACGTGCGCGAGCCAGTGAGTTGCCGGCGATGTTGCCCCGTGTAACGGTACCTTTGATGGATGATTTACAGTGTTCTCTACTACAGAATTAGTAATGTATCCATAAAAATCGGAAGACATACAGGTGTTTCCGTGTGACATTCGTTTTTTTTCTCTCTCCATTGACTTGCAATAATGAGTCTTGACCTTTTCATATGACTATTGTGAGGTAGCGAGCCGGGGGACTACCTTGCTGCGTAATGACGCCAACACATGTGTATAATTTTTCACGTAACTACCCGTTTATTTCTCAACAGCATCAATAACCGGGTTAGTACATTAACATTTAACACATACACGCAAGGTAGCGTAACTACAAACAGTTTGCCAGTTAGCGATCGCACCCGGGCCCCTGCAGCCTAGGGGGCCCAAGTCCCCTTGGCTATAGAAAAAGACTATTACTATTAAAGATTTGCAATAATTGGGGGCCCCGTTGGAGCTTTCGCATCGGGGCCCCTGGGCCTGAAGTTACGCCACTGCATACACGTCACATAATACATTGATATTACATATAACATTGCACATATACCATTATTGTAACCCGGGACCGGTAACCACCTCTCTCCCCATTGGAGCTGTAACACTTGCTCCCGTGGTAGCTACGGCCTCCGGCTATATACACTTTACACATAAATACATAAGTTACATTTCAACGATGACCCCTCCGGGTTCATAACAGGGATGTGGGTCCCAATGGCGGTACCTGCCGCCTGGCTTTTGTCACCCAGCCTGATGACTCCATATATATATCCCGTAGTCAGGATTCCTGCCTGACCGGGACCTTAATACCACATGTGATCCATCATACACTATCCATGGATCACATGCATCCACACATCCGCTCACAGCCCATCATAATACATCCATGGACTGTGGCTCCTCCATGGTCCATTACAGGGATTGGCAAACCTTAGAATCCGGGCTAACCATGCGTCACCATGGCCTACTCACCACGGTACGGGCCACCAGTCGCCACCAAACCTCCATCTCATCTCATGGCAGGTCTCCAGGTCGACGACTGTACCCTGCGTCTGAGTAGCACCCTAACGGATCAGCCATGGCTACCCTTCTAGGAGCCCTATTACCCCTGTGTCTGGCACCACAGGCACACCCACACCATTAGAGGCTGTGGTTGAGGGACAGGTACCCACTGCAAGCAGCAGGGCAAGCCTCCTCTCGTCCCACAGGGACGTAAATCCAATATCATCCACACTAGCTGGGTCACTCTTCTCCACATCATTATACATGGCTCTTACATATAGGCCATCGTCTCTCATTCAGGGCATTACCTAAGCCCTCATACACATACAGTGAACACAGGTCCCTCACTGACTTTCTAGTCGGACCTCGGGCGGCTATGCCCGCCTAGCACATTTCATACACCAGGTGCACAGTTCCACAGCATTTGAGAACTGCTTTCTTACCGGGCACGGATCCGGGTCTCGCTACCTGTATCACAGGTTCCACCAGGCATCCCCACGGGCTCCTTTCCCGGGCGTGTTTCACCCCACCCCGGACCAGTATCCACCAGGTTCAACCATAGCTTCCCCTTCCAGGTGCTGCCACGACCGCGGACCTAGGCACCGGCATGGAGCTAGCATGCTCCCATTATTCCAGGCACACAGAGCTCTGGACTGGACTGCTCTGCTCTCTGGCTGGTAATCATCTCTCAGCATGAGTCTCAGCTTCCATCTGAATCTCTCAATCACTCAGCTGGCAGCTCTTGTCGTGCTGCCACACCCACACTGAGTCATCCAGCTGGGCTGCTATTCCTCGGACACACCCACCTGACACACCCACCTGGGCTGTCAGCAATCACTCATTACATCCCATTCCTCGATTTCATGAGCCACTCACTAGTCACTTTAAACTCATTGTGTTCAGAACAGGTTCACACAGCGTCATCCACTATCAAACCGGCCAGTGTGAACAGGATCATACCCTGATCCTGCATGTGATGCGCCCCGGCCATGGGGAGGCGGTGCCTCACACTATACATAGCATGATTAACTTGCACTGCCTCATTGAATAACATGGGTCCGAGTGCAATGTAATTTCACTGTACTCATCGTTTTACATGGAGATGTGCGTGAACCCTAATAGAAAAGATGCTGTTCACCTGAAAACAAATGCTCACTTTACTATATACAGAACCAACATTATCTATGGAATGAATGCTCTCACTACTATGATACTGTACACGCCTGTACTCCTAACCTCTCAAAGAAATTCACTTGACGAAAATCGAGACAAGATACAAACTCACACATATAAATCTTATTATGAAAAATGCAAGTAATTTAAATTGTTGTGTATATAGCTATGGGCAGCCAATTAGCTATTGCAGTCAACACTGAATCCTTGACATTCTTGTTAATTATTGCATTGACAGATTTTGTCATACACGTCTCTTTCCTTGTATGTATTGGAACAACACAAAAAAAAACTGAGAAAAAAGGCAAATTTGACATAACATCACACAAAACCCCAAAAATGAGGCCGGACAAATTGTTTTCTCTTTTCCAAAATTGTGGCTAAAACTTTGTTTCAAGAAGTGATGTTCATCCAAACTCAACTGTGGCATGTAACAGGTGTGGGCAATATGAAAATCACACCTGATAAAAAGGGGAGATGTTGACTCAATCTTTGCATTGTGTCTATATGTGCCACATTAAGCATGGAGTACAAAAAGAAGGAGAAAAGAACTGCGAATATCTGAGAACCAAAATTGTTACAAAATATCAAGAATCCCAAGGTTACACATCCATCTCCAGAGATCTTGATGTTCTTTTGTCCACGGTGCACAACATAATCAAGACATTTACAAACCATGGCACTGCAGCTAATCTTTCTGGACGTTGACAGCAGGGAAAATTTTATGGAAGGTTGCAGTACAATATGTTACTATAGCTGAACTAGAGCGGGTGCAGAGAAGAGCGACCAAGGTTATTAGAGGACTGAGGGGTATGCAATGGCAAGACATTTCATTAAACTTGGGGTTATTTAGTTTGGAATAATGAAGGCTAATGCTGGTTTCAACTGCAGTTTTTCCCCTGATCAGGTTCGATCCGATCAGGTTTGTGTGCCAAAACCAAAAGAGGAACTTGCAGAGAAAAACTATCATTGAAAGATTGACGTGTAAAGCGGCCCCTAAGGTCTTCCTTCAACCTTAAATACTATGTTACTATGTTACTAGGATAGTCCAGATGGTGGTTAAGCAGCCCCAATCAAGTTCCAAAGAAATCCACACTTTTCTGCAGGCTCAGGGTGAATCAATGTCTTCCCGAGACCCGTTGGCATTAAGTCATACAGGCATGCTGATGCAGATACAGACATTGTTCACAACATTGTCATCAGAGCTGTAAGCATGCCCCAGCACTGACAGCCAGCTCTGCACTGATATGGAGGATTGTAGCCTGGACACCTGAGTGAAAGCCGAAGGCTCCCATGAGGAATACAAATGAAATCTCTCTTGGGTGCCAAACTTTCTGCACAGTAGCCGGGCATCTTTTTAACAGTATTAAATTGCATCTCCACCTGAGTCTGTGTCTGTGACATGTGCTTTTGTCATCAGGCACTGCCATATTCACTCTGTGGGTGGTGCTGGTGATAGAGGAGAAGTCAGTGCCATAAACTCTGGATAGCATACGCTATGCCCATCCACTAAGATTTAAGGCCACGTTACACACATAGATATCTGTGACCAACTTCTGAACAGATCTCTGGTTGCAGTGAAATCATGGACACGTTGCTCCATTTTGTACACAGCCACAAAATGGAACAATGTGTCCATGATTTCACTGCAACCAGACATCTGTTCAGAAGTTGGTCACAGATATCTGTGTGTGTAACGTGGCCTTTAGAGTGGCTGGGACCTGCAGAACCTCAGTCTAGCAAAGTGCATGGGTGTACCCAGCTAAGGGGCAGGGGGGGGCTGGTGCCCCCCCCAAGAAGGGAGCAGGAAAGCCACCACATGGCTAATTAGTATGCGATGCTCTCCTGCAGACACATTGCTTATCTGCTGTCTGTGCTGACACTGCTGAGAGAGGAGATGGGGGGGCTAGAGTGCAGGGGGAAGTGGGGGATGGGTTGCTCTGCCTGGCATTACATGTGCCCAGCCACATCACACATGGAAGACAATCCTGCGGTCTCCTGTGAAGTTATACAGCTGCCCTGCACTTTCCTTCCTTCCAGACTCAGAGGATCATCACTGGTAAGGAAAGAACAAAACACTGCTAATATGTGTGTATGTGTGCATATATGTAAGTCTGTGCTTATATGTCATTTGTATATGTGTGTGTATATATGTGTGTTGTGGTGGTGTGTATGTATATATGTGTGTGTGTGTGTATATATGTGTGGGTATGTGTAGTGTGTATATATGTGTACAGTGTGTATATGTGTGTATTTATATATGTGTGGTGTGTGTGTACAGTGTGTATATAAATGTGTGCCTCTGTGTATATATAGGTGTGTACAGTATTTATACGTGTATATAAATGTGTGTCTGTGTATATATGTATATATATATGTGTGTGTGTGTGTACAGTGGTATTTGTGTGTATATATATGTGTGGATGTGTACAGTATGTATAGTTTATATAAATGTGTGTATATATGTGTGTGTGTATATGTGTGTGTGTGTGTTTGTACAGTGTGTATATATGTGTGTGTCTGTGTATATATGTGTGTGCGTTGTGTGTGTACAGTGTGTATATGTGTATATAAATGTGTGTCTGTGTATACATGTGTGGGTGTATGTGTGTGTATATATGTGTGTATGTGTCTGTTGCATGTGTCTCTGTGTGTGTGGCATGTGTCTGTGTGTGTGTGGCATGTGTCTGTGTGTGTGTGGCATGTGTCTCTGTGTGTGTGTGGCATTCTCTGCTGTGGCAGTGTCTCTGTGTCTGTGGCATGTGTCTCTGTGTCTGTGGCATGTGTCTCTGTGTCTGTGGCATGTATCTCTGTGTCTGTGGCATGTGTGTCTGTGGCATGTGTCTCTGTGTCTGTGGCATGTGTCTCTGTGTCTGTGGCATGTGTCTCTGTGTCTGTGGCTTGTGTCTCTGTGTCTGTGGCACGTGTCTCTGTGTCTGTGGCCTGTGCATGTGTTTGGCATTATTTGTGGTTGTGTGTGTGCGTGGATTGTGTGTCTGTGGCTTGTGTCTGTGTCTGTGGCTTTTGTCTGTGTTTGTGGCTTGTGTCTCTGTGTGTGTGGCCTGTGTATGTGTCTGTGTGTGGCATTTGTCTGTGTGTTGCTTTTGTGTCTGTGTGTGCTTGGCTTGTGTGTTTTGATTGTGTGTGTGGATTGTGTGTGGCTTTTGTCCATGTGTAGCTTATGGCTGTGTGTAGCTTGTGGCTGTGTCGCTTGTGTCTCTCTCTGTGTGTGTGGCTTGTGTCTATGTGTGTGTGGCTTGTGTCTCTGTGTGTGTGCTTCTGTCTCTGTGTGTGGCTTGTGTCTCTGTGTCTGTGGCCTGTGTATGTGTCTGTGTGTGGCATTTGTCTGTGTGTTACTTGTGTGTCTGTGTGTGAGTGGCTTATGTGTGGATTGTGTGTGTGGCTTGTCTCTGTGTGTGTGGCTTTTGTGTGTGGCTTGTGTCTGTGGATTGTGTGTATGTGGCTTGTGTCTCTGTGTGTGTTGGCTTGTGTCTGTGTGTGGGGTTGTGCCTGTGTGTGGCTTGTGTCTGTGTGTGGCGTGTGTGCGGCTTGTGTCTGTGTGTCGGTTTGTGTCTGTGTGTGGCGTGTGTGTGTGGATTGTGTGTATATGGCTTGTGTCTCTGTGTGTGTTGGCTTGTTTCTGTGTGTGGGCTTGTGTGTTGCTTGTGCCTGTGTGTGGTGTGTGTGTGGCTTGTGTCTGTGTGCGGTGTGTGTGCGGCTTGTGTCTGTGTGTCGGTTTGTGTCTGTGTGTGGTGTGTGTGTGTGGCTTGTGTCTATGTGTGTAGCTTGTGGCTTGCCTGTGTGTGGATTTTGTCTGTCTGTGTGTATATGCGACTTGTGTCTCTGTGTGTGTTTGGCTTTTGTCTGTGTAAATGTGTGTGGCTTGTGTCTCTGTGTAAAAAACATGTATGATGTGTATGTAATGAGCACGAGTTGTCCAGTATAGGTTCCCTTTAAAGGGCATCAGCGTTCCTTCTGTTGTTTCCACCTCTTTTTGAAACTCCCGTCTCCTGTGGTACTCTGCGCCGGCCAGAACGTCATATCCATTCCTGTGCATTGTGGGGGTTTATGACATATAAAGGCAGCTAATGTGGCACCCCATGGGTTAATGTGCCACAATAACATCACATGGGTTCTCTCCCCACTACACACTGACAAACACTAGCACCTCTTGGCCAGGAGGGGGAGCACAACCTGCTTCCTTATATACGCTTGCTCATGAGGGAGAGCTCAGTTCAGCTCGGAGCAGGGCTGTGAAGAGCACGAGCTAGTGCAGAACTTAGTGCAGACCTAGTGAGGGTCAGAGGAACAGGAGAACTACAGACTGAGGAACACGTCTGGGAGCTGGAGTGACACCTTCACTCGCCCCAGAAGAACACACAGAACGGACACCGGATCCGGTACTGTGTCTGACACCCACAGCACAGTGAATCCAGGAACAGTGGGATTTCTAGATGCCCCTAGTACCAGTGCAAAGCAACACGGAGGGGTCAGCACAACACAGAGGACTCAAGTTGCCTAGCCAAGTGGTACCAGCAGAACACAGAGAGAGAGACGTGAGAAGTCTCAGCAGCTCAGCTAATAGTAGCGGCCAGGACACACACACAGTGCAGCACAAGGAAGCTGATGACCCCGGACAGGGTGGGAAGAGAGCTCAGCCCCATTACAGACTCCGTGGACTATAATCTGCAATAACATCAGCAGTAAAGCTTTGGAAAACAGCAAAACTGTGAGTCTGTGTATTGATTGCGACCTTTGCTCCACATTCAGCACAGAGAGCTTCCCCCTGCTACAAGCCTGTCAGCTCTGCAGCCTCAGGAGAGAAGGAGAATTGCACCAGTGTCTACCAAACGTGAGTGTGTGTCCTTTAACCCCGTCTCCACCATCTATACCCCTTATAGACTATACCATCACTGCCCCGGGAATACAGTTCTACCCAAAGGAACTATACCATCTATGCTGCCACTACATCATCCCCGGAGGTTCTGCAGCAGTGGCGGCCCCCTTACTGGCCGCATATAGTGGGTGGCGTCACGACTGACATTTCCCCTGTAAATAATCCCCTTCTATTGCCGAGCCCAGGACACGGTCCGGACCAAGCCACCCGTGACTTCCCCGGCACCATCCGGTCCGGTACCGAGTACCCCCATCCAGAGGGGCCCGACACTTCAATTTGTGCACTGGGCATGCACCGGAGCCCGGCCGAACATGTGATCAGCCCCCACAATGCACTGGGCCGGATATGACGTTCGGGCTGGTGTGACAGAGTACCATAGGAGGCGGTAACGACCATGGCTTGCCCCCCCCTAGTTTTGATCCTGGGTACGCCCATGGCAAAGTGGATGAGTGTGCTGTGCAGCTGAAGTCATCAACTCCTAACATCAGCCTATTAGAAATCATCACACCCGTCTAATACCTTCAGCTTTCTGCTGGAAGCTGCTAGATATAGTTTGTGTCTTCCATGGCTAGTCTCTGTCTCTCTATTGGTGTATTTCCTGTGTTACCTCAGTTTGTTTTATTAGACATTTCTCGGGATTGGGCCAAATGGAGTGGTTTATGCCTAGTCTGTCTGAGATCACAATTTAGTACCTGTGACCTTGCACCAACATCACAAAGATTAACCTGATATCTGCAGTTTAAAAGTGGTAGTTAGCATGACAAGTGATGAGCCACCACCTAAGTGTTCGAATTCGATTCAATTCGTCGGATTGGGGGTGTGTTCGAATGTTCGTCGAACACTGTCGAACCCCATTGAAATCAATGGCAGGCTACAGCAAACACATAGAAAACACCTTCAAAGGTGTCCAAAAACTGCAAAATTATTCAGAATAGACAACAAACACCAGGAAAAGTGACACAGTAGAAATAATCTCATGGCGTAGCATGGGTGCATGACACATGGTCTGTGCCAGCCTGCACAATTTTCCAAAGCACTTCAAAATAGAAGGTGGTTAACATTCACCTAAAATTTGAGAGGTAAGTGAAATTGACTTTGAATTGACAAATGGATGAGATACAGGAGAAAAGTGGCAGTAGTTTTCTACATTAAGTAAAAAGAGGTGGAGAAGTAAAAGGATGAGACACAGGTATAGGCATGTCACGCCCTACTCAAATCATGTACCACACAGCAAGGGGACCCCAACAAGAGTCCTCACTCTTCCCAAAGGGTCAGACCACAGCAAAGTGGCATCAATTGTCGCAGACCAAAAATTGCTGAATGGCCCAGCCAGCATGCATGGCACAGGGTCTGGAACAGGACCTAGCCTAGCATTTCAAGGTTCAACAATGCTCAGTAACTATAAGTTTTGTGGAGTATTATAGGAAAAACTAGAGAGGTAAGTCAGTAACCTGTTTAGGCCTACTGGGCCAGATAAACTCAGAACTCATGCAAGCACTTCCATCAATGTTATGCCCTGCCACACACAGGTGGGACAACTATAAGTTTTGTGGAATATTACCGAAAAAACTAGTCAGGTAGGTCAGTGACCTGTTTAGGCCTACTGGGTCGGATAAACTCAAAGCTCATGCAAGCGCTCCCATCAATGATATGCCCCGCCACGCACAGGTGGGACCACTATCAGTTTTGTGGAGTATTACTGTAACAACCAGTCAGGTAGGCCAGTGACCTGTTAGGCCTACTTGGCCAAATAAACTCAAAGCTCATGCAAGCGCTCCCATCAATGATATACCCCGCCACACACAGGTGGGACCACTATCAGTTTTGTGGAGTATTACTGTAACAACCAGTCAGGTAGGCCAGTGAGCTGTTTAGGCCTACTGGGCCGGATAAACTCAAAGCTCATGTAAGCGCTCCCATCAATGTTATGCCCCGCCTCACACAGGTGGCACAACTCTACGTTTTGTGGAATATTATCGAAAAAACTAGTCAGGTAGGTCAGTGACCTGTTTAGGCCTATTGGGCCGGATAAACTCAAAGCTCATGCAAGTGCTCCCATCAATGTTATGCCCCGCCAAACACAGTTGGGACAAGTATACGTTTCGTGGAGTATTACAGGAAATAATAGAAAGGTAGGTCAGTGACCTGTTTACAATTGGTCATTGCAAAGGAAGCTAGGGCAAATAGGGTCTTATCGTTATATATATAGGATGGCACTGAAGCCGTTAAATGTAACTGCTCACCTTCCCTGGTTGTGTGACACAAAACCAGTTTGAAAACACACGTAAGGTAGCTGCTGCGAGAAACACACTTCCACGTGCAACGTGGTAAGGAAATCCTAGGATTCAAAAGGGACAGTGTGTAGCCGGTTCGTGCTGCTACAGATGCCACGAAGCCCAAATCTTCAGTTACTCAAGATTTATTGGATCCATCCAACGCATTTCAGGTGGGACCACTATCAGTTTCGTGAAGTATTACCAAAAAAACTAGTAAGGTAGGTCAGTGACCTGTTTAGGCTTACTGGTCAGAATAAACTCAAAGATCATGCAAGCGCTCCCATCAATGTTATGCCCCACCACACACAGGTGGGACCACTGTCAGTTTCGTGGAGTATTACAGGAAAAACTAGTACCATCTTCAAACCAAACTAAAATGTCTACTTCTTTTCGTGGACAATCTGCCATCATCCCTTTCTTACGCAGCATGGCATTGCTAAAACTTGTAGATGGGGCCCAAAAGGAGCAGGTGCTGCAATAGATAACAAGTGCTCCATCAAGTGGGCTCTCCTCCACCTCAACTTCAACATCACAAACACTCCAGTGCTCAGAGGTGTCACCCCAATTGCACTTGTTTTCTCACAGCTCACAAGTCTCCAGCTGCCCTACTGGCTATGAATTAACACAGATGGGTGAGTCTGCAGAGCTGTTCACTAATACAATAGCCTGGGAATCAGAGGTCTGCTCCAAAGCTTCAGTGAGTCAAGACGAGGAAATGATCTGCACCAATGCCCAAAATCTTTGTGTGTCAGATCCAGGTCCAGATGAAGAAGGGTCCAAGCATAATGTAGACCCTCATTCCCAAACCCCTGTTGGTGGAGACAATGCGGCAGATGATGATGAGTCTCAGATACATGATTGGAACAACAAATTAACTTTGCGCTCTGGGCCGGAAGACGTTGTCTCTGAGGACGACGAGTGTGAGAACACACAGGGTGATGATGAGGTTGGAGATCCCACTTACTGTCAACCCACAGGCAAGCAGTTGATGAGCTCAGAAGAGGAGGTGGAGGAGGATGCTAGTGACGAGGTTAGGTTGCGGCTTCCTGGACAGAGATGGAGTCCTGGAAGCACGTCAACAACTTCGTCCTCAGCCACAACTCTGCCTCTGTGCAGAAGTCATGGTGGCTCTGCAGGTCACATGGGCGCTAAGCCTTGCCTAGCTTGTGCCTTTTTTCAGATCGCAAAGGATGACCCAACTCATGTTATCTGCAAAATTTGTAAAAAAAATCTGAGTAGAGGCCAAAAAATCAATAGTTTGAGTACTTCATGCATGAAACGTCACATGGACATGAAGCATAAGTTACAGTGGGAAGCTCACTATGCTACAATGCGGCCTGGCGGGCCTGGCCAAACACTGTCTGGCCCATCAAGTGCATCTGTGGTTTCTTCATCCTCTGTGACTGTGGGGACAGCTGTCACACAGGCTTTCGGCCGGAAAACTTCCACCTCTTTACCCGCCACAGCTAGTGTGATTGACAGGTCATCAGCTGTTTTGGAAAGGGAAACATCTGCTGGTGTTGAACACTGTCAGACATCGAGAGCACCACCTTTTTATGAATGTGACATAATATGTCCGCCTGCACCTCCATCACAGACCAGCAGTTTTTCTTGGACACCTTACTCAAGACTGTGTCAGCACAGTAGCCAGCTCTCGGTCCCTCAGATGTGGATAAGTAAAAGACCATTTCCTCCTACCCATGCCAAAGCTAAGAGGTTGAATTTCACCATCTGCAAGCTGTTGGCTACGGAAATGCTGCGTTTCCGGCTGGTGGATACAGAGGATTTTCGAGACCTTATGGCCGTTGCAGTGCCCCAGTACCAGATGCCCAGTCACCACTACTTCTCGAAGAAAGCTGTGCCTGCCCTACACCAGCATGTTGCACACAACATGACCACTTCCTTGAGAATCTCTGTGTGTGACAGGGTGCATTTCACCACAGACACTTGGACAAATAAGCATGGACAGGGGCGTTATATGGCACTGGGGTGACTATGGTGACAGCAGGAGAAAGGTCTGCTGTACAAATCTTGCCATCCCCACGGGTTGTGCGTCAAACCTCTGTATCTAGAAGTTGCTCCACTGCTTCTGCCTCGTGCACCTCTTCCATGTCCTCAACCTGCATCCAAAGCCTTTCTGGTAATGTGACCTGCGTTCAAACTGCGTAGAAGGAGTCCAGCACACCTCCTTACTATGCTGGCAGCAGGGCTCAACGCCATCAGGCGGTGTTTACATCAAAATGTCTGGGAAATGTGAGTCACACAGCTGAGGAGTTGGGGTCAGCGCTGGAGACCAAGTTTAATCAATGGTTGTCTCCACTGAACCTGGAGCCAGGGAAGGCCGTGTGCGACAATGCTGCAAACCTAGGCAAGGTGACACACGTGCCTTGTATGGCTCACGTCTTGAACCTGGTCGTCCAGCAATTTCCAGCCCACTATCCCGGCCTAGATGCGCTTCGCTGTGTGCTCACTTCCGCCATTTGCATCCCGCAGCTCAATGACTTGAATCACTACAAAAGTCGTTGGGCCTGCTGGTTCACTGCCTGAAATACGTGTGCCTACACAATGGAATTCCACTCAGTACATGTTGCAGTGACTGTGGCAGCAGCAATGAGCCCTGGTGCAGTATGTCATGACTTATAGCCTGGGCTAACATGATCCAGAGGTAGGGCAAATCATGCTGCTGGAGTGGTCTCAGATCAAGGACCTCGGCAACCTTCTACAAAGTTTTGAAATGGCTACTAAAATGTTTAGCGCTGACGATGCCATTATCAGCATGACTATTCCAGTCATCAACATGCTGGAGCAGACTTTAATTCGGTATTCGGAGTCAGGTGGTGGGCCAAGAGGAAGGGAAGCAAGTACAGGAGGAAGCGTATGCGGAAGGGATAACAAGATCTCAAATGTCCTGACGATCGGCAGCACCAAGGCGGCTTGCATGGGAGGGTGGGGGAGAGGGATTAACCAGGGTGCATGGTAACAGTCAAACTGTTGAGGAAGGTGCAGGAGCCAAGGAAGAAATAGAAGATGAAGAGGCGATGGGCATGGAAGACTCAGCAGATGAGGGAGATCTTGATCACATTTCTGTTGTGTGAGGTTGGGGGGAGAAGGCAGAGGAAGGAAGGGTGAATGTTACCTTGCCGTCACCAACACAACAAGGACTTAGTCTTCCTGGATGCGCAAGACACACTGGGACGGGGTACTCGTACCGGACCGGGGTACTGCTGGGGATATCACGGTGGTCTTGGTCCGGACCGTGTCCCGGGTTCTCACAAGTAAAAGGGGAAATATTTACAGGGGAGATTGTTGTCGTGACACCACCCACGGGTTGTGGTCAAGGTGACCACCGGTGCTGCAGAACATCCAGGGATGATGTTTGGGCAGCTGGAGATGTAACGGCTCTCTGCGGGCAGAGCCTGAATTCCCGGGGCAGTGATAGTAACAGTCTATGATTGATGCTGAGTAGGGGTAGTGGTGGAAATGATATCTGCTTGTGAGGGAACGCAGGATTTGAGCACAAGGATCACACAAACTCACGGTTTTGAAGTTTTCCAAGTATTTACTGCAGATGTTGTTAGCAGAGTACTGTCCACGGAGTCTGTACCGGGGCCGGGTTGTTTCCCACCCTGTCCGGGTCCTCAGCTTACCACTCCTGCGCTGTGTGTGTGGCCCTGCTGCCGCTTCAGCTAGGCTGCTGGCCCTGTCTCTCTTCACAGGTACCCACTTGCTTGGCAACTTGAGTCTTTCCGTGTGTTTCTGACCCCGCCGTGTTGCTTCGCTGAGGTACAGTGTAGATCTATAACCTCCACTATTCCGGTGTTTACTGTGCTGCTTGTTTCAGTCACAGTTTGGGATCCAGTATCCGCGGTCTGTGCGCTCCTCCGGGGGAGTTATGAGGTAACTCAGTCTCCCAGATGTGTTCCTCTGTAACACCTTCCCTCAGACCCTGGCTAGGCCTGGAATCGAGTAGCAGACTGTGGAGAGGCCTAAGGCAGCCCCTTTACACCACAATCTTCCTCAGTTCTCCCAGGAACTGAACTAACTACTTCCTCTTGACACCAGAATATATAGGGGAGTGCTTTAGCTCCCCCTTCTGGCCTAGAGGCCTAGTGCAGTGTCCAGTATTGTGTGGGGAGTTAACCCTTGATGATGTTACTTTGGCACATTAACCCTGGGGTGCCACACCTTCTTGCTACACAACTTGCATTATGATCCTCGGATTGTTAGAATTCGAAGTAATGCCGACTACTGGGTTGCCACACTGTTAGATCCCCAGTACAAGAGTAAATTTGGTCAAATGATTTCTGCCCTGGAATGGGACGCACGCATGCAAGAGTATTAACAGAAGCTTTTACACAATCTTAGATCTGCTTTTCCCCCAAAACACCAGTGGTGCACATAGTGAATATCGCAGTTCTAACTTTTCAAACCTGGAACTTCAAGTCATCATCACTCAAACTTTAACCTCCCTGCGGGTATTCCCGAGCGTCACTCGGGGTTAAATTTCGCGTCCAGAAGCGGTAACCCCGAGTGACGCTCGGGGTGAATGGGAGAAGTGTCCGCGGTGTCCCCTTACCCCATCCTGGTGGTCTAGAGGTGTCCCCGCTCTGATCCCTCTGTGCCTCTGGTGGGCACCGCCATCTTGCTGCCTGGATCCGTCTCTCTGAGCCGCCGAGGCTCATGGGAGGCGGAGCCAGGTGCCAGATTCAATAAATAAAAGTGACACACACACTGTATATAAATAAAAAAAAAAAAAAGTGAAATCCTGTCAGAATTCCTGTCAGACTCAGATGTGACATTGTATCCACTGAGATCTGACATTTTTTCGTCCTCACTGCCCTGCCTGCCCATTTTGATGTCATGGCATCAAAGCGTCGCATCTCCAAAGCGGCTGTGGATGTGATGGAAGACAGCGGCAGCGACATAGAGCCCTTTGCAGACGTCGCGACAGCGACAGCGACTCGTGGCAGGAATCGTCTGACAGCGACAGCAACAGCGAACATGGTGCACCTGACCTCAGTGATGTCCACACTTGGTGCCCTATTGACTGCGCCATTGATGAGGTACCGCCGCCAAGATTCCCCTTTACCAGATCACCAGGTATGAAGGTGGACGTTGACCCCAGTGACCCCTTGGCGTACTTCAAATTAATTTTTGACGGACGACGTCATTGCCAAAATTGTCGCCGAGACAAATCGGTACCAGCAGCAGTCCGCTACTGCGCACACCCAGTTTTCCCGTAACAGGAAATGGGCACCGGTGACCAAAGAGGACATTTGGCAGTTCCTGGGGCTAATTCTTCTTCAGGGGGTGGTGGGGAAACCCCTGCAGAAATGGTATTGGACTACCAATAAATTGCTGGCAACCCCATTTTTTGGCACCGTCATGTCGTAGTACCGCTTTTTCCTGATTATGCGATATCTACACTTTACCAACAATGACGATTTTGACGCAGCCTCACATCCGGCGCCAAAACTCAAAAAGATTTGGGAGGTGTACCAGCTGATCCTCCGAAATTTCCAGCAGGCCTATGTGCCAGACAGAGACCTAGTGTGGATGAAAGTTTGATGGCATACAAGGGACGCCTCAGCTGGATCCAGTATATTGCGTCCAAGAGAGCCCGGTTTGGCGTAAAATCGTACATGCTCTGTGAGTCGGCCACTGGCTATATCTGGAATTCGGTGATCTACACCGGTAAAGGCACACAATTCGACCCCAGGTACAGCCGCTATGGGATGGCAACATCATCGGTCCTCACCCTGCTTCAGCCGTTGCTGAATCAGGGGTATTGTGTCACAAGACGGATAGCTATGGAACTGTTAGGGCCAACCGTCGTGACCTGCCATCCATGTTTTCAAAGCAAAAACTGAAAACCGGAGACATGGTTGCCTGGCAGAAAGGCAAGATGATGGCGATGCGCTGGCGGGACAAAAAAGATGTGTGCCTGATGAGTACAGTACATAACACCTCCACTGCCATGGTCCACACAAGAGGTGGGAAAGACATCATGAAGCCACGACTGGTCATCGACTATGATAACACCATGGGAGGAGTCGACAGAGCTGACCAGGCGATGACATTCTATCCGGCGATGCGGAAGCAACAAAAAAAATATTATAAAAAAATATTCCGCCATCTCCTGGAGCAATGCCTGTGGAACGCATACGTACTGCACAAAAAAAGCAGTGACAGGCCTCTTGTGCATTCAGACTTTGTGTGGAAGGTGGCGCAACTGATTTTTGAATCCAACCCAACGCAATCCGTGCCTGGGAACAGATCCGGCCGTCGTGCTAGTGACGTTCCTAACCCAGAACGCCTAACTGGTCGCCACTTTGTGGACTACATTCCACCAACGGCTAAAAAGGCAGCACCTACGAGGATGTGCGTGGTGTGCTGCTCAAAGCGCGACGGCAAGGGCAAGAAAATCCGCAAAGAAACCCGGTTCCATTGCCCAGACTGTGACGTGGGTCTGTGTGCGGTCCCATGCTTCAAGATTTATCACACACAGGATGTGTACTGATTTTTTGTTATTTGACAGTTGTCATTATGTATTTATTTTATTACATTTGATTATTTATTATTCAATAAGAGTATTGATTATTGAATAAAATTATTTAATTTAATTATAATTCATGATTTAATGTTTCAAACTTTATCACATCTGAGAGGTCTACTAGAGTCTTCTTTGATCATGTAATTACTAAGAATTGCAGGGCTACTGTACATAACACAAAATTTCCATGCAAAAAAATGGTACCGCTTTTAGCATAAAATTCCAGACAAAATCATACCGCCAGGGAGGTTAACAGTAACAGTGTATGTGGTAACAGCAATTTGCAGAATCATTTCACCTTTTTTTAGACCATCCTTTGCAATGCCAGAAGAGAGAACAAGTCTGACACATAGTGAACGCCTAGAGAGGATGGTACAGGAGAACCTACAGCTGAATATCGATGCCATGACTGTGGAAACTGGACCCTTGTGCATTTTGGGCTTCAAAACTGCAAAAATAGCCTGAGCTCATCTCTCATGCCTTGGAGATTTTGTCGTGCCCCGCAGCCTGTGTTCTCTCTGAACGTGTCTTCAGCGCTGCTGGTAGTGTGATGACGGATAAGCGCACAAGGCTGTCCAGTGACAGTTTTGACAGACTAACGTTTATCAAGATGAACAAGTCATGGATCAGCAAGGACTTTTTCCACCACTGTGTCAGCCTGGAGAGACAAAACACTTGTGTACAGTTCAATGTGCTGCATTAAACTCCCCATTTCATAATTTCAAATTTGGGGCAATTGATGCCACTTAAGTGGTGGCTGTGCCTAATATTTTTGAAAAATGGAGACCATTGTTGGGGTCTCCTTGCTGTTTGTTGCTTGACTTGAGTAGGGCCCTCTGAGCTCCCTGACACTTCTGCCCATGTTTCTGAATATTCAACCTTTTTGTCCATCGAAACAGTGATTAACAAATTTGCGCTGTATTCACATCCACCAATTTTGGGTGCTTAAAAACAGTGATTACTACATGTCCCTTATGGTGGGTTTACACACACCAATTTATCTGTTCAATATCTGAACAGATCTCTGGTTGCAGTGAAATCATGGACACATTGTATCATTTGTACACAGCCACAAAATGGAACAATGTGTCCATGATTTCACTGCAACCAGAGATCTGTTCAGATATTGAACAGATAAATTGGTGTGTGTAAACCCACCATCAGGCTGGCTTCACACTGCAGTTTTTCACTGATCAGTGTCCATCAGTGTTTGGGTGCCAAAACCAGGAGTGTCTCCAAAACTCAGAACAGGTGTCAATCTTTCAATTATAGTTTTTCTCTGCAAGTTCCTCTCCTGGTTCCTCTCCTGGTTTTAGCACCCAAACACTGATTGACACTGATCAGTGAAAAACTACAGTGTGAAGACAGCCTTAGTGTTTGCATAAACTGGTTTTGGGCATCAAAAAAAAAAAAACAGCAAATGTGCTGTATACACATGAACAGTTTTTGTGCCCTTTAAAGCATTGTTTTGTCAATCTCCCATGTCCACTAGGCCTATACAGGTTACTGACCTATTTTTTCCTGTAATATTCCACAAAACTTATAGTTGCCCCACCTGTGTGTGGCATGGCATAATATTGATGGGAGCGCTTGCATGAGCTTTCAGTTTATCCGGCCTTCTAGGCCTATACAGGTTACTGACCTACCTATTTTTTCCAGGAATACTCCACAAAACTTACAGTTGCCCCACCTGTGTGGCATAATATTGATGGGAGCGCTTGCATGAGCTTTCAGTTTATCCGGCCAGTAGGCCTAAACAGGTCACTGACCTACCTGAATTGTTCAGCAGATGTTTCTGTTACTTTAGCACCTACCCCACGGAGACAAAGATTTTTACCCTTTCCAACATGCCTATCCCCTTTCCACCATCAGCAGACCTTTAACCACTCATTTTGGAGGGTAAGTAATTGGCAACTCTGTTGTTGTTGGCACAAAAAACTATGGATGGAAAACTAACAGAGCTGAGTGGCTGAATAGTGGTACTAACGTAAATAGGTTTTGGTAAGTAGGTTTGGGCAGATGCATTACAAAAGTGTTTTCTGCTCTGTGGGGCAGTAGATTTCAGCAGAACACTGGACCACACCTATCTAGTCAAACAGTGGTACTGCCCTAAATAGGTTTTAGTAAGTAGGTTTGGGCAGATGCAATACAAAAGAGTTTCCTGCACTGTGTGGAGGTAGATTTCAACAGAACACTGGACCACACCTATCTAGTCAAACAGTGGTACTACCCTAAATAGTTTTGGTAATTCGTTTTGGGCAGATGCAATGAAAAAGTGTTTTCTGCGCTGTATGGCAGTAGATTTCAACAGAACACTGGACCTCAGATACCTAGTGAAACAGTGGTACTACCCTAAGTAGGCTTTGGTAAGTAGGTTTGGGCAGATGCAATACTAAAGTGTTTTCTGCGTTGTGTGGCGATAGATTTCAAAAGAACACTGAAGTACAGCTACCTACAGTGATACTAGCTACCTACAGTGATACTACCCTAAATAGGTCTTGGTAGTAGCTATTCTTTTGAAAAAAAAAAAAATAAAACATACAACGATGAATAATTATATAATAATAATGATTTACGGGAAAAACATACAATGCAATCCCAAAAAACAACTATTATCATGTATATCAGAATTATCTGTAGCAGACACCTCTATTCCTGAATCCACCCCTTCCTCTGCGTATCTGTAATTATGTATTACCTTTTTGCACCTATATGCAACCATACTTTACACTTTTTCTGAATCAACTTTATACAAGAACACAACATCACTGTGGCACATCAAACAATTCACATTATATTCTTCTACCTGACACATTACCCATGTTATAGCTGGAATTCCATGAGAAAAACAAAAAGTCTTGCAGACTTCAAACTGTATACACCCCTTATCAATTATGCAAATATTACAGTTATCACTGATTTCATAAACTTACTCCTGTCTCAGAGGCTTGAATGAATCCCATAAAATTTTGTCACTAAGATATATCTACTTATATAATCCGCAGTTGGGAATTCGGGCGCTGTCGCCGAATCCCAACATGCTTTGCGGGACTGGGAGTGATGACGCGCAGCGTCATCACGAGCCGCAGCCGCACTACCCTTAAAAAAAAAAAAAAGTTAATGCTCACCTCTCCCTGAGCCCCCGCCGTCTCCTGCCGTCTTCCTCCAAGCTTCCGGTGGCTGCCGCAGGCTCCCAGTGTCTGCAGAGCTCTTCTGCTGCAGTCAAGGACCTGTGGTGATGTCACAGTCACGTGACACCAGGTTACTCCATGGTAACCTGGTGTCACGTGACTGTGACATCACCGCAGGTCCTGAACTGCTCTAGAACAGCTCTGCAGACACTGGCAGCCTGCGGCAGCCACCGGAAGCTTGGAGGAAGACGGCAGGAGACGGCGGGGGCTCGGGGAGAGGTGAGCATTAACTTTTTTTTTTTTTTAACCCCTGCTTTCCTGTTTGGAGACCTTTTACTGTACTGAGCATGCTCACTACAGTAAATGCCTCCTCCAGCCTCACAGCCTCCCACATTCTCACGCCTCACCTCACAGCCTCCTCCAGCCTCAGCCTCCTCCAGCCTCACAGCCTCCTCCATCCTCACAGCCTCCCAGCCTCACAGCCTCCCCATCCTCAGCCTCCTCACCTCACGCCTCCATCCTCACAGCCTCCTCCATCCTCACAGCCTCCTCCAGCCTCACAGCTCCCATCCTCACAGCCTCCTCACCTCACAGCCTCCTCCAGCTCACATGCCTCCTCCAGCCTCACAGCCTCCCCTCACAGCTCTACAGCCTCCTCCAGCCTCAGAGCCTCCCCATCCTCACAGCCTCCTACAGCCTCACAGCCTCCTCCAGCCTCACAGCCTCCCCATCCTCACAGCCTCCTCCAGCCTCACATCCTCCTACAGCCTCCTCCAGCCTCAGAGCCTCCCCATCCTCACAGCCTCCTACAGCCTCACAGCCTCCTCCAGCCTCACAGCCTCCCCATCCTCACAGCCTCCTCCAGCCTCACATCCTCCTCCAGCCTCACATCCTCCTCCAACCTCACAGCCTCCCCATCCTCACAGCCTCCTCCAGCCTCACAGCCTCCCCATCCTCACTGCCTCCTCCAGCCTCACAGTCTCCTCCAGCCTCACAGCCTCCCCATCCTCACAGCCTCCTCCAGCCTCACAGCCTCCCCAGCCTCACAGCCTCCTCCAGCCTCACAGCCTCCTCCAGCCTACAATCCTCCTCCAGCCTCACAGCCTCCTCCAGCCTCACAGCCTCCCAGCCTCCAGCCTCCCATCCTCCGCCTCCACCAGCCTCACAGCCTCCCCACCTCACAGCCTCCTCCAGCCTCACAGCTCCTCCACCTCAATGCCCTCCACCTCACAGCCTCCTCCAGCCTCACAGCCTCCTCCACCTCACAGCCTCCTCCAGCCTCACAGCCTCCTCCAGCCTCACAGCCTCCTCCACTCACAGCCCTCCAGCCTCACAGCCTCCCCATCCTCATCAGCCTCCTCTCCAGCCTCACAGCCTCCCATCCTCCACAGCTCCTCAAGCCTCACAGCCTCCTCAGCCTCACACTACCTCTCACCTCACAGCACTCCTCCAGCCTCACAGCCTCCTCAGCCTCACAGCCTCCTCCTCCAGCCTCACAGCTCTCTCTCAGCCTCCAGCACTCCTCCAGCCTCACAGCCTCTCCAGCCTCACAGCCTCTCCAGCACTCCATGCCTCTCTAGCCTCACAGCCTCCTCCAGCCTCACAGCCTCCTCCAGCCTCACAGCCTCCAGCTCCTCCATCTCAAGCCTCTAGCATCAGCTCCTCCATCCAGCCACAGCCTCCTCCCTCACACTCTCACAGCTCCTCCAGCCTCACAGCCTCCCCAGCCTCAAGCCTCCCTCCAGCCTCACAGCCTCTCCAGCCTCACAGCCTCCTCGCTAAGCCTCTCACAGCCTCCTCCAGCCTCACCCTCCTCCATCCTCACAGCCCTCCGCCTACAGCTCCTCAGACACCCCTTCAGCTCCTTCAGCCTCACAGCCTCCTCCAGCCTCACAGCCTCCTCCAGCCTCACAGCTCCCATCCTCACGCCTCCTCAGCCTCACTCCCTCCTCACAGCTCCTCCAGCCTCACAGCCTCCCCACCTCACAGCCTCCTCCAGCCTCACAGCCTCCTCCAGCCTCACATCCTCCTCACCTCCTCCAGCTCCTCCAGCCTCAAGCCTCCCCACCTCACAGCTCTCAGCCTCACACCTCACAGCCTCACAGCCTCTCCAGTCCCATCCTCATCCAGCCTCCTCCAGCCTCACAGCCTCCTCAGCCTCAAGCCTCCTCCCAGCCTCACAGCCTCCCCATCCTCACAGCTCCTCCAGCTCACAGCCTCCTCCAGCCTCACAGCCTCCCCCTCACAGCCTCCCATCCTCACAGCCTCCTCCAGCCTCACGCTCCTCCCGCCTCACAGCCTCCCCACCTCACGCTCCTCCACCTCACAGCCTCACCCTCACAGCCTCTCACTCACACCTCACCCAGCCTCACACTCCCCTAGCCTCTCACAGCCTCCTCTCACCTCACAGCCTCCTCCAGCCTCACAGCCTCCCCTCCACTCACAGCCTCCCCACCTCACAGCCTCCTCCAGCCTCACAGCCTCCTCCAGCCTCACTGCCTCCCCAGCCTCACAAGCTCTCTAGCCTCATCACTCCTCCACAGCCTCTCCCAGCCTCACTGCACCCTCCACCCTCACCTCTCCACCTCACACCTCCTCCATCAAGCCTCCTCCAGCCTCACAGCCTCCTCCAGCCTCACAGCCTCCTCCACTCACTCACCAGCCTCCTCCAGCCTCACAGCCTCCCACCTCACAGCCTCCCCATCCTCACACGCCTCCTCCAGCCTCACACCTCCAGCCTCACACCTCCCCATCTCACAGCCTCCTTCAGCCTCACGCCTCCTCCAGCCTCACATCCTCCTCCAGCCTCACAGCCTCCCCATCCTCACAGCCTCCTCCAGCCTCACAGCCTCCCCATCCTCACAGCCTCCTTCACTCACAGCCTCCTCCAGCCTCACAGCCTCCTCACTCCAGCCTCTCCCACAGCCTCCTCCACCTCACAGCCTCCCAGCCTCACGCCTCCTCTAGCCTCACTGCCTCCTCTAGCCTCACTGCCTCCTCCAGCCTCACACTCCTCCTCCAGCCTCACAGCCTCTTCCAGCCTCCTCCATCCTCACAGCCTCCTCCAGCCTCACAGCCTCCTCCAGCCTCACAGACTCAGCCTCACAGCTCCTCAGCCTCACAGCCTCCTCCAGCCTCACACCTCCTCCAGCTCTCAGCCTCACTCCCAGCCTCACAGCCTCCTCCAGCTCATCACATGTCCTCTCAGCCTCTCACTGCCTCTCAGCATCACGCCTCTCTCCAGCCTCACACTCCCTCCACCTCACAGCCTCCTCACTCACAGCCTCCCACCTCACCTCACAGCCTCCTCAGCACTCACTCAGCCTCCTCCAGCCTCACAGCCTCCCTCTACCAGCCTCCTCCAGCCTCACAGCCTCCTCCAGCCTCACTAGCCCATCCTCCTCCAGCCTCACAGCCTCACTACAGCCTCCCACTCACAGCCTCCACCCACAGCCTCCTCCACCCAAGCTCCTCCACCTCCAGCCTCCTCAGCCTCACATCCTCAGCCTCACAGCTCCATCACAGCCTCCTCCATCCTCACACGCCTCCTCCATGCCTCACAGCTCCTCCAGCCTCACAGCCTCCTGCAGCCTCACAGCCTCCCTCGCCATCACAGCCTCCTCCAGCCTCTCACAGCCTCCCCATCCTCACAGCCTCCTCCAGCCTCACAGCTCCTCCAGCCACCTCACAGCCTCACTCTCCAGCCTCACAGCCTCCTATCAGCTCACGCCTCCTCAGCCTCACAGCCTCCTCCAGCCTCACTACCTCTCTCCAGCCTCACAGCCTCTCCAGCCTCCTCCATACCTCACAGCTCCTCAGCTCACAGCCTCTCCAGCCTCACAGCTCCCTCACCCTCCTCCAGCCTCAACCTCCTCCAGCCTCACAGCCTCCCACTCACCATGCCTCAGACCTAGCCATCCTCTCAGCCTCACAGCCTCCTCAGCCTAGCTCCCTCACTAGCCTCCTCTCAGCCTCACTAGCCTCCCTCCTCCAGCCTCCACAGCCTCAGCTCCAGCTCTCAACTCTACCCACACCTCACTCACAGCCTCCTCCAGCCTCACAGCCTCCCACACCTCACAGCCTCCTCAGCTCACAGCCTCCTCCAGCCTCACAGCCTCCTCCAGCCTCACAGCCTCCTCCAGCCTCCACAGCCTCCTCCAGCCTCACAGCCTCCCCTCCTCACAGCCTCCTCCAGCCTCACTGCCTCCTCCAGCCTCACAGCCTCCTCCAGCCTCACAGCCTCCTCAGCCTCACAGCCCTCTAGCCTCCCAGCCTCCTCCCATCCTCACAGCCTCCTCCAGCCTCACAGCCCCCCACTCCAGCCTCATCCGACTCACAGCCTCCTACCAGCCTCACAGCCCTCCATCCAGCCCTCAGCTCACCTCCTCAGCCTCACAGCCTCCTCCAGCCTCACAGCCTCCTCCCCAGCTCTCACAGCCTCCTCCCACTCACGCCTCTCATCAAGCCTCACACTCCATCCTCACAGCCTCCTCCAGCCCACCTCCATCCTCCAGCCTCTCAGCCCTCCTCAGCCTCACAGCCTCCCCATCCTCACAGCCTCCTCCAGCCTCACAGCCTCCTCCAGCCTCACACCTCCTCCCAGCCTCACACCTCCCAGCCTCACAGCCTCCCCACCTCAGCCTCCTCCAGCTCACAGCTCCATCCTCAGCCTCACAGCCTCCTCCAGCCTCACAGCCTCCTCTCAGTCCCCTCACGCCTCCTCCAGCCTCACAGCCTACCTCAAGCCTTCAGCTCACTGCCTCCTCAGCCCACGCCTCTCCAGCTACGCCTCCTCCAGCCTCACAGCCTCTTCCAGCCTCCTCCATCCTCACAGCCTCCTCCAGCATCACAGCCTCCCCTAGCACAGCTCCAGCCCCCCCTCCCCAGTCAGTCATCCTCACAGCCTCCTCCACTCACAGCCTCCTCCACCTCACAGCCTCCTCCAGCCTCAAGCCCAACCTCACAGCCTCCCAGCCTCCCACCTCCAGCCTCACCTACAGCCTCCTCCACCTCACAGCCTCCCCATCCTCACAGCCTCCTCCAGCCTCACAGCCTCCTCCAGCCTCACAGCCTCCTCCATCCTCACAGCCTCCTCCAGCCTCACAGTCTCAACATCCTCACAGCCTCCTCCAGCCTCACAGCCTCCTCCAGCCTCACAGCCTCCTCCATCCTCTCAGCCTCCTCCATCCTCAGACGCACTACCTGACACCGCTGCCATCCTGCCAACCGTCGGCCCCGCTCCATCGCCACCGCCCTCGCGCCCTCCGCAAGGTCCATGCTGCCCGGATGCCGCCAGAGCCTTCCGCCCCTCGCCACTCTCTCACCGCTGGGCTCTCAATGTCGCCATGCTGGTGGAGTAGCGGTCTACGGGCTGTGGCCGGGTGCCGGGAGCCAGGGACGTCGTCCTGTGGCCGACAACAGCCAATGGGAGTGAGCGGACCGTGTCAGCCTGCAAAGCCTGAAACGCCCCGCTCACTCCCATTGCCTGCCCCCGCCGCCCCTGCAAGCGGATTGGGCGCTGTGTTGTACACACAGGACGCCCATCCCTTTGCCCAGGACTTGGCGTCCTAGACCAATCGGATGACCGTCCTGTCTTTACCACACACCGCCCAATCCGCTCCTTCCGCTCAGGTCACATGTGTGACCTGAGGGCAAGAACTGATCCCTCTCTGCATCACCCAACCCGCCGCAGAGGACAATGCCGTGTGACTGGGGCTGCGATCAGCCCCAGCACGCAGCCACGTCCTGCCGCCGAGCGGTGATGTCACCCCTCCAGCCGCATCTCTCCTCACCCCTCCAGCCGGACCTCTCCTCACCCCTCCAACTGGACCTCTCCTCACCACTCCAGCCTCTGCTCTCCTCACACCTCCAGCCTCTGCTCCCCTTACTCCTCCAGCCTCCCGCCACATCATACTCTGCTATCCACAGAGCCCCCTCTATACTCTGACACCCACAGAGCAGCCTGTATACTCTCCTACCCACACAGCCGCCTGTATACTCTGCTACCCACAGAGCTGCCTGTATACTCTCCTACCCACAGACCCGCCTGTATTCTCTGCTACCCACAGAGCCGTTCTATATTCTGCTACCCACAGAGCTGCCTCTATACTCTGCTACCCACAGAGCCTTCTCTATACTCTGCTACACACAGAGCCGCCTGTATAATCTGCTAACCACAAACCCGCCTGTATACTCTGCTACCCACAGAGCCGCCTGTATACTTTTCTACCAAGAGCCGCCTGTATAATCTGCTACCCTCAGAGCAGTCTGTATAGTCTGCTACCCGCAGAGCCCCATGTATACTCTGCTAGCCATTCACCCGCCTGTATACACACAATTCATTTCACCGCGCTCCCGATGCAATTGCATCGGGCCTTTTTACTAGTTCCAACATAAAGCAGTGTTTGTCATACCAGTTGAAATGCTGTCCTGTCAGCTCAAACCCCTTCCCCCCCCTTTGCTGTCAGTGAAGCTTGTTATCTATTCCAGCTTCACAGAACAGAAAGTCTTGCAGACTGGGATTGGGGTCCCTGGTCTTCTGTTATCCAGAAAACACCTGAATGGTATGTTTCTAGGACACCAGACATCATATTCCTCTATTACTCTATGTGTTTCAATAAAGCTCCAGAGGTCCAAACCCAGTGTACACTTGACTATAACAATTGTCAACAATTTTAGCAAGTCTCAACCCTTCAGAAGATATAGCTAACATTAATCCAAATCTACAATGTGTGCTTTGATTGAGCAGAGATGCAATAACCAAGTCAAATGACTTTAGTTTTGTGATTCTTCCCCACTTTGCATCTCTCCTCAAACAAAGACATCAGGGCATGATATTATAAGACATTTGCCGGTGTTCGCCCAATCACAATGCAAACACTACAATTAACATTATATTCTTGAACTCTATCCAGTTTCAGAAGTCTGACTCAATAACTATAATAATTAGTAGCTGCCAGCCCAATCCCCCCTCCTTTCCCTGCTGCGGTGATTAAAACTTTCACACAAACATTCTTGAATTCCATTGACTCCGCTCTATTATAAACAATTTTTTTCAAAGGAAAAACAAAAGCAGTAATTCTAGTACAATGTAAACCAATATATTTTGTCTGTTCTCTATATACTCACATATATTCCAATTAGGAATTCTGTTTGTAAACCGGTGGATCTGGACTTTGCTAACAAAGATGGCAGTACGGTTAATAATGAAATCAATGGGTCAGAGCTGCCGGGTTCCCAATGGAATAGCAAGCCACAAACACAATTAGAGCAAGACATAATAGATAATATTCATATTCAACCTTCAGAACGTTTACTGTACGAAGAAAGGGAGGGAGGAGGTGTGACGTATGAAGAGAAAGGAGGGAGGGAGGAAATAAGGGAGGGAGGAGTGGTGAGAAGCCTGTTCAGACTTCAGCAGCATGAAGAGAATGGGGGTTGTAGTTCTCTAATTAGTTCTGGCAAGATCTTAAAAACAAAGTAGTACCGTAAAGAGAGTTGGAAAGTTAATAAAGTTGTATGAAAGCACAAAAGATTATATAAGCAGTTTAGAAGAGAGTAGTTTTGCACAATTAACACTTAACAATTAACGTATACAGACAAATACAACAATATTGACAAAGAAGACACTGGGACAAGACAAGACAAAACACAGGACAAGATTAAGAACAAATAACAAATAGACCGGACAAGACAAGACAACACAGGACAAGGTTAAGAACAAATGACAAATAACAAATAATCAAATCAGTCTGAGTTTCCCATTTCTAATTCCCCAAAGATTTGACTCTTGTTACCCCCTCCCGGAGAAGACAGTACCTTGAGACAATGGCTCAAACTTACTGCGGTTCTGTATGATGTTCAGCAGGAGACGGGTAACCTTTGTGTTCAATCCAAGGTAAATGTAAAAAGGGGAAAAATATACATAACAGATAAACATCACGCGGGGCCTCCATTTGTTAAAGATGTAAAAAATTACAACTAACCAGAGTAGACTGATTTGATAAAGAGCTCTACACAGGTATACCTGGTAATGGCTATAACTCAATTGATGACACAGACTCGGTCTTCAAGAGAATAGCTGAATGTTTATTGTTGTTTAGAGCTTATATACGTTACAGAAGTTTAGAAAAAATAGGTTACATCATACAATGACAAATATGATGAGTATGCATTATAGACAGTTTTGAGATGATTAATTAGTGACCTTTAAGAGAGTTACAGAAGATAAGAATGGTACACTCGGGCTTACATATAGCTTGGTGGTCTTATCTAAAGAGCAAGGACAAAGGCAAGAATGTGCTAAGTTGTGCTCATCTTCACTGAACAGACTGTAATGGTACCTTTACACGCCGCTACAACATGGTGGAAACAATCGGGTGCTTCACGTGCACGAGCACGCATGAATGGTTACAAACGGTACCCGCACCGTCTTTACACGCCGCTATAAGTTGCTTTACAGAAGGTTGAATCTATTTCTGGATGCACCGCCGGGTGCCTAAAGTTACCTTCTGCAGAGCACCTTACCTCATTTACACGCCACTACAGAGGGTAATATGGGAGGACCTGGTGCAGCAGGAACAACACATAGGCGTTTAGATTATAATCAAGGTAGGTCAGGATCTCTTCTCCGTTAAGGCATCTTTCAGCTTCTGGAAAGACTGTTTTTGTTCTGGTCTCCACCGGAATGGAGGGCCTCTGATCTTGCCCTTCTGGGACTGACCTACCAGGAGATCTTGCACGGGCTCTGCCATTTTCGTGTAGCCCTTGATAAACCTCCTGTAGTACCCGACCAGTCCCAAGAATTGACAAACCTGCTTTGAAGGTGGTTGGCGCTGGCCAGTTCTTGATGACTGTGACTTTTCCGGATCGGGTGCTACGTCTTCTGCACTGACCACATGTCCCAGGCACTGGACTTTGGGTTTCAACAAGTGACACTTTGACAGTTTCAGCTTCATACCATACTTGGACAATGATTCAAATACTTCACTCAGGTGCTGCAGATGATCTTCATAGGTCTGGGAGTACACTATGACATCATCCAGGTATAGCAGTACAGGAGAGATGGGTAGTTGAGCTGCGCACACAGACTGTCACTCTGCAGCGCTGTCATCCGTCCTATGCTTGCAGTGTGTACCATGACACGTACAATGAGGCCCATGTTTTTCCCCTGCTGTCCACCTTTTTCCCCCTGCTGTCCTCCTGTTGTCCCCTGCTGTCACCCTGCTGACCCCTGTTGTCCCCTGCTAGATAAGAATTAATCGGATGACAACAGCTGTCCAGACCTGCATCCCACCACAAGGAGCACTCACGAGCAATCCTCAGGCCAAATACATTCCATTGCATTGTCAGTGACAAAGTGAGGGATTGGGCCCCTCCCCCCGTTGCCGGGGCATTACCCTCATACAATTAGAGTGCTGCTCAAACTGTTGGGGTGCAGCTGTGGGACCCTATTTTCAGAGATGATGTCCTCCACCCAACTCTCTAAAAGCTGAAGGGTCTTCAGGAGAGATGGTAGTTGAGCTGCGCACACAGACTGTCACTCTGTAGCGCTGTCATCGTCCTATGCTTGCAGTGTGTACCATGACCCGTACAATGAGGCCCATGTTTTCCCCCTGCTGTCCACCTTTTTTCCCCCTGCTGTCCTCCTGTTGTCCCCTGTTGTCCCCTGCTGTCCGCCTGTTGTCCCCTGCTAGATAAGAATTAATCGGCTGACAACACCTGTCCAGACCTGCATCCCACCACAAGGAGCACTCACGAGCAAAGGATGTGACGGGATTTATCTTTTCTATTGGAATATTGCTGTGACATTTGGATGCCGCCTAATCTCAGGATTTCACTATTTTACTTTAGATCTGCTTGTATTATAATAAAGATTTATTAATGAACTAAAAATAAATGAGAAATAGATGATGGGGGAGAATTAAAGACACATGAGGGGACAGTGGACTTACCTTTCTCTCCACTAACCTACAGCCTTAGAATGGAATGTGTGTCCTGCAGCTTCTTATCTAAAGTGTGTGATGTCATAGCACAAGAGGGAGGGGCCTGAAACCACAGTATTCTGTGACCTCATCAGCCGCAGCTGTTACAGGTCCAGACCACTACTGATTTCAACAGTGATAAATCAACAATAATCCATATATCCCAGAATAAACAGAAGATTAAATGTTATGGATGTTTGTAAAATGACAATTAAAAGTTAAAAATAAATAATTTTTGAATTCCTCACAATTATTGACATATTCATCAACAAACCATTTTATATATGCATTGTTTATAAATACATCCATCTCATATTTATTCATTTCTAAATAACAACTCTTTAAAACTTTATCTATCTCTATATATATCTATGTATAAAACAGAAAAAAAACTGCACAGCACTCACAGACTAATGTGAACCGGTGCCAGCAGGGCTGCTGGATCAAATAACTAGAAAAAAATACTCTGCAGCACTCAGCTACTACCAATGATGTACATATGCGACAAAGTGACTTCAGGTCTGATGAGTCCTCCTGTTCTCCCTGCTGTCACCCTGCTGTCCCTGTTTCCCCTGCTAGATAAGAATTAATCGGATGACAACAGCTGTCCAGACCTGCATCCCACCACAAGGAGCACTCACGAGCAATCCTCAGGCCAAATACATTCCATTGCATTGTCAGTGACAAAGTGAGGGATTGGGCCCCTCCCCCCGTTACCGGGGCATTACCCTCATACAATTAGAGTGCTGCTCAAACTGTTGGGGTGCAGCTGTGGGACCCTATTTTCAGAGATGATGTCCTCCACCCAACTCTCAAAAAGCTGAAGGGTCTTCAGGAGAGATGGGTAGTTGAGTTTCGCACACAAACTGTCACTCTGTAGCACTGTCATCCGTCCTATGCTTGCAGTGTGTACCATGACCCGTACAATGAGGCCCATGTTTTCCCCCTGCTGTCCATCTTTTTTCCCCCTGCTGTCCTCCTGTTGTCCCCTGCTCTCACCCTGCTTTCCCCCTGTTGTCCCCTGCTAGATAAGAATTAATCGGATGAGGAAGGGGCGTGGCCTGACTGGCAATGGCGGAGGCAGCATAACTTTGAGCTCCTGACCTCCCGGGCACAGAAACGGCCATTACCAGCTTCCAGAGCCTGCAACAGCGATCTCCTCTGCACCACAAAAGACCGGATCCCTCACTGCACCGATGGGTAAGACAAAACCGGTGGCAGGACTAGCACCAAGGCGGGTATCCGACTTCTTCACAGCTCCCCAGCCTTTCGCGCTCCAGGAGCCCAACATGGCGCCCCCTCCTCAGAGCAGCGCGAGCGGCCAAACGCGGTCCACAATCTCAGGAGGCGGCTGGCGGGAATCAGGCACCCGAGATTCCCCTAACACATGCCAGCATGAGGGAACTGCTGGAGGAGTTCCGGGCTTCTCTCCACGCCGACATGATGAAAATGGTCGCGGAGGTGCGGGGTGAAATAGCAGAGCTGGGCTCATGCACAGATTCATTAGAAAGAAAGCTCACAGAGCTCATTTCCTCTCATAATGCCTTGCTGGACACAAATGAACAACTAGAAGAGCAGATTGCAAGGGTCCAAAGCAAAAATCTGGACCTTGAGGACAGATCACGCCGCAACAATGTAAGGCTGAGGGGGGTGGACGAAAATGTGCAAAATAGAGAGCTACGGAGCTTTCTGCAGGGTTCCTAACTGCAGCTCTACCAGACACAGACCCCAGGGAATTCAAAATTGACAGAATACATAGGATACCAAAACCATCAAACCTGGATCCCTCCCTGCCCAGAGACATTCTTGCAAGGGTGCATTATTTTGAAGTGAAAGAAGACTTTCTTAGGTCCCTCAGATCTCGTCCTGAACTACCAGATAAATTTGCACATATTGAAGTTTATCAGGACATATTCACCTGGAACCTTACTTCAACGCAAAGCATTTCAGCACTGCACCAAAGTCCTGAGGGATAATGATATCCCTTACAGATGGGGATTCCCTACAAAACTTATCATCAAAAAAGAGGACAAGTCCTATGTCTGCTTGCTTCCTGTTCATGCAGAAAGACTATTGAAACAATGGGGACTGATGAACTCCCCCCCTGTGGAGGGTTCGGATAAACCTGGCCCACAAACCGGCTTGGATGGAAAGAAAAAAAGAGGAAAAAGACCCAGAATTGATCCTGAATGGTTCACAGTATGATACCACTGCAGGTCCATACAGCTTGATAGCCCGGAGGAGATCAGGAACTCTAGTACTTTTATGTTCCTGAAACTATCTTTGTTCCTTTTAATTTTCCTTTTCTAAACAATCCTGTTTAGATCTCTAAATTTCTTTTCTTGATCTCACTTACTTCTTCTTACACTCGTTCTAAATCTTAACACATCTCTCTCTCTCTCCCCCCACTACGCTTGCCTTCTCCTGGCATATCCTTACTCCCCACTACATCTTATCACTCCCCCACCTTTCTTTTTTCTTCTTTTTCTCTCTGAACACCCACACTCTAAGATCTCCTCCCCCCCCCCCCCCCCCCGCTCTCTCACTTTCTCTTCACTCTAAACTCTCTACTGTACTGACTTGCTTATCTCCATATCCCTGTAAAGACTGGGATAATATTGCCCCGTGAGTGCGTTTCAGTTGGCACTCTTTGTTTTTATTTTTCTGTGGTTTTACCCACAGGTTTAAGGACAAGATGTACACAAGGTTTACTTATCTGATCATCGTGATTATTGTTGCTCCAGTTAATGGAATTTGTTCCTTTAATCCTCCTGTGTTTTCCCCCCTCCTCTCCCACCCCCCCTTCCCCCTACAGGTCGGCTGGTCTCCCAACAGTAAGGACTGTATTCCACAATTGAATGTGTTTGATCCACCACGAGTATCACATGCGGTTCAGTAAATGTTAACGGACTTAACAGTCCAGAGAAACGCTCCTTGACTTGGAGACAAATTAAAGACTCAGGCATGATGTTTTGTTTCTGCAGGACACTCACCTGTTGGCAGCAGATACACATAGAATGAAGTCGCCTCATTACCCTCATAGTTTCTTTGCAACAGCAGACATCAAAAAAGCGGGGGTGGCTATACTAATTCATAAGAGATTAACTTTGAATACATATCCTCTACGATAGACCCAGCAGGACGCTATATCCTCATTAATTGCAAACTAAATAATGTCACTTACTCTCTTATGTCCATGTACTCCCCTAATACAGGTCAGGTTAAATTTCTGTCTCAAACTCTGGAATTCCTACTCCCCCAATCATTGGGAAGGAAAATTATAGCCGGAGATTTAAATGCTCCAGCAGACAAAAAAATGGACTGCTCTGGACTTGGAGCGTATAGGGCAGAGTTGGGACCGACTTTTACGCAATTTGGGCTTCATGATGTTTGGAGATGTTTTCATCCAGAGCAGAGAGATTATTCTTACATGTCACCCAGATTCGGCTCCTGGTCAAGAATTGATTACATCCTGACTGATGACACCTTGCTCCCGCTCTGCCTCTCAGCTGATGTGGGTTCCATTTCGTGGACAGACCATGCCCCTATTTCCATAAAATTTGAGGATGCATTGGCTGTCTCTCCCACTACACTATGGAAAATTAACGAATATATTCTCTCCTCACCTGTACACCTAGAAGAGATATCAGGATTCATTACAGAATACTTCTCCTTAAATGACACAGGAGACGTTTCTCCAGAGACACTTTGGCTAGCGCACAAAGCTGTCCTCAGAGGTAAACTTATAAAGATGTCAGCATGGGCGAAAAAACAGCACTCCATTAAGGTTACCACCCTCACGACCCAAATCCAAAACCTGGAACACAAACAAAAATCCCATCCCTCCCCTACTTTAACGGCTGAGCTATTAGAGACTAGTAGACAGCTCCGCACTACACTCTTGATTAAAGTACAAAAAGACATGACCAGATATAAAGCCCGGTTCTACTCAATGGGAGATAGAGCAGGGAAGTTGTTAGCTAGACGAGTCCGCAAGCGTATGGCCACCACCAAAATATCTCATTTGTTGGACTCAAATGGTTCCAAAATAAGGCACCCCATAAAAATTGTAGATCAGTTTAGAGCTTACTACGAAACTTTATATAATTTAAAAAACGACTCATACACCCCACAGCCAACGAGAACAATAATTAGTAAATTTTTAGATAAGGCCACACTACCATCTTTGAACCCCCAACAGGTTGTCCGATTAAATATTCCCATAACGGAAATGGAAGTTCAAAAAGCCATCCAAACATCCAAACGACACTCTGCCCCAGGCCCTGATGGATATACATATAAGTATTACACTTCCTTTCCCCTATTATTGACTCCATACTTAACTAAGCTATTTCAGTTCTGGCAAGCCACGGGTAAGGTCAGGGAGGAGGGTCTACAAGCTGTGATCACTACCCTTCCCAAACCGGGCAAACCCCCCACATCCCCGGGTAACTTCCGACCGATAGCACTATTAAATTGTGATATTAAACTGTATGCCAAGATCCTTGCCAGTCGTCTCATGGAAGTACTTCCAGACCTCGTGGGTAGGGATCAGGTGGGTTTCATTCCAGGGCGTCAGGCCAGGGATGCCACAAGAAGGCTAATAAATCTGCTGGACATCATGGAGAGGGGGGGTGCCCCCGGTGCACTACTCTCACTCGACGCAGAGAAAGCGTTTGACAGAGTGCACTGGGGGTTCCTCAGTGAAGTCCTAGATAGGTTCCATATTGTTGGAAGATTTAAGGACTCTATAATGTCCCTATACTCATCCCCCTCAGCTTTAGTCCGTGCTTCTGGCTTCATATCTCAAAAATTTGAGATTACGAACGGCACTCGATAGGGCTGCCCCCTCTCTCCAATGATCTTCGCCCTGGTCATGGAGCCCTTGGCATCTATAGTGCGTAACACGGCGGAGGTCTCGGGTGTGTGGGTGGGACCTACAGAACACAAAATTAATCTATATGCAGATGATGTGATATTCACATGCACTCATCTTAAACAAACTGTTCCGGCTTTAATGTCCATCTTGGAAGAATTCGCAGCAGCATCATATTACAAGCTCAACCTTTCCAAATCCTCCTTTTTCCCGGTAAATATCCCAGCTAACGAACAATTGACTTTACGTCGAACGCTGCCTTTCATTTGGATCTCCCGATCATTTACATATCTGGGTATCCAAATCTCTCTCACCAAAACTATAGTTAAAATAAATTCGGATTGTCTAATTAAGGAACTACGTTCTTTGATACAATCTTACTCCCCTTCACTGCTGTCGTGGATTGCCAGAATTCAAATTACCAAAATGATACTATTTCCAAAAATATTATATTTTCTCCGTTGCATCCCTATACACTTTCCCAGAAAAATCCTTAACCTTCTCCAATCTATCTTGGGCAAATTTATTTGGATGAACAAACCTCATAGAGTTGGTTCCTCAACGTTAACTCTACCTACCACCTTGGGAGGGATGGGTGCCCCCAACATACAGTTTTACTACAGAGCAATTAATCTGGAGATCTCACAATTATGGTGGATCCCCAATGCTGAAGCAAACTCCCTGCCTCTGTGGCTACAAATAGAATCCTGGTATGCCCCACAAAATTCAACTCGTCTTCTGCTGGAGTCACACCTCCTCCGCCATAAGCCTGGAAACATCCTACTGAAGTCCATGCAAGCAGTGCTTGAAGTTTGGTCTGGGGTCAGCCACTTACTCCTGAAAGGCTTATATAGATACATAACACTGAGGGCTGTAGAGTGCTGTGTAGACTCTCCAGCTTTCTCCCTGGCAAAATGGCGGAGGGCGGGCGCTAAACAACTGTCAGATGTGCTGCATAATGCCAAAATACAAACATTTGTAGCTCTGAAGGAGAAATATGGTCTTTCTAATGCTGACTACTTTTCTTACCTTCAACTAAAAGACTCTCAGAACCATAGTTATCCCGATGGAAGACACGCTGGCCAGTCTCCCGCAGGTCATATCTATTTTCAAACAAACAACAGCTGCCAACAGGGGTATCTCCATTTTTTACAGGGCCATGTCAGAAGTACAAGCAGAGTCTAAGCTCCCGTTTATGATGAAATGGGAAGCTCTCCTATCATTCACCTCGCCTGTAGAGGAATGGATGAAGGCGTCAACCCATGCTCTTTCTTATACCTCATGCCTGAACTATCATGAGCAGGCAAAAAAACTTCAATTCGGATGGTACCTGACTCCAGAAAAAATTGCTAGTTTTACAAAAGACCCCCGAACAGGGAAGAACTTATGCTGGAAAAACTGTGGAGAGGTCGGAACCACTACACATGTCTGGTGGCATTGTCTGGGCATTCGCTCCTTTTGGTCACAAGTCAACCATTTGATATGTACTACTACCGGACTCAACCTCACGCTGACTCCACAGAAGGCCTTACTAGGCTTAGAGATTCAGAACTTACCTCGAGGACTGAGACCAATTATATCAAATATACTTATAGCAGCTCGACACTGCATAACTAGATACTGGAAAAACCCCACCTTCCCGTCTATACAGGAAGTCATCTCCCAACTTAATCTGCACTTCAACTACGAACTGGTTTTATCAGCAGAAACAGCTAAACGCACGAAAATCATTAATTGGTGGGACACATGGGTGAGCTCGCAGCATAATAACGTTGTAATAACGAGCTAAACATACCTGTAAAGCGATTAGTGATAAAGCTAGTTTAAGTAATGTTATTAATTACGCTACATCCACCTATTTTGCAAAAAATCAGTGCAAAAAATCCGCACAGGAATCACACAAAAAGCTCTCTGTTTATAATCAGTATTTTTTTCCAGTTTGTAGCAAGTGCTATCAAAAAAGTATCAAAAACAGGGCTATTGGTCTGTACGTTTTTTGCAAAAAATATACGCAAGCTGTCTCACCTCGTCACGGTTGCCCTAGCGAGACAGTCCCTAGCTGCTGTGTGCATTTAAAACCTGAGTGTGTGAACATACCTCCATCCAGGCTCCAGCCAGGACTCCACTCTGTGGGCTTTTTACCTGTGAAACAGCTTGTGTGTGGACTACTCATAGGGGAAGGGTGGGTTCCCTAGCCGACCTGCTAACTGCTTTCCCCTCCTCCCTTTTCCCCTACCTTCCCTAAGTTTGTCCACCCTTCCTTGTTTGTCCTAACGAAACTGTTCTTTTTGGTTATAATTTAATGAATAGTTGTACACTTAATTATCTACGTGACAACTTTGTTTCCCATGGTGCCCAACTGTTCGGGTACAATTTCATTTGATTTAAATATGTTATATGTTTGAAAATACTCTAATAAAAACATAATGATTTAAAAAGAATTAATCGGATGACAACAGCTGTCCAGACCTGCATCCCACCACAAGGAGCACTCACGAGCAATCCTCAGGCCAAATACATTCCATTGCATTGTCAGTGACAAAGTAAGGGATTGGGCCCCTCCCCCCGTTGCCGGGGCATTACCCTCATACAATTAGAGTGCTGCTCAAACTGTTGGGGTGCAGCTGTGGGACCCTATTTTCAGAGATGATGTCCTCCACCCAACTCTCAAAAAGCTGAAGGGTCTTCTGCGCACACAGACTGTCACTCTGTAGCGCTGTCATCCGTCCTATGCTTGCAGTGTGTATCATGACCCGTACAATGAGGCCCATGTTTTCCCCCTGCTGTCCACCTTTTTCCCCCCTGCTGTCCTCCTGTTGTCCCCTGCTGTCACGCTGCTGTCCCCCTGTTGTCCCCTGCTAGATAAGAATTAATCGGCTGACAACACCTGTCCAGACCTGCATCCCACCACAAGGAGCACTCACGAGCAAAGGATGTGACGGGATTTATCTTTTCTATTGGAATATTGCTGTGACATTTGGATGCCGCCTAATCTCAGGATTTCACTATTTTACTTTAGATCTGCTTGTATTATAATAAAGATTTATTAATGAACTAAAAATAAATGAGAAATAGATGATGGGGGAGAATTAAAGACACATGAGGGGACAGTGGACTTACCTTTCTCTCCACTAACCTACAGCCTTAGAATGGAATGTGTGTCCTGCAGCTTCTTATCTAAAGTGTGTGATGTCATAGCACAAGAGGGAGGGGCCTGAAACCACAGTATTCCGTGACCTCATCAGCCGCAGCTGTTACAGGGTCCAGACCACTACTGATTTCAACAGTGATAAATCAACAATAATCCATATATCCCAGAATAAACAGAAGATTAAATGTTTAGGATGTTTGTAAAATGACAATTAAAAGTTAAAAAATAAATAACTTTTTGTATTCCTCACAATTATTGACATATTCATCAACAAACCATTTTATATATGCATGGTTTATAAATACATACATCTCATATTTATTCATTTCTAAATAACAACTCTTTAAAACTTTATCTATCTCTATATATATATCTATGTATAAAACAGAAAAAAAAAACAGAAAAAAAACTGCACAGCACTCACAGATTAATGTGAACCGGTGCCAGCAGGGCTGCTGGATCAAATAACTAGAAAAAAATACTCTGCAGCACTCAGCTACTACCAATGATGTACATATGCGACAAAGTGACTTCAGGTCTGATGAGTCCTCCTGTTGTCCCCTGCTGTCACCCTGCTGTCCCCCTGTTGTCCCCTGCTAGATAAGAATTAATCGGATGACAACAGCTGTCCAGACCTGCATCCCACCACAAGGAGCACTCACGAGCAATCCTCAGGCCAAATACTTTCCATTGCATTGTCAGTGACAAAGTGAGGGATTGGGCCCCTCCCCCCGTTGCCGGGGCATTACCCTCATACAATTAGAGTGCTGCTCAATCTGTTGGGGTGCAGCTGTGGGACCCTATTTTCAGAGATGATGTCCTCCACCCAACTTTCAAAAAGCTGAAGGGTCTTCAGGAGAGATGGGTAGTTGAGCTGCGCACACAGACTGTCACTCTGTAGCACTGTCATCCGTCCTATGCTTGCAGTGTGTACCATGTCCCACACAATGAGGCCCATGTTTTCCCCCTGCTGTCCACCTTTTTTCCCCCTGCTGTCCTCCTGTTGTCCCCTGCTAGATAAGAATTAATCAGATGACAACAGCTGTCCAGACCTGCATCCCACCACAAGGAGCATTCACGAGCAATCCTCAGGCCAAATACATGACAGGTGAGGGAGGATTTTTCGGTCGTTCCTTACCCAACCTTTTAACCACCCCCAACCCCCTTTTTCCTACATACCCCAATAATGACACAGATACTGCCATGACATGGTTAAATAATTGGCCACAGCAGTCTTTTATTGCCTATTGTTTACATACTAAATAAATTCAACTGTTCGCCTTCCAACGGGCGTCCCAACTTTAAACAATAGGCACTCCTCAAACATTCCTGGATAGGCCCGGTCCAGAAGCCTCCAATGATTATCCCTGGCCGCTACCCCCACCGGCCCCAGGGACGCTGTACTGGTTCTTTCCCCTTGGCACTGGCTATTATTATTACTATCCCTGGCCGCTCCACCCACCGGCCCCAGGGACGAGGTACTGGTTGCCAATAACCAAATACCCCCAGCTTTTATACCCGTGCTTGCCAAGTACCATTGACCGTAGCCACTGTAACCTCCAAGTGACTTCTCCCCTTTTTCAAATGTACTTTCCTTGCCTCTGGACCAGACCTACCCCCGCCACAGGACAGGACAAGTGACACCAACTGCTTGTTCCACCCCATCACGCAAACCCAACATCCACATGTCCATTCCTATGTCCGTCAGATGAACCAAATCCGCCTTCAAATATTGCCGCGATGACGACTGCAAATCTTTATGCTGCACAACCACGCCACCATTCCTTGCCACAAACGCTCCCACTACCTTATTCACCTTCACACGCGCCTTATTGATCTTATCCACCGATCTCGCAAACCCCCAACTGCCACGCGGAACGATATCCGACCACACCACAATCAAACCAGGATGTGCACACCACAACCGCAACAAATCACACCTAATGTCCCTAATTAACTCTCGGGATGCACGCACACCCAAATCATTCCCCCCAACATGCAGCACCAACACATCCGGAGGTCGATTCACACCACAAAAATACTCAAACTCCGGCAACACTCTTCCCCACGTCATGCCCTTAAACCCCAACCATTTAACTTCCGCTGCTGAACGTTCCAGCCCCAGCTGACGGCCATCCGGACGAATATCCGCTCTCCGAGCCCCCCAATAGACGTAAGAGTGACCCATAATCCAGATCAAACAGGGACCTGTGTAAACAAACATAAAACAAATAAGTGCAAAAACACCGACTGAAAACCAAAACCTCATCCCCCGTTAAACATATCCCTGAAAAAGACAAATAGGGAGGGGGACAAAGGCGCAATAGTGCCCTATCACTAGTGACACTTGTGTGTGCTGGTGGTGCTGTGTAGCCGCTCACCTGGTCCAGTTGTGATTCCCACAACTGGTTTGAAGGCGTGTTGGAAACAATTGTTCCAGCTGCTGCAGGACCTCCACCGACCACTGGATAGTGGTTTAAATCCAAGACCAAGATGGGAGTACTGGTGTGCCACGGTCCGCGCTGCTGTGGTATGAAAAAACTCACCAAAGAGTCAGCAGTTATTCCATCTTTTATTTCCTCCTTACTCCAACGCGTTTCAGCGCCACACCCGGCGCCTTCCTCAGGGACATTACCTAATGTCCCTGAGGAAGGCGCCGGGTGTGGCGCTGAAACGCGTTGGAGTAAGGAGGAAATAAAAGATGGAATAACTGCTGACTCTTTGGTGAGTTTTTTCATACCACAGCAGCGCGGACCGTGGCACACCAGTACTCCCATCTTGGTCTTGGTTAAACATATCCCGGCCATCGGCCGACCCCCTTATTCAGTCCCCCTTCGGCAACCTGTGTTCCAACCCTACAGCCATTACCGTGTGAGCAAATGGGGGCGAACATACAGTCGGAAGCGAGAAGATTCCCAACGACCAATGCATCGCACCACATCATCTCCCAAGCCCCACCGAGACGCTTCCGTAGCCGCCCCGATACGAAATGAATGAGTACCAAAGTCATTAGGCTGTTCGCCTACTGCAATCAAACAAGTTCTCAAAACTGCACGAAACTGGAACCGTGACAAAAACAAACCATCAGCGTGCAGCAAGAAAGGACCCATTCGTCCACCCCTTACCGACAAAAAGTCCCGCACGGTATTCACCGGACACAGACAACTACCCCTCAGGGAGTATAGTACAACCAGCCTTCCCTTACCCGCCTGATCAGTCTTGGAACGCCGCAGCCAACATTCCACCCTGTCAGGCCACACGACCACATCCCCCATCATCAAACCTCCTACCCTGACTTTGGAAGGGCTAACCAATTCCCCCAAACGGAATGCCCCGAAAAACGCCAACACAAATGCAGCTGCAAACATAACCCTCTCGTATTCCGACACACAAACCCCTTCCAAACACCCTACCAGCCTATCTAACAAGTCAACCGAAATTGGGCGCCGGCTGTCTCTCAACCGTGCCCCCCGCTTAAACCCTTTTAACGCCTGCCGAACCCTAAAATCCTTCGTCACATCCGGTTCTCCCAATAACCTAAACCAAAATGCTAAAGCCGCCAGCCGCATTGACACCGCAGAGGCAGATTTTCCCAACACGAAATCATTGCTCACGAAAGCCAAAACCGACTGCAACCATGCCCTGTCGTTACCAGCTCCAAACGCTCCCACGAAAGCCTCCCATTCACGCCACACCACGTTATACCGTGTCCACGTCGATTCCGCTACCGACCTGCTGATCAAACCACCCACGATCACATTACCAGGGTCCATAAGCCATCCGGACACCGCAGATCCTCCTCTTCCGCCCATGGCACCAGCTCCCGGAACCTGCGGAGCTGAAATCGAGAAAGCGCATCAGCCACCGAATTAGAAACTCCAGGCACATGTTTTGCCACAATCTGAATGTTCAGCTGCAGACACAACAACACCAAATGCCGCAGATACGCCACCACCGGTGGAGATTTAGCAGACAATGAATTAATCGCATGTACAACCGCCATATTGTCACAATAAAAACACACCTTTCTTCCTGCCAATACAGGTCCCCACAGCTCAGCTGCCATCACTATGGGGAAAAGTTCCAATAGTGCCAAGTTCCTTACCAAACCGTCATCATGCCAATGCTGAGGCCATGCGCCCGCACACCAACTGCCCTGAAAAAAGGCACCGAAACCCAACGAACCCGACGCATCCGTGAAGAGCTGCAACTCGCTATTGTGCACCATCTCCTTCAACCAAAAATTACGCCCGTTATACGACTGCAAGAACGTATCCCAGACCTTCAGGTCCTCCTTGATCTCCCTCGTAATCCTGACAAAATGCGTCGGACAAGTAGTACCGGACGTGGCAGCCGCCAACCGTCGGGCAAATACCCGCCCCATCGGCAAAATTCTACACGCAAAGTTCAGCTTGCCCAGCACGGACTGGACTACTTTCAGCCGAACCTTCCTCGCACGGCCCAACTCTGCCACAGACCGCCGCAAGTCCAAAACCTTTTCTTCTGGCAACCGACATTCACCTGCCACAGAATCCAACTCGATTCCCAAAAAGCGCATCACTGAAGCCTGGCCCTCCGTTTTATCCGGAGCTAACGGGATACCGAAACGAGTAGCCACCCCCGGCAATGCAAACAACAGGCCTGCACAAATCGGGGAACCAGCAGGTCCCACACAGAAAAAATCATCGAGATAATGGATTATGGAATCCATACCCGACACATCCCGCACAACCCATTCCACAAATGAACTAAAAACTTCAAAATAAGAACATGAAATCGAACAACCCATGGGTAAACAGCGATCCACATAAAAACACCCATCCCACATGCAACCCAACAAGCGCTGGCTCTCTGGGTGCACCAGCAACAAGCGAAACGCTGCCTCCACATCCGACTTCGCCATCAGCGCACCCGGGCCAGCCTTTCGCACTAAATCCACTGCCCTATCAAAGGACACGTAACAGACTGAAGACAACTGCGGAGCAATTCCATCATTAACCGAGTTCCCAGCCGGGAATGACAAATGGTGAATCAATCTAAACTTCCCCGACTCCTTTTTTGGGACCACCCCCAGTGGAGAAACAATAAGCCTGTCACAAGGCGGCTCCGAAAAAGGACCCGCCATACGCCCCAACCCCACCTCCGTCTGTAACTTGTCCTTTATTACCCCCGGATGCTCCTTGGCTGAACGCAGATTGCCCGGAAACACCCCACTACCCGTTGCGTCAGACGGAATGTGAAAACCAAAACGAAAACCTGAACGCAATAACTCAGCTGCCTCCGTATCGGGGTATCTATTTAAGAACGGCTCCATCACGTCGACTTTCACCGGTGTCTTCCCTCTGACCAGCACTGTCACTCCCTTTTCCTCCCCCTTTTTTAAAACAACGGGACCGGCTATGGGTTCCACCACAGCCGGAACACTCATGTTTAAACCGGCAAGGCCTCCCAAATCTGCACTGGCCCTCATTGAACTGCCAGCAGCGCCCCCCCCTCGGGCATTAGCCGGGGAGCCCGAACCGAAACCCGAACCCCCAGCCGTCCCTCGAAAGGGCTGCGCCGGTGTTGTCATATACCGCAGCCACAACGAAATATCCTTATGGCCCCACTGAATACCCGGCCTCACCGCCATCATCTGCCTGAACTCCTCGTCGTAACGCAGCCATGCCGAGCCACCATGCTCCCTGTACGCCTCCCCAATAGAGTCCATATAACCAAATAAGGCGGAACAGTGTTCCGGCTCCTTCTCCCCCACCACACTTGCTAAAATCGCAAACGCCTGAAGCCAATTCGTAAACGTCCGCAGGATTAGCCTATAACGCCACTTCTCCTCATCATCCTTCTCATTCTTGGAAGTACTCGGCCGCACCTTATCCAAATTAAATTTAGCAAGAGGGAGCAACGAGAAAATCTCCACATACTCCTTATTCCAAATTTTTTCACGTACTTCCTTCTTGAGGTGCGCCCCCAAAAGACCCTCAAAACACACATAAACCTCACTTTTTGCCTTATCACTAAGTCTGACTACTTCGTCCTCTTTTTCCTTCTCCTTCCCCGCCACCTGCTCCTTCTCAGTCTCCTTCTCAGTCTCCTTCTCGGCCACCAACCCAGCCGCCCCACCTGTAACCTCTTGCCCCGCCGTCACATTACCCCCCACGACCGGTTCCACTACCGTCCCGACCGGACCCGCCCCAGCCTGTCCCACCCATGCCCCAATCGGCGACCCAGTCAGCGCGCCCGGACTCAAAGCTGACATCAAATTGCGCAAAAAACCCACTAACTGCCCAAACCCTTGTACTTCCCCATTAAAGCCTTGCAAAACCCCCCCCAATGGCTGTGAACCCCCCACAGAGACCTCCCCCAATACAGGTAAAACGACATTCCCCAAATTCTCACCAGGCTGCTGAGGAGCAGCCGTGACGACATCCTCAGCCGGTCCTTCGTTCACAGAAGATCCCTCGGACTCTTCGCCATCTTCCAGACAGCACGCCTCGTCCACGCCGGTCAGGGAGGCCATGTCATCATCCCGACGCCGCACGACGCCACCCCCCACACCCACCGTAGACATAGCCCCCCTTATAGGCCGCTGCCTCTTGTCAGACGCTCTGTCCTGGGAACCCTGACCGTGCCCGGCCACCGAGTTCCCCGCTACCTCTTCCGGCTGGAAGATCCCCCATCCCCAGACCCACTCGGCCGACTGCCAGAGGGGTGCAACTCCTGCTCCCGCCGGGATCCCCCTCCCGTTACACCGGAGGGATCCGCATCAGCCCTCCTGGGCCGCACATCCATCGCCGCTCCATCCCGTGTGCCACCCCGTCCACCACCTGGGGCCACCGTCTCCCGACGTAGCCTACTCAATTCCCCGTCCGTGGATCTCGTACCCCGTCTTCTTCCCTCTGCGACTGCCAGGCCCACTTCTTCAGCCACATTCCCCCTACTGCGACTCGCCGCTGCAGGCCCCTTCCTCCCGGAAGGCCGCTCTACCCCTGCCGACTGCAGGAGGCCCCCGATTTTACCGACGGCCGCTCGGCGCCGCTCCTCGGCCTATCCAGGCCAGGAGCCGCCGCAATCGCTGGTCCTCCGGTTAGCGATTGCCGGCCGGAAGTACGCGGCAGGCCGGAACCTGCCCACTTCCGGTCCGGCGCTCACCCGCCGCGGATTCCTCCTAACGGCCGGAGACGGCTCCAAGCCTGGAGAACACGTACTCCGCCGTTGAGGGTCCCCACCGGGGCTCCCAGAAAGGACCCGCCTCCTGCTACCTGCCTCCGGTGAATAGCGCTCCGGCGGCCGGGAACGTCGGCCGCGCGGTTCAGGTGCGGAGGGGGCCGGTGCCGATGGGGACGTGCAGGCAGCCTGAACGAAAGCCTGCACTGCCTGCACCCCATGCACCGCAGTGGCCGCAGCTAGAAGCTCCCTCAAAGCAGCCAGGTCAGCCATTATTAACAGGAACCTGCTGACAGAGAAACTCCTCTTGTCAGCACCGGAAGCCAAGTGACACGAGCTTCCCTTCACTGTCCCATGTCCTCCTCACGACTCCCCCCCTTCCTGCCCTAACCACCAATCCTCTTGCCCCTTACACCCTCCAATCATGTATACCCATTCACTCCCTGCCTCCCCTTCTGTCATGTGGGCCTGTCCACCCTATGGGTTCCCTTGCCTGCTTTCCATTGCATTGTCATTGACAAAGTGAGGGATTGGGCCCCACCCCCCGTTGCCGGGGCATTACCCTCATACAATTAGAGTGCTGCTCAAACTGTTGGGGTGCAGCTGTGGGACCCTATTTTCAGAGATGATGTCCTCCACCCAACTCTCAAAAAGCTGAAGGGTCTTCAGGAGAGATGGGTAGTTGAGCTGCGCACACCAGACTGTCACTCTGTAGCACTGTCATCCGTTCTATGCTTGCAGTGTGTACCATGACCCGTACAATGAGGCCCATGTTTTCCCCCTGCTGTCCACCTTTTTTCCCCCTGCTGTCCTCCTGTTGTCCCCTGCTGTCACCCTGCTGTCCCCTGTTGTCCCCTGCTAGAGATGACAACAGCTGTCAGACCTGCATCCCACCACAAGGAGCACTTGTCGTCCAGGACTGGTACTCGTGCATTCCATTGCATTGTCAGTGACAAAGTGAGGGATTGGGCCCCTCCCCCTGTTGCCGGGGCATTACCCTCATACAATTAGAGTGCTGCTCAAACTGTTGGGGTGCAGCTGTGGGACCCTATTTTCAGAGATGATGTCCTCCACCCAACTCTCAAAAAGCTGAAGGGTCTTCAGGAGAGATGGGTAGTTGAGCTGCGCACACAGACTGTCACTCTGTAGCGCTGTCATCCGTCCTATGCTTGCAGTGTGTGCCATGACCTGTACAATGAGGCCCATGTTTTCCCCCTGCTGTCCACCTTTTTCCCCCCTGCTGTTCTCCTGTTGTCCCCTGCTGTCTCCCTGTTGTCCCCTGCTAGATAAGAATTAATCGGATGACAACAGCTGTCCAGACCTGCATCCCACCACAAGGAGCACTGACGAGCAATCCTCAGGCCAAATACATACCGGACCGTACGGTGGTGGGGATGTCACAGGTGGCCTGGTCCGGACCGTGTCCCTGGCTCGCCAAATAAAGGGAATATTTACAAGGGAGATTGTCACGGGTGACGCCACCCACTTGGTGCCTTGGTGCGGCCAGTGATGGGGCCGCCGCTGCTGCAGAACCTCCGGGGGTGATGGGATGGCAGCGGAGATGGTATAGTTCCAGTGGGGAGAACTGTATCCCCCGGGGCAGTAAGGGTGAAAGTCTATTGGGGTTAGAGATGGTGGAGAAGGGTCAAAGGACACACACTCACGTTTGGTCGACACTGGTGCACTTCCCTTCTTCTCCTGATGCTGCAGAGCTGACAGGCTTGTGGCAAGGGGAACCTCTCTGTGCTGAATCTGGAGCAAAGGTCGCAATCAATACACAGACTCACAGTTTGCTGTTTTCCAAAGCTTTACTGCAAATGTTGTTGCAGGCTATAGTTCACGGAGTCTGTAATGGGGCTAAGCTCTCTCCCAACCCTGTCTGGGGTCGTCAGCGTCCTTATGCTGCACTCTGTGTGTGTGTCCTGGCTGCTGCTGTTAGCTGAGCTGCTGGGATTCCTCACGTCTCTCTGTATGCTGCTGGTACCACTTGGCTAGGCAACTTGAGTCCTCTATGCTGTGCTGACCCCTCCGTGTTGCTTCGCTCTGGTACTAGGGGGCATCTAGTGATCCCACTGTTCCTGGATTCACTGTGCTGTGGGTGCCAGACACAGTACCGGATCCGGTGTCCGTCTCTGTGCGTACTTCTGGGGCAAGTGATGGTGTCACTCTAGCTCCCAGACGTGTTCCTCTGTCTTTCGTTCTCCTGTTCCTCTGACCCTTGCTAGGTCTGCACTGAGCTAACTCTGCTCTGTGTCTTCTTTGAAGCCCTGCTCCAAGCTGAACTGAACTCTCCCTCATGGACAAGAGTATATAAGGAAGCAGGTGGTACTCCCCCTCTTGCCCACAGGTGGTAGTGTTTGTCAGTGTGTAGTGGGGGAGAGAACCCATGTGATGTTATTGTGGCACATTAACCGATGGGGTGCCACACACTCACGAGCAATCCTCAGGTCAAATACATTCCATTGCATTGTCAGTGACAAAGTGAGGGATTGGGCCCTCCCCCCGTTGCCGGGGCATTACCCTCATACAATTAGAGTGCTGCTCAAACTGTTGGGGTGCAGCTGTGGAACTCTAATTTTCAGAGATGATGTCCTCCACCCAACTCTCAAAAAGCTGAAGGGTCTTCAGGAGAGATGGTAGTGAGCTGCGCACACAGACTGTCACTCTGTAGCGCTGTCATCCGTCTATGCTTGCAGTGGTACCATGACCCGTACAATGGGACCATGTTTTCCCTGCTGTCCCCTTTTTCCCCCTGCTGTCCTCCTGTTGTCCCCTGCTGTCACGCTGCTGTCCACCTGTGTCCCTGCTATATAAGAATTAATCGATGACAACAGCTGTCCAGACCTGCATCCCACCACATGGAGCACTCACGAGCAATTCTCAGGCCAAATACATTCCATTGCATTGTCAGTGACAAAGTGAGGGATTTTGCCCTTCCCCCGTGCCAGGGTATTACCCTCATACAATTAGAGTGCTGCTCAAACTGTTGGGGTGCAGCTGTGGGACCCTAATTTCAGAGATGATGTCCTCCCCCAACTCTCAAAAGCTGAAGGGTCTTCAGGAGAGATGGTAGTTGAGCTGCGCACACAACTGTCCTCTGTAGCGCTGTCATCCGTCCTATGCTTGCAGTGTGTACCATGACCCGTACAATGAGGCCATGTTTTCCCCTGCTGTCCCCCTGTTGTCCCCTGCTAGATAAGAATTAATCGGATGACAACACCTGTCCAGACCTGCATCCCACCACAAGGAGCACTCACGAGCAAAGGATGTGACGGGATTTATCTTTTCTATTGGAATATTGCTGTGACATTTGGATGCCGCCTAATCTCAGGATTTCACTATTTTACTTTAGATCTGCTTGTATTATAATAAAGATTTATTAATGAACTAAAAATAAATGAGAAATAGATGATGGGGGAGAATTAAAGACACATGAGGGGACAGTGGACTTACCTTTCTCTCCACTAAGCTACAGCCTTAGAATGGAATGTGTGTCCTGCAGCTTCTTATCTAAAGTGTGTGATGTCATAGCACAAGAGGGAGGGGCCTGAAACCACAGTATTCCGTGACCTCATCAGCCGCAGCTGTTACAGGGTCCAGACCACTACTGATTTCAACAGTGATAAATCAACAATAATCCATATATCCCAGAATAAACAGAAGATTAAATGTTATGGATGTTTGTAAAATGACAATTAAAAGTTAAAAAATAAATAACTTTTTGTATTCCTCACAATTATTGACATATTCATCAACAAACCATTTTATATATGCATTGTTTATAAATACATACATCTCATATTTATTCATTTCTAAATAACAACTCTTTAAAACTTTATCTATCTCTATATATATCTATGTATAAAACAGAAAAAAAAAACAGAAAAAAAAACTGCACAGCACTCACAGACTAATGTGAACCGGTGCCAGCAGGGCTGCTGGATCAAATAACTAGAAAAAAATACTCTGCAGCACTCAGCTACTACCAATGATGTACATATGCGACAAAGTGACTTCAGGTCTGATGAGTCCTCCTGTTGTCCCCTGCTGTCACCCTGCTGTCCGCCTGTTGTCCCCTGCTAGATAAGAATTAATCGGATGACAACAGCTGTCCAGACCTGCATCCCACCACAAGGAGCACTCACGAGCAATCCTCAGGCCAAATACATTCCATTGCATTGTCAGTGACAAAGTCTGGGATTGGGCCCCTCCTCCCGTTGCCGGGGCATTACCCTCATACAAATAAAGTGCTGCTCAAACTGTTGGGGTGCAGCTGTGGGACCCTATTTTCAGAGATGATGTCCTCCACCCAACTCTCAAAAAGCTGAAGGGTCTTCAGGAGAGATGGGTAGTTGAGCTGCGCACACTGTGAGGTAGCACCCAGGGAACCCGCTTGCAAAACGACAAGAACACGTGTTTATAAGTTTAACCAATGTCTACCCGTTTATTTTTCACATATAATAACATAACCCGGGTATCATGTTTGACACATATCACATTGATTATAAACACTTTACATAAATACACCATACATTTACATATAACATCACATAACACTTATATTGCACATAACATCTTATAGTAACCCGGGACCTGTAACCATCTCTGTCCCCATTGGAGCTCTACCAACAGCTCCCGTGGTGGCTACGGCCTCCGGCCTACTCACACTATACATACGTTACAGTACGACGATGACCCCTCCGGGTTCATAACAGGGATTGAGCAACCTGAGTACCGGGTATGTCATGTCTCCCCAAGGGGCTCCTTCCTGGACGCATCTCCGCCTACGTCCCGGTCAGAGTCCACCTGGTTCAACCATGGTGTCCCCACTCTAGGAGCCCTTTTTAACCCCTGCTTCTGACCTTCGTTACATACGCCTCAACGGGCCCTGTGGGTCCCAATGGCGGTACCTGCCGCCTGGCTTTAGTCCCCCAGCATGATGATATACATTCACCCGTAGTCAGGAGTCCTGCCTGACCGGGTCCTTACATACCGTATGTGATCCATCATACAAACATCCATGGATCACACACCCGCTCACAGCCCAACATCCATGGACTGTGGCTCCTCCATGGCCCATTACAGGGACTGGCAAACCATAGTACACGGGAACCTCATCCGATACCTACTAGGAGCCCTATTACCCCTGTGTCTGGCACCACAGGCACACCCACACCATTAGAGGTCGTGGTTGAGGGACGGGTACCCTCTGCAAGCAGCAGGGCAAGCCTCCCTCTCGTTTCAGTGACGGAACGCCTCCAACATCATCCATACTCGCTGGGTCACTCTCTCTCCCCACATCATTATACATGGGTCTTACATATAGGCCATCATCTCTCATTCAGGGCCATTACCTAAGCCCTCATACACATAGTTCATCAGGTCCTTTAACTGAGTACTCCGACTCGGACCCAAAGGCGGTCTATGCCCGCCTGGCACACTACATACGATTGCCTCCAAAGGCTACATACATTCCGGTTCATCAGGACCTTTATAGGACTCCACTGAGTCGGTCCCAAGGGCGGTCTATACTCGCCTAGCATGATTTACACACAGAAGGTGCACAGTTCACACCATCATTCGGGAACTGCCTTTCTTACCGGGCACGGATCCGGGTCTCGCTACCTGTGTCACAGGTTCCACCAGGCATCCCCACGGGCTCCTTTCCCGGGCGTGTTTCCCTCCACGCCCGGACCAGTATCCACCAGGTTCAGCCATAGCTTCCCCTTCCAGGCGCTGTCACGACCCCGGACCTCGGCACCGGCATGGAGCTAGCATGCTCCCATCATGTCATGCACACAGAGCTCTAGACTGGACTGCTCTGCTCTCTGGCTGGTAATCAGCCCACATCCTCTCAGGCTGATGTCTGGCTGAGGATGGGCTCTCAGCCTTCAGGATCAATCTCTCAATCACACAGCTGGCTGGCTCTTATCGTGCCAGCCACTCCCACATGGACACACCCCCTCAGCTGCTGTTAATCAGCCTTTCACACAGCTCGGGTTAACTCCCTGTGTTCCGGGTTGTCAGCACTCACTCATTACATCCTATTCTTCATGGATCTCATCCCACTCTCACTGCCGCTCATTAGGCTCATGATACCCTGTGTCTCAAGTTGGTTCACACAGTATTATCACAGTCAAACCGGCCAGTGTGCACAGGATCATACCTTGATCCTACATGTGATGTACCCCGGCCATGAGGATCATGCCGGCGGTGCCTCACAACACAGACTGTTATTCTATGGTGCTGTCATACGTCCTATGTGTACCATGACCCGTACAATGAGGCCATGTTTTCCCCCTGCTGTCCACCTTTTTTCCCCTGCTGTTCTCCTGTTGTCCCCTGCTGTCCCTCTGTTGTCCCCTGCTGTCCTCCTGTTGTCCCCTGCTGTCACCCTGCTGTCCCCCTGTTGTCCCCTGCTAGATAAGAATTAATCGGATGACAACAGCTGTCCAGACCTGCATCCCTCCACAAGGAGCACTCACGAGCAATCCTCAGGCCAAATACATTCCATTGCATTGTCAGTGACAAAGTGAGGGATTGGGCCCCTCCCCCCGTTGCCGGGGCATTACCCTCATACAATTAGAGTGCTGCTCAAACTGTTGGGGTGCAGCTGTGGGACCCTATTTTCAGAGATGATGTCCTCCACCCAACTCTCAAAAAGCTGAAGGGTCTTCAGGAGAGATGGGTAGTTGAGCTGCGCACACAGACTGTCACTCTGTAGCGCTGTCATCCGTCCTATGCTTGCAGTGTGTACCATGACCCGTACAATGAGGCCCATGTTTTCCCCCTGCTGTCCACCTTTTTTCTCCCTGCTGTCCTCCTGTTGTCCCCTGCTGTCACCCTGCTGTCCCCTGCTAGATAAGAATTAATCGGATGACAACAGCTGTCCAGACCTGCATCCCACCACATGGAGCACTCACGAGCAATCCTCAGGCCAAATACATTCCATTGCATTGTCAGTGGCAAAGTGAGGGATTGGGCCCCTCCTCCCGTTGCCGGGGCATTATCCTCATACAATTAGAGTGCTGCTCAAACTGTTGGGGTGCAGCTGTGGGACCCTATTTTCACAGATGATGTCCTCCACCCAACTCTCAAAAAGCTGAAGGGTCTTCAGGAGAGATGGGTAGTTGAGCTGCGCACACAGACTGTCACTTTGTATCGCTGTCATCCGTCCTATGCTTGCAGTGTGTACCATGACCCGTACAATGAGGCCCATGTTTTCCCCTGCTGTACACCTTTTTTCCCCCTGCTGTCCTCCTGTTGTCCCCTGCTGTCACCCTGCTGTCCCCCTGTTGTCCCCTGCTAGATAAGAATTAATCAGATGACAACACCTGTCCAGACCTGCATCCCACCACAAGGAGCACTCACGAGCAAAGGATGTGACGGGATTTATCTTTTCTATTGGAATATTGCTGTGACATTTGGATGCCGCCTAATCTCAGGATTTCACTATTTTACTTTAGATCTGCTTGTATTATAATAAAGATTTATTAATGAACTAAAAATAAATGAGAAATAGATGATGGAGGAGAATTAAAGACAAATGAGGGGACAGTGGACTTACCTTTCTCTCCACTAACCTACAGCCTTAGAATGGAATGTGTGTCCTGCAGCTTCTTATCTAAAGTGTGTGATGTCATAGCACAAGAGGGAGGGGCCTGAAACCACAGTATTCCGTGACCTCATCAGCCGCAGCTGTTACAGGGTCCAGACCACTACTGATTTCAACAATGATAAATCAACAATAATCCATATATCCCAGAATAAACAGAAGATTAAATGTTATGGATGTTTGTAAAATGACAATTAAAAGTTAAAAAATAAATAACTTTTTGTATTTCTCACAATTATTAACATATTCATCAAGAAACCATTTTATATATGCATGGTTTATAAATACATACATCTCATATTTATTCATTTCTAAATAACAACTCTTTAAAACTTTATCTATCTCTATATATATCTATGTATATATATGTATCTAAATATATATATATATATATATGTATATATATATATATATATATATATATATAGAGACCATAAATGAAAAACGGACTGCAGCGCTCCTTTCTGATGTATTCAGCCTTTATTGACCTTCAGGTAAAGGTGCGACGTTTCAGTCACATGGACTTTCTTCCATGTGATTGAAACATCGCACCTTTACCTGAAGGCAAATAGAGGCTGCACACAGGATTTTTTTTGAACCAGTTGTTTTTTATTGAATTATTTTCACATGTATACATGAATATATAAAAGAACAGGCATGATAACATTAATTCAATGTTAACAGGGAGGAAAAGAACAAGAGGATAAAAAAAACCAAAAAAAAACAAAGGAACAGGAACAAGTTCCCAGCAAATATGTCAAGGAATGGGGAGGAGAAAAAGGAGGGAGGAGGGGTAAGAGAGGGAATCAGTCGGCAGCCTATGTGGAAGAATCGTGCACCTAAATAAACAGATCTTCAGATAAATTCAACTTTGACATCATAAACAGCAAGTAGTATGTGAACAGTTCTCATAATCATCATAAGTATCATCCTATGTTATCAGGGTAATGGCGCTACTGTATTGTATCGTGACGAGAGCCAGGGATCCCACCAGTTACGGATTTTGCAGCACGCAGGATTACTAGGCAAGTTGTATTTTAGAGGATTATTTTTATTATTGATCAACAACTATGTTCTCAATCAACCCAAAAGACTCAAATATCAAAGCTTAATATTTTTGGAAGTTGGAGTGGGGTTTTTTAGATTTGGCTATTTTAGGAGGATATCTGTTTGTCAAGGTAACTATTACTGTGCAGAATTATTAGGCAACTTAATAAAAACCAATTATATATTCCCATCTCACTTGTTTATTTTCACCAGGTAAACTAATATAACTGCACAAAATTTAGAAATAAACATTTCTGACATGCAAAAACAAAACCCCAAAAAATTAGTGACCAATATAGCCACCTTTCTTTATGATCACACTCAACAGCCTTCTGTCCACAGATTCTGTCAGTTGTTTGATCTGTTTACGATCAACATTGTGTGCAGCAGCCACCACAGCCTCCCAGACACTGTTCCGAGAGGTGTACTGTTTTCCCTCCCTGCAGATCTCACATTTTAGGAGGGACCACAGGTTCTCTATGGGGTTCAGATCAGGTGAACAAGGGAGCCATGTCATTTTTTTTCTTCTTTTAGACCTTTACTGGCCAGCCACGCTGTGGAGTATTTGGATGCATGTGATGGAGCATTGTCCTGCATGAAAATCATGTTTTCTCGAGCGATACCGACTTCTTCCTGTACCACTGCTTGAAGAAGTTTCCAGAAACTGGCAGTAGGTCTGTGAGTTGAGCTTTACTCCATCCTCAACCCGAAAAGGTCCCACAAGTTCATCTTTGATGATACTAGCCCATACCAGTACCCCACCTCCACCTTTCTGGCGTCTGAGTTGGAGTGGAGCTCTCTGCCCTTTACTGATCCAGCCTCTGGCCCATCCATCTGGCCCATCAAGAGTCACTCTCATTTCATTAGTCCATAAAACCTTTGCAAAATCAGTCTTAAGATATTTCTTGGCCCAGTCTTGATGTTTTATCTTAGTGTTTTTTGTTGAAAGGTGGTCGTTTTTCAGCCTTCCTTACCTTGGTCATGTCCCTGAGTATTGCACACCTTGTGCTTTTTGATATTCCAGTAACATTGCAGCTCTGAAATATTGCAAAACTGGTGGCAAATGGCATCTTGGCAGCTTCACGCTTGATTTTCCTCAATTCATCGGCAGTTATTTTGCGCCTTTTTTGCCCAACACACTTCTTGCGACCCTGTTGGCTATTTGCCATGAAACGCTTGATTGTTCGGTGATCACGCTTCAAAGGTTTGGCAATTTCAAGACTGTTGCATCCCTCTGCAAGACATCTCACAATTTTGGACTTTTCAGAGCCCGTCACATCTCTCTTCTGACCCATTTTGCCAAAGGAAAGGAAGTTGCCTAATAATTAAGCACACATTATATAGGGTGTTGATGTTGTTACACCACACCCCTCCTCATTGCAGTGATGCACATCACCTCTTTAACTTAATTGGTAGTTGGCTCTCAAGCCTATACAGCTTGGAGTTGGACAACATGTATAAAATGTATCATGTGATCAAAATACTCATCTGCCTAATAATTCTGCACACAGTGTACAGGGTGGGCACTTTATATGGATGCACATAAAATGGGAATGGTTGGTGATATCAACTTCCTGTTTGTGGCACATTAGTATATGGGAGGGGGAATGCTTTTCCAGATGGGTGGTGACCATGGTGGACATTTTGAAGTCGGCCATTTTGGATCCAACTTTATTTTTTTCAATGGGAAGAGTTTCATGTGACACATCAAACTTATTGAGAATTTCATAAGAAAAACAATGGTGTGCTTGGTTTAATGTAACTTTATTCTTTCATGAGTTATTTACAAGTTTATGACCACTTATAAAATGTGTTCAAAGTGCTGCCCATTATGTTGGATTGTCAATGCAACCCTCTTCCCCCACTCTTGACACACTGATAGCATTCACAGCATAGACAATTGCCTTCAGATGAGTGATGAGGAAAACATTTTTGTGTGGCCGCCATGGTCACCACCCATCTGGAAAAGTTTTCCTGCTCCCATATACTAATGTGACAAAAACAGGAAGTTGATATCACCAACTATTTCCATTTTATTTAGGTGCATCCATATAAATGGCCCACCCTGTATATATTTTTTTTGATTTTTGGAGAGTTTGTTCTTAGTAATTTTTTTTATTTGAAACTTGTTAATGCATACTGGTGGATTCTGAATGTAACCCTCGAACCCCAGCCGTGGTCATTTGTTCATTTGTCCAATTAGTGCCTTCTGTGAAACTGTGCGGCTATTTAAACTACACTATACTATTGCTTTGTAACTGGTGCACATTTCCTGATGAAGATCGGGGTTACGCTTTGAAACGTGTAGAATAAACCACCATATGCTACAACGATTGCTTTGAATTGGGTTATTTGACATCAGTGCTGATTTGATACCATTTTTTCTGATATCCAAAGTGTTTAAAGGCATAATAACCTTAGTGTATGTAAACTTGTGAGTTTGCAGAACGTAAAAAAATGCATTAAAACATTCTCTCTCTCATTATTCTGACATTTGGCAAGTATAAATAATTATCGTAATCTCAATTAACATAAAACAGGAAAGGTTTATTCTGATTTCATGTCAGAGTGAGAAAAAACATGCAGTCATGTCTATTTATATAGTGTATGTAAACTTCTGCTTTCTACTGTATATTGCAGAACACGTCCTTCTGTCCAAAGCCAGGATGGCCTTCGCATGCGCAGTGTCATGTTTATGTTGGAGTGGAACTCTTCATGCGCATACGGTGCACCATTTTGTTGAAGACTCTGTCTCTGCCAGTATCAGCAGTCACCAGTTTGTTTCAGATGTTACAGACTCATCAAGAAGATGGTGCCAGAGATCGTGGTATGCACACACGCTGACTCTGGCACCATTTAATTTAAAATTCTGTACTGTACACTCACCGGCCATAGCCATAATGGTGGTGGCTGCCATGCAAAATGTAAATAAAGAGGAGAGAAACTAATAAATAATACCCAAGCCACAAATCCCGCAACAACAAGGCAATTTTAACCCCTTAATGCCTACTGTTGCGTATTCCCATCATACCAGTTAAATTCATTTGTATGCATATGTGTGTATTAATGTGTTTTGATTCAGGTAATAAGGGGGTTAAGAAAGACCATAGAGTTTAGACCAAAAATGTGGTTGGCAGAGATATTTTTGCACATCAACTACATTTGTTTTAATCAAAAACCAGAGAACAGGAGTATCATGCAAAAATGTCAATCTTTTATTAATGTGGACGTTGGTAGTAAAAGGGCGTACAGACGGTATAGAATTACAAGGAAAGGATATGAAATGGTGGCCACATTATTCCATTAGACGTGTTCTGTTCTCACTAAATGGGCCGGGGGCTCATGAATTTAAACAGACAGCTAAACCTTTATACTGAGTCCAATGAGAAGACTGTGGTGAAGTCTGTGCTTTTATTGAACGTTGCAGTATATTTTTAAATGGTAAAACTGGAAACAATGAGAATACAGAAGAATCAGTGCATGGTACAGCAGAATACACATTATACATGGATATACAATATGCATGAACTAGTAACTAATCTAGACTATAACTGGATGAGCCAGGCTAAAACTAGAGCAGAAAACAACTAAAGAAGGCATGAATACATACCGGCAATGCAATCGCATGGGAACAGTGATGCTGAATGTCTTCCTTCCAGAAATGAAAGTAAAAATGGGGGCTGAGCTACCAAAATGCATTGCAAGAGGGAGGAGAATTAGACACAGAGACTGCAAACATAGCATTGGCCACTAGCGGGAGCAGAACACTACATATGAGATAAGCTCATTAAAAATCTACAGCTACAAATTAATAACGACATTAAGCAGAAACAAACATTTGGAGATGGATTGGATGTCAGAGACAGAACACTCCCTGCCTGGCATCACTGGATGTCACTATCCCTGTCTTCTGAGGGTAACAGCAGGACCAGTTCAGATACTGGTCTAAGAAATGTCTTAGGTTCATTTCCCTTAGTCATTCTTAGTTCAACCTTGCGGACATTGCCATCATTGCTCGGAAATGTTGCAGTAACTAGACCAAGTAGCCACTGGTTTCGGTGTACTTGAGAGTCTTTCACAAGGACAAGGTCACCTATGTTCAGATTGGGACAAGTAGATTGCCACTTTGTCCGTGGCTGCAGTGTAAACAGATATTGTTTGCGCCACCTGTCCCAGAAAGTATTCGCAAGACTTTGTACCTGTCTCCATTGGCACTTGTGGAAGTTCTTGGCATCTAATCTTCCTGGAGGGGTACTGGTCGGTCCTGTTTTCTGGGTAAGGAGGGTAGCTAGAGTCAATAACAAGGGCTCCTCAGAGTCGTTAGGAACTAGAACTAAGGGTCTTGCATTGATTATAGCTGTGGCTTCCACCATGTAGGTGATTAGGCTTTCGTGGGTAAGCCTCGCTGCTCCTGCTTGAAGAGTAGCGTCGAGAATTCTTAACACGCTACTCGCTGGTATTTGAGCTTTGTTAATAAGACATTGGATTTCTGTAAAGCAGGATTCTCTTTGAATAGTGAGGATTATGTGGTTTCTAGAGGAATCCAAGTCTGAGGTAACATAGGCATTTTTACAGATATGCCAGCCTTTACATTCTCCTGTATCACAAGTTCTGGGAGTTCTGAAGGAGCGAGCTATGTAGCTCAAGCAGGTAATGGCTCGAACGAGTGACTTCCACCTTGAGAATTTGTCGAACCTGTAAGATCCAAGCTGGGTAGCAGAAGTCATTGTATGAAGTGTAGACACCTGAGGGTTGATTTCAGCATCTGTGTCCTCTCCTACTACTTCAAAGGTGTCTGTAAGGTGTTCTTCAACGTATAATAGTTTTGGTTCTGAAAGCCACGTTGTACTTTGTAGCTGACTTGCGTTAACTGTCCTGGTTGCGTGTGCAAGCTTGGTCTTCTCCATAACAAACTCAATGTGGCTCTGACATTTGGAGTCTTTAAGGTAGGTTTTAAGGTAGGCAACAGCAGCAATTGCTTTCACAGAAGCATCCGCGAATATATACAGTTTTCGGCTTCGTATTTCTGTTGACGGTACAGGGGTGTATGGTCTTGGCACGTTCAGGTTGGAGAGGGTAGCTAACGAGTTCTTCCATCCTTCCAACTGGATTCTCTTATTGGGTGGCAGAGGTGCATCCCAGTTAGATGTTTCCCTAGTTAAGTCTCTTGGCAAGGCCTTGCCTTGTACTGTGACAGGAGCTGCGAAACCCAGGGGATCGTACAGACTGTTGATGGTAGACAGAACACCTTTACGAGTAAAAGGCTTTCCTCCTTGGCTGACTTGAAAGGTGAAAGCATCTGATCGTAGATTCCAGAGAAGTCCGAGGCTACGTTGAATTGGTGCGGGGTCTGACCCCAAATCCAGGTCTCTGAGGCTGTTACAAGGTTGAAACAGAGATGGGCATCCTTCTTCCAGCGTACTTGTCAGCATGCTTGACACAGAAGAGGGGGCGTGCATGCGTTCCAGGCATACGCCTCCTATTATGACCCATCCTAGGTCTAGCCTTTGGGCATAGGGAGCATTGTGGTGTCCATTGATATGACGTCTCACTTTATGCACCTGCAGGATATCTCTTCCCAACAGCAGGATTATCTGGGCCTGATGGTCTAGTTCCGGTATGAGGTGAGCTATGCGTTTTAAGTGAGCGTGGTGGGTTGCTACATCTGGCGTAGGAATTTCAGATCTGTTGTCTGGGATCTGGTTGCATTCAATGATCGTGGGTAGTGGTAGGCAGAATTGTCCATCTAAGGACTCGATTTGATAGTCAGTAGCTTTCCTGCCTGCTGTTGTCACAGTACCTGCACACGTCTTTAATGAGTAGGGAGTGCTTGGCCCTTTGATGTTGAATAGGTCAAAGAATGTTGATCTAGCCAGGGATCGATTACTTTGATCATCCAAGATAGCATACAGTTTTATAGCTTTGTCTCTGTGGCCCTTTGGGTATACTCTGACGAGGCATATCTTAGAACAGGACCTGCTGTCTATTGTCCCTTTGCAGACTTCTGTACATTGTGAAGTGATCTCTGGCGTAGGTGTAGCAGTGTTCCTTTCCTCCCCGCCATGCTCACTGTCAGCTGATGTGTTTTGTGTATACCATGGAGCTGGGTCAGGGTGTAGAGCCATGTTATGGTCTGTGGTGCCACACTCTGTGCATTTTACACTGACCTTGCAATCCTTGGCGAGATGAGTCGTGGACGAGCAGCACTTATAGCAGATACCATGTTCTTTCAGGAAGCTTCTGCGATCTGACATAGATTTTCTTCTGAAGGTCCTGCATTCGAGAAGAGGATGAGGCTTCTGATGGAGCGGGCACTGCTTGTCAGGGTCCTGCATCTTTGTCTCCGATTGGGAGTAGTCAGCAGACCTGTGATTGGAATCTGAAGAAGAAACATTAGTCTTGTGTACAGCCACAGACGTTCTGCGTGGATTTGCTGCTGGTAGCGGTGCGGCATATGACATTGTAAAGTCGAAGCTGGGATCATTTCTAATTCTTGCTTGTTGGTGTATAAAGTCTACAAAAACAGAGAAGGGAGGGAATGGAACACTGTGCTTGTATTTGTATGTGGAACCATGTGTGAGCCACTTCTCCTGCAAATTGTAGGGTAACTTTTGGACTATAGGGTTCACTCCTCTGGCTGTGTCGAGGAATGCAAGTCCCTGTAGATCATCTTCATATTTGGCAACTTGGACTTCCATTAGCAGGTCACTAAGTTCTGTAAGTTTCTGTAGCTCTTTGTTAGATATTTTAGGGAAGCCATCGATTCTTTTGAACAAAGCACTTTCTATTACCTCTGCTGAGCCGTAACGCTCATCCAGTCTCTTCCAGATCTCTCTGAGGCAATCTCAGGGTGGCTTATATTAGCATCTCTGATCCTTATTGCATGTTTGACTGACTCTTCTCCCAGGTACTTCACTAAGAGGTCTATCTCTTCCCTGTGTAGCAACCCCAAGTCTCTAGTGACATTTTGGAAAGAGGCTTTCCAAGCTCTGTAGCTTTCAGCTTGGTCTGTGAATTTCATGAGTCCTTTGGCAACCAGCTCACGTCGCGTCAAGAACTTTGCAAATTCTGTTGTGAAAAGGTTGTCAGCAGAGTATACTAGTGGTGGGTGCACCGGTAAGGGTAAGTGGTGTGAGGTATGTTCGTACCTGTTAGTATCCTCTGGGTGGCGCCAGCCGGTGTCATGTTGCTTCGGTCTGACGTACGATGTGTCAGCAAGGTGGTTTACGTTGGTTACCTGTTGAGGGGGAAGGTAGTCATTAGCAGAGTTGTTTTGTGCAACATTTTCAAGTTTGCGTCTGTTCTGGAGCTGAGGCTCATGATGGCTCCTGCTTTCTTCTCTGGAGGTGTCGTGTTCGCGTTTTGGGTCCAGATCAGGATTGTAGTTTGGATCGGGGAGTTCATTAACGTACTGAGATGTGCGTTGTGGAGGATCTTGCAGTGGAAACTCCAGACTCAGCACACTGTTTCGCCTATGCAGCTCTGGGTTTTGTGCGGCTTCTAGTGACTCTGCTTCTGCGATGGCGGCTGCAGCCTCCCTTTTCGCTACTAGGTTTTCTAAGGCGGCATCCAGGCGTGCCTTCTCTAACTGTGACCTTCTGTCTTGGTCATCCAGGCGTGCCTTCTCTAACTTAAGTTGCATCTCTTGTTCGGCAAAGCTTGCTCGCATTTTGGCGGCTTCGGCATTTGCGCGGGCGATGGCAACCGCACTGCTTATGGATGTTGTCTTTGAGGAGGTAGAAGTAACGGATCTTGTCCTGTGTGATCTGTGGGACATGGTGTTCTGGGAAAGTTCTTGGCTGTGCAGAGATTGCTGTAGCTGTACAAAGTCTCTGTGTAGCCGGTGACTTGTATCCTACTATCTGGATGGCTGCTGCTTCACTGTTTCCCAGTAGGATGGCTGCCGTTTTACTGTTCTGTTCTCACTAAATGGGCCGGGGGCTCATGAATTTAAACAGACAGCTAAACCTTTATACTGAGTCCAATGAGAAGACTGTGGTGAAGTCTGTGCTTTTATTGAACGTTGCAGTATATTTTTAAATGGTAAAACTGGAAACAATGAGAATACAGAAGAATCAGTGCATGGTACAGCAGAATACACATTATACATGGATATACAATATGCATGAACTAGTAACTAATCTAGACTATAACTGGATGAGCCAGGCTAAAACTAGAGCAGAAAACAACTAAAGAAGGCATGAATACATACCGGCAATGCAATCGCATGGGAACAGTGATGCTGAATGTCTTCCTTCCAGAAATGAAAGTAAAAATGGGGGCTGAGCTACCAAAATGCATTGCAAGAGGGAGGAGAATTAGACACAGAGACTGCAAACATAGCATTGGCCACTAGCGGGAGCAGAACACTACATATGAGATAAGCTCATTAAAAATCTACAGCTACAAATTAATAACGACATTAAGCAGAAACAAACATTTGGAGATGGATTGGATGTCAGAGACAGAACAAGACGTGATATGAAATCTGGGTATATACCAACTATGCGGGGGCCTTGGTACTTTGTTACACCATTTTGGACTTTGTCTCTGATTACATTTGTTTTCAGCTAATGCTTCATTAACATAAAAAATGTGCCAATAAAAATGCTCGCCACCTTGGTTTAGAAAGGGTTCAATAGCTAGGACATACTAAAAGTACTAGAAGTCTGGCTGGAGCATCGCAACATTTCCTGAATAGAGATGAGCGAACCTTTGGAAGTTCAGATTCGGTTTGTTTGCCGACCAGGCATATGTCTGCCAAACTGTTCACGGAACATCCACATCCCATTCATATCAATGGGAATCAAGGGCCTAGAAATCACCTTAAAAATGGCCTAAATGCTGCCAAAACAGAGCTTAAATTAGGGACAGCCACCAGAAAAAATGCCATCTATTCCCTGAAGTTAAAATGTTAATCTTTGTGCATAATGGATGCATGGGACAAGTTCTACGCTTCTCACAGCTACAAGTGAAGAAGATTAAATCCAGCGAGTTGAACTCAGAATGCAGAATAAAACTTCAAACAATACAGACAGGCAGTGTGCAGGGGACAAAGGGAACCAGGGTCAGTCTGTGCGATTTTGACCTGCTGGAGCCAGGAACCTTATTATCGGTGAGCTGTTTCCATCCTCCCCCTCCCTTCCTGTGCTTATCTCACTGATACACTAACATCCTCTGACCGAACTACGAGGTCTGCGCCTGTGCAACTACTCACTAAGCCTATGTCTGTGCGCATGGGCAGAATCTGTCCCACGGGTACAGCGGTGTTGTGGCGACAGGAGGACCACAGTGCGCATGTGCCAATCACTGCTCAATTATTGGTCAGTAATAGACCAGGTGACTGTGGCAACCTTTTCCATAATCGGCTGAATTTGGTCATATGGTTCGATTAAGGATGCATTTAAAGTTAATTCCAAGACCTGTAGAGACCACGGCTTCCTGAACAAGCAACTTTTTGAAATGATCGTTTGGTCACATGCTCTTGGTTTTCTTGCAGCTTTCCCACATAGGTAAAATAATCTAATTATATGTTGGCACTATGAGTACTTTGTAAGGTTTATTGTGTAGTTGGAAATGTTGATAGTCCTAACAGCGGTGTGAGGCATTTGCTGACATATGTATTCATGGTGACTAGCACATAGGACTTTTTGTGCTTATTGAATATGATGCTATACCTGCAGCTTATATGCTCAATCTAGTGACCTTTAATGTATTAATCTCTATATATAATTGCCTTAAATAGTCCCCACTTCCATCTGTACGTCTTCAAATTCCACAATGCACTACGCTGCCCTGGAAGCCGTGCCATAATAGCACAGCTAAATGATGTGTGTGGTAATATGGCACAGGCTGGCAGCCGCACAGGCAACAGAAGTCGACGCTGCACCCGCCGCTGCAGACTCCTACCCACCACACTTCTTCTGCCGCTTGCAGACCCCCGCTCGCCTCCCTCCACCTCACCGATAATCTGCGATTTACCACTGTGACAGGACCTTTGGTGATGTCAGTCATGTGATCAGTCACATGACTGAAACATCCCTGCAGGCCCTCTACTATTCATTGCTTCTCAGCTATGACAGCTGGGAAGGAGGGTAAGTGGAGCATACAGAGCACTGGGGAAGCAAAGAGCACAGACGGGGCCCAATGAGAGCGCAGTGGGAGCAAAGAGAGTACAGGCAGCCAAAGAGAGCATAGGGTGGCCAATAAAAGCAGAGAGGGGCAGGAGGAGAGCAAAGAGCGCCGGGGGGCAGGGTGGGCAAAGAGAGTGCAGGGGAGGCAAAGAGAGCACGGGGCAGTGAGAGCACAGAAGGTGGAGCAAAGAGAGGGCAGGTGGGCCAAAAAGAGCACAGGGAAGCAAAGAGGGTTATCCAGCTGCGATAGCATCGAGCTCCCATCTAGTGGATATAGAATTCTAATGGTCAGCACATGGTTGAGATATAAATCTGTATATGAATGTGTTGTATAACTAGATATGCATGTTAATCCATTACCTTAGTTCAAATGCTGGATTAATGCTTTACATTTCCAATGGAATTAATTTTAGCCAGAGTGCTTTTAGGTTTATATGCTGCATGACTGCTGTGAGCATACAATATGCCCATGGATGCGTATATTTTACCCTCTAAAAAAGAATACTGTAAAATACCACTGCTCACTTTATTATAAAACAAAAAATATTGTCATATTTACGCAAATATTTTTAGTATACAGACTCTGTCCTCTCCTTTTTGTATGCATGGGGCAAGGCCTTTCCCAGTATTTCAAGCTTCAGGTGTAGGCATGGTTCTCAGAGAGCCCTGCTAAATTCATGAAACATACAACAAAGACACTCCAAGAAGAGTCTCCCACATTTAAAAAAAAATTGGATTAGATACCACCAAAGTGGCATCAGTTGACCCAGAATAAAAATTGTATAAGGGCATAGCCTGCATGCATGGCACAGGGTGTGGAACAGGGCCTGGTCTAGCATTTCAAGGTTAAATATGCATGAGTAACAGAGGGATGAGTGAAATATGTAGGCATCCTACTCACATAGCCCTGCTATATTTAGGAAACAGACAAGGAGACCTCAAAAAGAGTTTCCACATTTCAAAATATATAGTGCCAGATACCACCAAAATGACATCAGTTGACCCAGAATAAAAATTGTAGAATGGCGAGATCATTCCAGCACACTGAAAAGTACTTCACCTACTCTGAACCATCTGCCACTGGGGTGGAAAAGTCTTTGTAGATACATGACTTGTTCATCTTGATGAAAGTTAGGCAGTCTACACTTTCAGGAGAGAGACAGATGCCCTTATCCATCATGATACCACTAGCACCGCTGAAGACACATTCTGAGAGAACGCTGGCTGCCGGGCGTGACAAAACCTTCAAGGTGTGATTCACCAGCTTAGGCCACTACTACATTTGTGAAGCCCAAAATGCAAAAGGGTCCAAACACCTCCTGATGGCATGGATATTGAGCTCTAGATACTCCTGCACCATCCTCTCCAGTCCTTCACTATTTGTCACACTTGTACTCATGTCTGCTGGTGGAGGGCAGGTTTAAAAAATTGGGTAAAGGACTCAAAGAAATTGCTTCTGACAGTTACATTGCTGCTGCTAATGGTTCTGCGCTGACGACTTGATGTAACCCGGGTTGTAAATGTATATCTGCAATGCGTACTGTGTCCCTCACTGATGTTATGGGAAAAAACAGTCCTAAAATTGTCTACTAGCTTTTTTTGATACTTGGGAAAAAAGAGCCCAAGGGATCAAATGGTACATAGTGACATCATATGTACGACTCAAAAACATCATTTGCACACACGAGAACAGAGTCGAAATGTATCCTCTAAAAGGCTAGTTAAAGTACCAGTACTCCATACAGATCGCTCCCGGCCACACACAGACGCCACACACAGACTGACACAGGAGGGGAGCCACAGGTCAGTGATATCCAATTACCTGAAGGACTCTTAAGACCTAATCCTCTATACCAGGGGTCTCAAACGCCAGGCCTCGAGGGCCGCTCACAGTGCAGGTTTTCAGGATTTCCTTGGGAGTTGACAGTTGGTCATTTGATTGCCAACTGTCAGATGCTATGGAAATCCTGAAACCCTCCACTGTGTGTGTCCCTCGAGGCCTGGAGTTTGAGACCCCTGCTCTATACCTTCAATAACATACTCTTAACAGTACCTGCCCATGATTAAGGCTTCTAGGAAATTATTACTCTCCACCCTGAGCAGTAGTCTTTTCTCTCTCCTTCCTTATACCTGGTAACCTGAACACAACCGCTAACTTGTACAACCACAATAGGATTCGTCCTCTAAAAATCCATTCTGGCTACTTGACAAATAAGGCATATAGTGTATCCAAGGACAAGTAACCATATATTTAACGGGCTGTTACTACTACAGCACAAAAACATTGTGATTAATCCTATACTACCAGTAAATTCAAAACCATCTTCTTCATCCTGGTTTCCAATTGTCTTTCTGACAAAGGCTCATGCCTGAGCTGAAAATTCGGTTTGGAAACTATACACCTTTGCACTGAAAAATTAAAAGCACCTGAAAAACAACTACTATTTTTCCTTTTTTTTGCAATGTGTACCAGGGTTAAATTTCTGCACAATTATTAATGGCACACACAGAACTGACTGAAATTATTGTACATATTGCAGTAGTATAGAGTAAAAAAAATATGACAAAAACAATTCATCCCTTAGTGCCTAAAGTGCAAAATAGACCGGTCCCAACCCACTCACCCATAACAACATAACAACAGAGGTCAGGAACAGCACATCCTGTGTCTGGGGTGTGAAACTCCGACACATGTTTTGTGAACCTTTCTCAGGGGTTGGAGGGGAGTGCTAGGTGGGTGCCTTTAAATAGGTCACCAAGCACATCATTGCAGGTGATAAATGAGACCCAAGTGTGGCTGGGACCTACGCAGTGTTGTAAGGCAGACTGTACCACTTCCGGGTTCGGAAGCAAACTTCTTAGTCTATACTTTTGCAATATGTACAATAATTTCAATCCATTCTGTGTGTGCCATTAATAATTGTGTACTTCACCCCATGCACTGTAACCTGTACCCACTACCCATACTACTACTAGTCGGGAGCAGATATCCCTGTCTGTCTCCCTTGTTGTCAATCACTTGGTCTATATTGTATTTACTTGGGCATAGTTTTTAATGTATGGCTGATGGAGTTACAGCAATAAACACTGCACCTGCAAGTACTGTCTGTTTGTACTGTTACCCTCTAAAAAGCTAGTTAAAGTATATTTTGACTCTGTTCTCGTGTTTGCAAATTTTTTTTGATACTGCAGCGTGCACTTGTCCCCTGTCCATGGCTAAATTTTCTCTTGTACCGCGGATCCAACAGTGTGGCAATCCAGTAGTTGTCACTAATTAGAACCCTAATGCTACAGGCATCATGTTGCAGATAGTGCAGCAAGAAGGCGCTCATATGTCTGTTGCATTAATGAGGCCCAAATCCTTGTGTTGATGGCGGCGTAAAAATCTATTATCCTTCCTCTGTCCTCTCCCACCAAACTCAGACAACAAGGGAATCATTCTTCCTCGTTTTCTGACTGTTCTATGCCCAACAACGCTTCATTCTAATCCTCCCCATTTGCTCCTGAGCTTCTGCACCTTCACCACCAGTTAGTCTGGCACCATGAGCTTTTCTCTGTTGCTCTACTCCACCTTGACATTCCGCCCAGCTGTGTAACGAGAGTCCGGACATTTGAGATCTTGATCTCCTTTCTGCATCCTACTCTTATTCCTCCTCTTCCTGTGTTGCCAGCTCCTCATCCCGCTAACTTTTAAAGTTTGCTCCAGCATGTAAATGAGCTGTAGTGAATAGTGATACTAATGACTGCATCTTCAGCGCTCAGAAACACGCAAACAGAAAAACAGCCAAGTATACCCTGAAAATTACAGCTCTTTCAAGTTAGAGTTCCTGGCCTTAGTCTGGGCGATCACCGAGCGTTTCAAGCACTACCTGGTGTCCTCCAAGTTCACAGCTTTCACTGACAACAACCCTCTAACGCATTTAGAGACTGCAATGTTGGGAGCCATGGAGCAACGTTGGATGGCAAGATTGTCAAATTACGACTTCACTGTCAAGTACCGGGCAGGTCACAAGAATGGCAACGCTGATGCCCTATCCAGAATGCCTAATCTACCAGATGAAGGAAAAGACATAGATGAACTGGAAGAAGTAGAATTGCCAGCTTTCCACCGTCCAAGTACAGCCTCATGTCATCAGGCAAGTCAAAGGCGTAAAGAGAGAACAGTGAACCCGTTATCTCATCATGATTGAAAAGAGACCCAAGACAATGACCCGGATGTTAGTTTAATCAAAAAACTAATAACCAAAGAGCACTCTAGTCTGAGTTCAAATGCCTCGCAAGATGCCAAACGCCTATGGAAAGAAAAAGGAAAACTGTTCGTCTATCAAGGGAAACTATGCAGACGTTACCTTAACCCCAGGACCCATGAACTTATCTGGCAAATAGTTGTCCCAAAGAAAGATATCAAGATGATACTAGAAGCCTACCACAATGATGCAGAACACTTTCGTTGGAAGAAACTAGAGATGCTGTTAAAGGACCGTTTCTACTGGGTCGGCATGAGAGGTTCTATTGAAAGATGGTGTAAGAACTGTGGACCGTGTCACCTTAGAAGAAAAGACCAGCAAAGTCAGAAAGCTCCGCTACAACCAATCATTACCAAGAGACCTCTTGAAATCGTAGCTCTAGACCATGTGAAGTTAACACCAAGCAGGACAGGTTATACCTATGCACTTACAATGGTTGATAACTACTCAAGGTTCCTAGTAGTCGTACCAGTTAAAGATTTAACTGCAGAAGTCGCAGCCAAGACCTTCCAGAGTTACTTTTGTCGTCCACATGGGGTATCCAGATCAAGTGTTGACTGATCAAGGACTAGCATTCGAGTCAGAATATTCCATGCGTTCTTAGAATTGTATGGGTGTAAGAAGATAAGGACCACACCGTATCATCTGCAAACAAATGGTCTGTGCAAAAGATGAACAACATCGTCATCGATATGTTGAAAACCTTACCACTTGACAAGAGAAATCAGTGGCCAGAAAAGCTACCTGACTTGGTTGATATCTACAATCATATCCCTGTCAGCTCTACCAGCTACGCACCAGCCTACTTAATGCGAGCAAGACCAGGAAACTACCAATTGACTTAGAGATGGGAACAGTAGAACCAACCCAAGACTCTTCAGATGAATATTGGAACTATCATCGCCAAGAACAATACAAGAAAGTTCAAGAAAGTGTTGAAAGAAACAGACCAAAGCAGAAGCAAGCAAGAACATGACTTCAACAAACATGCCTCAGTGGAACCCTTAGCACCAGGTGAATTAGTCCTCAGGAGAAAAAGAAAAACAAACAAACTAGATGACCATTGGGAATCAGAACCATATACAGTTATGCAATCCAATTTTGACAATTCAAAGACTTGGTAATCAGTAAAGATGGAGGAAGAACAACTGCAACCGTATCTAGAGATCATTTAAAGAGATGCCCTGATCAATTGAAACCCCAACAAACAGCTTATCCCTTATCGACAGTTGAAGAACCAAAAGAAAAAGTAATCCGCACTGAAATTGGAGATTTACCAGCAGACTGGCCCCAATACAGTGGAGCAGTTATCATACCAGTCATTTCATTCTATCAACCTGTAGAAAATCAAGAACCAATACCAGAACCAAGAAGACCAGAAGAACCCGTTCAATTGCAATAAATGCAGCCTGTTGTACCGGAACCAGAGATTGCTACGATCGGTGAACCTGCTAGTCTTACAGTAAGACCAAGAATTCGCAGACAGCTACCTGCATTACCACCTCAAAGAGAAATCAGTACACATGCAACGCCTAGTCCACGTAGGTCATGTCGCAGTACCCAAAGGCAGGCCCCATCTAGATATGGAAAAGTGGGTGTAAAATGTAAAGTACCACAGAAGCCAGTAACTCAATGTAAATAGTGACTTTAGTCCGCAAGTATGAATAGTAGTTTATAGAAGGGTGGAGGAACTGGGCAGAGCCCCAAGAATTTCAAGTTGGGAATAGAAAGTGCCAGGGGTAGAGAAAGAAGGTAAGACCTGGCCTCCTAAGCAGAGACACCGATAGGGAATTTGTGTAAAGTATAAAGTGTGTTAACCCGTAAATGTGTCCAAAGCCATCAGAGACTTTACTGCTGGACTTTACCTTTTTCACGTTTTTTTAACCTGGACTACGGTCACAGGACTAGTGTGACTAAAACTACTTTTTATTCCTTTCCTCAGCCTGCGGCAGATGGACTAGTGCCGTAAGGACTGTTTTTTCATATTTTTCCTTCTTTTTCAGTGCTTTTTGTATATTTTCAATTTAACACTCAGTAAATACCCGTTATCAAATGTATAAAAGTGTTTGAAGTTGTAAACAAAAACTTTTGCTAAGTCCGGGAGAACTGAAGTTAACTAGGGGGGAATGTGGCACCCTGTGCCAGGTCACCACAGACTCCCTTGGGACATGGAAGGATGTAATCCACTAAACACACAACACCCTTTCACCCCAGGCCTGTAGGGGGAGCTCCACTGGTTGCCTTAAGCCAGTTCCCCCTATAAATACGGGTTCTGGAGGGAGAAACACCAGAGTGTGCAGTCACTACAGAACTGTGAAGAGCTGAGTGAGCTGAGCTGGTACTGGAGCCGTGCTAGGCCCATACCAGCATCCACCTGAGACAGTGGTAGACCCGCAGAGTAGGGGTCACAGGCAGAAGAGAGAAGTGTTCTACAAGAAGGGGGCAGAGGAGTCATACCGACTCACCCCAACAGAGTTCCGGTCACTGGGTCCGAGCTACAGGGACACAGAGACTAGGCCCTGCAGAGAAACCAGCACTACAAGGAGGTTTAGATTCCAGGACACCCGAAGCACCACCAAATGAGAGCCCGGAGTCTAGGCCAGACAGGAAGTCCCATAGAAGTGCCCTCAGTGCAGCAAACCCGGGTGTGGAGAGTCACACAGAAAGAGAAGTAACGGTCTGGTCGGGTTCCAAGACTGCCAGACTCTGACAGAGTAACTGAAACCAGGAGGCCTACAACCCTACTCACTGTGGAAATCCTGAAGTGTTTACCTCATCTCCGGTTGAGTGTACCTGTGAAGAACACCAGTAAAGGTACCAAAAGAGTTTATGTGTGCGTGTCCCTCCTTCCATCTACACCACACTGACCGCGCTACCCTATTCCCCTCACTGCAACATACAGCCCCGGGGACCCCCGCTCGCCCTGTAGGGAGCGGTTCCGTCTTGCTGCCGTCCATCCCCCAGAGGCTCAAGCAGCGCCGGTGCCATCACCAGACCCCTACAGGTGGTGTCATGACAGTCACTTTTATTATTATTTTATTGCCATCTCCACCTTTTATCTGCATCCCCCAGGCCCACGGCCTCTGGCACCGCTACCCGTGACTACCCCCAGAGACCGCGCCTGAGTGATCCGAGTACCCCCAGGGCCTGGGCTGGACAGATTCTGGTGTCGTGAACAGGATCCCGTTCACGGTGTAACCAGGTACTGTGTGCCATTTATTGACTGTGATTGTGAACTGTAAATTTGAATGGCCATTGCTGCGCCGCGGAGCGGGAAAGGAAGGGGCGTTACAGTGCAAGGGCGCGAAGATAGGCCCCAAGGCCTGGGCTGGACACAAACATAGAAAAAACAAGAATTAACCACAGTAGCAATGTACTGACATCAATAACCACAACCAACCGCCCAGCACAACATTGTGCCTATCTGAGCATGCGAAACACCAAAATGACTAGTAGCAGGGTTTGAAACAGAGATGAAGAAAGAGGTACACCTGTGCTGTGTCCTCACCTAACGCTCCAAATTGATATGCCACGTCAACCAACATAAGACAGCACAATCTGCCCCAACAGCCACGAGGCAACACACAGAAGAACACAGAGAAGAAGAATGTTGAAAGAACAACACGATTGTGCCTTCTACAAGTGCAGTAACCCACACATCAGTGCTACCAACCAAGTGTGTACATAGGTAGCAAAACACAATTACGCACCTCCTGTGACGGGGCAGGCTCTTGGGATGTGGGCGAGGATGGTTGTGCAAGGCGCCTGCTTCACCGTGTTCCCCGAGGAGCCTCCAGGCCCAAGGTGAAGGTGAGGATGTCATAATACCACAAAGGTGGCTTAGGGACCTCCTCAGCTCCAGCCCCAGACCGAGCGTTCATCCACTTGTTGTGGGCCTTGGTGAACACGGTGTGCAGGTGCTTGATTTTATCCACAACCATCCGCACCGTCCAGGTCTTACTTTGGTCAAGCCCGTTGGCCAGCTCGACAAGGTGCCCGTAGGCCACATCCCGCGCCGCCTTGTTCTTGTAGTCTGGCAACGCCACCTGCCACATGCATTCATGGTCCTGGTACATGGCTAGGAGGTCACGCACAAATTCCGGACTCGTAGCCATCTGCCAAAAGAAAACATACTGTTGTAGCCAAACACATACATGTACAAATTAGGTCACACCCTACTATGTGTGGCCAATCCATGTCCAGCACTAGCAAGGACAGGTGGTCTGGTAGTTAGCTTGTGTATGGAGAAGCATTAATGGCCTTTGTATATGTACACTGATTTGACATGCTGCACATAACACGGGGCATATGTGTTTTGGCCCTGGCAAAGCAAATGAACAAAGCTGGATTATGTTGAAATGGCACACATGGCGTCGTACACAAAATATAGACACAGGAAGTACTTCTACCACATATTTATGTAACGACATAGTGCTGTAGGACACATTGTGATGTCATTTGGTGGGAAGGATCGTTATGTGTGCAACAGGACACGGAGGTGGTTAACGATGCGCACGCGTCGCAAATTTCACATCTACATGACGCAACATGAAGCTCCACCGAACACGTCCATACATGTCGCAAAATATGTTTGGAAAGCCGACAATAATAGAGAATAAATGAGAAGCACAATAGCATATCCAACGACTTACCATCAGTCCAACAGAGTTGCGGTGATGAGACGCTACTCGGACAATGCACATTGAAGTAGGAGCATGGGTGGCGGAGCAGCTGGGCCCAATTTTATACACAGCATGACCAATCACAAAGCAGCCCAGGCATCTATTCAGAAGTTGCACGTGGCAACGTCCAGGCGGCTATGTCAATTAGATGACGCTGATGCTCTTGTGATTGGACGGTTACCACATAAAAACCGCTAACGACAGTGTTACAGCACGCTTGCTGCCCAGAGTCTTAAGTAAGTACTGATGTTCACACATGATTGTTGATATGGCTGTGTATAGTGTTTGATCCTTCTTTGCACTATGGATCATATTGTGTACTGTAGCAGACGCCGAAGTCCTGGTGTATGTTGGTTGGAATGATGTGTTTGATGGAGCTATTCTGTGCCGCAAAAGGATGGATGGCTTTCATTTCCACAAAACACCCTCCTCATTGACAATCCCTTTTACCTTCACCATACAGGATCATGTAGCAAGGAGGGCTCTGTGGTTAGTTTAGTCACACATATCAAATGTGTCCACATAGTACTGCCCTTTACCACACTGAATGGAATTCATCTGGCCATACTGAGATGTGGAGTGACCCATGTGGCTTGGGAATGTCTGCCTGTGAAGATCCGGCCTTATCACCACCACAGGGATGTGTATTGGAAATGATGACTGGGATTATCAGCTGCGTGGGATGATAATTTGTAAGTAACACATGGCTCTGGTACGTTTAGCATGTTCTTTTATTATTGTCACTAAGCTCTGTCTGTGTTTGAGCTTTGTATTTTCCTAGCCCTTGAGGTCGTACTTATACATTAGGAGCAGCTATATGGGGGTGTGGTAATGAGGTCACAATTTGTACGATGGACATATAGCTGGGTAGGAGGGCCATGGGTGTAGTGCTAACAGGTGTTATGGTGAGCCAGTGTAATGTTCTTTGTGACCATTGAATGGTGGCAAATATGTACAATATGTGGGTGGCTATATGAGCAGAGTCTGCTGGGATGTGGGTAACTGGCTAGTAGATGTGTAGGGAAGGAGGTAGTGGTGATTTTTGATGGCTGAGAACGTGTTCTTTTGATGAAAGTGTTTTTTGGTTCCTTTTGCAGGGGTTGGTAGGTGAAATCATCATGGACCCTGATGGAGATGTTATCGTGCCTCTTGCCTTAGGCTGGTTTCACACTGCAGTTTTTTCACTGATCAGTGTCCATCCAGTTTGTGTGTCAAAACCAGGAGTGACTACAAAACCCAGAACAAGTGTCAATCTTTCAATTATAGTTTTTCTCTGCAAATTCCTCTCCTTGTTTTGACCCACAAACACTGATGAACACTGATCAGTGAAATCATGCAGTGTGAAGGGGGCCTTAAACACCTTGCATGCACCCTCTAGGAAATTAAAGTTACAAATTGCCTCTTCAAAGAGGACTGAAACTGTAGTTCCACTGGTAGTTGATATTGAGTCCACCTCTTTACTCGTAAAGGTCCAACTTGCTCATCTTTAATAATACCAACTTATAGCACTGCCCCCACCTCCATCTTTCTGACATCTAACTCAAAGTGTAGGACTGTGCTCATTTTTGATCCAGCCATGGACCCATCCATTTGGTCCCTCAAGAGTAAAGCCCCTTTCACACTGGCATTTTTGAAAAAATGTGGCAGATCCAGTCGAAAAACTGCATCAGCCGCATTTTCCGCTTAACGGCTGTACTTGCGACACAGTTGTGGCAAGCCCCATGCATTTCTGTGGAGCTTGCTTTAAGTGTGCGGCAGACACGGAAAGAGCGGTTTTGTCAGTTGCGGCAGGTGCGGCCGTGAAAAAAAAGCGGTCAGTGGCTGGTTTTTTCGCAGCCGCATCTGCGCATCTGCCGAAACCGCACTTGCCGTGTCTGCCGCGTCTGCCCACACTTACCGCAAGCCCCATAGACAATGCATGTGGCTTGCCGCAACTGTGCCACAAGTGCAGCCGTTAGGTGTAAAATGCGGCAGATGCATTTTTTTTTTACTTGATCTGCCGCATTTTTTCAAAAACGCCAATGTGAAGCACCCTTACTCTCATCTCACCAGTCCATGAAACCTTTGAAAAAAATATCTCTAAGTATTTCTTGGCTCAGTCTTACATTTTCAACTTGTGAGTCCTGTTCAGTTGATAGTTAGGTTTCAGTTCTCCTTACCTCGGCTATGTGTCTGAGCACTGGACACCTTGTACTTCAGGGTACTCCATGGAGTGTAACGTAGTAAAGCTCCTCCTCTAGACTAATCAAGCATCCAAGCATCTCACAGCTGCCTGCTACTCAGAAGAGGAAGACTGTAAGAAGTATTATCCTTTCAACAACTTTGCATCAGTTAACTGTGAGTACATGAGGTATAATAACAGTATTACTGACCACTATATCAGTTGTAACGACCTGGCAATAATTTTGTACAATTGTTTTTAGGAAAAACAATTGTCATTTGGATTGTGAATGCAGAATTAAAAACTTGAGAATGTCAAAGAAGCGTCACATTAAATCAGCTGTATTTGAACATTTCACCATCACTCAAGATAGAAAACATTATGTCTGTCAGTGTATGACAAATGATCCAGACATAAACAAATGCTGTGAAGCCAAGATGAGTGCATATTTAGGCTAAGATAAAAATGCTCCTACCAGAGCTTCTAATCTAAAGAGACATTTACAGCGCTTTCATCCAAAAGTACTGAAAGCAGTGGATGAGAAAGACTGCATCCAAACCAATGAACCAGTGCCCAGCTCTTCCAGCCAAACAAAGGAGCAGAGAACTTTGCAGCCATCAGTTGCACGATATTTTGTCAGTGACAAAGTTACTGTGACAATGACAGTAGATGCATTTAAAAAACAGATCATAGAGCTTGTTGTAAAGGATAGTGTGCCTATTTCATTATTTTCACGACCAGCTTTATGTTCCAGGTCCCTGATATTTGATGGGTGCCTTCTCCAAACTGCCATTTTTAGAACTCTCCACAGGTGTTCTATGGGATTCAGGTCTGGACTCATTGCTGGCCACCTTAGAAGTCTCCTGTGCTTTCTCTCAAACCATGGGGAAATGGCCCGAAAGCTTGGTGTTTCTCTGGGGAGAGTATTAGAAAATTAGTAATCTAAGAAGTTTTTAAACAAAAGGAAGAACTTAAAAAAACTCTCAAAGGACGCTTTCTGTTTCTTAAAATGGATGCCTGCACACGTCACAGAGTGAACTATTTTGCCATCAATGTCCGATTTGTTTGTGACAAAAATGAAGTACCGTATATACTCGTGTATAAGCCGACCCGTGTATAAGCCGACCCCCCTACTTTTGCCCCAAAAATCTGGAAAAACCTATTGACTCGTGTATAAGCCGAGGGTGGACCCCAGCACAGTTATACAGCCCCCAGCAGTGTGGTATACAGGCCCCCCAGTGGTAGTATACAGCAGCCCCAGTGGTAGTATACAGATTCCCCAGCAGCCCCAGTGGTAGTATACAGATTCCCCAGCAGCCCCAGTGGTAGTATACAGGAGCCCCAGCAGCCCCAGTGGTAGTATACAGATTCCCCAGCAGCCCCAGTGGTAGTATTCAAGAGCCCCAGCAGCCCCAGTGGTAGTATACAGCAGCCCCAGTGGTAGTATACAGGAGCCCCAGCAGCCCCAGTGGTAGTATACAGGAGCCCCAGCAGCCCCAGTGGTAGTATACAGGAGCCCCAGCAGCCCCAGTGGTAGTATACAGGAGCCCCAGCAGCCCCAGTGGTACTATACAGGAGCCCCAGCAGCCCCAGTGGTAGTATACAGCAGCCCCAGTGGTAGTATACAGGAGCCCCAGCAGCCCCAGTGGTAGTATACAGGAGCCCCAGCAGCCCCAGTGGTAGTATACAGCAGGCCCCCAGGGGTACATATAGCAGCCCCCAGGGGGTACCCAGCAGCCCCCTGGGGGTACCCAGCAGCCCCCTGGGGGTACCAACAGCCCCCTGGGGGGACCAACAGCCCCCTGGGGGTACCAACAGCCCCCAGGGGGTACCAACAGCCCCCAGGGGGTACCAACAGCCCCCAGGGGGTACCCAGCAGCCCCCTGGGGGTACCAACAGCCCCCAGGGGGTACCAACAGCCCCCAGGGGGTACCCAGCAGCCCCCTGGGGGTACCAACAGCCCCCTGGGGGTACCAACAGCCCCCAGGGGGTACCCAGCAGCCCCCTGGGGGTACCAACAGCCCCCAGGGGGTACCCAGCAGCCCCCTGGGGGTACCAACAGCCCCCAAAAGCTGGCACTGTCCCCCCTTGTAAGGCCTCCCCCTCCCGCTACTTATACATTACCATCCCGGTGTTCTGATCGGCGCCGCTCCTCGGTGCTGCGTCGCCGTCTTCATCCTCCCGCGCTGGCTGCATCCGGGTTCTCCAGCGGTCGCGCGATGACGTCATATCGCTGCGACCGCCGGAGAACCCGGATGGATGCAGCGAGACGGGAGGATGAAGACGGCGACGCAGCACCGAGGAGCGGCGCCGATCAGAACACCGGGATGGTAAAGTATAAGCACCGGGGGGGGCCCTTACAAGGGGGGACAGTGCCAGCTTTTGGGGGGGCCATATGCACTGCTTCCCCCTGCGCTGATTGACAGGGGGATGCAGTGCATATTTAATGAGCGGCCCCACGTGACGGGGCCGCTCATACAGCAGCCCCCCCCGCCTCCTCCAGCCTCCACAGCCCCCACCACACAGCCCCCACCACACGGGTCTACCGTATAGACCCGTGTATAAGCCGAGGGGGGGACTTTTCAGCCCAAATTTTGGGCTGAAAAACTCGGCTTATACACGAGTATATACGGTAGTTACCAAGACATTGGCAGTAAGACACCAAAGCTCATCACACCAGTGAGTTTCTCCAGGTCTTGGTGGAAAAGGTTCTGCAAGACTATGAACTTAAAAAAGAGCAAGTTCTTTTTGTCGTAACTGACAATGCTTCACATATAAGTACTATTAAGCTAATGAATGAGAGTAATGATGGTGACCAGCAGCTAGAAGAATATTCTGGGTCCACGGACACAGAAATGTTTGAAATAGAGAAACACAGTATTGTAACTGAGCAGAAAACTGAAGTTGCTTCAGATGATCAGCAACATGATAGTTTAGATGATCTTGTTGAAACTGTGTCAATACGTTCTTTCATTTATCACATACGCTGTGTTGTGCATACGCTACAGCTGGCTAGAAGAGACAGTCTCCAAGAAGGACATGCTGCTGCACTGATTGGAAAGGTGAGAAAATTGGCTACTGTTGCCAGAACCCCTAAAATTGACTCAATTTTGAAGAGACGTGCCACACGATGGGGCAGTACTTAATGATTCAGCGCTTGGTTGAACTGAAAACCTTTCTTGTAGACATGGCTAACCCTCAATAGGGATGAGCGAGTCCTAAATTACTCGGAATCGCTAGACCCGCACGAGTCCGAGCCCAGGACTCGCTACTCGTTGCGAGTCTAGCGAGTCCAATGTTAATGAATAGGGAACCGAGTAATAACGAATAATGCTATTTCCAAATCGCTGATGTGTCTCTGAAAGTGTGCGAGTCCAAACTCGCAGGTTTTTCTCTTATTTGGAGCCGAGCTGCAGGCAGGACACCGTACAGCAACGCACTGGCACAGGAAAAAATTGTTTAGTACGCAGAACCAGGCACTGTTAGGGCTCCTTCACATTTGCGTATGGTAACGCAGCGTATGCTGCGTTCCCATACGCATCCAAACGCATGCGCACTGCGTTCCTATGTTTAACATAGGAACGCATAGTGCCTGCGTTTGGCAGCGTTTGCTGCGTTCGGGTGCGGATGCGGACGATATCTGCTCTCTTCAGGGTCCAGCGTCCGCACCCGGGACGCAGCATGTTGCATTTTTTGGGCGCTCGGGGACCTTGGAAGATCAGCAAGCGTCCCCAAGCGCACAAAACCTGCATTGTCTTCAATGGGTCCGCAGTGTTCTGCGCTTGACAGCGCAGGAGAACGCTGCGGACCCATTGAAAAATCTCCCGGTGGCCGCCGGTGATGTCACAGGAGCTCACCGACGGCCACCGGGAGATCAGCTCAGCCTCTGCTTCTTCTCTTCTTCTTCCCTTCTTCTTGTCTTCTTCCCCGCCGGCGGTAATCTCCTAGCGATGTCGGCGGGGAGAACAGCTGATTTGACAGCTGTTTGAATCTTCCCGCGCCGACATCTCCTCTCGGTGTCAGCGCGGGAAGATTCAAACAGCTGTCAAATCAGCTGTTCTCCCCGCCGACAGTCCCGGAGCTTACCGGCGGCCGGGGGGCGGAGATCTCCGGCGCTGATCTCCGCCCCGGCCCGCCCCCGGACAAAGCCGATTGGCTGGCCGGGCTCCCTAGTGATGTGTCCGCAGGCGGACATTATCCGCTGCGGACACATCAAAAGACCATGCTTTTGACAGCGTTTGTGTCTGCATGCCATCAGCATGCAGACACAAACGCAAATGTGAAGGTAGCCTTAGGCTGCGGTGCTGGCTGCGTGCAAGTTTACAAGTACCGTGCGAGCTGCAGGCAGGACACCGTACAGCAACGCACTGGCACAGGAAAAAATTGTTTAGTACGCAGAACCAGGCACTGTTAGGCTGCGGTGCTGGCTGCGTGCAAGTTTACAAGTACCGTGCGAGCTGCAGGCAGGACACCGTACAGCAACGCACTGGCACAGGAAAAAATTGTTTAGTACGCAGAACCAGGCACTGTTAGGCTGCGGTGCTGGCTGCGTGCAAGTTTACAAGTACCGTGCGAGCTGCAGGCAGGACACCGTACAGCAACGCACTGGCACAGGAAAAAATTGTTTAGTACGCAGAACCAGGCACTGTTAGGCTGCGGTGCTGGCTGCGTGCAAGTTTACAAGTACCGTGCGAGCTGCAGGCAGGACACCGTACAGCAACGCACTGGCACAGGAAAAAATTGTTTAGTACGCAGAACCAGGCACTGTTAGGCTGCGGTGCTGGCTGCGTGCAAGTTTACAAGTACCGTGCGAGCTGCAGGCAGGACACCGTACAGCAACGCACTGGCACAGGAAATGTTTTGTGGAAAAATGGCACCAAAATTATTTGGTAGACTAGTGCCAAAAATAAGAAAAAGCTTAGGATTACAGCTCTGCGGAAAGCTGGGTGAACTAAGCTCTGAGGATGGTGCTGGATTCACTGTAAGGCTGCTCCTATCTCCCCTTCCTTACAGTCCTGTACAGCAATCCTCCATCCTGGTAGTTCTGAAAAGAACTTTTGGGTTATGTGTGAGGAATCTTGACTCCTACACTCCGTCCTGTTAGTTCTGAAAAGAACTTTTGGGTTATATGTGACTCCTACACTGCCTAACTGTCCCTAGATCTGCTCCAAGTCTCCCTGCACTAGGTCAGCTCTTCTCAGGAATGTGCCCAAAATGGCGGGGGCAAGCCTTATATACTGCCTTGCCTGTCATAGATGACATAGGCATCACGATGGACAGCAGCCAATCATAGTCCTGACACAACCAAAGCTGCTATGGCATTACTGACTATGATTGGCTAAGATGCTTGTCCTTCTTCACAAGTTTTCTGACCTAACACGCAATGCTGACTAGTAACATAAAAGATTCTGGATTCGCGAGTCCCGAATAGAGAATACAGGACTCGGAATCGCAGACTCGCTAGGATTCGGACTCGTAGACTCGCTCAGACTCGCTGCTGTTTGGGGAGATTCAAGCTATATAGCGATGTGATAGAGCGAGTCTAGCGAGTCTAGCGAGTGAGATAAAGTAAACTCTGACAAAACTAAGATTGCCATTGACTTGCATTGGACTCGTTACTGAGCGAGTATTCGCTAAAAGACTCGCCGATTACCGAGTCCAGCGAGTCCCTTAAGAATCGCCGAGTAACGAGTCCTAGCGAGTAGACTCGCTCATCCCTAACCCTCAACTGACGCTAAATGAAAGTCAGTGGAATCAGGTGACTGAGCTGGAAAAATTGCTAGAGCACCCATTTACAGTAACTAAAAAATTACAAGCAGAGGACTTAACTCCAGGTATTTTCTTAAAGGAGTGGAAGAACCTGATGTTTCGCCTGTCCCAAAGAGGAGGGGTAATTGCAAGTGGCATTGCTACATCAATGAAACGGAGAGAGGAGCTACTATTACAAAATAACATTCTTTTGGCAGCTGTTTATGTAGACCCAATGCATCAGATTCTTCTAGATGATCAACAGCTAAGTAAATGAAAAGAAGCTATGTTTGAAATAGCAGTAAGGCTGGGGTCACAGTTGCATTTTTCACAAGCGTTTTTGGAGACCTGCGTTTTCAAAAACGCATGTAAAAAACGCACCCATAGGCCCCCATGTTAAAAAACGCATGCCCTAATAGCAAAAACGCATGTGTGACTGTACAATGCGTTTTTGGTGCATTTCCAAAAACGCATGCGTTTTTTAATACAGGGCCTTATGGGAAACGCATGCAAAAACGCATGTACAATTAGTGCCATTCAAAAACGCATGCGTTTTCCATAGGAGCCCATGTTAAAAAAACGCAAGCGTTTTAGAAAACGCATGCGTTTTTTTAACATGGGCTCCTATGGAAAACGCATGCGTTTTTGAATGGCACTAAAAGGTACTAATTGTACATGCGCTTTTGCATGCGTTTTCCATAGGGGCCCATGTTATAAAAACGCACCAAAAAATAGTGCATGTACTATTTTTTGGTGCAGATTTAAAAACGCAGCCAAAAACGCAGGGAGCCATCACACATCTTAAAAAACTCATGCTGACTAGTGATGGGCGAATCCTAAATTACTCGGAATCGCTTGACTCTAGCGAGTCCGAGCCCAGGACTCGCTACTCGTTGCGAGTCTAGCGAGTCCAATGTTAATGAATGGGGAAGCGAGTAATAGCGAGTAGTGTGCGATTTACAAATCACAGATGTGTCTCGGAAGCTTCAGCCTGAAGCAATCCTAGTTTTGCCATTGATTTGCATTGGACTCGTTTACTGTGCAAGTAATCGCTTGGAAACTCGCACAGATAAGAGTCCTGTCTGCTCTGTGTGCTGGCTGCCGCAGCTCCAGGGTCCTAAAGCCCGCCTGCTGCCTGATGTAGCAGAGCTGAGATTGTTCTCAGTCTGCTCATTCCCTGTGCATAGACATCTATATCTATGCACAGGGATGAGCAGAGAGGACATCGCGTTTTGGACTGCGTCGGACGGAAGAGGATTTTTTTAATTAAAGATGCAGTCCCTAATGGCTTTTTTTTATTTCTAATAAAAAATTTTCTCTGTGTTGTGTTTTTTTTAAAACAATTTAATAGAAATTCATGGCGGTCATGTCTAATATTGGCGTGACCGCCATAAATTTCGGGCTTAGGGCCAGCTGATAATACAAAGCAGGCCCTAACCTCTTTATTACCCAGCGTGCCACCGCCACCAGGGCCGCTGGAAGAGCGGGTTCAGCGCCAGAGGATGGCGCTTCAATGAACGCGCCATCTTCTGGGGCGGCTGCGGGCTGCAATTTGCAGCGGGGGGTGCCCAGAAAGCTTGGGCATCCCTGCGCTGCGGATTCCAGCCCCCAGCTGCTTAGCTGTACCTGGCTAGACATAGAAATTGCGCGGAGCCCAACGCATTTTTTTAAAATTATTTCATGAAATTCATGAAATAAAAAAAAGGGCTCCCCTATATTCTTGTGTCTGGCCAGGTACAAATAGGCACCTGGGGGTTGGGGGCAGCCCGTCGCTGCCTGCTGGATCCGGCTGTTTCCAGAAATACGGCGAAGCCCATGTAATTTTTTTTTCTGAAAAATCAATAAAACAATCCTAAAAAAGGGACTGCATCTTTATTAACCCCTCGCCCATGGTCCAGGGGTTAATAAAGATGCAGTCCCTTTTATTTACATTGTTTTATGGATTTGTCAGAAAAAAATTTCACGTGGGCTTCGCCGTATTTCTGGAACCAGCCGGATCCAGCAGGCAGCGACGGGCTGCCCCCAACCCCCAGGTGCCTATTTGTACCTGGCCGGACACAAGAATATAGGGGAGCCCTTTTTTTTAATTATTTCATGAATTTCATGAAATAATTAAAAAAAAATGCGTGGGGCTCCTCGCAATTTCTATGTCTAGCCAGGTACAGCTAAGCAGCTGGGGGCTGGAATCCGCAGCGCAGGGATGCCCAAGCTTTCTGGGCACCCCCCGCTGCAAATTGCAGCCCGCAGCCGCCCCAGAAGATGGCGCGTTCATTGAAGCGCCATCCTCTGGCGCTGAACCCCGCTCTTCCAGCGGCCCTGGTGGCGGTGGCACGCTGGGTAATAAAGGGGTTAATACCAGCTTTGTCATACAAGCTGGTATTAAGCCCGAGATTCTTAATGTCAGGCCACGTTTGACACAGCCACTAAGAATCTCCAATAAAGGGTTAAAAAAACACAACACAGAGAAAATTTTTATTTGAAATAAAAAAAAATAGCCATTAGGGACTCCATCTTTAATTAAAAAAATCCTCTTCTGTCCGACGCAGTCCAAAACGTGATGTCCTCTCTGCTACATCCCCTGTGCATAGATATAGATGTCTATGCACAGGGAATGAGCAGACTGAGAACAATCTCAGCACTGCTACATCATCTCTGTGAGCAGGCGGGCTCTAGGACCCTGGAGCTGCGGCAGCCTGCACAGAGAAGACAGCTGGACTCGGCTCGCAAAGTAACTGCAGTTACTTTGCGAGTTTCCCTGCTATCACTGGCACAGTAGCCGAGTCTAATGCAAGACATTGGCAATCCTAGTTTTGTCAGCGTTTGCCATTGATTTGCATTGGACTCGTGCGAGTAAACGCTGGGAAACTCGCAGAGTACCTAGTCCTACGAGTCCCTTACTACTCGCCGAGTAACGAGTCCTAGCGAGTAGATTCGCCCATCCCTAATGCTGACATGAAAAAACGCATGAGTTTTGTTAAATCACTAAAAAAAACTCATGTCAACTGTGACCCCAGCCTAAGGATGAAAGGGTTGCAGAACAGTCAGGAGGAACAAGAAGAATTTGGTGGTCCTGCCACATCTTCACCCTCATCATCAACTGATGAAGAATTTAATTTTGAAAAATATTTGGATCACAAGGACCGTGCAAAGCGTTCCCGCATAGAAGAAGAGTCATCCCCATCAAAGAACACAGCCAGTACATTTCAGCAGAATTTTTCATGTGCACTAAAAGAAAGTGAGAAATTTGATCGTTCATCAAAAATAACAGTGCAACAAGCGATTCCTCTGTATCCTGACATTGTCAGTGATGTTGTCCGAGTGGTTACTGCTTTGCCACCAACCCAAGTTAGTGTAGAGAGGTTGTTCTCTGCTCTCAAAATAATTAGATCAGATTTGAGGGCATCCATGAAGGAGGATCTGACAGAAGCAATACTTTTTCTGAGGGCAAAATTATAGATTTTTTCTTATTAACTGCGTAACAGTGTTTATTGCATATTTACTTACAGTTTGGAAAAGTTTATAAGTTATTTGCTATATTTTAATTGTATTCTAATAAATATAGTTTTTGCTCTGAGTGGTCTGATTACTTATATGATGGTGAGAAACTGAATAAGCACGATGTTAATATTTTACAACAGTAAATTTATTGTTACGAATTGGCCATTTATGAAGGAGTCGGAGTCGGAGTCGGAACCTGATAAAATCCAGGAGTCGAAGTCGCAACTGTGGCTTACCGACTCCACAGCCCTGATTTAATTTGTCTTAAAGGGATCCTGTCACGTCCAAAACACCTCCTAAGCTAGCAAAACATGTCCCTGCAGCATCCTATCACTAATCTCACATTCCTTTTTTCTCCTAAAAGCATCCTGTGAAAGTGCATAAAAACATTTTAATACTCCCTCATTAGTGATTATAATTAGCAGGGGCTATATTCTTTAGTCACCAAGGCGGCCTGTTGTGCAGCTCCAGGATCCACCCAGTCTCTGTGTGTTCTGCTGTGATGTGCAGGCATTGCCCTCCCCCCTCTCTAGCACTCACAGAATGTAAATCATTAGTCCTGCCTTCAGTTTCAGTTTCACAGCAGCACAGACAGAGAGAGGGCTGGATACTGGAGCTGCTAAACAACACACCCTGGTGACTTAAGAATATAGTCACTGCTAATTATAATCACTAATGAGTAAGTATTAAAACGTTTTTCTCCACTTTCACAGGATGCTTGTAGGAGACAAAAGGAGTGCAAGATTAGAGAATGGATGCTGCAGGGACATATTTTGATAGCTTAGGAGGCGTTCTGGAGGTGACAGGATCCCTTTAAATGAAAAAACACAAAAGAGAATGAGGCAAAAAGCAAAACATTGATCATTTCACACAAAACTCCAAGAATGGGCCAGACAAAAGCATTGGCACCCTCAGCCTAATACTTGCACAACCTTTAGCCAAAATAACTGCGATCAACCGCTTCCGGTAACCATTAATAAATTTCTTACAATGCTCTGCTGGAATTTTAGACCATTCTTCTTTGCCAAACTGTTCCAGGTCCCTGATATTTGATGGGTGCCTTCTCCAAACTGCCATTTTTAGAACTCTCCACAGGTGTTCTATGGGATTCAGGTCTGGACTCATTGCTGGCCACCTTAGAAGTCTCCTGTGCTTTCTCTCAAACCATTTTCTAGTGCTTTTTGAAGTGTGTTTTGGGTCATTGTCTTGCTGGATGACCATGACCTCTCAGGGAGACCCAGCTTTCTCACACTGGGCCCTACATTATGCTGCAAAATTTGTCGGTAGTTTTCAGACTTCATAATGCCATGCACACGGTCAAGCAGTCCAGTGACAGACGCAGCAAAGCAACCCCAAAACATCAGGGAACCTCCGCCATGTTTGACTGTAGGGACCATGTTCTTTTCTTTGAATGCCTCTTTTTTTCTCCTGTAAACTCTATGTTGATGCCTTTGACCAAAAAGCTCTACTTTTGTCTCATCTGACCAGAGAACATTCTTCCAAAACATTTTAGGCTTTCTCAGGTAAGATTTGGCAAACTCCACCCTGGCTTTTTTATGTCTCGGGGTAAGAAGTGGGGTCTTCCTGGGTCTCCTACCATACAGTCCCTTTTCATTCAGACGCCGACGGATAGTACGGGTTGACACTGTTGTACCCTCGGACTGCAGGGCAGCTTGAACTTGTTTGGATGTTAGTCGAGGTTCTTTATCCACCATCAGCACAATATTGCATTGAAATCTCTCGTTAATTTTTCTTTTCCGTCTACATCTGGGGAGATTAGCCAAGGTGCTATGGGCTTTACACTTCTTGATGACACTGCGCACGGTAGACACAGGAACATTCAGGTCTTTGGAGATGGACTTGTAGTCTTGAGATTGCTCATGCTTTCTCACAATTTGGTTTCTCAGACAGTTCTTTGGTCTTTTTTTTTTTCTCCATGCTCAATGTGGTACACACAAGGACACAGGAAAGAGGTTGAGTCAACTTTAATCCATGTCAACTGGCTGCAAGTGTGATTTAGTTATTGCCAACACCTGTTAGGTGCCACAGGTAAGTTACAGGTGCTGTTAATTACACAAATTAGAGAAGCATCACATGATTTTTCTAACAGTGCCAATACTTTTGTCCACCCCCTTTTTTATGTTTGGTGCGGAATTACATCCAATTTGGCTTTAGGACAATTCTTTTTGTTTTTTTTATTGAAGACAAATTAAATGAAGATAATAATACCAAAGAATTTGTGATTGCAATCATTTTCAGGAAGAAACTGAGAATTATCTGACAGAATTGCAGGGGTGTCACTACTTTTGGCCACAACTGTATGTGGATCTGACTCACTACTCCACCTGCTTGTCACTGGACTTTGCTGTAACTCCTTCCTGGGTGAACATGTGCACCTCCATGAAGATCATGCACTGCAGGTAAGTTCCACAATGAGCAAATGAAAGAAGCCACAGCAGCACTCCAGGAATCATGGCCAGGAGACTGGAGCTTTACTGCACAAAATTATAAACAAATAGGCATGGGCCGCACGGCCTTAGAGTGAGGAGAGGGAGATGACAGCTAGGGGGACAGACAACACATGTTTCGTGCTTACAAGCACTTCCTCAGGTCCATGGACGGACAATGCACAAAACATGAGTTGTCCATCCCCCCAGCTGTCTTCTCCCTCCTCCAGGGGCAGGCTGGCAAATTTCGGCCTGGGGCGCAAGCACGCAGCAGTGGCCCATGAGCAGTGAGCTTCAGGTGAACAGCGGCCAAGGCCAACATGACAGATGGCCAGGCGGCCACAAAACTCTGCTTGACCACTGGCTTGGGGGGCATCTGCCCCCCGCGACTTGAGCCAGCCAGCCCCTGGCCTCCTTTCACTCTAAGGCTGTGTGGCCCATGCCTGTTTATTTACAATTTTGAGCAATAAAGCTCCGGTCACCTGGTCACAATTCCTGGAGTGCTGCTGTGGCTTCTTTCATTTGCTTATTCAGGATGTCAGCCAAGTACACTAATATGCTGTGACTGAGAAAAATCAAGGAATACAAATTTGTCAAAATGCTAATGTTGGACATGCATTTCTGGTGTTGAAGGCAACCTGTCACTCATTCCAATATTTGATAGTTAAATAGTTAAGCAACTCTGAGGAAAAAGATATTAGCAGCAGCAGTTTGAAGGGTGGTTTACACGTAGCGAGATCGCTAATGAGATCGCTGCTACGTCACCGATTTTGAGATGTAGCAGCGACCTCGCCGGCAATCTCGCTGCGTATGACACTTAGCAGCGAATCAGCCCCTGCTGGGAGATCGCTGATCTTTACTAAATGTTGGACTTTTAGGAGAACGCTGTGTGTTACAGGCAGACTTACCAACGATCCCCATTCTGCGCCCGAGACAACGAACAATCCCAACGTCCGGTTCGCTGGGTGATCGCTGGTGAGATCTGCCTGTCTGACATTTCACCAGCTACCACTTAGTGACGCACACCAATCCCGGTCAGGCAGGATCGTTGTCGGGATCGCTGGTGCGACGCTACGTGTAAACCCCTCTTAACTGTCAGAAGCAATTTCTAAGAGTTGTTTGACTAATTTTTTTAAACCATCTAATCAACCAATAGATCTCAGTACAAGTCTTACACATAGCGAACGACTGAAGAAGATGGTGCAGGACTATCTAGAGCTCAATATCTATGCCGTCAGTGGGGTTAGAGCTCTTTTGTATTTTGGGCTTCAAAAAAGGAGGAGTGATCTGAGCTCACTAGTCATGCCTTGGAGGATTTGTCATGCCCAGCAGCCAGAGTTCTCTTAGAACATGTCTTCAGCAGTTCTGGTGGTGTCCTGCTTAATAAGCGCATCCAGCTGTTCCCTGAAATTGAAGACCGCCTAACTTTCATCAAGATGAACAAGATCTCCAAGGACCTTTCCACCCCAGTCACAGATTGCGTAGACAAGACGATGTACTTTTCAGCATGCTGAATTTATCTCGCCATTATACAATTTTTCTTCTGGGTCAATTGATGCCACTTTCATGGTATCTGGCTCTAATTTTTTAACAATGTGGACATTGTTCTTGGGGTCTTCTTGTTATGCATTTCCTGAATTTAGCAGGGCTCTCTGACTACTAAGCCTTCACCTGTCACTCATCTCCCTGTTCCTGATCAATTTGAGGCTTGAAATGCTGGGCCAGTCCTTGTCCCATGCATCTATAATGCACCATGATTAGAGATGAACGAACTTTGCTGACATGCTTGCCAATGTCAAATTCGCACGAACATGGCTGATTCGGCTCAGGAATCGGAAACCCAAACACTTTCCCCAAAAGTCGGCAAATCCGGCTAAGCTTGAGAAAAAGTTCAAAATTTAAAATGTGTCTAAAACTTTACCTGTTTATTTGGGGCCAAAACTTTAGCTAGAAAACCCGATGAATGGGGACAACACCTAACCTAAGGTTAGGAGTGTCCCTAGCCATCAGGTCTACCGGTTTGTGTTAAGCTGTAGATGTTTAGGGAATTTTTGGGAATTTTTTAAGCTTCCTGGAGTTTGTAGGTGGTTTGACCCCTGCAGGGTCTGAATTTCGGAAATGGTGCCAGATGTGGCAGCAGCTGGGAAGCCCAAGAAGCTTACAATGTCCTTAAAACATCCATTTAAGAGAGCTTTATATTTTTAAGGGAATTTTTTGTGATTTTTTTTCGATTATTGGAAAGCAAATCTTTATTATTGCAAAGTGTCACGAGCATGCAAAGCCATCTGTGCTACACTTATGTGAAAGCAATATGTAAAAACATTGCATATAGTCATTATATGCTTTACATAAATGATCTTATAGGTCTGCTCACACTGATGAAACCCCATATTTGGTTATTGCTTCTTAATGATGTGCAATCATTTATAATGTCAAAATAATCATAATACACTAATAAAAATATGTATTCATTTATATAGTGCTATTAATTCCATAGTGCTTTACATACATTTGCAACACTGTCCCCATTGGGGCTCACATTTTATGTATAATATATATTACAGTTGTTCTCCTGGCATTCATGCAGTGGCCAGTGCCCAGAAGCCTTATTCAGCATTCCAGATGAATTGGTGGTGAATGGCCTGAATAAACTTATTTATTTTCATTATTATTTATTAGTTTCCTGTAAAGATGTCATGCTTCAATAATGACTGCAGCTAAGTATCCACAATCCAGCTTATTTACTTTGTGGCCTGACATACAGGCGCTAATTAGCAGCTAGGCATTAGGCAACAATAGTGTGCAAATATTCAACTCCGGTATGTATTGTTCAGGTCTGAATCATGGCACTCAATGGAAGAAGCTTAAGGCTGTGTTTCACGCAACGATATCGCTAACGATATCGCTGCGTGTGACATGTACCAATGACCAGCAATCAGCTCGCTGATCGCTGATCGTTGGTAATTGGCCAGGACCATTTTTCTCGATGGTCTCCCGCTTGTCGGCCAGCATTGGCATGTGTGACAGCGGAAGACCAACGATCAATGACCTCCAGCGCTGCACAGTACACGTTGGTACATGGTAACAAGGGTAAACATCGGTAACTAAGCGCAGCACTCTGCTTAGTTACCCAATGTTACCCTGGTTACCAGCATTCTCGCTGGTCGCTGATCGCTGGTGAGTCCCAGTGATCCTGATCGTTGGTCGGATCGCTGGAACATCGCAGCGTGTAATGGGGCCTTTAGTAAGAGCAAACACACCCAAAACCACGAAACAGTGTCAGCGTCTCCCGCCATCTTACCTCTATCTGCATTCCCAGTGTGACATAAGCATGTACACTGTCTGGATTCCACACTGCAGTTGTTTCTTCATGGATCCTCTACAAGGCATGGCTGACCAGACTCAGAGGGTATACTCTACTTAACCACCTCGAGGGCAGAAAGTGGGTCAGCAGAACCAGACCCAGAGTGGCATCATGGAGATGAAATGGAGAGTAAAACCTATGTCAGCTGGAGCTCCATTGAACTTCCCAATTTGGGCATCATCTGTAATTAGGTTAGGATCCATCCTGGGCTCCAATGCAGGCCGCGGGCCTGAGGATTGAGTCCCAGGAGTCATGTCACGTTTACCCTATGGCATCCGGGACCTGAAGCACTACATGTCAGATTGCAGAGGATCTTGCAGTATATCTGGCTAGATTCCAGCTGCTAGCTGGTGTCGTAGCCACAGCTACTGGGTCCCATCCCCCAAGACTACCAGGACCAGGACCTTTAAGGGGCCTATGTAAGAGTAGCACCTAGAAGGCAATGTTTCCCACCTTTGAAGGCAATCAACTGGGGCAATGCCATGTGGGGACCCCTACTTCCAAGCACCTATCCAAGAAGGTATCAACCACCCCGTTCTCCTATGTCATTTGTTAAGGAGATTCAATATGCCGATGCCATAGCCCGGGACTGGCTTCATGGGCCTAAAGCTAATGACTTTCTCAACCAATCCACAAAAGGCAAGGTGGTGGTATTCAAACAGAAAGAGGGGTATGGTTCGTACTGGAACATGGCAGTAAACATCAGTGCTTCATCAACCGCTCTGGCCTGCGGCTTGATGATCTTTCCAAAAGATTACACACCATCTATATTGGGAATGTCACATTCATAAAGGTGCAGGGCATGAAGGGTTGGTTTGCAATTGGCTTATATCGTGTTGGCACCGCCGCCCAATTTGAAAAGCGTCAGGAGGAGGCCGACCTGGAGAGAACTTGGCATAAGGTGTGGCCAAAGTGTCTCTTGGTTGCCCAGCTAAATATACCAAAACCCACAGGGCATGTCGATCTTCTGAAAGATGGTTCTGGTCCTGTCTGTCCTAAAGGGATTGGTCACCCCTAGTTCCTCCATCATCCAGTGGTGGCAATGATGGAGTGTGCTGGGGGCAGGTTGTGGCAGAGAATACACCTAGAGGAGTGGCCCCTGCGATCTCCCAAGACCATTTGGACAGCACAATATGAGGAGAAACTGTGACAGCCATCCAGGGCATGGATGAAAATGGCGAGAGACAATTCCACTGGACCTTACTAAAGACATGTTGGCAGGTATATGACCCATCACTTACTTGGCATTTTGGCCAAATAATGACTTTTGGGACTTGTTTTATTTCCAGTTTTTACTGCCCTTGACCAATTCATGTTTTTGTTAAAGTTCTTCTAACATTTTGCACCGTTTGCGCTTTACTTTGCTTGAGCAGTCAGGCAACCTTTTTGGGTCCAGCTGAAAGTGCTTAATGGACTCTGCCCTTCATTACCTCTCCATCACTTTAACAGTCTGTGTGCTGCTGATCCCTGTTGGACTTTCGTTACATGTATTAACTATCTATATTAAGATTTTTTTTGAGACTTATAGTTTGTGTAGTGTGTATAGTAAAGTTTTTGAGTTCACTTCTTGTGTGCTGGACTGTTTCTGCATGCAGGTGCTTTGATAACTGTCCTACAGAGACTGAACAACTAGCCAGCGCAAGATGCGCCTTCTGGGCTTGTCAAGTGCAGTTCTCAAGCGCCGCAAACAGTACATAATTTCAGGGTTCCCCTAGCATTGCACAAGGTGCTGGAATCATCCATAGCCTCTGCAGGTGATGAATTTGCACCTGTACAATGCTAAGTAAATCCAGAAAACTTGCATTGTTGTCAGACCTTGAGGACTGTAGTTGACCACCCCTGCCCTTGAGATCTCTGTGGAAGTAGCCAGGGGGTAAGATGAATCCTTGAGCCCTTTCTCCACAACTGCAGGCCCTCTGGACTCTATTAGGCCCTGTGCCTATGGGGTGTTGTTTGATGCTTTTTTATGCAGATTGAGAATCTGCATCAAAATCGGCATGTCTATCCTAGGCTAGCAAAGTGATGGACAGGTCAGAAGTTTGTGCCCACATTGATTTTTTGTTTCCTTGCACATGTGGTTCAGATTTCTTTTTTCCACCCCAAATTCTGCATCAAATCTGCAATAAAAAAAAACACGGCCAGCACTTCAGAACTCTCAGTTTTTGCTGGCCTCTGGATAGACATTAACATTCACAAAATCTGCTTCCAAAAAAGCATCAAACAACATTGCAGGGCCACTGTAGGATTTCCTGCTGCTGATGCCGGTGTCACAATGGTCTCTCTTACTTTGGTGACTTGTGACAGGTTTGGGACTTGTGTCTCATTGCTATATTGAGACTTCTTTTGAAATGTGTTTCTTTCCTTTGGCAAGTGAAGGAGTTAATGTCAGTTTCTATTGCTAGCAATGCTCCTTAGTTCTCTTTCAAGGTGTGGCTATTTTGTGATCATTGCCAGGGGCGGACTGGCCCGGCGGGAAATCGGGAGATCCCCCGGGGGGCCCCGACACCCTTTGGCCACGCCCACTAAGCCCCGCCCCCATACCCGCCCTGGGCCTTGTAGTGTGTGTGAGGCCCCCCCTCCCATACTATCACTAATCATATTGGCGCACTGCCGATATGATTAGTGATTGTTCTTGCTCTTGCAGTAGCAAAGAACGGAGAGAGATCTCCGTGCCTTGCCTGCTGTAGCGGTGCCGCTCAGCCTCCTCTGCGCAGCGCGACACCGCCGGCGCCTGCGCAGATGGAGACAGCCTCAGGCTCAGCCTGCGATGGCTGTCTGCCTCCATCCAGGCTGTGCAGGTGCCGGCAGCGTCGCGCGGAGGAGGAGGGACCCACCATCACCCCAGCAGCCCTGCAGCAGCTCTCTCAAAGGTAAGTTAATATGAAAGGTGAGGGTGAGTGTGGGTGACCTGGGGAGGAAGGGGGGGGAGATGTGCTGGTGAGTGACTGAGGAGCCCATTCTGCCATAAGAGATGGGCTCCTCAGCCATCAGGGGACCCAGACCGTGCTCCAGCCTCCACTATCCACTCTCTCCTGCTGACTGGGAGTCCTATAGTGCAGCATGTAGTGTGAGATGAATGTCACACTGGAGATACTGCTTCTACTACTGCCCCCAGTATGGGGCCCTCAGGGAGGTCCCACAGGGCATCACAGGCCTCAGCATGAAGCAAACACTGTGGGAGCTCCCTGAGGGCACCATACTGGGGTGCGGTAAGAGCCTAACCTCACGGGGCCCCATGATCTCTATGTATGCATCTGAGTGGGCCCCATGATCTGTGTGTGCGCCTCTGAGTGGGCCCTGTAATCTCTGTGTACTCCTCTGAGTGAGCCCCATGATGATCTCTATGCATGCCCCTGAGTGGGCCCCGTAATCTGTATGTACACCTCTGAGTGGGCCCCATGATGATCTCTATGTATGCATCTGAGTGGGCCCCATGATCTGTATGTGCGCCTCTGAGTCGGCCCTGTAATCTATATGTACACCTCTGAGTGGGCCCCATGATGATCCCTATGCATGCCCCTGAGTGGGCCCGTAATCTGTATGTACACCTCTGAGTGGGCCCCATGATGATCTCTATGTATGCATCTGAGTGGGCCCCATGATCTGTATGTGCGCCTCTGAGTCGGCCCTGTAATCTATATGTACACCTCTGAGTGGGCCCCATGATGATCCCTATGCATGCCCCTGAGTGGGCCCGTAATCTGTATGTACGCCTCTGAGTGGGCCCCATGATGTCTATGCACGCCCCTGAGTGGGCCCCGTAATTTGTATGTACACCTCTGAGTGGGCCCCATGATGATCTCTATACATGCCCCTGAGTGGGCCCCGTAATTTGTATGTACGCCTCTGAGTGGGCCCCATGATGATCTCTATACATGCCCCTGAGTGGGCCCCATAATCTGTATGTACGCCTCTAAGTGGGCCCCATGATCTGTATGTCTGCCTCTGAGTCAGCCCTGTAATCTCTATGTACACCTCTGAGTGGGCCCCATGATGATCTCTATGTATGCATCTGAGTAGGCCCCATGATCTGTATGTGCGCCTCTGAGTCGGCCCTGTAATCTGTATGTACACCTCTGAGTGGGCCCCATGATGATCTCTATGCATGCCCCTGAGTGGGCCCCGTAATCTGTATGTACGCCTCTGAGTGGGCCCCATGATGATCTCTATGCATGCCCCTGAGTGGGCCCCGTAATCTGTATGTACACCTCTGAGTGGGCCCCATGATGATCTCTATGTATGCCCCGAGTGGGCCCTGTAATCTGTATGTACACCTCTGAGTGGGCCCCATGATGATCTCTATGCACGCCCCTGAGTGGGCCCCGTAATCTCTATGTACACCTCTGAGTGGGCCCCATGATAATCTCTATGCATGCCCCTGAGTGGGCCCCATAATCTGCATGTACAAGACTGAGTGGGCCCCGTAATCTCTGTGTACTCCTCTGAGTGGGCCCCATGATGATCTCTATGCATGCCCCTGAGTGGGCCCGGTAATCTGTATGTACACCTCTGAGTGGGCCCCATGATGATCTCTATGCATGCCCCTGAGTGGGCCCCATAATCTGTATGTACACCTCTGAGTGGGCCACATAATGATCTCTATGCATGCCCCTGAGTGGGCCCCATGATGAAATGTATGCACGCCCCTGAGTGGGCCCCATCATCTCTATGTACGCCTCTGATGGGGCCTCATGATATCTATGTACGCCGCTGACTGGGCCTCATGATCTCCATGTACGATCCCTGAGTGGGCCCCATGATTTTCATACACGCCCCTGACTGTGCCCCATGTTATCTATGTACGCTTATGATTCGGCCCCATGATCGTTATGCACTCCCCTGATATGGACCCATATCCGCCCCTTATGTGGCCCCTGTAATTTCTATGTGGCCCTCGTCTCCATGTGGCAGTAGTAGAAGCAGCATCTCCATAGTGTGGCATTCACACTACATGCTGCACTGTACAGGACTCCCAGCCAGCAGCAGGATGGATGAGGAGGTAACTGTCTGGGACCCTTAGCTGAGGCTGGCAGGACATACTACTGGGCAATGGCCGTAATTATCATGCCCATTGGTCAGCATGTCATGCCAGCCTCTAGTGATACTATCATGCATGCCCATTGCCCAATATGTCCTGCCAGCGTCTGCGGTACTTTCATGCCCACCCAGCATGTCCTGACAGCCACTGATGGTAGTACTAGCATGATAGTACCACAGAGGCAGGCAGTACATACTGGGCAATGAGCATAATAGTACCACAAATGCTGGGAGGACATACTGGGCAATGGGCATGATAGTACCACCAGTAGCCTGACAAGTCGGTCTCCAGGGCTCCGTCTTCCCTCCTCGCTGCTGTTAGGCTGGGTTAACATTGCATTTATGCTGTATGTTACAACGGATCTGTTGTAAATCGGCACAAATGCAATGTACCGTAGATTTGCATTGCAACAATGCATACTAACGCTTGCAAAAATAGGCATGCATTTGAAAGTATGCATTATTTGCAACGCACAGGAAAACACGGTCGCCGGGTGGAGGCTAGCTGAGCACTTCTCCCACAGCTGTGTTCTAGTGTAAAGGCACCCTTACACACAACGATATCGCTAACGATATCCTTGCAACGTCACCGGTTTTGTGACGCTGCAGTGACCTTGCAGCGATATCGCTGTGTGTGACATGCCTCAACGACCAGTGATCACCTCGCTGATCGTTGCGTAATGACCGGGACCAATTTTCGGTTGTTGGTCTGCCGCTGTCACGCATGCATCGGCATGTGTGACAGAGTCTAACGACCAGCGATGTCCATTCTGAAAAGCTGGGTAAGCGGAAGCAGACTGGTAACCAAGGTACACATTGGGTAACTTGGTACAGCGCTGTGCTTAGTTACCCTATGTGTACCTTGGTTACCAGCGTTATCGCTGCTCGCTGGTGAGTCTGCCTGTTTGACAGCTCACCAGCAACCACACAGCGATGTTCCAGCGATCCTGGCCAGGTCGGATCGCTGGAACATCGCAGCGTGTAACGGGGCCTTTATTCTGTGCCTGCTCATCTCTGCCAGCAGACATATTTTTCTGATGGCAATGATGTAGCAGAGCTGAAGACAGAAGACCTGTGGACTACTTCAGAGCAAGGATTTTTTTTAACTAAAGATGGAGTCTCTAAATGTGTTTTGTGTTTGATTTTTGTTAAAAAATGTTTTCCTCTGTGTTGTGTTTTTTTTCTGTTTACTAGAAATTTATGATGGCCATGTCTAGTTTGGCATGACGCCATGAATTTCAGGCTTAGTACCAGCTGATAATACAAAGCTGGTACTAATCCCATTATTACCCAGTGTGCACCCCCCACCAGGGCCGCTGAAAGAGCAGCTCGTACTAAGCCCAAACTTCATGGTGTCATGACAAATTAGACATGGCCACCATGAATTTCTATTAAACAGAACTTTTTTTTTTTAATTAAAAATAAAACACAAAACACATTTAGGGACTCCATCATTACTTTTAAAAAAAAACTTGTTTCGATGTAATCCACGGGTCTTCTGTCTTCAGCTCTGCTACATCTTTGCCATCAGACAAATATGTCTGCTGACAAGCATGAGCAGGCACAGAATGACACTGGAGCACTGTTTCTGTGTAGTGCGGCACTGTTTCTTCTTTTGTCATTTCATGTAGTGTAGAAATCTTGGGAAAAGTGTGGATTTTGCTCTGGAAGTGATTCAGGTGTAGCTAACTATGTTATTTTCTGCAGAGATAAGTCCTACATAGAAGACGTGATATCGGACTGCGACAGATAAAGAACTTCACCTAGAGACATCACTGGTAAGTATGTGTATTACTTATACACACACACTGACACTTTATACAGAGATCCTGTGTATAATGTCAATGGTGATTATTGCATTACCTGTACACTGACACTATATACAGAGCTTTTTTACAATTTTATTATGTTAGTATTATTTGTCACTATGTGGTGGCATTATGTGCTTTGGTCATGACATGACGGTATTTGTCCCTTGTATGTAGTATTATTCGGTCACTATGTAGTGGCAATATGTGGTCTCATGGTGTGGCAGTATTTATACCTTATATTTGGTAGCATTTGATCACTATGTGGTGGTATTATGTGCTTTGGTCATGGTGTGGCTGTATTTGTGCCTTGTATGTGGCATTATTTGGGCACTATGTGGTGGTAATATATGATCTGGTCACAGTGTGGTGGTATTTCTGATTTCTATCTGGTATTATTGGTCTTGGTAGAGTGGATTGTGGTCGGTCATTTGTTTTATCTGATATCAATAAGGGAAAACATCTTTATTTCCAAAACATATTAAATAATTGGATGTTTAACCCCTCCCTGTCCTGTGATACAGCAGCAGAGATGCAGTTACAGAGGTACGCTAGAGAAAGCAAGTTGGGTATTTGGTGAGATTTTCACCTCAGTATTTATAAGACAAAACCAGGAGAGGGTGAGAAATGCAGAAAAATTACCTCTGATTGCTCCACTCCTGGTTTTGTCTTACAAATACTGAGGTAAAAAATTCACCAAATACTCAAAGCTCCACATTCTCCTGATGGTGCGGATTCCACCAATAGATAAGTGGTCACCTTCCTAACCTGTGCATTGCTGATAGCTTGTAGAAGCGGATATCTCCGCGAAACGGTAGCCGTCGCCCTCAGCTTCCCCTCCCACGAACACAGCTCCAGTGTTATGCCTGTACGTTAAATAAACGCCGGATTTACTCAAGAAGCACGAGTGCCGCTCATCTCTTCGATTTATTATGCTGATAGCTTGTGTTCACCGAAAAATCCCTTTAATGCAAACTACAGTAATTGTACATCACAATAATGGTGAGCGCACAGTGATGTGCAGGAGCGGCCTGTGTTTTACAGTCAACGCTACACTATAATAGGTATAACGGATAACAGGTATTTGCATATAGCTGAAGAATGGGTGGGCCCCTGGAGTCAATTTTCCTGGTGGGCCCCAGACACCCCAGTCCGGCGCTGATCATTCCCATCTGCTTTATATGGTCACATGATCCAGCATTCCTTGCTAGTGATTGAACTCCATTCCTGGCCTAGCTACGTGTGGTGAAGGTTTTATTTTGGAGAAACTGATCGTTGCCAAGCTGTGAGCTGCCTAGGAGAGTTTCTGAAGGATCCACGGTCTGTAATGGGCGCTCAGGTAAAAGCAAAGGATTCCCAGGTGAATTAAAAAGGCTTTATTCCTCGTGCCTCCATAGCCACAACATGTTTTGATGGCTTGTGACCGTCTTCATCAGGTGAAATTTCCACCTGATGAAGACGGTCACAAGCCGTCGAAACATGTTGTGGCTATGGAAGCACGAGGAATAAAGCCTTTTTAATTCACCTGGGAATCCTTTGCTTTTACCTGAGCGCCCATTACAGACCGTGGATCCTTCAGAAAAACTGCATTGTCTCATTGAGCTACACGGCAGGAGCAGCTCGGTTCCAGCTCTGTGAGGACCAGAGGTTACACGAGGTAACGAGGGAGAAAAAAAACCAACGCTCACACCAGTGTTTTGCATGGTCTGCACAACATTATCTGGTTAGTGCACATATATATAACCCTTTTGAGGGATTAATTATACAGACGGTATTGCACCATTGCGCCTCCTCTCTCCTTCTTGTTTATTGCTGTCTAGGAGAGTGGCAGCAAGCGTGAAGTTGCTTTTGAGGTTTCCCTGTCTGTCTCTCCTTCCCCTCTTGAATTTTTTAGTGCAGTGGTTGGGACTAGTGCTCCCACCGGCCATCTTCTATTTAGTGTTTACATCAGGGCCAATGAAGGGACTAGGTATGCTGCTCGGCAACAAGGTGAAAGAACCCTTATAGAGATGGTAGGGAGATCAGGGCACTGCCGCAGGTGTAAGCAGGAGGTCACCTTTCTTCCATACCCTACAAGCAGGGTCCTCTGCTGTATTTATTTCCAGTATAGTGGGATCACTGGAGATTGCATTAACATAAGCAAGACTTAATTAGGCAGCTGCTGATAAGTCTCTGAGATTGCAGCGCTTTCAATTTCCATGGTACAGGATAACTGACTGATTATGGTTACAGACCTAGCGCTTGCCTTCACACTTATTTAAGGTAGGGAAGACTCTAAACTAAATGCATAATTTCTTAAAACTATTTATTACAAATATCAAAAAACGTGGTTTAAAAAATGTGTACATAAAAGTATATTAGATTCTGAGTATAAAATCTGTAATTCCACTGCAATCTAAACAATTCACTGCTTTACACATTTCCATGTCTTTAGCAGGAAGAACGCACACTTACCATCCAACCAAAAAAAAACAGAAACCAAATGCACTTACAGGACACAGTCAGAGCCCAAATGTGAAGCAAGCCCAGCTGCAGGCTGATAAATCACTTCTAGTGTATGCATGGCAATCTGCCTCCCACACATAGCTGGTAGATGTGGTTTATTAGCCTGCAGCTGGGCTTGCTTCACATTTGGGCTCTGACTGCGTCCTGTAAGTGCATTTGGTTTCTGTTTTTGGCATGGATGGTAAGTTTTCTGATGCTGATTTTTTTCTAGTAGTTTTTGTACAATTTTGTTAGGACTGATGAGCATGGGATCCCTTGTCGTGGGTCATCAGCTTAAATGTCTTGGGCCAACACATGAACCAAAATCCCATCTATAAAGGTTTTTTATTTATCATATAAAAAACTTTTGCACTTTTTTATCCATCCAGGGTGCAGTTGGGCCCATAGGGGCGCCATTCATCTAGTGGTGCAGAAGCATCGTACTGTGCGGCCCAATGCTCAGACAGCGGAGCGGTTGGGTAGCTTTCAGACACTCTGCATCATATGTATCAGTGTGAATGGTGCTCTATGCAGGCCTAGTGTATGCATGGCAGGTCGCCTCCCACATCTTGCTGGTAGAAGAGATTTATCAGCCTGCAGCTCGGCTTGCTTCACATTTGGGCTCTGACTGCGTCCTGTAAGTGCATTTGGTTTCTGTTTTTGGCATGGATGGTAAGTAGCAGGAAGAACGCACAACCAAGTTTAAGAAACCAGTAGGAAGACCTACCCACCATATAAGGTTATTGGGTGAGCATCTTCATCTTTAAGCAAGATTACTATTGAATGGGAGATATTTGGTAATTTTTTTTTTTTTTTTTAACGTGACCCCCTCTGACTATATACCATAGAGGGAATCACACCTCCAGGGGAGAAGGGAATCAGGAAGGAGGAACAAACAAGCTGGAAGACATATATCATACAGCACAGTAACCGGTGAGAGCAACACTGCAATTACTACTAGTTTTAGTTAGGTGGATCGGTACAGTCTAGTAACACAGTTCCTCCATTTTCCACAGGAAATGAGGAGTTCGTTCAGATTGCAGTGGAATTAGCGACATTCATCTATTGCATCAACTGTTCAGAAGCACTAGGAGAAGGCACTGTATAATGCCAGGACGCCACTCAGCAAATTTTAACATAAGCTGCTATTACAGATTTTATACTCCGAATCTAATATACTTTTATGTACACATTTTTTAAACCACGTTTTTTGATATTTGTAATAAATAGTTTTAAGAAATTATACATTGTATTTATTCCCCACAGTGTTGGTGGAGGGGGGTGGCTGTCCCTACAGAATTTCCTGGTTCTGAGGGTAGGAATTGCAGGTTCCTGGGTAACAACTCAGTTGTCGGTCCCTCAAGGGGATGTTCACGTTCCAGAAGACGCATGCTTGGTAATAAATGTGTAGGTCCAGACCTGCGTGTGAATGACTGTCTATGTGTGTCCACTGATGCCATCAAGTGGAAGTGTGCTTTGGGTGCTCCGGGCTTTAGGTTTGTCGGTCCGTATTTGGTAATTGACATAGTTAACCCTTCTGGTCATCTGGATACAGCTACTCCCAGTAATTGGTACCTGTAACTTGTTTCACAGGTCATGACTCAAGAGATGTGTTGTGTCTCGACAGCCAAAGTTTACAACATCCTTACCTCACTGACAGGTGATAACCTTAAAGGACAGGTGGGAACGGAAGTGAATGCAGGTAGTTTGCGGCATTCCTTCCGTAGGTGTTAGCCAGAATAATTCCTGTCTTGAGAGTCCTGAGGCCCCTTGTTAAGGGGGGTACTGTCACAATGATCTCTTTTACTTTGGTGATTTGTAACAGGTTTGGGACTTGTGTCTTATTCCTATATCCAGACTTTTTTTTTAAATGTTCCTTAGTTCTCTTCCCAGGTGTGACTATTTTGTGATCACTCCCATCTCCATTATATGGTCACATGATCCAGCATTCTTTGCTAGTGATTGAACTCAATTTTTGACCTAGCTACCTGTAGTGAAGGTTCTATTTTGGTGAAGCTGACTATTGCCAAGCAGTTTGCTGCCTAGGAGAGTGGCAGTAGGTGTGAAGTTGCCTTTGTTGCTTCCCTATCTGTCTCCCCTTCCCCTCTTGTTTTTAGTGCAGAGGTTGGGACTATTGCTCTCACTGGCCATCTCCTTATTTAGGGTTTACATCAGGGCCAGCGAGGGGCTACCAGTGAGTATCCTGCTCAACGACAGGGTACAAAAACCTGTATAGGGACAGTAGGGAGATCAGGACACAGGTGCAGGTAAGAGCAGTAGGTCACCTGTCTCCTGTTCCCTACGAGCAGGGCCCTCCACTGTATTTGTCCCTCCCGCCCCAGTGTTTCCCCAGTCTGTTGCTGTGTGCAGTGTGACGGACACTGTTGGTCTGTGTACCACTAAAGCACACTGTATCAGAACACTCCCTAGTCCGCGACATAACAGCCAGCTGTGTAACCTGACAAAAAATAAATAATGGAAGAAAAACTGTTGAGCTCCACCCTATTTTTAATGCCAGCTGAGGTTAAAGTAGGCAGTTGAGGGTTGGTATTCTCAGTGTGGTGTGGGCCCATCTTATTGGGCCCCCCCCACGTTATAAAATAGCATCTTGCAGCTGCCCCAGAAATTGGCGCATTCATAAGAAGCGCCAATTCCTGGGGCTTTAACCACCTCTTTCAGTTGTCATGTACCGGTGGCAAACTGGGTAATAAGTGGTTAATGCCAGCTTTGTATTGCCAGCTGCCATTAAGCCCGAAATTCTTAATGTCGGACCAATGTCAAACCCAGCCATTAAGAATTTCAAGTAAATAGTTAAGAATATTTATATAGAAGGAGGGAATACACAGCAAAAAGTCAAAAGAGGATGCCACAAAATGCAAGGTGAAGAGCATCAATCAAGAGAGAGAAAGACCCTGCATATACAAATGCGCAAACTGAAGTAGTATTAAAAAAAACTTTATTAAATATATACTAACAACACAAAAACACCACATTGTTTTAACTGCTTTTAATTGGTGTTTTTGTTTTGTTAGTATATATGTAATAAAGTTTTCATTTTAAATATGATTTTGGTGTGCACATTTACAGTATATATGCAGGGTCTTCCTCTACCTTGGTAAACAGTAAAGAAAACACAACACAGAGAGAAAAACATTTTATTACAAATAAAACCACAAACACATATCTGGATTCCATCTTTATTACTTCCTCATACCCATCCTCTGTGAAGTCTTCTTGATTGCAGGCTGCGGTGAAAAACACAGCATCCTGTCATCGCAGCCTCCACAGATTGATGAATTGGATGAATGAATGAGCCGCCAGCTTCGGTCCGGTAAGCGATGACTCCTAAGGTCACCTGAGGTCACCGCTCATGCTGGCCTCTAACCATAGCGGGTAACATGGTTACCTGATGGTTACCCCTTTTTGTAGCTATTCCCCATCCTAGTCCTCTTCTTGTATAATGTCCGAATCCTAGTTTCCTTCCTGTAGTAATGTCCCCATCTTGTAATAATGTTCTCATCCTGCTCCCCTTCTTTTACTAATGTTGCCATCCTGCTCCCCTTCTTGTAGTAATGGCCCTCAACCTGGTTTTCCTCTTGTTGTAATGACCCCCATCTTGAAGTAAAGTCTCCATCCTGGTCACACCTAGCAGTAATATTTCCCATACTGGTCCCCTACTTGTAGTAATAATGTGTCCATCCTTGTCCCCATCTTGCATTACTGTCCCTATCCTGGTCTCCTTCCCATAGTAATATCCCTACCCTGGTCCTCATCTTGTTGTAAAGTCCCTAATCCAGGCCCCCTTCTTGTTGTAATGTCCTCATCCTGGTCCCTGTATTGTCGCAATGTGCCCCATCCTGGTGACCATCTTGAAGTAATGTGTCCTTTTGTCAAGCCCCAGGGGTACTCGAGTATGAGGCTCGGAGGGGTTCACGGGAATGTCTCGGGTGGCAGTGCCTGAGCCCATGGCCTGGGTGACACTTCAATAGGGGGGTTATGTACAAGGAAAAGAGTTATTGTCACGTAACGCCACCTGTAGTACCAGGTGAGGGGTCACCAGCACCACCACAGTCCTCCGGAGGGCGATGGTATCACGGCAAGGATGGCAAAGCTCCCTACATGTGGAGCTGGGCCTCCGGAGCAGTGTTGCTGTAAGCAAAGAGATCGATGATAAATGGCACAAAGACACGGAGGCAAAGTCACTTTCCCGGGTACTTTACTGTAAACAGTCATCAGCATACAAGTTCACAGTTCAGCAAAAGTTGTTAAACAAACAGGTAGGTCTACGGGTGGCTGCAAGTGGATGCGAGGTGGTATGGTGGTACGCGTGGTATGCCTTAGTTGATGAACCCGTGTCCTTTCTTCCCTGCCTAGGATGAGTCTATACTCAATTGCTCCTTGAAGGTAGTCTTGGGGCTCCCCTCCTTCAAAGTGAAGAAGCAGGCAGACCGTTCCGTCCGGCAGGGTGCCGCAGCCGGTGAACAGACTGCAGCAGCCAGTTGACAACTTCAGAGGTGGTCTCTGGCCATATCCTAGAGTCTGGCGTTCCCGTGGTGGACTGGGGAAGCTCCCTGGAGTATGGTCGCTCCACGTTGGGGTTCCCCCTTTCTCTCTCGGGCCCAGACTCATGCGTCAGGCACCCTCTCTCAGGATCCCCTCAGGATCTCGTTTCATCTTTCCTCAGGATCAGCCTGGAGCTGTCCTGTTAGACCTCTCGACTCGCTCCACACTCTTCCTCGACTCCTCACTAACTCTACTCTCCTAACTCCCTCTAGAGGTTACTATATCTCCCCCCCAGGAGTAACCTCCCTCCACTACTCTAGTGTGGGAGTGCAGGAATGGGTCCCACCTACCAGCCCAGCATCCACTTGAAGTTGGGGAAGATTACACCACTTTTACAAGTGCAATACCCCGGTGTGATGCCTGACCATGTGGGGCGCTACATACCCCCTTGATGAAACATAATCGTCCTCGAGTATAGGCACCTGTTAACCGGGGAGTGAAAAGCATTTTTATATTTTCAACAATATTAACGGGTAAACTATAAACATGTAAGCATACTTCAGTTTCTTCCTATTTCTAGGAGGCACACTTTCTTATAACGTTACCAACATTTGCAGTAATTATTATAGACCTCACGGTCCTCGGGTCACCCACTGGCCAAGATATTACTCTCCGGTTGTTACCATCTGCATAAAATATAATAAACTTTTGAGTCCACCTCGGTCCAACAGGGACCGGTGCTAACTGTGCAGTGTGAGTTATCACCGCCGGACCGCTGCATATATATCATACATTATCAATTTGAGGGGAAATAAAAAGTTCTATACAGGAGTCCATGACTCTGACTCTTCTTCATAGTGCAGGGAATAAAGCTGGAAACATAAAGGGGCTATTTACAGTCATAGTCTCTATAATGGGAGTCTATTGTTGGCGGGATACACGTATAGCAAACCAGCCTAAAAGTCCTGGATGCCTTTCATAAGAAACCTGCTCACCTCGGTACAGATCACGGTCCTGGTGTCCACGCCGCAGGTACGATTCAATGTCTCGTCTGGAAAAGAAAATGTCTTCCTGTAGTCCGGGTTCACGTATGAATCCCCATCCTTCATCTTGGTAAATGGAAACAACAGTTCCTTGGCAGCGCAACTCCAATGGAAGCGGGAGCTGTGCTCTTGCTTCATCTCGAAGTCGCCTGGTAGCCTGTTCTTTCTGGAACTATTCTTCTCTTCTTTTCTGTCTAGCTTGTTGGTCTCGCTGGTTCAGGGATGACTGGTATTCAGGTGGTGGTGCGTTGCTGGTTAGGACTCTTGGCGATGCTCTGGTCTCTGCTGCTGTGCTCACAATGATGGAGGTACCCTGCCGCTGCCATGCGGACCACCATGCGGCCTCCGGGGTACTTCCTCCTGAGGCTCTTTCTACATCCTCCAGCTCCTCAAAGTCTGTCTCGCCTCCCATCTCTTCAGCCTCCACGATCACGTCCGGTTCTGCTGGGGACGGCCGTGCTGCTCTATCCGGAGATAGACGCGGGTATGGGACGATGGTTCTACAGGGGCTCCGGTCTGGTTCCCTGCGTCCCGGGTCTGGACAGGTGGCAGGATGGGTGGTAAGGAGGCTCGGTATTCCACGACTGCTTGTACTGCTACCGCTGCCTCTCGAGCTTCTCAGCCTTCTCTCATTGTCCTTAGTTCACAGGCCCTCTCCGCGCTCCACCGACAGCACACCCACTCCAGGGCTTCCTCCATGTCCTGGCGGAGCCATCCAAAAGCATCTCTCCAGTAGTCGGCATCCCCCTCTAGTGTTAAGAGGGATGCCGCTGCCTTGTTTCCTTGTGCGGCTCTGGCCTGTTCTTCGACCATGCTCACGATGTCTCTCCAATGGGGTGCCGCCATGTTGCCGGGTACAAAGAATCCTTGCTCGTTCTGTCCTTCTCTTTCAGTTTGTATCTTTATCGGCAGCCACTCCCGGAGCACTTCCTGTGGGCCGCCCCCCTGATTCATTAATTGCAACAATCTTCCTCAAATCCTCACTAACTCTACTCTCCTAACTTCCTCTAGAGGTGAATATATCTCCCTCCCAGGAGTAACCTCCCTCCACTACTCTAGTGTGGGAGTCACAACAACAAAATTAAACGACATTGCAGCCCAGATGAATGAAAAGTGAAATTTTATTATTCAATAAGGGGATCACAGAGGAATAGTGTGGGAAAACAAGATATAACAGGACACAATGGGTCATAACAAAGGTTGTTAAGTATTGCAGTAGGTAATAGGACACTAAAACAATACAATGATTGAAAATTGTCCTAATTAGAATTGGAAACCCAATAACCATAGTACTCGCATTGTGAATATGAAAAAAAGTGCTATAGTGCATATATTAAAGGAATTAATACTCTGAGCATACAATTAGATACATGGGGTGGAACAGTACCAATATACCATATAATTACAATATAGCATTGATTAGTTAAATCCAAGGTATGAGCAACATAGCTATTATAAATAACCTTGACCAAGATCTGAGATATAGATATACAGGGTGATATATAGCTTATGTTGCTGTCAATCAACAAAAAACGTCACACCAAAGGTATAAATCCCAGAAAGCACTAATATGTAGCACAAAATTATCAACACTAATGCAGTACTACAAGGTAAAGATGGACAGAAAGCCTTACTTAGAGAGTAAATCATGACCATTGTATTCATGACATTACCAGGACATGCCTTAAATAGCAGCACATAGTCCAAACAGAATGTAGAGACAAAGAGGCTGAATCACCATGTCTAGCATTGCCACATAACAACGCCTCCTCAATGAAGACTATAGATAGAAACCAAGTCAATAATCAAAGTGTGCTCTACAACAAAAACAGCCAATGATGTATACAACCATATCGCTAGCTACTGGGGAACCAACATTAACAAACCAAGAGTATATGAAACATATTTACCTCAGCGCCGCTGTCAGTGAAGAAACCGCCCTACACGTGTTTCGGTAGTGTACCTTCGTCAGGATTCCCTTTCATCTTTCCTCAGGATTAGCCTGGAGCTATCCTGTTAGACCTCTCGACTCGCTCCACACTCTTCCTCGACTCCTCACTAACTCTACTCTCCTAACTCCCTCTAGAGGTTACTATATCTCCCTCCCAGGAGTAACCTCCCTCCACTACTCTAGTGTGGGAGTGCAGGAATGGGTCCCACCACCATCCGAACATCCACTTGAAGTTGGGGAAGATTACACCACTTTTACAAGTGCAATTCCCCGGTGTGACGCCTGACCATGTGGGGCGCCACACCTTTCTGGCCCTGTCTTGTAGTAATGTTATGGCAATAAATAGTTAATAATTTTATTGGAATAATTGAAGCCATTTCAGAACCCTTCCAAAAACATGGTTATGTGAATCCTTGGACTTTCCTCTAGAATTTTCTGTGTCTCTGATTTTGTATAAATGTTTTGATTTAGAGTAGCCGTATAGAAGTTATAGAAGTTCTTATCAACATGTTCTGAACTTCCTGTACAACTTCAAGGCTAGTTAAACTAACTAACACGCAGAAAATATAATTAAATGTTTTCTAGATTAAAATGTATATTCAGCATAATGTGACGCAATTATCTAGTCACACCCCTTTGCACATCCCAACGTGCTAGGACGAGACATCCAGGGGACGACAGCCACAACTGAACCTTCATTCCCTGAACGGACCAGACACGAGAGGTAGACCTGCAGGCTACAATGAGGTAAGAAAATTATTTATCTTACCTAAGACCCTCCTGTAACTCTGTGCAGGGATGACGAAGGTAGCTGGCTGTCAGACTCGGACATAGATGACCGGATCTGAGAAGTCCTAGCCCTTGTAACCCGGTCCTGAGAATTCCTTAATTGTCTGCCTTATTTGTGTTCTTGCAACCTGATCCTGAGTGAGTTTATCTGTGTTTATGTCAGTGCTATCATTGCTACAGTTTCAGTACATAGAAAACATAAACAGAGAGAAAGCACGGTAAATGGAGAGATGGGGCGGCTGAGTGGGGAGATTCGGTTTCCTGGTTCTTCAGCTCTATTCCCAGGGGATAGAGCTGATGGCAGATCAACCCCTAATAGGGTTGATGGTTTTCCGGTCCCTGGTGGTAGGGGGGCCGATGGGTTATTTCACTACTGGTGTTCCAGCCTCTGATACGGCTGGTGGTTTGTGCAAGCTAAGGATAGAGTGTAGTCCTGGCTGCGGTGGTGGACGGGTACGTAATTTACGTAGATTTTGGTAGTGAGGAGTTTGTTCCATTCTCTCCGGATGACGTGCGTGCCGCTTATGTAAACATATGCACGGGAAGAAACTGGTTATATAGCAATCCCTGGCACTTCTCCAATACTCAAGGTATTCAGACAGAATATACATGTCCAGTTAACGATAATAATATAAGGAGTCTTGTTGCAAGAAGTATATGTAAGAAAGTTATCTGACCTAGTTGTTGCCCCACTAAGGTGTAGAGGGGGCCGACACAGTTTGATGTTTATTTGTTTTATCTGTTTGGTGACCACCATTCCAGTCCCAGTCCTCAGATTGACTCTGACTGACTGACAAATACTGAGTAGATGTGTATTTTTGCTTACAGTTATCAGGTCAATTTTCTAATTTGGAAAACTAGCAAAAAGGTATTGACACCCTTAGTGTCTTCCCCGAAAATTGTCCTTATATAAGATGTAATATGGCGGCTACAGGAGCCGTTGGGAAGCATGTCTGGATTGTTGGACATTCATATATCTATTGGGCAGAGAAGAGGGCCCACGGACGTCTGTATTCAGATTATTTATTTATTTTTTTCACAAGGAGTTTATCCATATACGGTGGTACGGAATTTGGGTTTAACTGTTCCACACGTGGTGTGTCCAGGGGCCACCTTAGGGTAAATACAATGGTTATTGTTCTGCATGCTAAGTAAACTTTAGTCATTTCACAGCATATACCTTTTAGAGTTTTTATTATCCCCTGTGTAGAAAAATTTTGGTTATTAAGAGTGTTCAGAATAAACTTTAATGCCGGGCTCACTGAAGGTATCACAGTTGACTCCCCTTTATACAACCCTGCTGACAGTGGTAGTCTTGAGGGGTGGACAGTCATAGCCAAGATAGAAGCATAGAGACTTGGGTTTAAGCTATAATATGGGTGTTAATCAGTCAAAGTCCAGATCCACAGGTGTACAAACAGAACTCCTAATTGGAATACATGTGAGTATATAAAGAAAAGACAAAATATATTAATTTACATTGTACTAGAATCACTGCTTTTGTTTTTCCTTTGGAAAGATTGTTTATAATAGCGCGGAGTCAATGGAATGCAGGAATGTTTGTGTGAAAGTTTTAATCACAGCAGCAGGGGGTGGATTGGGCTGGCAGCTACTGATTGTTATAAGTTATTGAGTCAGACTTCTGAAATTGGATGGAGTTTAAGAATATAATGATAATTGTAATGTTTGCACTGTGATTGGGAATAACAGACTGAACTCATTTTGACTTGATTATTATTATAGGTAATTTGATTATTGCATCTCTACTCGATCAAGACTGTGGTTTTCTGATTATTTGTTAGGATGCATTCGCTTTAAATACGGGAACGCAGGCTGTCAGTACAGGACAGGCATCCTCTCCAAAAAGGAGGGAAGACTGGTGTACCGTGGCATAAGTATTTTCTGGAATAGAGACACCGGTATATAGTGATTAAAGATGTTGCGTCTTTTCAAGGAAAAACACATTAATATGGTCCGTGAAAGAGAAGGGGGAAAGTATGTTAACAATGCAAACAGACAATTAGAAGGCTGTGAGTGGTGCACATAAGTGTTGAATGAAGCTGTAATCGGGGCCCCTGTGTATACTGTATGTATGCTGAGATGTGAGATGTAATGTCAGGGTTGACTGTATGTTTTGCGTTTTGTATCACGCGGGATGTGAAGCAGGTGTGTAGTTATACATGTTGCCAAATAATTCCCTAGGGAGAACGCTATCTTATAATGTGTGTATGTTCCCCTGGTGTTGATTTTCTGCCATTATTAGAATTGCCAATGTTAGAATCCCATCAGTTACTATAGGGGAGGGGGGAAGCTGCGTTCTGCTTGTTCATTTTTACATGTAGTAATGAAAATCATCTCTTTAACATTCTGAATGAGTAGGCAGGAATTTTTGGTATTTCTTTTCATTTTTGGCTGAGAACATCAAGAATCATAATTGTTTACTGTGTATTTAGTTGGAAGCTAGTAATATTGACTATTATTGGACACAATAATAGTTATTTTGGACAGTTTTTGTACATTCCTGCTTGAGGTTATCCAAAATTAGGTTTTACTGATTTTCATACAGGGATTATTCTATTTTATTGAGTCATACTGACACCCTGTCTTCTTTTTTGTGTTGTGTTAATATTTTTTTAGACACTATAACTATTCAGGATCATTTTTGTATGTTTCTGTCTGCATTATACGGAGGAACAATAGTTTTTAGAAGAGGCATAGAGAACAGATGATAATACTTAGTATATGTGTGTTAAATCTTCAGATTCTAATCCCATTGTTTTCTAAAGTAGTTTTTTTTATTGTTATGGGTGTTCCCCCCATCTTAGGAATGTAAGACTCAGAGGAAGTTTGCCCATCAGAACTTCCTGTGGCAGCCATTTTACCAGTTTATATATCCAGTTATGATTATACAAGAATAATGTATATATATCTTTACTCTTTACTCTGATATCTTCTGATTCACTCATGCAGAGGGGGATGGAGACATATATGGAGAAATATATGGGGTTTTTGGTTAAGCATCATACAGTTACAGTTTATAAATATAGCGCAAATGGAGACATTTATAACAGAATTTAAATGGGTTTTTGGTTAAGCATAAAACAGTCATAGTTTATAAATATAGCACCAATGGAGACATTTATAACAGAATTTAAATGGATTTTTGGTTAAGCATCATACAGATATAGTTTATGAATATAGCGCCAATGGAGACATTTATAACAGAATTTAAATGGGTTTTTGGTTAAGCATAAAACAGTCATAGTTTATAGCTATCAATATAATTAGTAGAGAATTGTAATAAGAATTTTGTTGAATAAGTATTTTTTCTGATTTTTGAAGCTAATACGAATTCTTGAGTGTTTTATTTCAGCTGTACGTATAGGAGAGATGATCTTACACTGGACATTGATAGGATACTCACATGAGGTAATCAGAGCAATTGATTCTGAGTTTTTGCACTTTTTCATGAGCAGGTGGAGATTCTTCCAGGTACAATTCTTACAAAACGGTAAGCATACAAAATGCAGAATTGGTAAATCACTGTGAGGTAGACACCATGTTACCAGTCTAGGATGGTATAATCACGCTGACAATCACTACAGTTGACCCCTACAGGTAGAGGACAAGGTACAATTTGAAGTTAATATAAAGTTAGTCTAGGTAAATTGCGGGAGGTCATCCATCCCAGCCTTGTTACGTCTGGCTGCCTAAGCATCCCTTTGGTATCGGACTGCCCAGACAGAACTAAATAAATACTAAAAGAACAAAATGGGAGTTGTGCTGAAGGATGGGGAAAAAGGACAGGCCATGATGACGTCTCTCTTCAACAAAAGTTTGAATAGTCTTTGCTTGGCCCCACATACACCTCGACCGGTCACGAGTGTAGTCAGATGAATACTGTCTGGTTCGCTCCTGGTTACAGGTAAGGCCTTGTGGACAATCCTGCATTATTCCTACACACAACACAACTCAAAAAGGTAAGAGTTTGAAGCAACAGCTGCTCCACAAGCCTTAAGAATTGTAAATAAGGTGCGGACAAGGAGAGAAAAGTTATAAACATGTCCTATTAGGTGTGGATCTCTCCTATATAAAATACCACAAGATGTCTAATATGTTGGTTAAAAATGTTCTGAAGCAGAGTGAGTAGGTAAATGAGTAAATATACATGTAAAAAAGAATATGGTAGTTGTATCTATTTATATAATCCGCAGTTTGGAATTCGGGCACTGTAGCCGAATCCCAGAATGCTTTGCGGGACTGCGAGTGATGACGCGTAGCGTCATCACGAGCAGTCTCCGCTGCCCACCCGCCACCCGCACCTCGCCTGCTGCCCCCGCAGTTCTCCTGCTGCCCCCCACCTCTCCTGCCTCCGTCGGCCCCGCAAAGCAGCTCAGGGACACAGACCCGGGGAGACAGAGGAGCCCCGGACCCGCACCCCTGCACATCCGCCAAGCCGCTCAGCAGACCCGGGGAAGACCCGGGGAGACAGAGCAGCCCCGGACCCGCACCCCTGCACATCCGCCAAGCCGCTCAGCAGACCCGGGGAAGACCCGGGGAGACAGAGCAGCCCCGGACCCGCACCCCTGCACATCCGCCAAGCCGCTCAGCAGACCCGGGGAAGACCCGGGGAGACAGAGCAGCCCCGGACCCGCACCCCTGCACATCCGCCAAGCCGCTGAGCCACACAGCAGACCCGGGGAAGACCCGGGGAGACAGAGGAGCCCCGGACCCGCAACCTGCTGCTCTGGGACACAGGACACGCGGGCACAGACAGAAGCCCCGGACCCGCACCCTGGAGGGCACCCTCAACTACCACCAGCCGCCGCTCACCCGGAGCTCTGTGATTGTACGCTGCAGAGCCGGCGGGCCTGCAGCCTGCTGTCACCTCCCCCCGCCCCTCAACTTGCACAGCCCCCTCTATCACCTACTCCCCGCACAGCCCCCTCTATCACCTACTCCCCGCACAGCCCCCTCTATCACCTCCTCCCCGCACAGCCCCCTCTATCACCTCCTCCCCGCACAGCCCCCTCTATCACCTCCTCCCCGCACAGCCCCCTCTATCACCTCCTCCCCGCACATCCCCCTCTATCACCTCCTCCCCGCACAGCCCCCTCTATCACCTCCTCCCCGCACAGCCCCCTCTATCACCTCCTCCCCGCACAGCCCCCTCTATCACCTCCTCCCCGCACAGCCCCCTCTATCACCTCCTCCCCGCACATCCCCCTCTATCACCTCCTCCCCGCACAGCCCCCTCTATCACCTCCACCCCGCACAGCCCCCTCTATCACCTCCTCCCCGCACATCCCCCTCTATCACCTCCTCCCCGCACATCCCCCTCTATCACCTCCTCCCCGCACAGCCCCCTCTATCACCTCCACCCCGCACAGCCCCCTCTATCACCTCCTCCCGCCACATCCCCCTCTATCAGCCGCCTGTATACTCTGCTCCCCGCACAGCCGCCTGTATACTCTGCTCCCCGCACACACCCCTCTATACTCGCCTCCCCGCACACACCCCTCTATACTCGCCTCCCCGCACACACCCCTGTATACTCTGCTCCCCGCAGTGCCGCCTGTATACTCCGCTCCCCGCACTGCCGCCTGTATACTCCCCTCCCCGCACTGCCGCCTGTATACTCCCCTCCCCGCACTCCCGCCTGTATACTCCCCTCCCCGCACAGACCCCTGTATACTCCGCTCCCCGCACAGACCCCTGTATACTCCGCTCCCCGCACAGACCCCTGTATACTCCGCTCCCCGCACAGACCCCTGTATACTCTGCTCCCCGCACAGCCGCCTGTATAGTCTGCTCCCCGCACAGCTGCCTGTATACTCTGCTACCCACAGACCTGCCTGTATACTCTGCTCGCCGCACAGCCGCCTGTATACTCTGCTCCCCCCACAGCCGCCTGTATACTCTGCTCCCCGCACACACCCCTGTATACTCTGCTCCCCGCACACACCCCTGTATACTCTGCTCCCCGCACACACCCCTGTATACTCTGCTCCCCGCACACACCCCTGTATACTCTGCTCCCCGCACACACCCCTGTATACTCTGCTCCCCGCACACACCCCTGTATACTCTGCTCCCCGCACAAACCCCTGTATACTCTGCTCCCCGCACACACCCCTCTATACTCTGCTCCCCGCACACACCCCTGTATACTCTGCTCCCCGCACACACCCCTGTATACTCTGCTCCCCGCACACACCCCTCTATACTTGCCTCCCCGCACCCACCCCTCTATACTCGCCTCCCCGCACACACCCCTGTATGCTCTGCTCCCCGCACTGCCGCCTGTATACTCCGCTCCCCGCACTCCCGCCTGTATACTCCCCTCCCCGCACTGCCGCCTGTATACTCCGCTCCCCGCACAGACCCCTTTATACTCCGCTCCCCGCACAGCCGCCTGTATACTCTGCTCCCCGCACAGCCGCCTGTATACTCTGCTCACTGCACAGCTGCCTGTATACTCTGCTACCCACAGACCCGCCTCTATACTCTGCTCGCCGCACAGCCGCCTGTATACTCTGCTCCCCCCACAGCCGCCTGTATACTCTGCTCCCCGCACAGCTGCCTCTATACTCTGCTACTCACACAGCCGCTTTATACTCTGATACCCACACAGCCGCCTGTATACTCTGCTACCCACACAGCTGCCTGTATACTCTGCTACCCACAGAGCCCCCTGTATACTCTGCTCCCCGCACAGCCGCCTATATGCTCTGCTCCCCGCACACCCGCCTGTATACACAGCCGCCTGTATACTCTGCTCCCCGCACAGCCGCCTTTACACTCTGCTCCCCGCACAGCCGCCTGTATACTCTGCTCCCCGCACAGCCGCCTGTATACTCTGCTCCCCGCACAGCCGCCTGTATACTCTGCTCCCCGCACAGCCGCCTGTATACTCTGCTCCCCGCACAGCTGCCTCTATACTCTGCTACCCACAGACCCGCCTGTATACTCTGCTCCCCGCACACACCCCTCTATACTCTGCTCCCCCCACAGCCGCCTGTATACTCTGCTCCCCGCACAGCCGCCTCTATACTCTGCTACTCACACAGCCGCTTTATACTCTGATACCCACACAGCCGCCTGTATACTCTGCTACCCACACAGCCGCCTGTATACTCTGCTACCCACAGAGCCCCCTGTATAATCTGCTCCCCGCACAGCCGCCTATATGCTCTGCTCCCCGCACACCCGCCTGTATACACAGCCGCCTGTATACTCTGCTCCTCGCACAGCCGCCTGTATACTCTGCTCCCCGCACAGCCGCCTGTATACTCTGCTCCCCGCACAGCTGCCTCTATACTCTGCTACCCACAGACCCGCCTGTATACTCTGCTCCCCGCCACACACCCCTCTATACTCTGCTCCCCCCACAGCCGCCTGTATACTCTGCTCCCCGCACAGCCGCCTCTATACTCTGCTACTCACACAGCCGCTTTATACTCTGATACCCACACAGCCGCCTGTATACTCTGCTACCCACACAGCCGCCTGTATACTCTGCTACCCACAGAGCCCCCTGTATAATCTGCTCCCCGCACAGCCGCCTATATGCTCTGCTCCCCGCACACCCGCCTGTATACACAGCCGCCTGTATACTCTGCTCCTCGCACAGCCGCCTGTATACTCTGCTCCCCGCACAGCCGCCTCTATACTCTGCTCCCCGCACAGCCGCCTGTATACTCTGCTCCCCGCACAGCCGCCTGTATACTCTGCTCCCCGCACAGCCGCCTGTATACTCTGCTCCCCGCACAGCCGCCTGTATACTCTGCTCCCCGCACAGCCGCCTGTATACTCTGCTCCCCGCACAGCCGCCTGTATACTCTGCTCCCCGCACAGCCGCCTGTATACTCTGCTCCCCGCACAGCCGCCTGTATACTCTGCTCCCCGCACAGCCGCCTGTATACTCTGCTCCCCGCACTGCCGCCTGTATGCTCTGCTCCCCGCACTGCCGCCTGTATGCTCTGCTCCCCGCACAGCCGCCTGTATGCTCTGCTTCCCGCACAGCCGCCAGTATACTCTGCTCCCCGCACAACCGCCTGTATACTCTGCTCCCCACACAGCCGTCTCTATACTCTGCTACCCACACACCCGCCTGTATACTCTGCTAACAACAGAGCCGCCTGTATACTCTGCTACGCAAAGAGCCGCCTGTATAATCTGCTACCCACAGAGCCGCCTGTATACTCTGCTACCCACAGAGCCGCCTGTATACTCTGCTCCCCGCACAGCCGCCTCTATACTCTGCTACTCACACAGCCGCTTTATACTCTGCTACCCACAGAGCCACCTGTATACTCTGCTACGCAAAGAGCTGCCTGTATAATCTGCTACCCACAGAGCCGCCTGTATACTCTGCTACCCACAGAGCCGCCTGTATACTCTGCTACCCACAGAGCCGCCTGTATACTCTGCTACCCACAGAGCCACCTGTATACTCTGCTACCCACAGAGCCGCCTGTATACTCTGCTACCCACAGAGCCGCCTGTATACTCTGCTACCCACAGAGCCGCCTGAATACTCTGCTACCCACAGAGCCGCCTGTATACTCTGCTACCCACTGACCCGCCTGTATACACACAATTCATTTCACCGCGCTCCCGATGCAATTGCATCGGGCCTTTTTACTAGTAATAAATAATTGGAAGTTTTCCCAGATATCCAGTTACCTTTTTGACCTGTTTTTCAGAAAAACAGAAGAGACCACTGATGATAAGTATACAGTAATTATATTGTCTAATGTTATACTATACATTATATTTGTTTGGCTTTACATTTTTATCATATTGGTTTATTTGTGCTCTGACCGACCTGCTGAGACCTGTTTCAATTACAGATTATTGACAGTGTATCTAGTGACCCTCATATATATATATGTTGACTGAGCAATTGCGGTATATGTTTATGGAAGGTAATGAACTAAACAACACTTTACAAACTGAAAAAGGTATATAAGATCAGGGATAGGTTAAGGACAGATAGGGTGAGTCGACATGGAGCGCGGGCACCACAGACGTTTCAAGAGGGTGCCGACCTCCGCTGGTTAGGTAGGTTTCCAGCTTTAAGGACATTACTAGGGTACTATTAGGAGTGGGTATATCATCTATACGTTGTGTAAATCTTATGTTTTTGTTTCCATGAACTATCTTGGGTGACAATTAATTTTGATCAATAGAAAATGATTTTTGATTGTATATAAGATCCTTATATAGATGTTATTTGACATGAATCATAATTGTATGATTTAGAATTGATGATTTGTTTTTCACGAACCCAAAGAATGTAATGTTTCTGTATACATAGTATATCTCTTCCTCTTCTCTTAGGGATGATTGTTTTTCATCTATTGGTAAGTCAAGAACTGATACCATATTCTTTTTATATCTCTTTCTTGAAAGATGGTGTGTATACGTAATATTAGATGATAAGATGCTCAAGGGGGGTGACCTATATTCTTAAGGTTATAAGATTATAAGTAAAATTTTGTGATTTATTTTTGTGTTGCAGGGTATTACTATGTCATAGATAGTTATGAAAATGGTACAAATTTTTATGAGATTATGGTTGAAAATGTTGTTCAGGTAATAGATTCCCCGAGATAGGTTTTTTCTTATGTTTTGACACTTATAAAGGGCTTGTCTAACATGTATTTTTGAGCTTTCTCTCCCCCTTTAACATGCAGCTACTGTGGACCGAAGTCGCTTCCCACAGTCTGGAGATGGAGTGATAAACGTCAGAAATTCTGCGGATGACTGAGACAGCTGAAGAGCTTAAATGGCAGCCCAACTAGATCCAGGATCTACACTACAAGGCAGACGAGCCCAGGAGAACTACCGAACGTCTCTTACTACAGACACTGGCCTATATGTGATGGATATAAACATCCCAAGGGACACTGACCGCTTAGAACACCTTTATTTTTTGAATATCAAGGACTGACTTATTTTCAATAAGACTGAAGCAACATTGACTTGGTACGAGGCCATGTCCTCCTGAATTAGATCGTAGTGAGGACCGACTTATGGAGAATCTCAAATATAATGACTAACAGTTGAGTGATAATTATGACCGGTATTTGATTGCGGCATTCGTATAGTTTCCTTCTTTGCCATGGCTTGTGAGTGTTTGTGTCCATCTGATGGTGTAATGGGCAGATCTTTGTGGGGAATCCGGTGAAGTGGTGTAGGAAGACCGGCTCCGTCAACTAGGGGAGGAGAATGTACCTACCTGAGTAGGTCTGTGTGCATGCACTTTGGTTGGAGCATTCACTCATGACCACGAGAGAAGGGAACTGTGGGAGCAGCATTCATTTTTATTATATTTAGAACCTATTTTAGTAAATATAATCTCCATATTTTTGTGTGTATAACTTTTACTATGTATTTCAGTAGTATTAAGTAGAGAGGTGAGACATCATCTTAGATAACAGTTTAGGGTGCGGCAAGACCAGTTACAAAGGCGTTATGATTGTCATTACGGTTAGACGTTATGGTTGTCTCCATATTGGTGAAGACTCTTTTCCCACTTTTCTTTACCTCTCCCCCTCTGTCACCTAGGGCAAGGATTTTGGGTAAGATTTTGAATGTCTCCAAACGGGGGAATGTTATGGCAATAAATAGTTAATAATTTTATTGGAATAATTGAAGCCATTTCAGAACCCTTCCAAAAACATGGTTATGTGAATCCTTGCACTTTCCTCTAGAATTTTCTGTGTCTCTGATTATGTATAAATGTTTTGATTTAGAGGTAGCCGTATAGAAGTTATAGAAGTTCTTATCAACATGTTCTGAACGTCCTGTACAACTTCAAGGCTAGTTAAACTAACTAACACGCAGAAAATATAATTAAATGTTTTCCAGAATAAAATGTATATTCAGCATAATGTGACGCAATTATCTAGTCACACCCCTTTGCACATCCCTTTAAGGATAAGTAATAAAACTGCTAGCTTTTCCTTTAATAAAGGTCTTTATCATTAAGCTCTACATTGAGACAAATACTGCATCAGCGTGGATTCTTTCCGATGACGTGCACGCACCTATAGACAAAGCATCCAATTTGGCGGCAGACAATTAAGACGATAGCCTCACCCGAAAGGTGTGGGGGGCATCCATTACAGTAAATGTACCTTATTGTGCCGCTCTTCACATACACATATAAAAATAGATTATTCTCATCTGTCCTCCGTCACGTTGACACACCAATATGAACTCATGGCTTCTGATTGGTCTATGCGCTGCAATACATTTCACTTGAATGTGGGTCCAAGGATCTTCATTCATTTAAAAACAAACTATGGTGTCGGCAGCTATAGGACAGGCTGTGATCGTAAAGGAATCTACGGTCTCTGCTGGCCACATGAGACCTTTAGTTTAGTGCAACCCTTCTCTCTGTAGAAAAGAGGTCATCAGAAATTAAGTCCACATACACATTTTTGATATACATCATTTTAGAATAAGTGATCCCTTAGCTTATTTACATGGTATTGTCATGAGCAAACTAGGGAATGCCCGGCGCATGGCACAACATAGAGGTTGCAATGGAATGTAAAGATAGAAGCAGACCCTGGTAATAGGGAGTGGCGGATAGGACACCTCCTGTATCTAACCCCTGAACACACCTTACATCTCTAAGTGGGTCCTTCACCCCACCACCTTCACATGTATAGTCCCCAACAGTCTGTCTACTCTCCCTGTCTAGTGCAATGGCTGGTCAGTACAGTAGACATCACCACTAGAGTAATATCACACGGGGGTAATAGGACAGATTGGGGAGCAAAGCAAAAGGATGTACTACAAGTAACAGAACTCTAGCAACTACACTAAGCTTCCTTCCTCCAAGGTGGTCAGAACTGAATGAAGCCATTACCATCATTAGATGCTGGATCATGTGACTAGTAAAAGGGAGGGGGAGTGATTACAACCTGCTGCAGCTGGGATGAAATAACCAGGAGCAACAAGCAAGGAAATTGTAATTAACCCTCACTGCACCAAAACAAAGCAATCACATTTAAAATCCAGAGTCTCATAAGTTCATGTGAAGCTCAGGTCCAAGAGCTGTCACAAGTCTCCTAATATAGTATCGGTTGACATGCACTCAGTTAGGAGTAGGTCAGGTGCTGGTGGACGGGATGCAGAATCTCATGTATCCAAGCAAAGAAATTTCATAGCACACATGTATATAAATGCAAAAATCGGGATTTATTGTGGTGTCAGTTTTTTATGGTATAGCAGGGAGTGCGACAATGATACGATTCAACGCAATTACGTCTAGTTCCCAATTTCATGTGAAGCTCAGATCCAAGAGCTGTCACAAGTCTCCTAATGATGGGAGATACTCATGCCAGGTATGGTGTTAAATATAATAATCAACTTAAGGTACCGCATGCTTTAGATATTTTGGCATTATTTAAATAATAATTTTTTAAGGGTTTCCACATTCTGCTTTAAAGATATTGATAATATTTTGCTATGGGAAAAAAATATGACATTAAATATGTATTAGAGAAGTGAAATCAAATATGCAATGTAAAAGTGTAAAACATGTCACATATTCAACAAAGCTAGTGTTAAAGCACTTCCAAAAATGGAGGCATTGGTAATTTTTATTTTGCCTTACCATACCTTGTCTTAAAAAAAAAAACATATTCAGTAATATCTATGTCAGCCTGGATTTATAATAGAAAGCTGAAACAATTCCATCGGGAGGCCAAATGTAGTCATTCCTGATTCACTGTATGAACAAATAGGTCTGTCAAGAATTGTGGCTAGAGTGAGTGACAACCACTACAGTCTCTGCAAGCCAAATGTTTAGGGCTCTGTACATGGCAGGATTTATTTTATTATCACTTTACATCATGCATCTCACCTCCCACTAGCACTAACTGTACAGATTTACCAAAGATTCCTCCGCATGCAAACATGGATTTATCTTCCTTTTTCATTCGCCAATTAAAAGAACAATATACATAGCATTTGCTTATTTAATTTATTGTTAAGGCCCTAGTTACACATCCGTTTAAAAACCGCACATGTTGCACAGTCCATACATATTCGTGTGTACTTGTGTGATGTCCATTTGACATATACCGGAAAAATACATAAATTCATGTTTTTTTAAGTTGTAAAAGATGTGCAAAGATAGATAAACGATGATGATGATATTAGCCAAATAAATATTTTCTTTAAAAAAAACTACGTAGGGTCCCCAATCTTTTTAGTAACCAAGCAAGGTAGAGCAGAACTGTTTGCTTTAGCTTGGCTGGTTCTTAAAAATAGAGGGCCCCATGCCTTTTTTAATATTATGTATTAATAAATACATTTATAAAAAATACTGTGGTGTCCCCTTATTTTTGCTAACCAACCAGAGTAAAGCAGACAGCTGTGGCCTGGTATTACAAGGGTGGAAAGACCCATGACTATTGGCCCTTCTCAGTCTAAAAACATCTGCCCGCAGACGCCTCAGATTAGGTGTATCTATTAGACATGCTGATCCTGGCACTTCGCCCTGGCTCTTCCCAATCGACCTGGTACGGCAGCAATCGGGATAATGGTTTGGGGGATTGATGTCAGCTGTGCAATGTCATCTGGCATCAAGCCCTGGAATTAATAATGAAGTGGAGTATATGATATACCTTCATTACAAATACAGTAAGTTAAAAAGGCAAAAAAACTAATATTTTATACTTAAACACACCCCCTAACTCTAGCCCTCATCCAGCAATTTTTTTAAAAAAAAAGCCATGAAGATCCAACATAATCCGAAGTAGTCCTATAAGTAAATCTCAAAGATAGAAAGACATGAGAAAGTGCTTTATTCCCCAATGTATTCCCCAAATCCCCAAAAGTACTCCCACGTTCGACTTAGTTCCCATGGAGGTCTCATGACTAGTCTTCCTGCGTATCAAGCCGTGTTCAGAGAATGAAGCCTCATAGGCCATAACAGCAGCCACTGCGCTGTGCTCTGCCAGGGTCTGTGTGACAAGCGATCATCTTTAAAATTAACTTTTTTTGTGGGAAAACCCCTTTAACTTACTGGGTTAGCAAAGGGAGTTATTTCATAGTCTCTTCTACATTATTAATGCTTAATGCCAGCTGACATCAGCCCCACAAACCATTACCCCAATTGCAACCGCAAAATGGCAAAGCACCACGATTGGCGCATCTAATGGATGCGCCAAATCTGGGGCAGCTGCAGGCTGGTATTTTTAGACTAGAAAGGGCCAATAATCATGGGCCTTCCCACCCTGGTACTACCAGCCCCAGCTACTTTAACATGGCTGATTATCAAAAATAGGGGGGCCTCATGCTGCTTTACATGGAGTTCCCTCTATTTTTGAGAACCAGGAAAAAGCAGACTGTTCTACTTTACCTTGGTTGGTAACAGACATGAGTAATAAATTAATCGGCAACAGGTAACTTGCATGTAGAGATGTAGTTAATAGTAAAGATGAACAGTTGTGTTTTAAATAATAGCAATGTGTTCAAAAACATAAGTTGAGCCCAAAATCTTTATAATAGACTTTATTTCCATGCATTGGGAACATTGCACACTGTTTTCAAAGTCAAAACATGAACAGAAATGTATATAATTTTAACACCTTAGTGACGGCGCATTGCATATATACGTCGTCAAAACAGGGTCCTTATTCTGTTAGGACGTGAAAATAAGTCCTAACAGAAAGTGCCCTGGTTTGACGCCCCTGGAGCTAAAATCTCCGGGGTTTCAGCTACCGGGGGTAGCTGAGACCCTAGAGATTAGGAATTGGCTGGTGTTTTACCGGCACCAGTAATGTGATGACCAGTAAACACCGTTTACCGATCATCACATTGCACAAAGTAAAAGTGCCGGTAAAAATGCTTTCACTTTGATCCGACAAATTGATTCGTAAAAATGAAAAAGTACTTTCTTTTCCACAAAAAGTTTCTTTTGTCCTCAATTTTTTCATTTTCACATGGGCAACAGGATAAAACGCATCCTAAAATTTGTTGGGCAATTTCTCCTGAATACACCGATACCTCATATGTAGTCATAAACCACTGTTAGGGCGCACCGAAGGGCTCGAAAGAGAAGGAGCACCATTTGACTTTTTGAATGGTAAATTGGCTCCAAAAGTCAAATTGCGCTCCTTCCCTTCTGAGCCCTGCCATGCGCCCAAACAGTGGTTTATGTCCACATATGAGGTATCGGTTTACTCAGGAGAAATTGCCCAACAAATTTTAGGATGCACTTTATCCTGTTGCCCATGTGAAAATGAAAAAATTGAGGCTAAAAGAACATTTTTGTTGGAAAAATTAAAATGTCCATTTTTTGTTTCCACTTTGCTTTAGTTGCTGTGAAGCACCTGAAGGGTTAATCATTTTCTTGAATGTAGTTTTGAGTAGCTTGAGGGGTGCAGTTTTCGGAATGGTGTCACTTTTGGGTGTTTTCTGTCATGTACACCCCTCAAACGGACTTCAAATGTGATGTGGTCACTAAATAAATGGTTTTGTAAATTTTGCTGGAAAAATGAAAAATTGCTTATGAACTTTGACCCCTTATAACTTCCTAACGAAAAATTTTTTTTTCCAAAATTGTGCTGATGTAAAGTAGACATGTGGGAAATGTTATTTCTTAACAATTTTTTTATATTTTCACAAATAAACACAAAAATTATCGACCTAAATTTACCACTAACATGAAGCCCAATATGTCACGAAAAAACAATCTCAGAATCGCTAGGATCCGTTGAAGTGTTCCAGAGTTATTACCTCATAAAGGGAGAGTAAAGTCAGAATTACAAAAAACGGTCTGGTCTTTAAGGTGGAAATTGGCTGCGTCACTAAGGGGTTAAACTACTTCACAAAAAATCACAAAAAATAAACATTGGGCTGCTCAAAAAAAGCAGTGTCTGCATTTGCCTTTACAAATTCAAAATATGTAATTTTTTCTTTTTAGGTTTCAGCATTTGATTAAATCACTAACCTAATATTTAGTTGTATAACCACAGTTTTTTCCACATCTATTCTGCATAGAGTCAAGCAACTTCTGGAACCCGTCAACTGTTATTCCAACCCAAGATGCTTTGACTTGGACTGGAACCAAGATTTTGCTTGTTTACTGGTGTGTTTAGGGCCATTGTTTTGTTGAAACTCCTATTTCAAGGGCATTTCCTCTCCAGCGTAAGGTAACTCTTCAAGTATTTTGAAGTATGGAACCTTGTCCATTGTCGCACCCCGGGCGAGGGTACTCAGAGCTGGGTCCTGTCATCTTCTAGGGCTACGGGGTGTCACGGTGACATGACCCGGCTCCGTGATCCCAGGCAATAAAAAGGGGATGAAAAAATAAAATGAAGGGGCTGAAAGTTTTTGTAAAGAAATTGTGACGCCATCTGTGGTTTGTGGCCAATATGGGGATGCTGGTGATGGCGGCAGCCGGGATGGTGAGCCCTCCACGGGTAGGGCTTTGTCCCCAGGACAGGTGTAGAGAAAGGCCTACTACCGCTGCCAGCAGGGCTCAGTGTCACTTGTTGTCGGGCTGCGTCCTCCTACGCAGCAATTCAGTCGGTGGCTCCGCAGGTGAGCTCCTGCTGCCGACGTACTAATGCGAAATGATGGGAGTGATGGTGTGCCACGGTCCGCGCTGTTTCTGGATTAAAAACTCACCAAAGAGCCCAACAACCTTTCATCCTCTTGTTGGGCTGTTTGGTGAGTTTTTAATCCAGAAGCAGCGCGGACCGTGGCACACCATCACTCCCATCATTTCTCTTGGAACATACCACGATCCAGTGGTAGGTGGAGGTCCTGCAGCAGCTTGGAACATTGATTCCTAAACGCAGTTAAACCAGTTGTGGGGACCACAACTGGACCAGGTGAGCGGCCACACAGCACCACCGTTTTACATACTAGTGTCACTAGTGATAGGGCACTATTGCGCCTCTTGTCCCCTCCCTTTATATTTTGACGTACTAATGCGTCTCACACAAAGTTCAGATCATCCATGATCCTTAGTATGCGGTAAATAGGCTCGACACCATAGTAATAGGAGTCTTCATAGTGTACTGTGCCTTGAATTCAGTGTTTTTGGGGTCATCTGACAAACTGTCTGCAGTTCTTGGATGCAAAAGAACAATTTTACTTTGACCAGTCCACAAAATGTTTCTCTATTTATTTCTCTTTTGGCCAGTTGATGAATTCTTTGGCAAATTGAATCCGCTTCTGTGCATGTCTTTTTTTAACAGTGGGACTTTGGGGGGACTTCTTGCTAATAGATTAGCTTTACGCAGGCTTCTGTCACAGTACTCACAGGTAACTTGAGTCTTTGATCATCCTGGAGCTGATCATTGGCTGAGCTTTTGCCATTCTGGCTATTATTCGATCCATTCAAATGGTAGTCTTCCGTTTTCTTACATATCTCTCTGGTTTTGCTTTTCATTTTAAACCACTGGAAATCATTTTGGCTGAACAGCATATCATTGTCTGCACTTCTTTATAAGTTGTACTATCTCCAACTTTTTAATGAAGTACGCTGTCCTGAACAATGTCTCTAAGAACCCATATTTCTCAGGCATTCAAGGAGAAATGCATGTACAACATGTGCTGGCTTCACCTATAAATAAGGACCACCTAAGGTCCCTTTCACATCAGCGGTAGTTTGAAAATGCGGCAGTCGCGGTAAAAAAACAGCATCTGCCGCATTTACCGCATAACGGATGCACTTGCGGCACACTTGCGGCAAGCCCCATGCATTGTGTATGGGGCTTGCGGGAAGTGTGCGGCAGGTGCGGTTCCAGTAGTTGCGGCAGTTACGACCACGAAAAAAACGCAGTCCGCGGCAGTTTTTTTGCAACCGCCGCACCTACCGGAACCGCACTTGCGGCATCTGCCACACACTTACCGCAACCCCAAAGACAATGCATGGGGCTTGCCGCAAGTGTGTCGGAAGTGCGGCCTTTATTTGGTAAATGCGGCAGATGCGTTTGTTTACCGCGACTGCCGCATTTTCAAACTACCAGTGATGTGAAAGGGGCCTAATTCACATCTGTTTCTTCACAGAATGATTGACCTCACTAATTGAACTCCACACTGCTATTATTTTGAACACAGCCTCTTTCAATTAATTATTCAAATACTCAGATCAAAAAACATGCAGATCACGAATGCTGAGCCTTTTGGCTTTCTAAGAATCTACTGCACCAAGTGGTAAATTATTGGACATGTGGTAATATGATTAAAACCAAAAACAGTGAATTATCTGGTCATATCGGTCTGCTGTTATTTTGAAGACAACTGCATGCAAACAGGAACCTGACTGCAGAGGCTGAGATGTAAATAGCAAAAAGTGTCAATCCGAAAATTTGATTGCAGATTGGTTGGTGTGTGGACTAAACCTAGGTAAAATCGATTGAGCTTGGAAATAAATGCTGGTAGTTTAATTGAAATCAAGAATATCTGGAGGTAACTTAGTTTCAGCTAGGAGTCAAAGGAGAAGCTAAAGGAACTCCAGACAAACATATGGCTGCCTCAGCGCCTGTCCTCAAAAGGCTTTAGGTGATTATATCAGAGGTGTTTACCTGGTTACCATAGTAACCAGGCAAAGACATGCACATAGTGGGAAAGCCATGGGATAAAGAATACAGGCACAACGCTTGAGCCTGGACAGAAGAATTAAAATGAAAGTCCACTGCATGTCTACTTTTTGTTTGAAGAAGAGTGCCCCAAGGTGGTTCCTATCCCTCTTGTTCACTAAGTGTAAGTTATCTCATTACTCTAGCATAGAGGAATAGTTTAATATGATCCAAACCCAAATTCCTAATGTCTGAGTTCAAGTGTACACCTTTTATCATCATTTTCTATAAAAAAAATGTATTATGATCAGCAAGTCTGTCATAGTTTGGCTTGGGGATTCGATCATGTGGTTTCTTCCATGTCTATTTGCTAATGGTTCCTATGGTCTTTGTTTTCCTTTCTGCTTTGCTTCTCTCCAGGTGTTTTTCATTTTCCTGTTTGCCCTATCACATTCTGGATTTCAGTTTCTCTCTTGCTGGGTTTGTGTGTTTGTTTTTGCACACTTTCCTCTCCCCTTGCAGGCAGTATGTGCAGCAACCTTCCCTTTGGCCCTTAAGGAAGAACGAGATTACCCTCGACGGCCTTTTAGGGAGCCAGGTCAGAATTGGTGCTGTTATTTGTGCAGCTAGGGTATTTTATTCTGTACAGTGACCAGTTGGGTGCATCTAAGCCCTCTCCTTTTCCAGTACCCATGTGTGTAATTTATGTTCATACCAAAGTCTACTATTGATAATGTAATTTCTTTTGAATATGTGTCAAGGACATACATGTTGTGAAAGATTTCCATTATTCTCACAAGTCCAGCAAATTTTGTAAGATGAATAACAGTGAATAGAATGGGAGACGCACTCAATAGTGAAATACTGCAGATTCAAATGAAAAGCGATAACACAATAAAGAATTTTGTATCTACCTCTGTGGATAGTGCCCATTAATCCTGCTTGCTGCTGTGCATTTCTATTAATTTAATTTGCAACACGATACAGGCAATGTATTTTTTGATTCTTTAATATTCAACCCTGCATCTGAATTCTTCATGTAAACTCTATCTCTTGGAGTGATTAGCAGTCAAGGACTTTGAGAAAACCAGGAAGATATTTAGAATTACAACTCATGGCTGCGCAGCTTTAACACAAGCAGCTCTATTCTGCACAAGATAAAAATAATTGACTTTTTCTTTCTTTTCTTTTGCTTTTTTTCTTAAAAAGCTTTAGATAAGTACAGAATATAGATACATGCCAAAATATAAAATATATATATGTATAGAGAACAATGATTTTTATTTTTATTAATTGTAAAGCAGAGAACATAACGGGATTAATTTACAGTACCTAGCTGAAGACAAACAAGACTATAATGCCTTTATATCGCTAGGGAAATAAAGAAACTCATTCACCATCTAGTCCCAGAGAAAAATAGCAGTTCAGTATTCATTACAAGCAACCTATAGTAATTTCTAGTCATAGCACAACATACTGAACACTTTGTATGGCTATCACATTTTAATGCTTCATTCTGAAATCTGCCATGTTGGGCTAGTCAAAACATTGGTATTACCGGCATTTGTCAAAAAAGCATTTTTGTGGTTTTTATGTGTTATAAGCCAAGTAATGCTAAGTGTGTCACATTATTTGTGTCTTTTTATTATACTAAATAAACCCAATCTCAGTTAAAGTTTGCATAAGTAGAGCATTACTTATCTTATAACATATTTCTTATTTAATTTCGGCGTATTGATTTCTGCCAATATTATTTCAGTAGGATCAAATGTAAGATCTCTGATATCACATATGGTGCATATGCAAAAAGATTATGAACACTAAGCAGTAAGGTGTAAAAAGTGTCCTCTTCTCTTTCAATGCTGTTTTTATTGAATTAAATATAAAGAGTCAAATACAGGAAATAAACAGATGTAAATTCCAATACAAACTACAAGTATAAAGGAACATAACAAATTAAATTCTCTGGAAAGCAAGGAATCATAACGCCTAGAGGGGTACAAGTAGTGAACGTATCGCTGGAACAAGAACTGTTTCCCGTCTCAGAGATTGAATCGATATGTAAGGCATGACCCATTAGTAGAGGGGAACGCTGCAAGGACAGCATCAAAGAAAGACTTCAGAGTGGGGTCAGTGCAGTAATCAGAGCTAGACATCCCTGTAATGACAGGTTTAGTGCGAAAAATATCAGTCCACAAGTAATTAGCATTAAAGAGTTGGCCATCATTATGTCCCGGCTAAAGTGGAAGAAAGAAAGGGAGGAGGTATAGGTAAAGAGGGTAAGAACGATGGGATCAAAGACAAGAGGGGAGAGGGAGGGGGTATTATCTTGGCTGAAGGGGTGGGGATATAAGTGGTGGTCAATGAAAGGCAGGGGAGGCCCTAGCGCAGAGGGAAGTGATAGGTCTTAATGATGAAAGTCGTGCGAGGATAATAAACGCATTGACTAGTGCAGGGATTGAATAAGACCTCCTAGTGCTACTTAATTGTCCTTGCTCACGAGTTCAAGGAAGACTCGTGATGCGCAATATTGCTCCCATGGGTTCTATGAATCTCTGAATTTGGCCATGGTAAATCGGGTTAGCGTCATTAGCTCAGCCGCCCTGTAGATTTGGTCAAGCTTGAGGAACATTGGTTTTTGGTAGGAGTCAATGGGGATCTCCAGAGCGTAGTGATCAGGGCTCTCCCTGCCAGCAAAATGTTAGAAGCCAAAACCAAGGCTGATTTGTTTCCTCGCCAAATTGGGAAGTGGAGTAGGGCTGTTTTTGAGGATAAGGAGACTTCCCTATGTAGGATTTCCGAGATGAGGTACGAGGTAACCTTCCAGAAAGACTGTAAGCAAGGACAGGTCTACCAAATTTGGAAAAAGAAGCCTTTATCATTCCCACATCTCCAGCAGAGATTTGGGAGTTTGGGTTGCCAGTTGTGTATTTTTGCAGTGGTCAGAAACCACCTCATTATTAGCTCATAGGAGTTCACTTGCAGTTGGAAGCAAGAAGAAGGCCCATGTGAGTGTCTGTAAATGTGTGCAACCTGGTTTGGGGGAAGGGCTTCACCTAAAGCCTGTTCCCATTCTCGTGTGTAAGCTCTCTTAAGGGCCTGTCACACGTGTCAATGTCGCCCGCGATATCACTCATGCGTCACAGATTATTTGTCGCCTGAGCGACGTAAAATTATCGCAGGTAAGATGTCAAACGCGTCAATATCGCTCACATGGACCCAGCGATGCGGTGATGCCGCCATCTTGCGGACGATCCAGTGAGTGATTTTATTTAGTCGCTTGTACGGTGTCACACAGCAGCGTCTCCTGCGATCTTTCTGTCAATGTGGGTGTTTTTTTTGTGACATCATGGTAGGTAGGCGTACCAGAGATTCTTTTAACACACCTATTCTATGCTAGTGGTATGTGATATCGTAGTTCGGTGGCGCAGAGATCGTCCGTGCGTCATTGCGGTAACGCAAAGATCTTTCATACATCAGTGAGGCGTCGCAGAGATCGTTCGTGCGTCATTTTGTAATTGCTGAGATGTCCCATCTACCGATTATGAACGCCCTAACCATCTAGATCCCCTTGAGGGGATCTGGTTGCAGGCACAGAGGAGGCAGGGGCACAGAATCAGTTATTTGATTTTAGTTTTTTTTTCAGCTTTTATATACTGGTTTATTTACTGTAATCCAGGGGCTGACTGGCGACGCAAACCCTGGGTGGCAATATTTTTCCGCCAGCCCTTTTCCCTAAATTCTGTTCTCCATCCATCCCCACTACCCTGGTTCCTATACTGGGGTGCAGTACCTTTGTTACCCGCTGTGTACCTTGGATACCAGCCGGTTAGCTGAGAAGGCTGGTAAACAAGGTATACATCGGGTATCTAGACAGCGCACCTAGCGCCTTACCCTGGATACCAGCCTGCGGACATAGTGGAAACGATATTTAAATCATTTCCACGATGTCGCTGGTCCAATAACATTGACATGTGTGACGCCGGCTTTAGTAGTTTTCAAACGAACAAAGTTGGTTTTAATCAATAGATCTTGGAATAATAATAATTTCCACAAGTAGATGTGATAAAAAAAAAAAAGTGTTCGTGTGCTGAGATCATCTTACACAGTACACAGCCGGGACACATATAGAAGATTATCTCAGCACAGGAGATGTGGTATGATCAGACCTTGTCCCTGTATGGTCAGACACATCCATTACACAGTACATAGCAGGGGCATGTATATAAGATTATTTCAGCACAGGAGATGTGGTTTGATCAGACCATGTCCCTGTACGGTCAGACACATCCATTACACAGTACATAGCAGGGACACATATATAACATTATCTCAGCATATCTCAGTATAGAACCATTTATTTAATCACATCCAATTGTGGGAATTATTATTCTTCCACGATCTGATGATTTAAAGAAACATTGCTCTTGGAAAATCCCCTTAAGCATAAATACACAAAAAAGACATAAGATCTGATTCCCAATGTGACATATCCACCCTTCATTCACAGGACGCTCATAGGTCATAGGTTTTCTTAACAGTAGTATTTATTACAAAATTAAAGTGTCGTCACAGATTATCACCAACTGAAGTAGCACACACCCCAACTAAGCAGAAATGTGTGATGTTTCATAAATATGACATCATAAGACTGCACTGGAGCTTTATACACAACATGTTAAAAGGAATCTGCCAGCAATTTCAAAACAGGCAATTTCAAAAGAGGGGGGCTAACCCGTACCCAACCCCCACCTGAGACCCCCAATATCTCGGGAAAAAGGAGATCTAACGTTAATTTTTGATGATCAAACCGGATCTGACAATATCTATAAGAATCCATCAAAAAAACAGGCAATTTCAAAAGAGGGGGGGTTAAGCCGTACCCAACCCCTCACCTGAGACCCCCAATATCTCGGGAACGTAAGGAGAGCTAACGTTAATTTTTGCTGATCAAACCGGATCTAACGAATATCTTATCAGAATCCATCGAAAAAACGGGCAATTTCAAAAAAGGGGGGGGCTAACCCGTACCCAAACCCCCCACCTGAGACCCCCAATATCTCGGGAACGAAAGGAGATCTAACGTTAATTTTTGCTGATCAAACCGGATCTAACGAATATCTATCAGAATCCATCGAAAAAAGGGCAATTTCAAAAGAGGGGGGGGCTAACCGTACCCAACCCCCCACCTGAGACCCCCAATATCTCGGGAACGAAAGGAGATGCTAACGTTAATTTTTGCTGATCAAACCGGATCTACGAATATCTATCAGAATCCATCGAAAAACAACGGAATTTCAAAAGAGGGGGGCTAGCCGTACCAAACCCCCACCTGAGACCCCCAATATCTCGGGAACGAAAGGAGATCTAACGTTAATTTTTGCTGATCAAACCGGATCTAACGAATATCTATCAGAATCCATCTGAAAAAACGGGCAATTTCAAAAAGGGGGGGGCTAAGCCGTACCCAAACCCCCACCTGAGACCCCCAATATCTCTGGGAACGAAAGGAGATCTAACGTTAATTTTTGCTGATCAAACCGGATCTGACGAATATCTATCAGAAGCCATCGAAAAAACGGGTAAATTTCAAAAGAGGGTGGGCTAAAGCCGTACCTAAACCCCCACCTGTGACCCCCAATATCTCGGGAACGAAAGGAGATCTAACGTTAATTTTTGCTGATCAAACCGGATTGACGATATCTACAGACCATCAAAACGAAATTAAAAGGGGCTAGCTACCCACCCCCACTGAATCCCATCCGAACGAAAGATCAAAAAACCAAAACCGCGACGGGCAATTTCAAAAGAGGGGGGCTAGCTACGGGTTTGCCCCCCCCAGAAAAGATCCTAAATATCTCATTTTGTAGAGGAGATCTAACGTTAGATCCGGTTTGATCAACCAAAACTAACAAAGATCTAATGAATGGAAACATTTTATACCCAAATTCTCTATAAGGGGGGGCTAACCCGGGCTAGGTCAATTCTCGCTCCTTTGTGGCTAGTGTCACCAGGTAAACTAGCCCAGCAAGAGCCCAAAACATTGAAAGGGTTATCCACCATAGGGAAATTTTCTCAAGCTCTGCAGCTTGCTGGTTTTGAATCAAGCAGTGGTCATGCGAATACAAGTATAGATTTTGCATAGTTGCAGTCACGTGACAATCACTGTAACAGAGAAGCAAAGTCGTATTGTAACAGTGTGTACATTGTATACTTCAAGGATTGTTCAAGCTTTAGGGCGTGCTGAAAATATTCCAGAAGTGCACAACCTCTTTTAGGTGATTCTGAGAGCAGCATGATGCAGAGACAGAAAACCTGATTCCAGCGATGTGTCACACACTAAACTGCTTTTTGTAGTTTTATCAGCAGGAGATTATCACTACAGGACTAATAAAGCTGCTGCCATGTAGTTTGCCATATTTTGTTCTATGCACACAATCAATAGCGTGGATATATATGTGGTTATGCAGAGCTTGGCATTCAGAGAACTAATAGATCAGTAGCAAATTAAACATTGAGGGGTTTCTGTGTTCTCTCTCTGTGTGGGAATCCTCTCTCACTCCAAAGATGTACTGAGAAATTAGATTCACAAATCCAATGGGGCAGTGATGATATCTGTAAAGTTCTGTATAAGTGAGTTCATGGTGCTATATAAATGAGTAAAATAAATATATGAATGTATTTTCTAAAAATGTTAAAAATGCAACATTCAATCTAATCACTGGAAATCAGGGGCTCTGTCCCTAATCATGTTGCTCTCAAACGGGGCAGCAAAACCCTGGTGAAAGATTCCCTAAAAGTGATATATTCCAGATGGGCCAGAGAATTGATAATGTATTTTAGATGGTGTGTATATGGCGCCGTCACACACGCTTCAATTTAATGCACGATATCGCCTTAAGTGATCTGCTTTTTGATCGCTTAAGCGATATCGTTTGTGCATCGCTGCGTGAATCAAGTGATTTTACATGTAAAATCGCTTGATCGTTAGATCGCAGATTGATGAGCCGGAGCTCATATCAAGCGATAAACGCTTGATCAATCTGCTCATCGTGGTGTGTGACACCACGATGAACGATCTCCCAGCGGCAGAGCCTATGCTGGGAGATGGTATCTATGGTAAACGTCGGGTTACTAAGCGCCGCGCGGCGCCCTAGTAACCCGGGTGTACCATAGTTACCAGCGATCTCGCTGGTCCACATCGCTGGTGAGTCTGTCCTGTGTGACAGCTCACCAACGATGTGAGCGATATTGTTAGCGAACGCGCGTGCACGTGATCGCTAGCAATATCGCTACGATATTGATGAGTGTGACAGACGCCTTAGATACACCCGGAGGCTGACTGGCAAATTTCAGCCTGGGGGCAAGCACATAGCAATGGCCCATGAGCAGTGAGCCCAGACAAGCATGACAGATAGCCAGGCGGCCCCAAAACTGCTGCTTGACCTCTGGCCTAGGGAACATATGCCCCCCTGCCCCCTGGGCCAGCCAGCCCCTGGATACACCAAAAGGTGCGTTTTTCACAACCTGCAAAAACCTTATGCACAACACCCTACAGTGCGTAGAATCTTTATTTACAATGAAGAATACGACATTACAACATTTAAATTCTAAAAGCCATATAGCTTGTAGTTTACCTCAAACTGGAGAACAAGGGTGACATCTGCTGACCAAACTGGAGTGTAACATAGTATAAATTCATGCATGAATACAGATTAAGCAAAATATAGCAAAAATAAAGTGCTATTATAAATCCATTCTGAGAGCAACTTACAAGTATAAAGTGCATGGGAAATAAGAAATAATTGTCTACAGGAAGCAAACATATTGGGCAAATAGCTGATCGTCCATAAGGAGCATTTAGTCAATTCATCAGATAAAGGTTTTCCTTCATGTTTAATTGATGGCATCAATGAAACTAGACTTCTGTGTATTCAGGATGTAGCTATATCAAATTACGGGTGTAGTACTATAAAATACATATATAACACACATTACAGCATTCAAATAATATCACAACCCTTTGAAGTAAACAGAGTAATACATCCATATACTACATATATATATAGGCATATTATAATGAGGGCAATCTGGGCTACTGTCCGGGGCCCAGGACTAGAGGGGGACCCATGGCCAGATTGCCTTCATCAGCCAACAATAAAAAATGATGATCTGATGGTCCAGTTCCAGGAAAACTACTATTGTTTCACCTGTGACATGCCGACACGATAGCATCATCAACCAACACAATGTCATGCTTGGGAGGCCAGGTTAACAAGGAGCTGGACATAGGGGTTCAGAGGAGCCTACTCTGGCCCTGATACTGGGGTCCCTGCTTTGCCCTGATCTCGGAGGTACCTCTAAAGGTGAGGAGGTCCAAGCCACCAACCTAAGTCCCTAAAGTTCCTGAGAAGCCCTAGGCATAAGCCCCTACCTCCACCCACAGAACACAGAACCCATCAACCTCCAAGGGAAAGAAAAACAGCAGCTTCGAATCAGCGTCTGCATGCCACAGGTCACAGAGCAGAAGTGAACTGAATCAGCGACATTAGGTGGATGTGAGCTGACCCATTTATGCCCAAGGGGTGGGGAGCAACCAGCCCAGTCACACCCCTCAGCTCACCTAACCATGAGTCATATCCATCACACACACCTGCAGCAACCTCGCCTGCAGAGCCGCACACTGAATAGAGAAAAAAAGTCCAATTCAACAACAGCAACAGCAGCACTCATGAGCATAACACAGCCTATACGTAACACACAATTAAAACATCAAGCCAGCACCAGCCTGTATGTGTTGGCCACAAGAAGTGGAGCCTTGGGGACTGGAGCAGAGCACTAGAGAAACTGGAGTGAGATGAGTATTTTTTGTGTGTTTTTTTGCTTGTTATTTAATATGTATGGGAGTATGCCTGTGTGGCGCCCCTCTGGCTAGGCGCCACAGGGAGGTATTGCAATCTGACAACCAATGTGATATTTCAGTAAGTTGTCAGTTCAGGGTTTAACCTATGGAGTCTGTTTTTGCACACACACACCTAGGATTAGGCCACCTAAAAAAGGGGGGGTACTGGTAATTTAGTAGGTCCCAAAAGGGGGTGGAGCCTAGGGTGGAGTAGAGAGAGAGAGAGTGAGAGATTAGATCAGACAGTGCTGGGAAGGCAGTCAGGAAGGACTCGCCTGACAGTGCGGTTGACAGGAGGGAGCCCCATCTTTAAGAGGGGGTCCAGGACAGCAGGCAATGGACCAGGACTGGTTGGAGCTGGCTTGTCACGTTGGGGGAATCACCGGCAATGCGGGAAAGCCAAGGTGGTCAGCAGTTCACCTCTGACCGCAGACCGACGAGGGATGCTATGTGAGGGCTCATCCTGTATATAAGGAGTTAATATTAGTATGGTTATATTGGTATTATGCTGTATACAAGAGAGGCTATGCGACTGGTCGTACTGTATATAGGGTCTCATGCTGTATATAAGAGGGTATGCGAGGGTTCATCCTGTATACAGGAGGATATGTGAGGGCTCATCCTGTATATAAGGAACTATGTTGTAGTTCATACTGTATATAGGGAGCTATATGGCATGCCATATATATGGGGCTATGTGAAGGGTAATGCTGTAAATAAGGTGCTATGTGACTGATCACACTGTATATTAGAGGGCTATGTGAAGGCTCCTACTATATAGGAGGCTACGTGAAGGGTAATGCTGTAAATAAGGTGCTATGTGAGGCCTCACACTGTATATTAGAGGGCTATGTGAAGCTTCCTACTGTATATAAGGGACTATGTTAGGGTTCATACTGTATATAAGGGGCTATGTGAGAGCTCCTCCTGCATATATAGTAGCTATCTGAGGACTCATACTCTATATAGGGGGCTGTGTGTTGTATCATACTGTATATAGGGAGGTTAAGTGGATGTTCATACTATATATAGGGGGCTAAGTGTGGGCTCATGCTGTATATAGTTACTATGGGGGGCTCATGATGTATATAGGCACCATACTGTATATAGGGAGATGTTAGCATACTTAATTCTGCTTAATATTAAAGAGTTACAATACAAAATAATAACTATAATTAATGTGTTAATATTAATATGGAACAGAATTAATGTCAGTCTTTTCGTTCTGCCCTCCACAACAGTCACAGTTTCTTATGTAGCCCCTATTTTGCTCACCCCTGCTCTGTTATATATTGCCCTGTACATAAGGGAACATTTTTGTGCTACGCAAATTGTGGCTCTCTCATTTGCACAGATGTGCACCAGAGCGTGTGTGTTAATCATGTGACATATCACATGATCTATGAAAAGGGAATAAAGTGACACATCATCTGATACATCAGGTGCTGGGGGGACACACCTACTAAACTGCCCAGGGCCTTGGCTACTTTAAGGGTATGTGCACACTGGTGGGCGGGTTTGTGTCGGCGGCGGCTGGGCGGACCCGCCAGGAAGCTCTGGAGCCGTCCACCGGCATCCTGGCGGGTATGTGCCGCGGGTGTGCGGCGGGCTACGGGCGGGTGCACAGCGGGTTAGCGCCGACGGTGTTGCGGCAGCTGGAAGCAGTACATGATTCTGCTTGCAGCCGCTGCATAACCGGCCGGTTTATAGAACATGCTCATTCGTTGCTAACCCGCTGGGAACCCAGCGGTTTAGCAACAGATGATCATGTGGAAACCGCCGGTGTGTGCACAACGGCTGTCGGTTTCCATAGGTTTTAATGTTAACCCAAAAGCCGCTTTTGGATTAACATAAATTTACATAAAACTCATGGAAACCGACCGGCGGTTTCCGCTGCTAAACCTGCACAAACCCGGCCAGTGTGCACATACCCTAAATCTGTCCCTGAAAACATATTCGAGAAGACTTAATAATTTCAAAAGGATGTAGGATAAGTGGCGACATCTATAATTACTTGATGCATAAGTAAATATGTGAAGCATTGTGGAATTTATAGTGCAATATAAGTAAATATAATTAGTGAGTGTTGGACTAGACGAGCCTTGCGATTAGTGTATATTGGATACTATTGTTACACATTAGCTTAAAGGGGAATCTGTCGCCTTTGAAAATACAATTTAACTGTAGATATGATTCTGCAGATAAATAGCATTATTACAATGCAGCCTAGCCATCGCCACGTCACACACACAGATATCTGTGCAGACATTGTTCGCAGATCTCTGGTTGCAGTCAAATCATGGACACATTGTTACATTTGTATACGGCCACAAAATGGAACAATGTGTCTATGATTTCACTGCGACCAGAGATCTGCGAACAATATCTGCACAGATATCTGTGTGTGTGACGTGGCGTGTAACTACTAGGTGCAAATTAACTTTATTACTTGCAAGAGTCACTGTTTTTCAGTAATGGGGCAAGCACTGAGCAGTGACATTCTCTGTATCATGTGAGCAGTGGCTGTAAATGTAATGGGCAGGTGTGGCGCCCTGCATCCACAGGTACCCACAGGCCTTCCTAGAACACAGATGAAAAATCCACAGCAGGTACACCAGTACATCCAACACCTTCCACCCCAGCACAGTAGGGGGAGCCCAACTTGCTGCTCTTAGGCAAGATCCCCTATAAATACTGATGCTGGGGCGGAGATAGACAGAGTGTGCAGACGCTAGGAGAGCTGCGAATATGTCCTCATGATCGGTGCCGTGTTAGGCCTGAACCGGTGACCCTGAACAGCCTCTGAGCAGTCCTGTCAGGCACAAGAGTGGGGATGGAAGGCAAGAAGAGAAAAGAGGAAGAAAAGTGGGAACCGAGGAGCCAGAATAGGTTCGCCCAAACCCCACACTGGACACCGGGGTCTGCATCTGCAGGAGGGCTACACGCCCAGCAGAGAATCGGCAAACCGTGGAGACTCCAGTCACCCGATCACCTGCTTAATCACCGTTCAGGGAGCCAGACACTGTGGAGAGAGACGGCGGTAGTCATCAGAGGTGTCCCGTTGACAGTGCAGGTGAAGAGAGAGAGTAGCGGAGGCCAGCCAAGTTCTACATGGGACAGGGGCTTCAACACGGAGAAAAGAGGACACGGAGGCCTTACACCCACTTGCTGTGGAGATTCAACTGTGTTTCCTGGTCAAACGACAGGTGGTACCTGTCAGGTCGCCAGCGGCCGGTTACATGGAGCGATATATGCGCATCGCCCCAGATCGGCCGCCTGGTTTCACATCACTGATGTGAAACCAGGCGAGCTGTCACAGCCGCCAACATCACCCCTTTACATTAGGCGACGTAGGGGCGATGTCGCCGTCGATAGGTCACGCCCCTACGTCGCCTATGTAATCGGCGGCGATATGGACTGGTGTGACGGGACCTTAATAATCGTGATCCTTATATTATTCTGGGTACAAATGTTGTTAGCAATTGCATGGGCGAAGTGTTGTTCTTGCTTCAACAGATCACATGCACTGCCAAACCTGGGCAGAAGAAGGTTCTTCAGTGAGAGATAAGAGCCCTCCTGCACCAACAACAGAGCTTACAGGTGGTGAAATTGGTATTGCACGGGTAACAGACCCGTTCCCTATTGTCATACCTCCTATGAGTGAAATGATGATTTGGTGTCGAGCAGCCATAGGTCTAAGAGGACAGGACTACCAGGCAGTAGTGGAGCCCGTCAGCTCAGAGCATAGGCCTACACTCTTGACAGCCAGGGGGGTATTTGATGTACACAAGGGAAGGGTACCAGTTCGCATCTTACCACACTTTGATTGGAAGGAATCTCAAGACAGTGACCCGGTAGGGATGGGCGAATCTACTCGTTACTACTCAGTACTCGCCGAGTAGTAAGGGATTCGCCCGACTCGTTACTCTGCGAGTAATCGCAGGGATTACTCGCACAGTAACGAGTCCGCCCCCCCCCCTCACCTCCCCGCCCGGTCCTAAGTTAGGACTGGGCTGGGGGGAGCAAGCAGGGAGCGAAGGAAGGGAGGGGGGAGAAATGCTGCTTACCTCTCTTCCGGCTTCTGCTGTCTGCTCTGTGCTGGTCTCCGGGTCCTGCGGGCTGTGGCAGCTCCAGGGTCCTAGAACCCGCCTGCTCTCCCTGTGTACAGACATACATGTCTGTGCACAGAGTTGATGTAGCAGAGCTGAGATTGTTCTCAGCCTGCTCTCGCTGTGTACAGACATCTATGTATGTGCACAGAGATGTAGCAGTGCTGAGATTGTTCTCAGTCTGCTCACTCCCTGTGCATAGACATTATATCTATGCCAGGGATGTAGTCGAGTGGACAATCGCGTTTTGGACTACGTCGGACGGAAGAGGATTTTTTAATTAAAGATGGAGTCCCTAATGGCTTTTTTTTTATTTCTAATAAAAAAAATTTCTCTGTGTTGTGTTTTCTTAAAACAATTTAGTAGAAATCATGGTGGTCATGTGCGTAAATTGGCGTCACCGCCATAAATTTCGGGCTTAGGGCCAGCTGATAATAAAGCTGGCCCTAACCCCTTTATTACCCAGTGAGCCACCGCATTAGGGCCACGGAAGAGCGGGGTTCAGCGCCAAAAGATGGCGCTTCAATGAACGCGCCATCTTCAGGGCGGCTGCGGGCTGCAATTCGCAGCAGGGGGTGCCCAGAAAGCTTGGCCCCCCCTGCGCTGTAGATTCCAGCCTAGCTGCCTAGCTGTCTACCTGGCTGGACATAGAAATGCTGCGGAGCCTCACGCATTATTTTTTTATTATTTCATGAAATTCATGAAATAATTAAAAAAAGGCTCCCCTATTACTTGTGTATCAAATAGGCACCTGGGGTTGGGGGCAGCCCGTCGCTGCTGCTGGATCAGCTGGTTACAAAATACGGCGAAGCCCACGTCAAGTTTTTCTGAAAAATCCATAAAACCAATATAAATAAAAGGGGACGCATCTTTAGTTAACCCCTCCACCATGGTCAGGGGTTAGTAAAGATGCAATCCTTTTTTAGATTGTTTTATTGATTTTTCAAAAAATGACATGAGCTTCGCCGTATTTTGTAACCAGCCGGATCCCAGCAGCCGACGGGCTGCCCCAACCCCCAGTGCCTATTTGTACCTTGGCCGGACACAAGATATAAGCGGCCCCCTTTTTTTATTATTTCAATGAATTTCATGAAATAATAATAAAAAAAATGCGTGAGGCTCCGTGCATTTCTATGTCCAGCCCAGGTACAGCTAGGCGCTGGGGAGCTGGAATCCGCAGCGCAGGAGCCCAAGCTTTCTGGACACCCCCAGCTGCAAATTGGACCGCCCCAGAACATGTCGCGTTCATTGAAGCGCCATCTTCTGGCTGAACCCGCTCTTTCAGTGCCCTGGTGGCTGGTGGATCACTGGAATAAAGGGGTTGAGGGCCAGCTTTGCTATATTATCAGCTGGCCCTAGCCCGAAATTTATGGCGGTCACGCAATATAGACATGACCGCCATGAATTTCAGTAATCAATAGAAAAAAAACCAACACAGAGAAAAAATTTTATTAAAAATAAAACAAAAAAGACATTAGGGAAATCCTCTTCCGTCCGACGTAGTCCAAAACGCAATCTCAGCCCTGCTACATCCCTGCTGTGCTTAGACAGACAGGGATGTAGCAGAGCTGAGAACTGACTAAACAGTCAGGGTTCAGCTCAGGTCATTATGACCTGAGCTGAACCCTGCTGTCAGCCAGACTCGCTCTGCTGCCGGAGATTCCCGAGCGGTCACGGAAGTTAATTTATTCACTGCTTCTGTCAGCGTTCGGGAATCTCCGGAAACAGAAGCAGAGAGACTCGGGGAGCGTGTCTGCGGCCAGCGCCGGCGGAGGCAGCGGTAAGTAACCGGCCGGGCCAGTGCACCCCCACCCTCTCCCCCCCTATCCCCCCCCCCCCTCCCCCCCAACCCCGTTCAATCTTTTTTTTTTTTTTTTTTTTTTACTATTCTTAAAAAGCCAGCGGCTTTTTGCCGCTGGCTTTAAAAGAATAACATGGGGAATGGCAGGTTTTTCCTCTGCTGCCAGACCCCTTATAGGGTCCGGCAGCAGAGGAATCGCTGCAATACTCGTTCCCCATTCATTTACATTGACTCGCTAGACTCGCAACGAGTAGCGAGTCCTGGACTCAGACTCGTTAGAGTCTAGCGAGTCTGAGTAATTTAGGATTCGCCCATCTCTATGACCCGGCTATCAGTTTAGTAAAAGGACTGATAACCCAGGAGTCTGCAAGTTACATTCAAATCCTTCACCAGAAGCTAAACACCTGTGGAATGAGAGAAGCAAGTTGTTCATTTACCAGGAGAAGCTTTGTAGAAGATACATTAACCCCAGAAAATGCTAGAAATGCTACTAAAAGATCGGTTCTACTGGGTTGGCATGAGGGGATGGTCTAAAGATTGTGACCCTGTAGCCTACACAGAAAAGACCAGCAGAGTCAAAGAGCACCACTCCAATCAATTGTAACCATGCAACCGCTCCAGATTGTAGCCATGCTGACAAGGAGGAGACTGGTGGTATTCATAGACACAAGGTTACCAACAGGGCATCAGCAACAGAGGGCTAAATGAAGCAAAGTGTCAGAGCGCAGCCTATTGGTCGCGCCCAACTATTAGAAAAGACGGGACGTATTTGATGCATGTATTTGGTGCAGAGCATCCAGCAGAGCATCGGTGTTCGTACACTTGTGTTGTCTACCAGTGGAGCTGGCAGCTTCACTTAGACCTGTGTAGCTAATGCCCTGTTGGTAACCTTGTGTCCATGAATACCACCAGTCTCCTCCTTGTCAGCATGGCTGGACGCAGGCGCTACAGCTGCCCCAATGCTTTGGTTGTAGAGGATTGAGCAACGGTGTTTGTACACTTGTGTTGCCTACCAGTGGAGCTGGCAGCCGTCTGCTAGGTGCAACGGATAATTTACCTGGCTAAATTTTGTTGAGTTTTTTTTTTATGTAATATTATGTCCTACTTCAGTGACTTTTTCTGAATGTTTGGTGGTTTACCCACCAAACAAACATATGGTTAAACAAATGGTTAGGACTCGTAAGCATGAGAGCCCTTGACGTGGGTTACGAGCTTACGTTATTTTGGCTAAAGTATCCACTAACACCTCACATTTTTCACTTATAGTGTTTTTTTTTCATCTTTTTATCTCTGCAGTTGAGGCTGAGCCCTATGGGTGGCGCCTGTCACTGTGATGCATGCATTTGGTGCAGAGCGTCCCAGCTTTTCTAATAGTTGGGCATGACCAATAGGCTGAGCTCTTAGTTAATAAAGAAAAAAAAAAACTCACCACATTTGGCCACTTACAAATATCCATTACATTTAGCAGGACACTGCCAGCCACCCTCAGAGGTAACTCATATCTCCCAAAACCGATGCGCAGTCCCCTACAACCCTGGCATGGGGGCGATTGTATCATGTGCGTCCAGCCATGTTTCAAGGAGGGGACTGGTGGTATCACTGGACACGAGATCACCACAGGGCGGCAGCCATTCCAGACCATGTGAAGCATAGTGTCAGAGCACAGCCTATTAATTACACCCAGCTGTTAAACAAGGCGGGCTGGTCTGCACCAAGAATATGCCCCTACAGGGCCCAGCATCCTTTAATGCAGAAGGATAAAAGAATCTTGTGACCAGTGATAGCAGTGTCCTGCTAAATACAATGGATATTTGTAAGTGGCCAAATCTGGTGAGGTTTTTTTTCAATAGGCTGAGCTCTGATATTTTGCTTAGACCTGTATGGCTGATGACCTGTTGGTAACCTTGTGTCCATGAATACCACCAGTCTCCTCCTTGTCAGCATGGCTGGACGCAGGCGCTACAGCTGCCCCCATGCTTGGGTTGCAGGGGATTGAGCATCGGTGTTCGCACACTTGTGTTGCCTACCAGTGGAGCTGGCAGCCGTCTGCTAGGTGCAACGGATATTTCATCTGACTAAATTTTGCTGAGTTTTTTTTACTAGCACCGTATGGACTTTACCTGTTTACGCCATTTTTCAGTGTTTATTGTAAATTTTTGAATTTTTTGAGACTCTGTACATATGTTACCTGTTATTACTGTTCAAAATGTTAATTTTTCATGTTTAAAACAAAAATGTCCCCAGTCCAGGAGTACTGATCTTAACGCCCTGCATTCCCAGGTACCCACAGGCCTTCCTAGAACACAGATGAAAATCCACAGCAGGTACACCAGTACATCCAACACCTTCCACACCTTCCACCCCAGCAAAGTAGGGGGAGCCCAACTTGCTGACCTTAGGCAAGATCCGCTATAAATACTGATGCTGGGGAGGAGATAGTCAGAGTGTGCAGACGCTAGGAGAGCTGTGAATACGTTCTGGTGATCGGTGCCATGTTAGGCCCGAATCGGTGACCCTGAACAGCCTTTGAGCAGTCCTGCCAGGCCCAAGAGTGGAGACAGAAGGTAAGGAGAGAACAGAGGAAGAAAAGTGGGAACCGAGGAGCCAGAATAGGTTCACCCAAACCACACATTAGACACCGGGGTCCACGTCTGCAGGAGAGCTACACGCCCAGGAGAGAACCTGGCAAACCGTGGAGACTCCAGTCACCCGGTCACCTGTTTAATCACCGTTCAGGGAGCCAGACACCGTGGAGAGAGACGGCGGTAGTCATCAGAGGTGTCCCATTGACAGTGCAGGTGAAAAGAGAGTAGCGGAGGCCAGCCACGTTCTACATGGGACAGGGGCTTCAACACGGGGAAAAGAGAACACGGAGGCCTTACACCCACTTGCTGTGGAGATTTAACTGTGTTTCCTGGCCACCCGACAGTGTTCTGGACTTTTACCTGCTATACCACCAGTAAAAGGTAAAGAGACATTCAACAGCGTGTGTGTGCGTTCTTCACCCCCTGTCCCCGCTATCCGCAGAGACTATCCCGTTAATCCACAACCTGGCCAAACCCCTGCTCCATTCCATCACTGCCCCGGAGCTGCTCCACCCTAGTCGCAATACCACCACCCTCCAGAGGACTGTGGCGGCGCTAGTGTCTAGTCAGGAGGTACTACAGGTGGCGTGACGTGACAAAGACTTTAATCCCTTGTAAATACCAAAAACACCCCCTTCTTTTAGGGCTGTCCCCGAAGCCACGGATCTGGGCAGGGCACCTGCGACATTCCCCGTTTGGAGAGAAAGGGACCCAGACATCCGAGCTCCCATACCCTGGGGTGCTACACAGGGCATGGGCATCTGTGATTGAGGTCTACATCGTCAACTGCACCTTGCGCAATACAGAAAAAGGAGGGTTCTGTCTGGTGTGTGTGCTGCTGATATCTTGGTGACATGCCTCTGCAGACCATATGCTGCCACTTAACATGGCAGACAAGATGGAATAGATATTAATAAAGGAGACCAAAAATAAATCTTTCTTTACTAAATAACTTGATTTGAAGCATTTACATCAGATAGCAGGCACAGCACTTCAAGAATACCTCTTTTGTATCATGCAGAGACATGCACTTTACAGCTACACATGTAGGAAGATTTACTTCCATTCAGTGCTTTTTTTTGTAAATGAATATTTGCCAGTACCGATGTGAGGAGCGGGAGGTGCTGTCAGGCACTGGCAACTGGAGGAGCGGGGTGGTGGAGGTGCTGTCAGGCGCCGGCAACTCGAGGAGTGGGGAGGGGGGGTGCTGTCAGGTGCCGGCAACTGGAGGAGTGGGTGGGAAGGTGCTATAAGGCTTCGGCTACTTGAGGAGCGGGGGGAAGGAGTATCAGCATAGCTCCGCCCCCCCTCAGGATATTTTCCGGTATGTACCCCCACTCTGTGTATTTTCCGGTACAGCGTACCCCCACAAAGAAAGCACTGCTTCCATTACTTGTTACATCAGTCCCACAAGTCATACTTCTATTGACTGTTATGTCAGTCCAGCAAACCACTATGAGAACCTCAATCTTTCCCTATGAGGGCCACACTGGTCGAGATATGTCTCTATGGCGCATCACAGCTATTCAACTCCAATCTGCTTTAAAGAGTTTTCTCACGAACAAAGTTCATTTTAATCAATTTCTATACATAATCACCAGTTTTGCGCTTCCGGCCACTGTGCCGCTATGGAGCAATGGCGCGTGCGCAAAACTGCTGATTATCGCTACCCCGGAAGCGCCGCCATATTAGCACACCCACGGCACAGGCTGCCAGCGGCTGCCTGCAGGCTCCTGTGCCCGCACACCCCCGCCCGGTGCTGCCTCCCCCGCTCAGATGACGCCGGCAGCGCCCTCTCTTTGCAGCCTCCAGGCCCACCGCCCGCCGCAGCCAGGGGGAGCGCCATTACAGAAGAGGCCGCCGCCAGCATCTGCGGCCCCCTTCATCACAGACGCTGCCCGCAGCAGTCCCCTGCTCAGATGCCGCCCGCGGCGCACTCTCATTGCAGGCTCCAGGCCCGCCGCAGCCAGGGGGAGCGCCATTACTAAAGAGGCCGGCCAGCATCTGTGGCCCCCTTCATCACAGACGCTGCCCACCGCACTCTCATTGTAGCCTGCAGGCCCGCCGCAGCCATGGGGGAAGCGCTATTACTGAAGGGGCCGCCGCCAGCATCTGCGGCCCCCTTCATCACAGACGCTGGCCGCCGCTGCGGCCCCCGCTCTGATGCCGCCGCCGGCGGTGGCGCACTGTCATTGCAGCCTGCAGGCCCGCCGGCCCTGCAGTCTGCTACTACCACCCCCCTCCTCAACTAAGGTTACAGGGGCAGCGGGCACTCACCCACACTGCCCCCACTCACCCACACTGCTCCAGCTTACCCCCCCCACTCACCCATACACCCTGCTTACCCCTCTCACCCCCCCCCAACTGCCCACAATCACCCACACTGCCCCTGCTTTCCCCCCACTCACCCACACTGCCCCTGCTCACTCCTCTTACCCCCCGTATCTCATCACTCCCCACACTGCCCCTGCTTACCCCCCCAATCATCCACACTGCCCCTGCTCATGCCCCCACTCACCCCACACTGCCGCTGTTTATCCCTTTCACCTCACCACTCCCGATGCGACAGCATCGGGCCTTTTTACTAGTAGAATAATAATTTCCACATTTAGACGTGTTTAAAAAAAGGTTTGTGTGCTGATCTAGTCTTATATATGTGTCCCTGCTATGTACTGTGTAGTGGCCGTGTCTGACTGTTCAGGGTCATGGTCTGATCATACCACATCTCCTGGGCTGGAGAGGAAGTAAAAGAGTATAAAGACTATACAATATATTAAAGAGGACCTGCCACCAAAGCAGGCATGGTGATCTAATTACAGCACTGGATACAGCATGTCTGCAGCATCCAGGCAAGGGGTCCCCCAGCACTTGAACAGCCCTGTACCCCAAGATAATACAGTTAGAAAACTTACATGCTACAGCCACTAAGGAAGTGGCTAGGGGCTGCAGCCAAGGACAGATTCACACCCCCTGCATGTGTAATCTGCCCACCGCTGCCAATCATTCTCTCCCTGTCTGCAGCATTTAAACTGAGTTTTCTTTTCTCTCCCGTGTAGCTCCGCCCCTCAGCCCTTGGCTGCAGCCCCTAGCCACCTCCTTAGTGGCTGTAGCATGTAAGTTTTCTAACTGTATTATCTCGGGTACAGGGCTGCTCAAGTGCTTATGGACCCTTGCCCGTATGCTGCAGACATGCTGTATCCAGTGCTGTAATTAGATCACCATGCCTGCTTTGGTGACAGGTCCTCTTTAAGGCACAAAATCGCAAATAATTGTTTTTTGAGGTAAAACATGTTTTAATAACAGGAAGGGAAATGCTTTACCTCACAAAAAGAATTATCTATGATCCCTTGCTGTAATGTCTGTATACTTTCTTTGCATCCTCCCCTGCCCAGGAGATGTGGTATGATCAGACCACGTTCCTGTACAGTCTGACGTGGCTATTACACAGTACATAGCAGGGACACTTAGCCTAGGCCAGGGGTCTCAAACTCCAGCCCTCGAGGGCCGCACACAGTCCAGGTTTTCAGGCTTTCCTTAGAGTTTGACAGTTGGTTATTTGATTACCAACTGTCAAATACTATGGAAATTATGTAAACCTGCACTGTGTGCGGCCCTCGAGGGCTGGAGTTTGAGACCCCTGGCCTAGTGTCACATTAGCACTAGGCATGCGTTCAGGGGGAAATCCATTAAATAGATAGAATCTGGCAGCATTAACGCATTGTTACCATAATGGTAACGCTGCCTTAACGCTGCCAATACATTCTTATGAGTGACGGACCCCCGAGCGCAGGTCAAACGCAAGCGCATCATATGATGCAGAAGCACGCATCAGGTGATGCGCTTGGAAATAGCGCGAGATTTCAAACTCCGGCACTTAGATTCCGGCGTTTGACCTGCGCTCGGGGGTCCGTCACTCATAGTAATGTATTGGCAGCATTGAAGTGAAACTGTCACTAGGTTTTCGCCATCCCATCTGACAGCAGCATAATGTAGAGATAGAGACCCTGATTTCGGCAATGTGTCCCTTACTGAGCTGCTTGCTGTCATTTTGATAAAATTACTGTTTTCCCTGCTGCAGATATAGCAGTAAATTCCTATAATGATAATCTCCAGCTGATTAAACAGTGATTTTATCAAAACTACACTAAGCAGCCCAGTAAGTGACACATCGCTGGAATCAGGGTCTCTATTTTTCCATTATGCTGCTGCCAGATGAGATGACAAAAACCTGGTGACAGAGTCCCTTTAAGGCAGCGTTACCATTACGGTAACAATGCATCAATGCTGCCAAATTCTATTTTTCTAATGGAACCCCCCCGAACGCATGCCTAGTGCTAGTGTGACCCTAGCCATATATAGGATTATTTCAGCACAGGAACATTTTTTCAACATATCCAATTGTGGAAATGATTATTATTCCAAGATATATTGATTAAAATGAATATTAAAATAAACTTTCTTCATGGGAAAGCCCCTTTAATGAGATCCTCTTTGGCTGATGTGTTGATACTACTCCTACTCTCAACTTTCATTTCAGAGAGGCCACATGTTCCTTCCTGTGCAACTGCATCTGGAAATCTCTGCTGGAAAATATGTGTCCCAGCCTAGCAATCTTCTCTTTCTATGACCCTCAGGTCTGGCTACACTATCATTCCTTATTCAGTATAGATACCATTTGCTGAAAATCACACTTGTCTGAGATAACAGATCACTCTGTCACTTAACCCTTGCATTAGGCCCCTTGCCCGAGATAAGGAATCCTTCCTTTTGCTGATTTTTTGCTGTATGCTCTTTGCCTAAGATCAGAAATCCATCTGCCACTTTGTTTTTGGTTACATTAGAACATCATGCTATTCAATATGGTCTTTCCTTCCTTGGCACACAACACTCATTATGCAGGTCTGCGAGCTACAGGACCATAGGTCTGTTCACTACTCAATCTTGTTCCTATCTGCTCACAAACAGAAAAGCTGCTTCCTCTGGGCCCGTGTAACTCTTCCCATTGTCAGCTCATCCCAATAGTTAACTCTGTCTGCAGTAAAGTGCATGTAAACCACCACACAAATAAAAGCATATTTAAAATATCACAATGCATTACATAACCATAAGGTCTTCAAGTGGGTGTGCACAGCTTTTTTATAAATTTACATTTCCCTCTTTATTAATGATGGACGTCCACGGCATCCAGGACATGCAAGATAATACTATAATATTTATTCATTTATATAGCGCTATTAATTCCAAAGCACTTTACATACATTTGCAACACTGTCATTGGGGCTCACAATCTAAACATCCTATCAGTATGTCTTTCAAATGTGGGAGGAAACCAGAGTGCCTGGAGGAAACCCATGCAAACACAGGGAGAACATAAGAACATACAAACTCCATGCAAATGTTGTCCTTGGTGGAAATTGAACCCAGAACCTCAGCGCTCCAAATCTGCAGTGCCAACCACTGAGCCACCGTACCATGATAGATAGTAAAAGCAACCACACCATAAAAAACACAATATAATGCATTTAAGAACTTGTGGGAGAACAGACTGGAACGTCTTCTCCTTTAGGGTACAGTGGATGTAGTCCTTCTTGACAAAGACCCCTGAAGAACAACAAACAATCTTTTAACTCACCAATAGTCCATAAGACAGAAACAAAGTAAATGAAGTTCAATGAGAATCCAGAATATGGCTCAGTCCACGTTTGAGTGTGTAGGATCCTTCAGCTGCTTCAGTGCTTTCAATGAAAAAGAAAAAGGCGTAAAAGGTGCAGCAAAAAAGAAAAATGAAAGTTCAGCCTATATGTCTATGAAAGAACACAGGCCTTTTTCAGCCATACAATTATTTAGAACAGTCATTCGAGAAAGATACCATCAGTTAGGTTTCAAGAAGGAACCAAGTTGAAGGCTGGTCTCCAGTCTCTTCAAAAGAGGCCCTCCGGATCATGACCCCTTGAACAACATGGCCCAACAAGGAAATGTTCAGGCTTAAGAACCATTTTTCAGGGTTACTCTGGAAATCACCAAAGGAAACACATCTCGGTGGTGGCCTCCAGGGTAGGTCACCTGGTCTCCAACAATCAGGGACATAGCTGGACTGATTAACATACAGTTAGGTCCACATATATTTTGACAGTGACACAAGTTTTGTTATTTTAGCTGTTTACCAAAACATATTCAACATACATTTATATAATTAACTAGTAAGAAGGCCCGATGCAATTGCATCGGGAGCAGGGTGAAATGAATTGTGTGTATACAGGCGGGCCAGTGGGTAGCAGAGTATACAGGGGGCTCTGTGGGTAGCAGAGTATACAGGCGGGTCTGTGGGTAGCAGAGTATACAGACGGCTCTGAGGGTAGGAGATTATACAGGTGACTCTGTGGGTAGTAAAGTATACAGGCGGCTCTGTGGGTAGAAGAGTATACAGGTGGGTCTGTGGGTAGTGGAGTATACAGGCGTGTGTGGTGGTGGTGGCAGAGTATACAGGTGTGTGTGGTGGTGGTGGCAGAGTATACAGGCGTGTGTGGTGGTGGCAAAGTATACAGGCGTCTGTGCTGGTGGCGGCAGAGTATACAGGCGTGTGTGGTGGTGGCAGAGTGTACAGGCGTGTGTGGTGGTGGCAGAGTGTACAGGTGTGTGTGGTGGTGGCAGAGTGTACAGGCGTGTGTGGTGGTGGGAGAGTATACCGGCGTGTGTGGTGGTGGCGGCAGAGTGTACAGGCGTCTGTGCTGGTGGCGGCAGAGTATACAGGCATGTGTGGTGGTGGCAGAGTATACAGGCGTCTGTGCTGGTGGCGGCAGAGTATACAGGCATGTGTGGTGGTGGCAGAGTATACAGGCGTCTGTGCTGGTGGCGGCAGAGTATACAGGCGTCTGTGCTGGTGGCGGCAGAGTATACAGGCGTCTGTGCTGGTGGCGGCAGAGTATACAGGCAGGTGTGGTGGTGGCGGCAGAGTATACAGGCGTCGTGGTGCAGAGTGTACGTGTGGTGGTGGTGCAGAGTGTACAGGTGTGTGTGGTGGTGGAGAGTGATACAGGCGTGTGTGGTGGGGGGAGAGTATACAGGCGTGTGTGGTGGTGGCAGAGTATACAGGCGGTGTGGTGGTGGGTGGTGGTGGCAGAGTATACAGGCGTGTGTGGTGGTGGCAGAGTATACAGGAGTGTGGTGGTGGCAGAGTATACAGGCGTCTGTGCTGGTGGCGGCAGAGTATACAGGCGTGTGTGGTGGTGGCAGAGTGTACAGGCGTGTGTGGTGGTGGCAGAGTGTACAGGTGTGTGTGGTGGTGGCAGAGTGTACAGGCGTGTGTGGTGGTGGCAGAGTGTACAGGCGTGTGTGGTGGTGGCAGAGTGTACAGGCGTGTGTGGTGGTGGCAGAGTGTACAGGCGTGTGTGGTGGCGGCAGAGTGTACAGGCGTGTGTGGTGGCGGCAGAGTGTACAGGCGTGTGTGGTGGCGGCAGAGTATACAGGCGTGTGTGGTGGTGGCAGAGTGTACAGGCGTGTGTGGTGGTGGCAGAGTGTACAGGCGTGTGTGGTGGTGGCAGAGTGTACAGGCGTGTGTGGTGGTGGCAGAGTGTACAGGCGTGTGTGGTGGTGGCAGAGTGTACAGGCGTGTGTGGTGGTGGCAGAGTGTACAGGCGTGTGTGGTGGTGGCAGAGTGTACAGGCGTGTGTGGTGGCGGCAGAGTGTACAGGCGTGTGTGGTGGCGGCAGAGTGTACAGGCGTGTGTGGTGGCGGCAGAGTGTACAGGCGTGTGTGGTGGCGGCAGAGTGTACAGGCGTGTGTGTGGTGGCGGCAGAGTGTACAGGCGTGTGTGTGGTGGCGGCAGAGTGTACAGGCGTGTGTGGTGGCGGCAGAGTATACAGGCGTGTGTGGTGGTGGCAGAGTGTACAGGCGTGTGTGGTGGTGGCAGAGTGTACAGGCGTGTGTGGTGGTGGCAGAGTGTACAGGCGTGTGTGGTGGTGGCAGAGTGTACAGGCGTGTGTGGTGGTGGCGGCAGAGTGTACAGGCGTGTGTGGTGGTGGCGGCAGAGTGTACAGGCGTGTGTGGTGGTGGCGGCAGAGTGTACAGGCGTGTGTGGTGGTGGCGGCAGAGTGTACAGGCGTGTGTGGTGGTGGCGGCAGAGTGTACAGGCGTGTGTGGTGGTGGCGGCAGAGTGTACAGGCGTGTGTGGTGGTGGCGGCAGAGTGTACAGGTGTGTGTGGTGGTGGCGGCAGAGTGTACAGGCGTGTGTGGTGGCAGAGTGTACAGGCGTGTGTGGTGGTGGCAGAGTGTACAGGCGTGTGTGGTGGTGGCAGAGTGTACAGGCGTGTGTGGTGGTGGCAGAGTGTACAGGCGTGTGTGGTGGTGGCGGCAGAGTGTACAGGCGTGTGTGGTGGTGGCGGCAGAGTGTACAGGCGTGTGTGGTGGTGGCGGCAGAGTGTACAGGCGTGTGTGGTGGTGGCGGCAGAGTGTACAGGCGTGTGTGGTGGTGGCGGCAGAGTGTACAGGCGTGTGTGGTGGTGGCGGCAGAGTGTACAGGCGTGTGTGGTGGTGGCGGCAGAGTGTACAGGTGTGTGTGGTGGTGGCGGCAGAGTGTACAGGCGTGTGTGGTGGCAGAGTATACAGGCGTGTGTGGTGGTGGAGTATACAGGCGTCTGTGGTGGTGGCAGAGTGTACAGGCGTGTGTGGTGGTGGAGTATACAGGTGTCTGTGGTGCGCTCGTGCAAGGCAGGGGTTAAAAAAAATAAAAAAAGATTATGCTCACCTCACCCCGAGCCCCCGCCGTCTTCTGCCGTGTTCCGCCGTCTTCTGCCGTCTCCCGCCGTCTTCTGCCGTGTTCCGCTAGGCTCCTGGTGCCTGCAGTGATCTTCTATCTACTGAGAGTGAAGGACCTGTGGTGATGTCAGAGTCACGTGACCCGCGATTTGCCTGGAGTGAGCTGGTGTCACGTGACTCTGACATCACCACAGGTCCTTCACTCTCAGTAGATAGAAGATCACTGCAGGCACCGGGAGCCTAGCGGAACACGGCAGAAGACGGCGGGAGACGGCGGGAGACAGCGCGGGCTCGGGTAGAGGTGAGGATTTTTTTTTTTTTTTAGAGTAGTGCGGGTCTGCGGCTCGTGATGACGCTGCGCGTCATCACTCGCAGTCCCGCGCAAAGCATGTTGGGATTCGGCTACAACGCCCGAAATCCCAACTGCGGATTATATAAGTAGATATGGGCTCAAAGTTCTTTGCGTTAGTTTGAGGGTATTCATATCCTAATTTGTGTAAGAGTTTAAGAATTACAGTTCTTAAATATGTAGCTGCCTTTTTTTTAAGGGACCCAAAACAATTGGATAATAATCGCAAAAGCTCTTTAATGGGCTGCATGGGCTATTCTCTTGTTATTCAATCAATTAAGCAGGTAAAAAGGGCTAGAGATGATTCCATGTGAGGCATTTGCATTTGGGAGCTGTTGCTGTGAACGGAAACATGCAGTCAAGTGAGCTCTCAATGGAAGAGAAGTAAACCATCATTAGACTGAAGAAAAGAAGATATCCATGAGAGAAATAGGAGAAATGTTAGGAGTGGCTAAACCAACACTTTTGTACATTCTGCAAAAAAAAAAAAGAGTACACTTGTGAGCTTTCCCAAAAGGCTTTATTTAAAAGGCCTGGACGTCCAAGGAAGACAATAGTGATGGATGATCGCAAAATCCTTTCCAAGGTAACGAAAACCTCTCCACAACATCCACCCAGCTGAAGACCACTCTCCAGACTTAGTAGACTTTGACGTAGTATCTAAGGCCCCTTTCACAGCAGCGTTTTTTTTAAATCGCGGCAGATGCGGTGAAAAAAACGCATCTGCCGCGATTACCGCATACCGGCTGCACTTGCAGCATGGTTGCGGCACCGCATCTGCCGCGATTTAAAAAAAACGCTAGTGTGAAAGTACCCTAAGTCTACTATAAATAGAAGACTTCATGAGAGCAGAATACAGAGGGTTCACTACAAGGTGCAAACTATTATCCAAAAATAAAAAGAGAAAGGCCAGATTAGACTTTGGCAAAAAACATCTAGAGAAGACAGCCCAGTTCTGGAAAAGCATTCTTTAGACAAATGAAACCAAGATCAACTTGTACAATAATGATGGGAAGAAGAAAGAAAGAAACAAAGCACACCACATCCTCTGTAAATTATGAAGGATGCAGTGTGATGACATGGGAATGCATGGCTTCCAATGGCACTGGGTCACTAGTGTTTATTGATGATGTGACTGAAGACAGAAGCAGCTGGACGAATTCAGACGTCTGCAGGGCTATACTCTACTTTCTGCCCAGATTCATAGAAATGTAGAAAGGTTGTCCATCTGAATGGTGAGGTGCCGTCCAATGAGCCAAAACATACTGTGAAAGCAAGATAGGAGTTTTTTAAGGCAATTAATTTGAATATTTGGCAATAGTCAAGTCAATCACCAGATCTCAACCACATCAAGCATTCATTTCACATTCTCTAGACAAAACGTAAGGCAGAAAGACCCACAAACAGGCAACAAATAAAGTCAGCTGCAGTAAAGGCCCAGCCAAACATCCCAAAGGAAGAAACCCAGTGTTTGGCGACGTTCATGGCTTCTAAATTTTAGCCAGTCGTTGCCTGCAAAAAATTCTCTATAAAGTAATAAAAATTTTATTCATGAAAAAATAAATTTTGCATAAAATTGGATGCAGTTGCTAAACATTTTACAGGATATTTTTGTTCAACCTCTTTAATTAAACCTAAACATCTGCATATTAGTTTTTTTCATTTTTAATTAAAAAAAATAGTGGCATGCAGAGCCCAAATCACGAAAATATGGTCACTGTCCAAATATTTCTAGACTTAACTATACCAACACCATGGCTTGTTTAGAGTTGGCACATTCATGTCAAGAATGGTCTTTATATACATACAACCTCTGGCAAAAATTACGGAATCACCTGACTCGGAGGATGTTCATTCAGTTGTGTAATTTTGTAGAAAAAAAAGCAGATCACAGACGTGGCACAAAACTAAAGTCATTTCAAATGGCCACTCTCTGCCTTGAAGAAACACTAAAAGAAATTTTGTAAAAAAAAAAAAATATGCTAGCCAGTAAAGGTAACTTTTGTAGACCAAGCAGGGGGGAAATTATGGAATCACTCAATTCTGAGGTAAAAATTATGGAATCATGACAAACAAACAAACAAACAAAACAACACTCAAATACATTACTAGTATTTTGTTGCACCACCTCTGGCTTTTATAACAGCTTGCAGTCTCTGAGGCATGAACTTAATGAGTGACAAACAGTACTCATCATCAATCTGGCTCCAACTTTCTCTGATTGCTGTTGCCAGTCAACTTTGCAGGTTGGAGCCTTGTTATGGACCATTTTCTTCAACTTCCACCAAAGATTTTCAATTGGATTGAGATACGGACTATTTGCAGGCCATGACATTGACCTTATGTGTCTTCTTTCAAGGAACGTTTTCACAGTTTTTGCTCTATGACAGGATGCATTATCATCTTGATAAATGATTTCATCATCCCCAAACATCCTTTCAATTGATGGGATAAAAAATGTGTCCAAAATATCAATGTAAACTTGGGCATTTATTGAAGATGTAATGACAGCCATCTCCCCAGTGCCTTTACCTGAAATGCAGCCCCATATCATCAATGACTCTTTATAAATCTCATTGGAACAACACCAAACAAAAGTTCCAGCATCATCACTTTGCCCAATGCAGATTTGCGATTCATCACTGAATATGACTTTCATCCAGTCATCCTCAGTCCACGATTGCTTTTCCTTAGCCCATTGTAACCTTGTTTTTTCCTTTTAGGTGTTAATGATGGCTTTTGTTTAACTTTTCTGTATATGAATCCCATTTCCTTTAGGTGGCTTCTTACAGTTCGGTCACAGACACTGACTCCAGTTTCCTCCCATTCGTTCCTCATTTGTTTTGTTGTGCACTTCCTGTTTTGGAGACATATTACTTTAAGTTTCCGGTCTTGACGCTTTGATGTCTTCCTTGGTCTACCAGTATGTTTCCCTTTAACAACCTTCCCATGTTGTTTGTATTTTGACCAGATTTGAGACACAGCTGACTGTGAACAACCAACATCTTTGGCAACATTGCGTGTTGATTTACCTTCTTTTAAGAGTTTGATAATCACTTTTGTTTCAATTGACATCTTTCATATTGGAGCCATGATTCCTCAGTCCACTTACCTTTATACAGCGATCAAACAATCTACTAGCTGGTTAAACATTTTTCATCCTTTTCTAGATGGCTTGGATACAAATCTTTTTGGCCTCTCTATGGTCTTAACGCCAGCGCAGGTGTAGGGGGTAATTCTGGGGGCAAAGGTTTTAACGCTTCCACTGGCCAGGTTGACAAATGGGCCAGAACTACACCAATTACCACTTTTTCATGTATAAAGGGTGCTGGTCTTTATCAGGTTTTATCCTTTCAATGACCTCTGCTGAACAGTGCCTTTCCTTCTTGGTCACAACTGCTCCTGACTCACCTCATGTTGAAGGGTTCTGTCACTGGTTTCTTGAATGACTCTTGGTCCTCTGACAGGGCTGCCTGTGGTGGCCAGTGCCTCTTCCCAGTTAAAGTATTCGCAACTCCCAGAGAAGCAGCTGTTACATTTGACCGCGGCATCTCCTGGTTGATGCTTGGATCTTTAATCTTGCCACTACTTCGGGGGGCAAAACTTGCTGTAGGCCAGTAGATTCCACCTCTTCCTCTGCAAATAACTAGGACAATTCAACGTCCTCACTATCACTTTCTAGTCCTCTGCTCACAGCTTCACAAGTCACCATAACTTCATAAGGTATCACATGCTGCTTCCACTCCAGCTCCAAGCAGACTAATGCTGCTGACCTTCTCCCTTCTGTGCCCTTCCTGGCATCACTCCACCCTTTTGCATTACTGATAGCACAAAGGCGCTGGAAAAGTGTTACGGTTCCTCATCCCCCAAAAATAAACAACCTGCGCTCCCAAATCCAAATGCCTCCCTTCCTTCTGAGCACCACAATAAATCTAAACCTCAGTTAAAGTCAACATATTTGGCCCTGTTGTAGTGAGGAAGCTTATTTTTTGGGTTACGTGTCTCCAAGAGCACGAGCTGGGCAAAATGTGCGAGCAGCACAATGTACTGGGTACTAGAGTGGTTTACTTGCAATTTGTAATTCTGCAACATTCACTGTATTTGACTCCATGGGTGTCTTCCAGAGTTAAAATCATCACTAACCCCATAGATGAATGCCCAGAGGAGTGTAACTTACAAAATGTGGTCACTTGAGGAGGTTTCTACTGCGCTATCATGCAAGGGCTATCCAAATGGAGCCCACTAATTATTTTAGGAAAATTTGTGCTCAAAAATCAAATAGCTCTCCTTCCCTCCTGAGCCCTGGCGTGTGGCTAAACAATTCTATACAGTCACATGTGGAGCATTGTTACAATCAGAAGAAATTTTGTAACAAATTTTGGGGCCATTTTTTAACTATTCCCTTTGTCAAAATTGGATATCTGTGATAAAAACTATATTTTCTGGTAAAAATGTAATAATTTTTTTCTTCATCGCCCAATAGTATACAATTTTGTGACATACCTGTGGTGTTAATATGCTTACTGCACCTCTTGATAAATTCCTAGATACAGTTTTTAAAATGGGGCCACTTATGGGAAATTTCTACTATATGGCGCTCTTTATCTTCTGAGCTTTGCACTGTACCTCAAAAGTAGTTTTCAATCATATATGAGGTATCTGTGCATTCAAGAGGAAGTGCACAAAAAATTGTATGGTGCATTTTCTCCTGTTATCCTTGTAAATGTACTAGCCTCACGTCTGCCAAGACGGAGTCTGCCATGTGCCTCATCCAAGTGTCTCATATAGAAAAAACTTCAAAACCATATCATGCCACAGCAATTTAATCAATTTCATGGTTACACATCCACTATGAGGGCACGTTTTGAAGGACTATATAGGAAACACTCCATCAATCTACAAAATAAGTGCAAGCACTAGGGAGTTGATGTTTCATAAATTAACACTTTATTGAACATATAAAGCAACAGACAATACACCGTTAAAAAAATGAAGTGTTTTTGTGGATGAATCCAGATATGAACCACATAGAGGTGTTTGCACTCTCAGGGTAACACAGTATTGCACTTTATAATACCAAATGGTTAGTCTTGTTCATTGTTATGGGGGAATCAGTGGTGACACAATCACTCAATCACTGGTTTTACTCACCCATAATATTTGTGCTGTTCCCTGGTCCAGTCAGTGCCCTCAGTTGTGGCCCCCCCTACGACCGTTTCGCAAGGCTTTCTCAAGGGGTTTCTTTGTGATGTTACTGGCGACTTCTGCCGCCTTTTATTTACTGCCGACCGCCGGATTATGGTCGCCGCCATTACCGTCGCGTCATTTCCGCCGGTGACTGGGTGGAAAAGAGGCTGTGCGCATGACGCGTGCCGCGTCATTGCGCGTGCGCACTACAGCCCAATTCCCCTCAGCCATAAGAGCCCGCACCGCTTTGTAGTTTTTGGATGACGGCGGCCATTTTGTTGGAGCACATTTACTTATTAGTTTAATGTGCAGGACGGCTGCACTGGCAATCGAATTGCAGACGGACTGTGTATGTTTCCCCCCCACAGGTGTCATCTCATACATACTTAGTGAGTGTCCACTCATTCAACAATACAGGTGAGGTGATAGCCATACATTATATATATATCTCTTTCTTAATAAACACAGAACTATGTTAAAAGATTTGTGAAATGATTGTTTACATTAAATTAAGTGGATAAAGTGCATGTAGTGCATAGTGAATATCTTTACTATAAACATTTTTTTACACAGTAAACACCCCCTAAACTAGCAACAATCACATGTCTAAAAACAGCATGTCATCTCTACTTATTTCCATGAGTGGAACACATAACAAAATTACAAGCAAAAAGTCACCACATGAGGAACAACCAGTCCATCTGTTCATTGCCATACTGCCGTCCGGCCCCATAAACAAGATTTTTCTCATTATTCCTGTCTTCCAGCTTATATGTTTTCCTTTTGTTCGACAGTTTCACATCAGCAGCTCATTAACTTCATTTATGAATAAGTTCACCTTTCGGATAACTACAATAATAAACGTAAAGTTAAAATCACACAGACAAATGATGACAAAAGGAAAAACGTTCCAATATTCTTTTTTGACTTTTTTAGTCTTATTGCCACAATCTAATGATTAGATTGTATTGTAATGATTAGATTGTGGCAATAAGACTAAAAAAGTCAAAAAAGAATATGTGGTTCATATCTGGATTCATCCACAAAAACACTTCATTTTTTTTAACGGTGTTTTGTCTGTTGCTTTATATGTTCAATAAAGTGTTAATTTATGAAACATCAACTCCCTAGTGCTTGCACTTATTTTGTGAAGTGTCTCATATAAGTGCATAGAAATGAATTTGACTAGAATTCATAGAATAATATGATATACCTGGTCATTTTATACCACTGCTGTCTGACAATCATCTAATCATCGTCTCCATTCTCCATAGGTACAGTGCTATGCAAATTAATTGTGACAAAGCATTTTTTAAGTAAAATCTTAAGTTTTTACAGTCCAAGTATAGAAAACAAATAGGCGGCACTCACCGTGTGTTCGTAGGTGCTTTCTTTATTGAAGAGGTGCGGGAGGGGGTGCATGAAGGTCCTGTAGAAGCGGGCAAACCGCGAAACAGGACCTGTCGTCTGTACCTTCATGCACCCCCTCCCCGCACCTCTTCAATAAAGAAAGCACCTACGAACACACGGTGAGTGCCGCCTATTTGTTTTCTATACTTGGACTGTAAATGCTTGACTGGCTGATACAGGCGCAGCACCACCAGGTGGCTGGGGATAAGACAGCGGTCTGTCTTTATGGAGAAATAAGAAAGACCAATAGCCCTGCAGGTGCCCGGTGCCCCTACCTTTCTATACACGTGTAAAATCTTAAGTTGGTTACCAGTCAGTGATTCAAACTAGTTTTAAGAGCTTCTGTGAGGAGTGGTTTAGTGTACTTTTTCTCTCAGTGTGATTCGTGCCTGTAAAAATGGATTTTACTCCACGGAAGAGGTCTAGAATTATTACTCTTAATGAACATACAAGTCTGACTGTAAGAGAAATTGCTTCCACCATTGGTATTGAAAAATCTACCGTTTCAAGAATAATTCGCACACACAATGAAACTGGATCATTTTCTCCAAAACAAAAAGGGAAATATGGAAGAAAAACGAAAACGACACCAAGAACTGATAAAACAGTTATCAGCAATAGTAAAACTAATGCAAGAAAAACAAGTAAAGACTTGCTTTGTCGCAATTAATTTGTACAGCACTGTAGGTTCACTTTCATCGCTGAAATATTGCTGAATAGTGTTTGACTTCTTTTCCTGCTACATTTCTAAATCTATAGTTCTTTTTCATCGCTGAAATATTGCTGAATAGTGTCTGTTTTCTTTTCCTGCTACATTTCTCTATCTATAGGGTGGTATGTTAATTTTCATCGCTGAAATATTTAATTTAATTATGCTTGTAATTTCTTATCCCATTTCTCTTACTACATACCTAGGTTTATGACCCTTTGTTTAAATCTGCCTGTCTTCCAACATTTGCTTTCACTTTTGACTCTAAATAGCCTATTGGATTCTAGCCCCCTCCACTCCACTCTTAGACTGAATCCAATTGTATTATTATAAATGTACTAGCCTCACATCTGCCAAGAAGAAGTCTGCCATGTGGTTCATCCAAGTGCCTCATATAAGTGCATAGAAATGAATTTGACTAGAATTTGACTGGAATTTGCTGGAAGTGGAAGGTACTAGATATCTGCTTGCTATGATAATATCTTTCTACTGAACTCACAATCTCTTTCAACCCCTCTCATGGTACAATATCTGTAATTTATGTAAACTCTATGCATCATCTGTACACTCACCAGTTTAATTGTGTATGGCATTTAGTCAGGGCAGGGTCAGTTTCACCACACCATCCCCCCACATCACCCCTCATCAACATCAGCCCCTCTCTCCTTCCCTCTACTACGTTCAGCTCCCATGCTGTTTTCATTACTAAATAATCTCAGTCCATCATATTCCAGGGTATTGCATCAGAAGCAATGTCCAAAATCCAAAAACTAATTTGCTCTTTCTCTCTTTACTGCTGATCTTATCAGGTGATATCTCTCCCAATCCTGGTTCACCCTCTACCTACTTTAACCCCTCCCAATCCTCACATAGACACCCCACTAACCACATTACATTACTTGCACACTTTCATCTCCCTCTTTTAATTTGTGCTCTCTGGAATCCATGATCTGTATGCAACAAGCTTCCCTTAATCCACAAGTAGTTTCTCACTAACTCTCTTAATCTGCTGGCCCTCACTGAAACCTGGATACAGGACTCAGGCATGGTTTCCCCAGCCGCTATTTATCATGGCAGCTTCCATTTCTCTCATTCCCCAAGACCTGGGCATTGACATGGTGGTGGAGTTGGCTTACTCCTTTCCTCCCAATGTACTATCCAGGTCATCTTCCCAGCTCCATTACACTCATTCCCTTATTTTGTGCTCCACACCATTAGGCTCTTCCATCCCCTCCCCCTCAGAGTAGCAGTTGTATATCATCCCCCCAAATCACCCACCCAGTTCCTCAACAATTTCTCCGCGTGTCTTTTGCACTCCAAGTCCTCAGAATTACCAACCCTTATTTTGGGAGACTTTAACATGCTAATAAACAGCCACATCTCCCCATCTGTATCCCAGCTCCTATCACTAACAACTTCTCTTGAATTCTCACAGCTCTCAACCTCTGAGACACACAAAGATGGTAACACCCTTGAGCTGGTCTTTGTCCGGCTCTGTTCAACTTCCTCCTTAGATAACTCACCTCTTCCTCTCTCTGATCACAACATTCTCTCCTTCACGTTTCCAAATCGTCGCCCACCCCACCACACTCCTACCCATCACACATTTAGAAATCCTCAGGCCATCAACCCTCAAAAACTCACAATCTCTCTACACTCATCACTGTCCTCAATCTCCTCCTTTTCCTGTCAAGATCTTGCAGTGAATCACTACAACAACACTCTCAGAAGCACCATGGACCAGGTAGCACCCCTTACCATCAAAGCTTCCGAACACAGAATAAAACAGCCCAGGCTCACATCACACGATTCCTCCAGCGTTGCTGTAGGAATGCTGAACGCCTATGGAGGAAAACTTGCACACCAGAAAACATCATCCACTATAAATTTATGCTAAGAACCTATAACTCTGCCCTTTGTCTCGCCAAACACACCTACTTCACCGCCCTGATCTCCTCACCATCCAACAACCTAAAGAAACTCTTTGACACCTTTCACTCTCTCCTCAATCCTAAAGTGCAGGCCCCGATCACTGACCTCTGTGCTGATGATCTGGCTTCTTACGTCACTAAGAAAATAGAAAACATCCATCAGGAAATCAACTCCCAATCTCAAAGAGTTGTTACTCCTATCTCTCCCCACATGTCCTATGGCTCACTCTCCACATTTGACCCAGTTACAGAAGAAGAAGTCTCCAAGCTCCTTTCCTCCTCTCATCCTACTACATGCACCACTGACCGCATTCCCTCACACTTACTCCAATCTCTCTCTCCGGTCATCTCTACTCACCTAACCAAAATTTTCAATAGTTCCCTCTCTTCTGTCATCTTCCTGTCCTCCTTCAAACATTCTATCATTACTCCATTATTAAAGAAAAATTCTCTTGACCCATCCTGCACAAATAACTACAGACTAGTCTCCAATCTCCCCTTCATCTCTAAACTCTTGGAGCGCCTAGTCTACTCCCCCACTCACCCATTACCTCTCCACTCACTTTCTTCTAGACCCATTACAGTCTGGTTTCCGCGCCCTACATTCTACAGAAACTGCCACTGAAAGTAACCAATGACCTACTGATGGCAAAACGTAATGGTGACTGCTATCTGCTTATCCTTCTTGACCTTTCTGCAGCCTTTGAGACTGTTGACCACCATCTCTTACTTGCTATGCTACACTCCATTGGCATAATGGACACCGTTCTCTCCTGGCTCTCTTCTTATCTTTCTGACCGCTTTTTCAGTGTATCACTTGCTGGCTCCACTTCTACTCCCCTTCCTATAACTATTGGGGCCCATCAGGGTTCAGTCCTTGGCCCTCTTCTATTCTCTCTCTACACAGCCCCTATTGGACAGACCATCAGCAAATTTGGCTTCCAGTACCATCTTTATGCTGATGACACACAACTATACACATCATCCCTTAACCTAACCCCTGCTGTATTACAGAATGCCAATGACTGTCTAACCGAAGTTTCTAATATCATGTCCACTCTCTACTTGAAACTCAGCCTTTCCAAAACTGAACTTCTTATAATCCTGCCCTTCACTAACCTCCCTAAATCTGATATCTCCTTCTTGGTGTGCGGCACCACGATAATGCCAAGGCAGCAGGCTCGCTGTTTGGGTGTTACATTTGATGCTGGTCTTTCATTTACCTCCTATATACAATCTCTCGTCCGCTCTTGTCGCCTGCAACTAAAGAACATCTCTAGAATTTGCCCCTTCCTCACCATGGAAACAACTAAAACCCTCACAGTGGCCCTGATCCATTCCTGCCTTGATTATTGCAACTCTCTATTAATTGGCCTCCCCCTCACTAGACTTTCCACTCTCCAGTCTATCCTTAATGCAGCAGCCAGGGTCACCTCTCCAGCTAACCGTTACTTGGATGCTTCTACTCTTTGCCAGTCATTGTTGTCTGGTTCTGCCTCGAGCGTTTCCCTTTCTATAGAATGTTGTCTGACTCTGCGTTTAGCTCTTCTCCCTCCATATAATGTTGTCTGGTTCTACCTCTAGATCATCCCCCTCCATAGAATGTGGTCTGGTTCTGCCTCTAGATCCTTCTCCTCCATAGAATGTTGTCTGGTTCTGCATTTAGCTTCTCCCCCTCCATAGAATGTTGTCTGGTTCTGCCTCTAGCACCTCCCCCTCCATAGAATGTTGTCTGGCTCTAAGTATAGCTCCTCCCTCTCCACAGAATGTTGTCTTGTTCGGCATCTAGTTCCTTTCCCACCATAGAATGTTGTCTGGTTCTGCCTCTAGCTCCTCCCTCTCCATAGAATGTTGTCTGGCTCTGCGTTTAGCTCTTCTCTCTCCATAGAATGTTGTCTGGTTCTGCCTCTAGCTCCCCCCCCCTCCATAGAATGTTGCCTGGTTCTGCCTCTAGCTCCTCTCCTTCCATAGAATGTTGTTTGGTTCTGCCTCTAGCTCCTCCCCTTCCATAGAATGTTGTCTGGTTCTCACTCTAGCTCCTCCTCCATAGAATGTTGTCCGGTTCTGCCTTGAGCTTTTCCCTTTCTATAGAATGTTGTCTGACTCTGCGTTTAGCTCTTCTCCCTCCATATAATGTTGTCTGGTTCTACCTCTAGATCATCCCCCTCCATAGAATGTTGTCTGGTTGTACCTCTACCTCCTCCTCCGCCATAGAATGTGGTCTGGTTCTGCCTCTAGATCCTCCTCCTCCATAGAATGTTGTCTGGTTCTGCCTCTAGCACCTTCCCCTCCATAGAATGTTGTCTGGTTTTGCATTTAGCTTCTCCCCCTCCATAGAATGTTGTCTGGTTCTGCCTCTAGCTCCCTCCCCCCTCCATAGAATGTTCTGGTTCTGCCTCTAGCTCCTCTCCTTCCATAGAATGTTGTTTGGTTCTGCCTCTAGCTCCTCCCCTTCATAGAATGTTGCTGGTTCCGCCTCTAGCTACTCCCCCTCCATAGAATGTTGTCTGGTTCTGCCTCTAGCTCTTGCCATAGAATATTGTCTGGTTCTGATTCTAGCTCCTCCCCCTCCATAGAATGAGGTCTAGTTCTACCTCTAAGCTCCTCCCCTCCATAGAATGTTGTCTGATTCTGCCTCTAGATCTTTCTCTCTATAGAATGTTGTCTGGTTCTGTGAGGAGGTGGGCTATGAAGTGGGCGTGGCTATTTGGAATTGGTGTGGCTATGTATAGGGGGCGTAGCTATGTGGAGTGAGTGTGGCAATGTGGAGCGGGAGTAGTTTGAACATACATACATACACTCAGCTTTCTAATAATAATACAATAATAATCTTTATTTTTATAGCTCCAACATATTCTGCAGCGCTTCACAATTCAGAGGTTCATATCAAACAATCATAAGAAACAGTTATCAGAAAATACAATAATTAAAGCAAAATAATGACACCCCTGCTAATAACAGCTTACAATCTAACAATGAGGGGGGGCAGAGGTGTATCTAGGTTTTCTGGCACCCGGGCAAGAGTTCGGCTTGGCGCAACCCCCCACCCCCACCCCGATGGTCTGAGTAGCCGTCATGTGACCAATCATCCATATGCGATTTTTTACACTTACAGGTTCAGTGACTGCTGGAGTATATTACACATTGATAGGAGTGGGCTAAGGTGTTAAATGTTATAATTGAAGGGCTTGTTCAGGTTTGAGATGAAAGTCTAGGTGACTGCAGGCCTCCGAATCCTTAAGGCCGTGCACTGCACACTTTCAGGATTTTCCCATGTCAATGGTAAGATTGGACGGTCATGTGAACACAAGTATGTGATTTATATACTTCTGGCCATATTCTGACTAGACGTGTCCAGCCTCGCTCATTTCATTTCATTGATCGAAGCCTCTCATGTCTAGTCAGCACGTGACTGCATGTATGTAAATTGCATACCTATTGTTACGTGACCTTCCACTCTCACCGCCGCCACCAGACAATCCTGACAGCAGGCAGTGTGAGAATTCAGAAGTCTGCAGTCACATAGAGACACATAGAGTGACTGCAGACTCATCACAAACTTGGGAACAACCCCTTTAATGCTTCTAACAAATAAATACATAGAACCCTTAACAGTTAGAATGCACAACACTTTGTTAACATAGCCATGTATCAAGAAAGCTTACAAGTTATGGATTGTTAGATGTTTACAGGATCAGAACAATTACCACAAAACTACATAACCAGACCCAGTAGAGGTACTGAAATACATCCATATAACCCCTATCAGTACAGAAATACATCACCAGACCCACCAGAAGTACAGAAATACATAAATATAACCCCCATCATTACAGAAATCACAATCCTCATCAGTACCGAAATTCAACATCAGAACCACCATCAGTACATAGTAAAACAATTGTAATGTCAGGTCAGACCCATACACAAATGTACTGCATGAAACTACAACTCCCACTACATCATTAGCAATGGTGAGAACATACTGGAGCTGTTGTTACCAGCCATCAATAAAAGCATACAGGAACCACAGCACTGATGAGAATAATTATGACGCATCATTTACATCCAGGTACCTTAATGAGATGTGACTTTGTGTGTTTAAACCACAGCTCATCTCTGCAGATTTCCATCTTCTACGGTCTTCTTCAGCACATCCCTACACGACATCCTTAAAAATAGCAGAATGATCAACATTTTGCTGAGTAAAAATATCTGCCCTACACTGTGCCCGGAATAAATGATTGCTCCTTCCCACTGTTCCCTACACAAAATATGGTTTACACACTGTCCCTCTTCTGGCGCATGCCCTCCACACTGCCCTCTCCTTTCCATACTGGGCTCCCTGGTCACTCTCTATCCTCTACACAGTATCCTTATATACTGCCCACGGTTTATACTGTTCTCCCTCATCAAACTCGACATACTAAACCCGCATGCTGCCCCCTCTCCATACAACTCCACACATGCTCAGTCTCTATTCTGTGCCCCTTTACATTTTTCTCATCCCCTACTATTTCTTCATTTCTTCATCCCTTTCTCACTTGACATACTGTATCTACACCTATTCCGTCCTCCTTCCCCATTCTGTGTCAGCAGCCATCCTCCTTCACTCCACATACGGTGTCAGTAGCCATCTCTTCTCCCTCCCCATATTGTGTCCACACCAATCCCCCCTCACTCCACATACTGTGCTGCAGCCATCCCCGTCACTCCTCATACTGTGTCCATACTGATCCCCCCTCACTACATATACTGTGCCACATCCATCCCCCTTACTCCTCATACTGTGTCCATACTGGGCAGCTCCAATGTGGCTGCTGCCTGCACTGAGTAGTCAGACATGTCCACCATTCAGCATCATCCACACACCACATGCAATGATCTGCAGTCTGAGCATCAACATACCACCACTATACTGAGCTGGAAAAATGGCACATCTTCCCCAACAGACCATGCCTCCTTCTCCCAAAACGCTGAGCCAATCACATACACCGCACACGGGGCTGTCCAGAGCCAAAAGCAGGGGCTGTCCAATTAGGTTGAGCACAGGATGTGGTAGTGGTAAGGGGGACGAGCGCCACCGATCAACCGCCGCTCAGGAGAAACATGGCTGGATGCCTGTATATACTGAGGGGCGGCACTGGACCTGGTGTGTAAGTTATGGCCAATCAGTCCGGCAGCAGAGGGACAATGCATCCTGCACGAGGGGCCTACATAGAGATCATAGGGCCCTTAAGTAGAAGTTCTTATTGCCTCAACTACACTGGCACAGTATGATCTCCAACTGTGATCCACACACAGCTCTCCACACAATATAATAGACCTGCATACAGTATAATGGCCCCTACACCTAGTACACATGCGGCTCTGCTCTGCACGACCCATACACACGCAACTCTGCTCCATACACCTAGTACACAGTTGGCTCTGGTCCACACGACCCGTACACACGCGGCTCTGCTCCGTATACCTAGTACACTCTCAGCTCCGATCCATACACCTCGTACACATACGGCTCTGCTCTGTACACCTCGCATACACGTAGCTCCGCTCCATACACCTTTCATACACAAGGCTCTGCTCCATACGCCATGTACACACTCGCCTCTTCTCTGTACACCTCGTATACACCTGGCTGAGCTCCATACACCTCGCATACACATGGCTCCGCTCCGTACACCTCGTACACTCACGGCTCCGCTCCGTACACCTCATACACTCGGCTCCGCTCTGTACACCTCGTATACACCTGGCTGAGTTCCGTACACCTCGCATACACATGGCTCCGATCCGTACACCTCGTACACTCACGGATCTGCTCTGTACACCTCATACACTCGGCTCCGCTCTGTACACCTCGTACACACTCGGCTTTGCTCCGTACACCTCGTACACATACGGCTTCACTCCGTTCACCTAGTACACACTCGGCTCCGCTCCGTACACCTCATACACTCGGCTCCGCTCTATACACCTGGTACACACAATTGGCTTTGCTCCGTACACCTCGTACACACGGCTCCGCTCAGTACACCTCGTATACATACGGCTCCGCTCCGTACACCTAGTACACACCTGGCTCCACTCCGTACACACTCGGCTCCATTCCGTACACCTCGTACACACACGGCTCCACTCCGTACACCTCGTACACATACGGCTCTGCTCTGTACACCTCGCATACACGTAGCTCCGCTCCATACACCTTTCATACACAAGGCTCTGCTCCATACGCCATGTACACACTCGCCTCTTCTCTGTACACCTCGTATACACCTGGCTGAGCTCCATACACCTCGCATACACATGGCTCCGCTCCGTACACCTCGTACACTCACGGCTCCGCTCCGTACACCTCATACACTCGGCTCCGCTCTGTACACCTCGTATACACCTGGCTGAGTTCCGTACACCTCGCATACACATGGCTCCGATCCGTACACCTTGTACACTCACGGATCTGCTCTGTACACCTCATACACTCGGCTCCGCTCTGTACACCTCGTACACACTCGGCTTTGCTCCGTACACCTCGTACACATACGGCTTCACTCCGTTCACCTAGTACACACTCGGCTCCGCTCCGTACACCTCATACACTCGGCTCCGCTCTATACACCTGGTACACACAATTGGCTTTGCTCCGTACACCTCGTACACACGGCTCCGCTCAGTACACCTCGTATACATACGGCTCCGCTCCGTACACCTAGTACACACCTGGCTCCACTCCGTACACACTCGGCTCCATTCCGTACACCTCGTACACACACGGCTCCACTCCGTACACCTCGTACACACGCGGCTCCACTCCGCACACCTCGTATACACTCAGGTCCGCTCCGCATACCTCATACACTCGGCTCCGCTCTGTACACCTCGTACACACTCGACTCTGCTTCGTACACCTCATACTCACCTGGCTCCACTCCGTACACACTCGGCTCTTCTCCATACACCTCGTACACACGGCTCTGCTCCGTTCACCTCGTACATATACGGCTCTGCTCCGTACACCTCGTACACACTGGGCTATGCTCCGTACACCTAGTACACACTCGGCTCCGCTCCGTGCACCTTGTACACACTCGGCTTTGCTCCATACACCTCGTACACACGGCTCCGCTCCGTACACCTCGTACACATACGGCTCCGCTCTGTACAGCTCGTACACACCTGGCTCCACACTCCACTCCGTACACACCAGGGGCTGGCTGCACTGCCAGGCCTGAGTTGAGAAGCGGGTGGGGTAGGGGGGGTGCTATCAGAAAACTTGCCCCCCTGCCACCTGGGCCAGTCCGCCCCTGGTACACACTCTCCGTACACCTCGTACACTTACGGCTCCACTCCGTACACCTCGTACACACGCGGCTCCACTCCGTACACCTCGTACACACGCGGCTCCACGGCTTCGCTCCATACAACTCGTACGCACACAGATCTGCTACATCCACACTGTAAATCCCTCCCGACCCCACACATAAGTTTCACGTTATCCACCTTATCATGACAAACAGCCCAACAGCGTCCTCAGTCCTGTATAAATGGAGGAGCTGATCATGTGACCCCTGACACCTCCCCTCCATTGACATCAGCACAGGTCCTCTCAGCACAGAGTGCAAGTGGAGAAGAATGCCGGCTCTCACTGCGGGGGGACAGGGGGGCGCAATATGCGGTCGGCAGTGGAGACCGCGAGTGCTGCAGGAGGGGGCCCAGCAGCACCCTCCCCCCCGCGGTGCCTGGGGCTCATGCCCCGCCAGCCTCCCTAGATACGGCCCTGGGTGGGGGTGACACAATGTACAGGTGCTTATTTACAATGATGGTATAGTCAACTTGAGGAAATGGGGAACAGATAGGAGCAGCATAATTGGCCACCAAGCATTATTTGTGATGCATTTGAGACTGGTGGCAAAATTGGGATCAGCAGCTGGTGCTGGTGCTGCAACTCAGTTTGCAAATAACCCTTGTGATATAATAGGCCATGTTCCACACACAACTTGTCCCACTGACGCAACAGCTTCTCGCCTTCTGTGGACAGTTGGGCCTTCTCTTCTGGACTTGGCCAGACTCCATTCTGTACCCAAGAGTGTTCCAGTATAATGTCTACACAACCATTTTGGTTCTCTACCCAGTCAGCGGAGTTTTACCAAGGACACAAGGCATTCCTGATGCCACCCCACTTGAACGTACCACACTCTGGACGATAGGTAATTGACCAAAATTGGGGATCTCAATGTCCTCGAGTTCATCATCAACACTCCCTCCTGAGGGCCCGTGACAGTGCAACGGCATTTCCATTCTCCCATCCAGGCCGAAATTTAATACGATAGTTGAACTTAGAAAGGCGGGCTACCCATTGCTGTTTTAGTGCCCAAGTTTTGCATTCTCCAAGTGAGCCAGGAGGTTGTTATGCTTCATTACCAGCACTTCAGCACCAGTGAGGTATTCAGCAAAACGCTCTGTCATAGCCCATACCAATGCCAGTAGCTCCAGGCAAAATGAGCTGTAATGGCTGAGTTACGCTCCGTATCCCTCAGGGACCGGCTTCTATAGGCGATCAGTCGCTCTCGGTCATCCTGCACTTGTGCTAGTACTGCCCCCAGCCTATGAAGGCTACCATCCGTGTACAGCAAGAAAGGAGTGTCAAACCGAGCATAAGCCAGTAACGGGGCACTCGTCAGAGCAGCCTTTACTTTCTCAAATGCTATTTGTTGTTGAGATCCACACTGGATTGGGCGGTTTCATGGCCCAAACGCTGTTCCTCTCAACAGCTCATTCAGGGGGCCACCAAGTGGGAAAACTTAGGTTCATGATCATGAAACCATTCCAGTTTTCAATAGAGAGCTCTGTCTTGGCCAACTTAAACGTATCAGTCCATGCCAACCGTTGGTCTGGGCACAGCTCAAATCCTATCCCCTGAGGCATTTTGTCTGTCAGTATGAATAACTTAGCAAGAATAGTTCCAGCGGGAATCATGACAGTCTCATCCAACACATTGATACATCTGACTGGCACTCGTCCATTCTTTACAAATGAATAACTTTTTGGTTCTAGTAGCACTTCCAGACCATTTAATCTCTGGCTCGTCCCCACTGGCAGCATCAGGAGTTGTTCATGCCGTGGTGCCAGCGAAACCATGGTCCACGACGCCACCCTGACCAGACCCACCCAGCCCCCCGGGACCGTACTCTTCAAAAGATCGCAGCTCAGCACCAGACGGTGTAACATTCTCTGTGTGGGTTGGTGGCGGCTAGCACGACTCCAATATCATGGTCCTTCACTGGCAAACATCTGATGATTCAAGTCTCTCAGTACGTTCATCCCGAGTGTCACCTCCATCCCTCTTCTGGGGGAGTGGTCCACCAACACGACTCCCTTCTGACCTAGGTTCTGGCCGAACAGTTTCATCTGCATCCACACGATCCCCTTCACCATCAGCTGGCCATTGTTGGCAGCAGTAAGATGTATTACTCGGCCATCCTCAGGGACCACCGATTGGCTGAAGTGTCTCTCATATACCTCCAGAGGCATGATGGTACACTCTGATCCAGTATTGACTAAACACCTCATCTTCTGCCGCTCAAACTCCGCTTCCATCACTGGCTTACTCGCATACAAGTCATGTTCCTCCCATTGAGGGCCCAGTGGGGGGCAGGAAGCAGTTAGTCGCTCACCTACAGCAGCAGCCAGCGGCTTCGCCACTGGTGGTGGATCCGCTGGCATGATATTAGTTTGACATGAGCGGCCGGTATTGCTTCTCTGGTGATTCCTCCTGCAGACATGTCCAGTTTGGCTGCAGGTACCCAGCAAAGTTACTCCATACCTCTTTTGCCTACGGATTAGACTGGAGACCACAGGCATGGTAGGTGTATTCTCTGTCAGTAGAGGGGACAACTTCTTTTGGACCTTGGATACTTAGCTACTTCCAGCTTCAGCTCCCTTAGCTCTGATCTTAGGGCTTGAATTACCTCTGTCAAAACCACAGTGTCCGTCCCAGTCACTCGGATTCTCACCATTTGAGAGCTGTTTACCATTTTCTCTACCACAGGCGCACTCCTCTTCCCTCTCAAGGGCAGCCAGATATGTATTCCAGAAGGTTAGTTCAGGAGTGGTGCAAGCCATTATCACGAAGGAACTTATTGGCCAGTCCTGTGATAAACTGATCCCAAAGAAGCCGGTCCACCTCCTGGAACGTTCCCATGGCCTTAGGGTCTAGGCGCCAACCCTCATTTAATATCTCCTGCAGGGCGATAGAGTACTGAATCAGGGACACGTGCTTCCCCTGAGGGCGATTAAAGAAGAGGGCCGGGAGCTGCGTCACTCTAACGCAACTTCCATAACTCACTCTCAGCAGCTCAAGAACCTTTTCTAGTGTATCCTTCAGTGATTCTGGTCGCACCATCACTGTCTGCCTGGCATCTCCCTCTAATGCATTTAATGCCAGCCCTGCCCGTAACTCGCAGGTTAAATTACACATCCGCAAAATACACCCTTTCAGCCCAGTCTTGCCACGTCATGCTATGCTCGTCGTATTTTGGTATATGCTGGAGTAAGGCTCTTACCGGCACGTACCCTTGAAAAGTTGTTGCGGCTGCCGGGGAACCCGCAACCAATGGGATAACTGCTGGTGTGGAGGTGCCACTTTTACCCTCCCCTCCATCCATGACAAACGCTGGATCCTGCCGTCTATGCCAAAAATGTAATAACCCCAGAGATCTGTACTAGATCCAGGGAGTCACAGAAACAGAGATGGTGACAGAAGTAATACAAAATACTTATATCACTTGGAGAAAAAAAAGGGAAAATATAGAGTAAGATACACAGATCAGCTATTTCCCCAGAATTACTTGCTATATTATTTACATATGTGGCGCCCCGTTGGTCAGGTGTCACACCGGGGTATTACACCTATAAAAGCGGTGTAATTTTCCCCAACTGTAAGGGGATGCAGGGTTGGTAAGAGGGACCCAATTCCAGCACTCCCACACTCAATCTAGGGAAGGAGCTCCCTTGGGGGGAGGGTTAGGTGAGTCGGGAGGTCAGATCAGGCGAGTTGCAGACTAAACCTGAGGAAAGATGAAAGGAGGCTCTGAGGGGACCTTGAGAGAGGGTGCCTGACACGTGAGTCCCGGCCCGAGAGAGAAAGGGGGTAACCCAGTGCGGAGCGACCATACTCCAGGGAGCTTCCCTAGTCCACCACGGAAAGCCGGATCTGAGGAAACAGCCGGAGTCCACCTCCATAGTTGTCAACCGGTTGCTATGGCCTGTTTATCAACCACAGCACCCTGCCACTTATGGAGCAGTCCACCCAGTTCCACAAGAGGTTGGGGTACAAGCAGTAGAGAGGGAGAGGAGTGGAACTCCAGTACTACCTCAGCGGGACTGGGAAGAGACTTACCCGGCCGGGAAGAGCTAAAAAGGACAGGGGTTCGTTAACTAAGGCATACCACGGGTACCGCCAAACCGCCTTGCATCCATTTACAGCCACCCGAAAGGTCACCTGTGAATAACATCATTGCTGAACTGTGGACTATGTATTCATTGGATGCTTGTTTCCAGTAAAGTACCTGGAGAGAGTGAAACTGCCTTCGTGTCTTTGTATTACCATCATTGAACTTTAATTTCAGTTTACACTACCCCGGGGGCCAGCTTCACCTGTAGGAAGCTATACCACCCTTGGCGCAATACCATCGCCCTCCGGAGGACTGTGGCAGCGCTGGTGATCCCTCACCAGGTACTAGAGGTGGCGTCACGAATTATCCTAATAGAAACTGTACTTTTTAAGAAGTCACCGACCCCAGGGCCACAGACTCGGGTGCAGCCACCCGTGATAGCGTCCCCCCGACACCGTGCCTGAGCTCTGAGTACCCCAGCCTTGGCGGGTCATAAGACTTTCTTCTGGCACTCACGAACAGGATCCCATGCCCGGTGTTACTGGGTACTGTGCGCCTTTGGACTTTTATCATCAATATATGGCGCCAAAAATGGGTTCCCGCCATTTCTACCGGGAATCCCAAGATGGCGACATAGGCATGTGAGAAGAAGACATGTGCCGGCCCGGGGGTGTGCCTCAACTCCTAGAAGAAGGAGGGCCTAGACAGAGGCGCGATGAGGCCCCGATGATAGCCGTCAATCAACCAAGAGGGCAGCCCAATGGAAGCGGCCTCGGGGTTGCCACCCATACATAGACAAACTGGAAAAGAAGGACGGAGTGTAGAAGGAGCATTCGTACCCGACAGTATGGCGGCACCCCGATGGCGTGACATAGTGCGTGAGGTCGAAGAGCAGGTCAGGACCGCATGTAGAGACCTGAAAGTGGCTCCCTCTTGACACTGGAGGGAGATGCCGACTACTGGAGAGACCAACGGTGGAGCACAGAGCGGGCCCGCGAGCTGATGAACATGAGGGACGACCGAGGGGTGCGGGAGGCGACTGTAGCAGCACAAGCGGTCATTGAATACTGCGTCTCGTTACCACTTGTTCCGCCACCCATCCAAACCCAGCAACTATCTCCAGATTGAAGTAGCGCAACCATCCCCGAGGAGCTGGATGTCGTAGTGGAAGGGGAGGATGTGGGAGATGAGTCAGACTCAGAAGATCCAGATGACGGCGGAAGAGCCTCTGGAGGGAGCACCTGAGAGGATGTGTGGTGGACTGTATGGCAACGGCAGCGGCAGGGTGCCCGAATCTCTGTGGGCACGGCAGAGACCAGAGCCATGCCGCGGGTCTCAACCAGCAATTCACCCCCACCAGCATATTCGACTCCGCTAAGTTCACGGCACCAGCAGGTTCGTCAGCGCCGGCAAGAGGAGTGGTGGTGAAGAGAACAGGCCACCTGTCGGCTCTGCGATGAAGCCCTACACAACCCCCGCTACCCCTGGAACTGCGTAGACAAGGAACAGTGGTGTCCACATATTATGTGGAAGAATGGAGATTCATTTGTGAACCTGGACTAAATGAGGACATTTTCGTAACACGGAGAGATGTGGAATCGCACTTGTGGCGCAGTCACCCGGACCGTGATCTGTACCAAGGTGAGCAAGTGACTTTTGAGAGACATGCAGGACCGATGGGTTGGTTGGCCATCCGTGTGTCCCGTCTTGATTGACTCTAACTAGACTTTTGGAAAAAAGATGCTGAAAGTATATAGCCTCCCCCCCCTTCTTATCTTGCAAATGAAGAATTCTGCCCCTGTTGATAGTGTGTTGTTGTGATAATGTATAGCGGTCCGGCGGTGATTACTCACACAGTTAGTACCGATACCCGTTGGGCCGAAGAAGACTCCAAAGTTAAATTATGTGCAGAAAGTTGTTGACCGGAGAGTAAGATCTTGGCCAATGGGTGACCCGAGGACTGTGAGGTCTATAATAACCACTGCTATGTGTGTGTTAGTAACGTTTAAAGATAATGTGCCTCCTGGGAGCAGGAAGAGAAATAAGTGTGCGTGATTGTAAATAGTTACCTGCTGATGATTTTAAAGAAAATGTTTTTTAACTCCCCGGTTTCCAGGTACCTATACTCGCGGACGAGTATGTTTCACCAAGGGGGTATGTGGCGCCCCGTTAGTCAGGTGTTAACCCGGGGTATTACACCCATAAAAGCGGTGTAATTTTCCCCAACTGTAAGGGGATGCAGGGTTGGGAGGAGGGACCCAATTCCAGCACTGCCACACTCAATCCAGGGAATGAGCTCCCACGGAAAGCTGGATCAGAGGAAACGGCCGGAGTCCACCTCTGTAGTTGTCAACAGGTTGCTGCGGCCTGTTTATCAGCCACAGCACCCTGCCACTCATGGAGCAGTCTACCCGGTTCTACAAGAGGTTGGGGTCCAAGCAGCAGAGAGGGAGAGGAGAGGAACTCCATTACTACCTCAGCGGGACTGGGAAGAGACTTACCCGGGCAGGGCTAAAAAGGACAGGGGTTCGTTAACTAAGGCATAACACGGGTACCGCCAAACCACTTTGCATCCATTTACAGCCACCCGAAAGGTCACCTGTGAATAACATCATTGCTGAACTGTGGACTATGTATTCATTGGATGCTTGTTTCCTGTAAAGTACCCGGAGAGAGTGAAACTGCCTTCGTGTCTTTGTATTACCATCATTGAACTTTAATTTTAGTTAATGCTGCCCCGGGGGCCAGCTTCACCTGTAGGAAGCTATACCACCCTTGCCGCAATACCATCGCCCTCCGGAGGACTGTGGTGGCGCTGGTGATCCCTCACCAGGTACTACAGGTGGCGTGACGAATTATCCTAATAGAAACTGTACTTTTTAAGAAATCACCGACTTCCGGCCCACGAACTCGGGTGCAGCCACCCGTGATAGCATCCCTCCTGACACCATGCCCGAGCTCTGAGTACCCCGGCCTGGGCGGGTCACATACACCCAGCATCAATCTAGGGGTCAGTATGTTACCTCAGAAGACATTGCCAAGAGTAAATTTACCTAAAATCTATACACAAAATATAAATGATAATTAACTACACAGCAGCAGAACAGTTGTAAATCAGATAGATGTAGTTTTGTGAGGATCACTGAAATAACACACCGATTTACAATCCTATCACCTCTATAGACACAATACATATAAACCCAGTATACATATATGTACATATATATTTATATATTTTAGTTGTTGGATACCCGGGTATATTATTTAATGGCACCGTTTAGTCCAGTTGCAGTCTGTACCAGGCCTGGGGAAGTACCGATTGCAGTCACTTCCAATGGTCTTCAGCACCAAAACCAAAAAATAAATAAAACACAACTGTAGTAAACAGGGATATTCTGTTGTCTTGTCTGAAGGGGTCCTAGTCTTTGTAGCTTTTGGGAGGCGAAGTGTGTTCACCTGGAGACACCACACCAAGGCCTGCAGTCTCACAGCAGGGATTCAGTCTTTTCTCTCACAACATGGCTGACCCATCTTCACCAATGCACTCCTCTCCTGGCAGTAGTATACTTTTTGTTCTTCTCAAAGAATAAGTCTTTGGTCTCCTTCTTGCGACTGGCTGTCGAGTTAATTAGCGTCCGATCTCAGGACCTTTATCTGACACAGAATTTTCCAAAACTGTTCTCCTCTCCCAGTTCCTCAGGACACTTGTTTACCTCAGCAACACAAACTGTCAACATTTCTCCCTGTCTTTACGACAACACCCTCAGCTGATGGCCAAAACATAATATTTCCACTGCTATGCTTGACTGTCGGGATGGTGTTCTTTGGGTCATAGGCAGGGGTGCACCAAGCCCCACTGCCGCCTGTGCCGCAGCAGTGATTACCGGGGGGGGGTGCTAGTGGAGCCCAGCGCTGCTGCCCCATCATTGCTCCTCCGGCGGGTCGCCGCTTACCTGCGGTGAGCGGGGTGAGCGGCCGGCGCCATGACAGGAGGAGGCTGTGTGCATGAGGCGCCGCCCCCTTCTGCACTGCCGCTCCCCCTGCCTCTTGCTGCCTGAATGACAGGGCTCACACTGTCCAATGGACGGTGCGGCCCTGGTCATAGGCAGCCTTTCACTTCCTCCAAACACGATGCCAAAGAGCTCAATTTCTGTCTCATCTGATCACAGCACCTTCTCCTAATCACTCTAAGAATCATCAAGGTATTCATTGGCAAACTTCAGATTGGCCTGCACATGTGCATTTTTGAGCAATGGGACTCTGCAGTTATTGCACGATTTTAATCCATTACAGTTTAATGTGTTACCAATAGATTTCTTAGTGACAATGGTCCCAGCTGCCTTGAGATCATTACAAGTTCCCCCCGTGTAGTTCTAGGCTGATCCTTCCTCATGATCCTGGATACACCACGAGGTGAGAATTTGAATGGAGCCCAAGTTCGATGTGGTTGACAGTCATTTTATGTTTTTTCCATTTTCTTACTATTGCACCTACAGTTGTCTCCTTCCCATCCAGTGTCTGATTTATGGTTTTGTAGCCCATTCCAACCTTGTGAACGTCTAGGATCTTTGCCCTGACATCCTTAGAAAGCTCTTTGCTCTTACCCATGTTGTAGAGGTTATTTTTCTCTTAAAAATGCAAATACATTTACGGTATATAAAATTTAGACAATGAGATTTTCTGGATTTTATTTTTGATATCCTATCTCTCACTGTTAAAATTAACCTACCCTTAAAATTATAAACTGTTCATGTTTTTGTCAGTGGGCAAATGTACAAAATCAGCAAAGTATTGAATCAGCAAGGGATCAAATAATTTTCTTCACTGTAATTGCATTGTAGCAGGCGTCTTCATAGCAAGGCATTTCTTTGTATGCATTTAAGTGTTGTAATGTCTTTTTGTCATTAATAAAATTGGTCTTTTATTATCAAGTAGTGGTTTACTCAGTTTCATGCAAGATCTTTTAACTTTGTTAGCCAATTATATCAATGCTGACAATCTAAATCAGAAAGTTCAATCAGTATTTCCCTGGTAAGCCTGGTCCTAAGTGTTCTAGGGCCCCTCATAAAAGATGAAGTACTGTAGCTACTCCACCTCGACCTTCTGTCTCTTCCCCATTATCCCGTAGAATGTGAGTCCGTAAGGATAGGGTCCTCTCCCCTCTGTACCAGTCTGTCATTGTTAATTTGTTCACTGTAAACTATATCTATAATTTTGTATGTAACCCCTCTCATGTACAGCACCATGGAATTAATGGTACTATATAAATAAATAATAAGAATCTGTGCATGTTACTGTTCCCTTTGTTTCTGCTTCGACTGCTTGGCAGTGCCACACCTTTATTGCAAGGACGGCTGCTTTCACATAACGATTTTCGGTCATCCGATTGTATCCGTTTCAAAACGGATACAATCGGATCCGAAATCGGACCCCATGTTCCCCTATGGGAATCGGATGGGATAGGATGTGCCACTATTGGCATCCGATTTTGGCACCATCCGATCCCATCCGATGTAATCACGGGCACAAAATCGCAGCCTGCTACGATTTTGTGTCCGTGACTCACATCGGACAGCCTCGGATCACTGCTGATCTGAGGCTGATCCTAGTGCCCACAGCATAGGAGCCTATGGACATCGGATCCGAGCTCACCTCAGATCCGATGTCGGCTCCGTATCTCCCTGTCTTTCCCTGCTCTGCTCCTCCATCTTCTTCCCTCTCCTATTCTATATGATGTGCCCCCGCTATTCTTTGCTGTGTCCCCCGCTTCTCTATCCTCCTCAATCCCTATCCTGTCCCCTATCCTGTCCCCTGTCCTCTCCCTGGGTGTAAAAAAATAAAAAAACTCCTCCGGGAGTATACATCACCTCTCACCGCTCCCACGCTGCAGCACGATCAGGGCTAAAGGACCTGTGATGATGTCAGAGTCACATGACCCGGTCAGCTGACGGGTCATGTGACCGGGTCTCTTACATCATCACAGGCTCTTCTGCCCTGATCGTGCTGCAGCGTGGGAGCGGTGAGAGGTGATGTATACTCCCGGAGGAGTTTTTTTATTTTTTTACACCCAGGGAGAGGACAGGGGACAGGATAGGTATAGATGAGGATAGAGAAGCGGGGGACACAGCAAAGAATAGCGGGGGCACATCATATAGAATAGGAGAGGGAAGAAGATGGAGGAGGCAGGAGTAGGGAGAGACAGGGGACCGCAGGATCCACACAGATCCTGCAGATCGGATGGCTATTTGCCATCCGATTGCAGGGATCCGTATGGATCCGTGCCTGTCCGTGGGATCCCCCTTCAAAGTCGGATCCCACGGACAGGCACAAAATCGTTATGTGAAACCAGCCTAATGCATAACATCAGTCCAGTTTTATTCCTGGAGCTATTGGTGCAACTAGATTAGGGAACAATGGGGTTGTCAGTGGTTGATTACTCCTTTTTGAAATCCCTGGGCTGGGCTACCTGCTGTTTAAACCCCTGTGTCTCTGACTTCCATTGCCAGTTAATTAGTTTTGTTTCCTGGTTTATGCTAGTTCTTGCATGTGTGGTGTCCTGTTTCCTCCTGTTTACCGACCTGTGCATACATTTTGAACATCCTTTTGTTCCAATCTGTTCCAGACCTGTCCAGGTTGTTCTTGATGTGACCTCTTATCTTTGAGTCTGCTTGACGATCCTTCTTGCAGTTGGTTTGCTCCTCCAGTTGGCAGACTTCTGTGGAAATAATGCACTGGACTCCATTATAAGACCAGATTCCTGTACAGGGGATAAAGGGTGAAGGTAGGAGTTCTTCATGAATCTGCCAGATATGTGCCAAGTCTGTCCAAAACATTTTTTTTTATCTTGTGGCCTATGACAGATGTGACAGGAACACTGTGAAGATGGTTATTAGGAAGTAGATTAAATTTGGCACAACAGTGACCTTACCTAGAATTGGACATCCCACAAAAATTGATGAAAATATTAAAAGAAAATTGGTCTGGAAGGCTGGCAAAAAAGCCCAGAAAAGCATTAAAGGAGCTACAGGAATTTCTGGCAAGTATTGCCTGTAAGAACAATCACTTGTATTCCTCATATGTCTGTCCTGTGGGATGGGCCGGAAAATTGGAAGCCTTTTCTTATAAAGAAAAACCTCCAAACCAGGCTTTGTTTTGCTAAAACCTAAGTCTGCCAAAGCCATGTGGGAAAATATGTTCTGGTCTGACGAGACCAAAGTTGAATTCTTTTTTTATCCCAAAAAATGAGTATCTCTGAGATCACACACACCTCCTCTCCCCTCCTTTCTGCTCTGCAATGAATCATGCAGCATAACAGATCACAGAAAGGCAGGGCTGTGTAGTGATGCATAAATATTCATTCCTTGGGGAGTGAGCAGCAGAGAGCTCACTGTGATTGACAGATGGAATAAATCTTTTTGTTTTAAGTTTACAGAGGATAAGAGGGAAGGATAAATAATAGAAATACATGAATAGAGAGAGCTTAGAGAAAGGAAATAGAAAATTATATCAGTTACATGTGGATATTTGACCTAATAGATTCCCTTTAACTGCACCTACCATGCTGAATCCTCCCAATAAGTTGATATATTGCATTAGAAAATTTAGATACAATGAATACATGTTTCTTACAAAAAAAAAACAAAGACTAGTAAAAATCAATTTTTGATTATGCCCGTTTAAGCCCTTGAAATATCTTGATGGACCCTTTTAAAGATAGCACTTCAAGGGAACTAACCCTTCCAAACCGAACCAAAATATCTTTTTCCTCAATCCAGCATTGAATATTACAACTGAGGGTACCGTCACACGAGGTGACATCACCGGAGATATCGGTGGCGATGGGCGAGAGCGCGCACATTTTTGGCGCCCCGCCTGCGTCGCCGTCGCATGTTTACATGCGGCGATACCTCTGGCAATGCACCGGCGATCTTACATGCGCCATCGCCGCTGGGTTGTCCAAAAACCCCAGCAACGATTCTGTAACATGGGAGCCTATGGCTCCCATCGCCTGTAAGATCGCCATCCCCCTGTTACATGGGGCGATGTATACACATCACCCCATAGTGCTGGCCTGGTTTCAGAGCAGTGCTGAGAAACCAGGCGACCACTCAAAGGTGTCGCCATCACCTATTTACATTAGGCGACGCACAGGCCATGTCGGCGGCCATAGGCTATTTTCCTGCATCGCCTATAAAATCGCTGCCGATATGGCCTCGTGTGATGGTACCCTAAAGGTACATTAGTGCTTTCAGCATGCTAGTGCCTGTATGGTCCTGGCTTTACTTACCAGACAAAAATCCTGCTGGTTGGTTAACTTTAAGAGCTTTAGAATCTGGCACCGTTACATGCTCCAATTATGTCACCTCTTCAATCCACATTGTAAGAAACCTGTATTTCCACTTATTACATAAAACAAACAGTGCAAACCTTTAGCAACAATGACATTATTGAAAACAGATTCAACCTGACCTGTGCTTTCCTTTTTTTTTAAACTGCACAAAAAAACAAAAAGGTTGCCATAGATTTTTATTATTATTAATAATATTAATAATAATAATACTCTTTTCTATTGCACCAACATATTCTTCAGCACAGATATTGTAGAGTAAACACATTAAGCAACAAATACCAAGAGAAGTGAGGGCCTGCTTGTAAGCTTACAGTCTATGAGGAAATAGGGGAGACACAAAAGGTAAAATTATAAAAGTGCCTTATATTGTATGGTTCAGCCATCAATATAATAAATAGGGTCATGAAATAATATTGCATGAACCAGACACTGTGTGTACACGAACAGGTACAGAGTGCTATTATATAAATGGAGGATGTGTAAACAGATGATACAAGGACCAGCTTTGGACACAAATTTTGTAAGGACAAAATTTGAATACTTAAAGGGATCCTGTCACCCCCAAAACACCTCTAAAGCTATTAAAAGCTGTCCCTAGAGCATATTAACACTTTCCCTACACTCCTTTTAGCTCCTAAATGCACATAGTCAAAGTGAATAAAAACGTTATTATAGTACCTCATTACTGATGATAATGAGTGACTATGGTATTCATAGTCACTCATCCAGGCTGCCCCTCTTCATCAAATCACGCCTGAATAGGCGTGCTCTACATCCCAGATTCAAATTCGCGCCTACCTGCACGCCTCCCCGCTGTGCCCTGTGTCGTCCGAGGCTGCAGTGTGGCTGGGTGACGCGATCCGCGTCATTCCCGGCGCCGGGTGACGTATTTACACCCGCGCCGCGCTGTCAGCTTCAAAATGCGCAATGCGCATGCGTGCCGCGCTGTCAGCTTCAAAATGCGCAATGCGCATGCGCAGTGCGCATTTTGAAGCTGACAGCGCGGTGCGGGTGTAAATACGTCACCCGGCGCCGGGAATGACGCGGATCGCGTCACCCAGCCACACTGCAGCCTCGGACGACACAGGGCACAGCGGGGAGGCGTGCAGGGAGGCGCGAATTTGAATCTGAGATGTAGATCACGCCTATTCAGGCGTGATATGATGGAGAGGGGCAGCCTGGATGAGTGACTATGAATACCATAGTCACTCATTATCATCAGTAATGAGGTACTATAATAACGTTTTTATTCACTTTGACTATGTGCATTTAGGAGGTAAAAGGAGTGTAGGGAAAGTGTTAATATGCTCTAGGGACAGCTTTTAATAGCTTTAGAGGTGTTTTGTGGGTGACAGGATCCCTTTAAATGAGTGGGTATTGGGAATTCATCAAATTGACTTGGGCAGTGCATTCCAGAGCATTGGTGCAGATTGTGAGGTCTTGGAGATGGGAGTGGGAGGTTCTGATTATCTAAGGCTGCCTTCACATTAGCGTTTGCCGCCGCAGCGTATGATGCGCATGCGTATCCGCAAGGCAATATACATACATACGCAGTCAAACGCACGTTTTTTTTATATGCAAGTGCATCCAAAATCCTATTAAAAAACACAGCGTTTCCTTGCGTATGCATGCGTTTATGCATCCGCATGCGTTTATTCTCATGGGTGGAGAGTGGGCGTCTACCTTTAAACCTTTTCTGGGCATGCGCACTATGCTGTCCGCATGCGTCCCAAAACAAGTCATACACAATGTGTTGGTTAGTCTTGCGTATCCATAGACAGCAATGCTAATAATATCCGCAGGTGTCCGCATGCGGATGGTTGCGGATTTTTCATACTCCAAAAAATGCAACATGCTGCGTCCCGGGTGCGGACGCTGGACCCCGGAAGGAGCAGATATCGTCCGCATCCGCACCCGAACGCAGCATACGCTGCCAAACGCAGGCACTATGCGTTCCTATGTTAAACATAGGAACGCAGTGCGCATGCGTTTGACTGAGTATGGGAACGCAGCATAAGCTGCGTTCACATACGCTAATGTGAAGGCAGCCTAAAAACATTAATTTTAGGACATTTTAGGATGTACCCAACATAAGCAGCATGGGCGCATTTTCTGAAGCCATGTCTACTCTCTGCTGAATAGGAGCTTTTCATAACATTGCTGCTGGCTTGCATGCCTGAAGACTTTGAGAGAAGGTGCGCCTGCTTCATCTCATTTTTATCATTATTTATGTAGCGCCATTAGATTCTGTGGCGTTTACAAATGGAAAGGGCAGACGAGCACTAGTACAATATGTATGGACAATCAAATCAAACAGGTACAGGAGGGGAGAGGACCCTGTCCACGAGGGCTCACAAATATTCCCAAATACTCTAAAGTGCACATTACTGCTGCATGCACTGGTCTCCCACAATTTGCATAAAGTATGTATGTGACAGACTGGCAGTGCTAGGCAGCAGTACTCTGTATCTAAGTGCAGGGGGCCATAATATTAATTATTTAAACTTGTGATTACAATGGGGGGCATGGGAGTGGATTGAAGTTACATGGGGCAAATGCCCCTGCACACTGGCACACGGGTGTACAGAGCAGGCTCACGGGGTTAGCTTGCGCCAGGCTCTGCAGATAATGCCCATGTTACAGCCAGAACACATGTTCACAAATTGTTAACCTGTTAAATGTCACGGTCTAACAGACAGCGGCATTTAACGCATGCCTGCATGGGGGTGCAACATCCTATGCACGCATCGGCACACTTCTGATGCAATCGCCCATGGGTTTCTATGACAACTGGGGGTATGTGGAAGAGCCCTGTGCCTTTCATTATGGAGCCAGCTTGAAACCCTGCCTGTGGCTACAAAGAAGACTGATTCTTACTAAACAATCAGATGATCACAGGTCATAATTTCCTATAGGGACTATAAAGTGCAGTGAGAAGTAAAAATAAATTGTTGGAATCATCCCTCTTCTCCCCTATCCAAAAAAAAAAAAACACATGGTGTTGCCATGTTCAGAAAAGTCTGATCTATCAAGATGTAAAAATAATTAACTCAACTGGTAGACATGGTAGACACCTGTGCTTGTTCTATTCAAGTTGGGTCTGTTCACTTCCTGCCAAGTGCTGTGTTGGATTTGTTTTTTGGCTGCATGTGGTAAATTATTTAATGCTGCCTTTTTGAGTAGCTTTTGGAGTAGTTTTTGAGTATGCAGCTAGATATTAACCCTTTCATGACCTATGACATATATTTACGTCATATGTCATGCCCTGCTTTTTGATGTGGTCTCTGAGACAGAGAGCATATCTTTCCATGCACATGTCATCCACTGATCAGATCAGCTGACATGCCACCAAAGTTGGTGGGTAGACTGGAGATCCACCACTATAAACTAGTTAAATCCAGCAGGAATAAACACATACCGGCAGGGAGTACGTCATTCCTTCCCACCATGTCACACATGTGATGTGATCACGTGTCGCCGATGTGTCATCATGACAGTCAAGGGTCAGCTGATGAATCGGTTTCTGTCGTGACGAACTTACTTTGAACACTTGAGTGTGCTGGTATTTACAGGAGATTGGCATTCCTGGTGTACAGAGCAATGTACAGCAGAGGGGCGAGAAGATGATCGCAGCTTGATGTCATCTAAGGCAGAGGTCCCCAACTCCAGGCCTCAAGGCCCGCCAACAGTGCAGGTTTTCAGGATTTCCTTAGTATTGCACAGGTGCTAATGTGATCATCTGCACAGGTAATGATTCCAAGCCCTGTGCAATACTAAGGAGATCCTGAAAACCTGCACTGTTGGTGGGCCTTGAGGCCTGGAGTTGGGGACCTCTGATCTAAGGGACTAGTTTAAACAGTATAAAGTGAAAAAAGAAATTAAAAAAGAAAAACTCAAAAGTTCAGATCACCCCTTTTTAACCCCCTTAAAAATAAATAAAACACACATTTGGTATCACCGCATTCAGAAGTGTCCGATCTATCACAATTTAAAAAATTATTGATCGGTAAACAGTGTCATGAAAAATAATTCAAAATGCTGCTGCAATCTTGCAATCTTGCAAAATTGAGAACATTGCAGTTCTCGGAAAATGGCGACAAAAACACAATTTTTTGGCCCAATTTCTGAATTATTTTTTATTCCCCAACAGTTACGGTAAGTAAAATGAAAAAATAATAAGAAAAAAAAACACCACACGCTGTACAGGTTTGGTATTTACAAACTCGTACTGACCTGGGAATTATACTGCCTGGTCATTTTTACTATATAGTAAACATGGTAAATAAAAATAAAAAAATAAAAAACAACATTTGTGGAATTGCACCGCATTAGGAATGTGTTTCCCATTTTCTAGTACACTATATTGTAAAATTAATGGTTTTATTCAAAAGTACAACTTGTCCCACAAAAAACAAGCCCCATATGGCTATGTCGATGGACACATTTCAAAAGTTAAGGCTCTTGGAGGAAGGGAAGTTAAAAACTAAAATGGAAAAGTTGCAGAGTGGTGGAGGAGCTATAATTTCTAAACCTTTACTGTAACTAGGATGTGAATACCCTCAAATTAAAACTCAAGAGTCTGCACTTTAAGCCCATATCCAATACGTAAAGCTGAGTGTATGTATGTCCACTAAAGGAATCTGCACCATTGTATCTACAATTACAAAATGTTGCATTTCTGATGTATCCTCGGACACGTTCCAATAAGTCATCAAAGCTTGCAGCACTCATTCGCATATAATCATGAAACTTCTTGGGGTCCCTGAGAAGCTCCATGTACATGGTTGTAAATACACCACGTGTCTCTCTTAGAAAAGTTATAGGGTGTAGCCAAAGTCACCGCCTTCTTCTCCATTCCTTATCATGTGTATGGTAACAGCTACCAAACGTCCCAGTTCATAAGAGACATCCACGTAGAAACAAAAAGCCTCCAAGTGACAGAGCTATTTTGCAGATTGATGTAAAAACACTCTATATATAGTTTTCATACGACAAGCCGACTAGGGGCGTTTACCAAAACTTTCATTTTTCACCTGATCCATCAAAACCATGCAATACCTGATGCAACCAAATGCTACCGCACCAATATTATTTCTGGGTCAGCCAGATCAGGAATAATACTGATGCGGTAGCATCCAGTTGCCTCAGGTTTTACAATTTAAAATGGATGCAGGTGGATGTGGCTTCCGCCGGATTAAAAAAGATGCTAGTAGTGAAACCAGCCCTTTTTTTTTTAGAATGAGCCATCTTATGGCTTGTTTTTTGTGGGACAGTGTGCCGTTTTCGGTCATACTATTTATTTTTTTTCTCAACAAATTTTATTTAACTTTTTTGTTACTATTTCACTGAGTCCCACCAAGATACACAAATATTTTTAGGCTGATCACCTGGTGTATAGTAGGATATTACAGGCCACCTTATCCTGGGGTCATTAGATGACCTCAGGGTACCATTACAATGATAGATACACACAATTACCATTGCAGGGAGGCAATCCTGCCAAATTATTATTATTATGTATTCATATAGCGCCATTAGATTCCATGTCGCTTTACATATGAAGTGGTGAGAACAAGGACAAATACAATACAGTTGTGGCCAAAAGTATTGACACCCCTGCAATTCTGTCAGGTAATACTCAGTTTCTTCCTGAAAATGATTGCAATCACAAATTCTTTGGTATTATTATCTTCATTTAATTTGTCTTCAATGAAAAAACACAAAAAGAATTGTCCTAAAACCAAATTGGATATAATTCTACACCAAACATAAAAAAGGGGTGGACAAAAGTATTGGCACTGTTAGAAAAATCATGTGATGCTTCTCTAATTTGTGTAATTAACAGCACCTGTAACTTACCTGTGGCACTTAACAGGTGTTGGCCACAACTAAATCACATTTGCAGCCAGTTGACATGGATTAAAGTTGACTCAACCTCTGTCTTGTGACCTTGTGTGTACCACATTGAGCATGGAGAAAAGAAAGAAGACCAAAGAACTGTCTGAGGACTTGAGAAACCAAATTGTGAGGAAGCATGAGCAATCTCAAGGCTACAAGTCCATCTCCAAAGACCTGAATGTTCTTGTGTCTACCGTGCGAAGTTTAAAGCCCATGGCACTGTAGCTAACCTCCCTAGATGTGGACGGAAAAGAAAAATTGACAAGAGATTTCAACGCAAGATTGTGCGGATGGTGGATAAAGAACCTCGACTAACATCAATCAAGTTCAAGCTGCCCTGCAGTCCGAGGGTACAACAGTGTCAACCCGTAACTATCCGTCGGCGTCTGAATGAAAAGGGACTGTATGGTAGGAGACCCAGGAAGACCCACTTCTTACCCCGAGACATCAATAATCCAAGCTGGAGTTTGCCAAAACTTACCTGAGAAAGCCTAAAACGTTTTGGAAACATGCAAAAAAATCAAATAGATGGTTGCGCCACACTGCAAATTAGGGGTATAAATTCCCGTTACACTGTACGTATCACTCACCTAAGTTGGTTGTGCCCTCTGCACAATTTAGATTAGCCGCAAGTAGGTGAGATTTTTTATGCAGGATCCCTGTCTTCATCTATTGCCTGTCTCCCCTTTTCACCCAGGTCTGTGCTCCGTCTCTCACACGTGCACCATCCGTGCACATGCAGGGGCCAGGTTTCTGTTTTCTTCAGCAAGTCCTCTCCCAGAGCTGCTCGTACCACTCTCCCCAACGGGAGAAAGGAACGTAGTGCAATAATAAATGTGGTATATAGAAATGAGCGCTAGGGATAATGGAACAAGCCGAACGCTTTTGTAGACATTACCTATAAGTTTATTACGATAAACACAGTACAGGTCCTTCTCCCACAACGCGTTTCGACGCTACATGCGTCTTCCTCAAGTGGATACTGGACCTCTATATCCTATCTCTTTACCAATCATTGTACAAAGGTGTGTTTTTTTTTTTTTTTTCTTCTCCTTCCACTCTCCCTTCACAGCCCTGTTAACCTAATCTTCTGTGTAAACCTAAATAACCTTACCTGCCATACAGTCTATATTATTAAATATCTATAGTTCATGCTTAAAATCCTTTGAATTAGATCAAAGATACATTATAATCACATTAAAATTACATTAAAAATATATTAAACCAAATATTAAAATAATAAAATCATAAAATAATAAAATCACATTTGACATATAAAAACATATTCATCATATAAAATTACCCCTTACTTCAAGTGTTCTCTAACCCATCTGGCCACTCCACACACACCAACCCATCCGCCCAACCTCCGAACAACCCGCCGGCCGCAGCGAAACGACGGACACACCGCTCCATTTTGTGACTGTGTGCAGTGGGGTGGTGTGTCCGTCGTTTCGCTGCGGCCGGCGGGTTGGTCGGAGGTTGGGCGGATGGGTTGGTGCATGTGGAGTGGCCAGATGGGTTAGAGAACACTTGAAGTAAGGGGTAATTTTATATGATGAATATGTTTTTATATGTCAAATGTGATTTTATTATTTTATGATTTTATTATTTTAATATTTGGTTTAATATATTTTTAATGTAATTTTAATGTGATTATAATGTATCTTTGATGTAATTCAAAGGATTTTAAGCATGAACTATAGATATTTAATAATATAGACTGTATGGCAGGTAAGGTTATTTAGGTTTACACAGAAGATTAGGTTAACAGGGTGTGAAGGGAGAGTGGAAGGAGAAGAAAAAAAAAAAAAAACACACACCTTTGTACAATGATTGGTAAAGAGATAGGATATAGAGGTCCAGTATCCACTTGAGGAAGACGCATGTAGCGTCGAAACGCGTTGTGGGAGAAGGACCTGTACTGTGTTTATCGTAATAAACCTACAGGTTATGTCTACAAAAGCGTTCGGCTTGTTCCATTATCCCTAGCGCTCATTTCTATATACCACATTTATTATTGTAAAACATTTTGGAAGAATGTTCTCTGATCAGATGAGACAAAAGTAGAGCTTTTTGGGCAAAGGCATCAACATAGAGTTTACAGGAGAAAAAAAGAGGCATTCAAAGAAAAGAACACTGGTCCCTACAGTCAAACATGGGGAGGTTCCTGATGTTTTGGGGTTGCTTTGCTGCCTCTGGCACTGGACGCTTGACTGTGTGCATGGCATTATGAAGTCTAAAGACTACCAACAAATTTTGCAGCATAATGTAGAGGCCTAGTGTGAGAAAGCTGGGTCTCCCTCAGAGGTCATGGGTCTTCCAGCAGGACAATGACCCAAAACACACTTCAGAGAGCACTAGAAAATGGTTTGAGAGAAAGCACTGGAGACTTCTAAGGTGGCCAGCAATGAGTCCAGACCTGAATCCCATAGAATACCTGTGGAGAGATCTAAAAATGGCAGTTTGGAGAAGGCACCCTTCAAATTCAGGGACCTGGAGCAGTTTGCCCAAGAAGAATGGTCTAAAATTCCAACAGAGCATTGTAAGAAACTCATTGATGGTTACCGGAAGTGGTTGATCACAGTTATTTTGGCTAAAGGTTGTGCAACCAAGTATTAGGCTGAGGGTGCCAATACTTTTGTCTGGCCCATTTTTGGAGTTTTGTGTGAAATGATCAATGTTTTGCTTTTTGCTTCATTCTCTTTTGTGATTTTTCATTGAAGACAAATTAAATGAAGATAATAATACGAAAGAATTTGTGATTGGAGATGGTCTTTGGAGATGGACTTATAGCCTTGAGATTGCTCATGCTTCCTCACAATTTGGTTTATCAAGTCCTCAGACAGTTCTTAGGTCTTCCTTCTTTTCTCCATGCTCAATGTGGTACACACAAGGTCACAGGACAGAGGTTGAGTCAACTTTAATCCATGTCAACTGGCTGCAAGTGTGATTTAGTTGTGGCCAACACCTGTTAAGTGCCACAGGTAAGTTACAGGTGCTGTTAATTACACAATTAGAGAAGCATCACATGATTTTTCTAACAGTGCCAATACTTTTGTCCACCCCTTTTTTATGTTTGGTGTAGAATTATATCCAATTTGGCTTTAGGACAATTCTTTTTGTGTTTTTTCATTGAAGACTAATTAAATGAAGATAATAATACCAAAGAATTTGTGATTGCAATCATTTTCAGGAAGAAACTGAGTATTATCTGACAGAATTTCAGGGGTGTCAATACTTTTGGCTACAACTGTATGTATGAACAATCAAGTCTTTGCAATGCACAGCGAATACAGTATATAAAGACAAACAAGTCTTGCAGATACATGAGGGGAGAGGACCCTGTCCACGACAGCTCACAGTCTATGAGGATTGGGAAAGGAAACAATAGGAGGGGAAAGCAAAGAATGTGTGACAGTGTGGAGACCAGGTCTCAACGTAGCTTGTAGGCTTATTGGAAGAGGTGAGTCTTCAGGTTTCGTTTGAAGATCCCAAGGGTAGGCAAGTGTCAGATATGTTGGGGGAGAGAGTTCCAGAGTATGGGGGAGGCATGGGAGAAGTCCTGTATGCGGTTGTGAGAGGATGAGATAAGGGGGGAGCAGAGATGGAGCTCTTGGGAGGATCGCAGGTTGCGTGCCAGCAGGTATCGGGAGACCATGTTGGAGATGTATGGGGGTGAAAGGTAGTGGATCGCTTTGTATGTCAGGGTTAGGATTGTAAATCGGGATCTCTGGGGGAGGGGGACCAGTGAAGGGCTTGGCGGAGGGGGGACACCGGGGAGTAGCGGGAAGACAGGTGGATTAGTCATGCAGCGGACTTAAGGATAGAATGGAGAGGTGCAAGGGAGGAAGCAGGGAGGCTGGTGAGCAGGAGGTTGCAGTAGTCAAGGTGGGAGATGATGAGAGCATGAATAAGAGTTTTTGCAGTGTCGTGATCAAGGAAAGAGCAAATCCTGGAAATGTTCTTGAGCTGAAGTTGGTAGGAGTTGGCAAGGGCATGGATGTGAGGATCGAAGGAGAGGTAGGAGTTAAAAGTAACCCCAGGTCACTTGGCGTGGGGGACTGGGGAGAGTGAGCAGTCGTTGAAGATGGATAGGTCGGTAGAGGGGGAGAGCGACTTGGGGGGAAGACTATAAACTCAGTTTTGTCCATATTTAGTTTGAGGAAGCGAGCAGAGAAGAAGGAGGAGATGGCAGACAGGCATTGTGGAATTTTGGATAGTAGGGAGGTGATGTCGGGCCCAGAGAGGTAGATCTGGGTGTCGTCGGCATAGAGATGGTACTGGAGGCTGTGGGACTCAATGTGTTGACATAGGCTGAGGGTGTAGATGGATAAGAGTAGTGGTCGCAGAACCAAGCCTTGGGGGATGCCGACAGATAGGGGGTAGGATGAGGTGGAGGTGTGGGAGTGGGTGACGCTGAATGTTCGGTCCGTTAGGTATGAGGAGGGCAAGGTCAGAGATGCTGAGAGATTCCAGGATCTGAAGTAGGAGGGAGTGGTCGACAGTGTCGAAGGCGGCAGATAGGTCAAGGAGGAGGAGGACAGAGTAGTGTCGCTTGCTCTTCACGGTCAATAGGTTGTTGGTGACTTTGGTTAGGGCTGTTTCACTGGAGTGAGGAGGTTGGAAACCGGATTGTCAAAAAGGGAGCAGGTGGAAAGGTGGGAGGACTGTTCAGAATGGACGTGTTGTTCAAGCAGTTTTGATGCGAAGGGGAGAAGAGATATGGGGCGATAGTTTGAGACAGATGATGCGTCAAGGGAGGGTTTTTTGAGGATGGGTGTGATCAAGGCATGTTTGAAGGATGAGGGGAAGATGCCAGTGGTGAGTGATAGGTTGAAGAGATGGGATAGGGCAGGGATGAGGACTGTGGTGAGGTTTGGGATGAGGTGAGAGGGGAGTGGATCGAAGGCACAGGTGGTTAGATGTGATCATGACAGGAGGTAGGAAAGTTGATCTACTGTCACGATGGAAAAGCTTCCTTTGGATGAAGAGGTTTGGCGATAAGGGGGGGGGGGGGGGAACAGTGGGTCAAAGAGTTCTCTGATTCTGTCGATCTTTTTTTGAAGAAGGCTGTGAAGTTGTCGGCAGAGATGAGGGGGGAAAGAGGAAGTGTCGGGGGACGGAGTAGAGAGTTGAAAGTTTTGAATAGTTGTTTGGGGCTGTGGGACAATGCCTTAATTAAAGAAGAGAAATAGGTTTGTTTTGCGGCAGTGAGTTAATTCTTGAAGTTGGAGAGGGATTGTTTATACGTGGCGAAGTGCACCGTGGAGTGGAATTTCTTCTGCCTCCGTTCGGCCACCGTGGACGCCCGACGTAGTTCTTTAGTGAGGGTGGTGAGCCAGGGTTGCTGCTTGTGCGGGTTGTGGTATGTGTGAGGGGGGCAGCCTGATCGAGGGCCGTAGTCCTTGTGGTGTTATAGAGGGTGTCAGGTGAGAAGACAAGGTCTGTGAGAGAGAGGAGGGAAGAAATGAGGAATCAATAAGTTTAAGGTTTCTGCAGGAACGACTGAGTTTCTGGAGAGGGGAGCATGGTGGGGGGGGGGAGAGTGAAGAGAAAGTCAACAGTTTGTGGTCAGATAGGGGGAGGGGGAGTTTGAGAGTCAATGAGGGAACAGAGGTGGGTGAAGATAAGGTCAAGCGTATGGCCATCCTTATGAGTGGTTGAGGAGGACCATTGGAACCCAAAGGAGGTGGTCAATGACAGGAATCTACAGGCAGCGGAGTGGGGGGTGTCAATGAGGATGTTGAAGTCGACACATGATGATAGTGGGGATGTCAGACGAAAGGAAGTGGAGAAGCCAAGTGGTGAAATGGTTGAGAAAGGTGGGGGTAGATCCTGGGGGGCGGTAGATGACTACCAGCTGAAGGCTGCAGGGGGAGAAGATGTGGACGGAGTGCACTTTGAAGGAGGGGAAGGAGGTAGAGGCCGGCAGTGTAATTGGGGTGAAGGAGCAGCTGTCGGACAGGAGTATGCCGACTCCTCCGCTGTGGGTGTTGCTTGTGAGGCGCCCCTGCGGCTAGACGCCACAGGGAAGTATTACACTGTGACTAAAATGTGTTTTCTTTTCTCCTGTAAAGTTGTCAGTTCGGGGTTAAACCTTATGGAGTCTGTACTTACACCCACTTAGGACCACACCACTTAGAATAGGGGGGCCGGTAATTTAGTAGGTCCCAGAAGGGTGGGGGTGGAGCCTAGGATAGAGGAGAAAGAGGAAAGCTTAGTTTACCTCAGACGGTGCTGGGAAGGCAGGCAGGTAAGTCAGGCCTGACAGCCCAGCTGAAAGGAGGGAGCCCCATGTTTAAGTGGGGGCCCAGGACAGCAGGCAACGGACCAGGACTGGTTGGAGCCGGTTGGTCGCGTTGAGGGAACACCGGCAACGCAGGAAGCCGAGGCAGATAGCAGTTCAGTTCTATCTGCAAACTGACAATAGAAACCAATCAGGACTGAGAACCGGTTCAGGACACTAGAAGACATTATAAGGGACAGGCAGAATTCCGGTGGCGGAGGCTTTGCTTACTTGGGCCCCATCCATACTGGTAGAGCACAGACCTTGTCTTCTATACACAGACCGTGGGACTGGTGGGAGAGCTCTGCGAGGGTGGTAGAAGTGAGGAAGAAAGGAGACCCTGAAGACAAAGACAGAGAACATCTACTGTAGAGACTCCATAAGGGGAACCTGAGCTGGCAACATCACCCTGCAAACCAAATTGTACCGTGTTCCGTTTTACCATCTGCCGTACCTAGTAAAGTGGAATTAAACTTGAACTGGTTTCCGTTATTCTTCCCGCAGGTGCTCGGAGGGCTCAGCATCAGCAGCAGCTCAGCAGAGGGGTAAGAACTGCAACACCATTCAGCACTACAACTCCCCTCATCCACAATTACTATCACGCTGCCCTGAGGTAATAGCTCCACCTGTAGGGAGCTGCAACACACTCTGCTGCACCCACCATCATCTCAGCGCCAGCTTGCAGCGCCAGTACCAGTTTACCGGGAACTACAGGTGGCGTCACAATCCCCTGTAAATAACCCCTTCCCCCATCATCAACATCTCCTCAAATGATCACCAGGGCACGGCACCGGGATTCCGTCCACCCATGACTCCCTATTCAGCAGACCCGGTTTCCGAGTACCCCCCTAGCCCTGGCCGCATCACTTGGCGGTGGTATGTGAGAAAGGGTGAGTGCGCCATACGAGAGTGCAGCAGGGGAGGCTGTGTCAGAGGTGGTAAGCCATGTTTCGGTGATGTCCAGGAATGAGAGTTTGTTGGAGATGAAGAGTTTGTGGGTGAATGAGAGTTTATTGCATACCGAGCGAGCATTCCACAGTGCTCCGGGTAGGGGGAATGGGGGGGGGGATGGGTGAATGGCTATAAGGTTGTGGGGTTGCGAGAGTTTGCAATGGGGGATGGGTATGGGTTGGAGGTGGGAGAGGAGATGTGATGGGGGGACCAGGATTGGGGGAATTGCAGCGAGAGTGTTAGAAGGTGGGAGCAGGAGAGTTTACGAGGTGGGTGTGTGTGTTTGGAGACTAGGGACTTTGTGTAGAGGAAAAGTTCAGAGTAGGAGGTGAGGTGGGTAGGTAGGATGGAGGGAGAGATCACTACAGCCTTTTTGGGTTGAGGGATGAGCACAGTTAGAAAGAAGTGAAGTAGAATGGGAGTGAGGGTGAAAAGAAGGGGAAATATTGTGGGTAGCGGTTATGTATGTAGCTCGTAGAGGTAAGGTAACACAGGGTGGCATGGGCTGGGGAGGTGTGCGGTTCAGGAAGAGGTGAGAAAGGGCAGGTATGAGGTGGAGTAGGGAAGGGGGTGTTGCCAGGGGTCAGGAGAAGGGCGATGGCGAGTGGGGAAGAAGAGTTTGTAGCAGGTGCTGGCCGTGGGGATGGGGTACAGTCAGGCTGAGGTGGTTGGGTAGGGGTGCAGTCAGTCAGCCAGGGACGGGGGTGCAGTCCAGGGTAAGACACAATTCAGGATGAGATGAAGCCAGGAGTATGGTGCAGCCAGGGATGGGATGTAGCCTGGGATGAGATGCAGTCATGGATTTGATGAAGCCAGGGATGAGATGCAGCCAGGAGTGAGATGCAGCCTGGGACGTGATGCAGCCAGGGACGTAGTGTAACCAGGGATGAGGTGCAGCCAGTGATGAGATGCAGCCATGGATGAAATGCAGCCAGGGGTGAGATGCAGCCAGGGGTGAGATGCAGCCAGAGGGTAGGATGCAGCCAGGGGTGAGAAGCAGCCGGGAACGTGATGTAGCAAGGGATGAGATGCAGTCACAGATGAGATGAGATGCAGCCACGGATAAGATGAGATGCAGCTTGGGTGAGATGCAGCCAGGGATGAGATGCAGCTATTGATGAGATGCAGCCGGCGATGAGGTGCAGCCAAGGATGTAATGCACCCAGGAATGTAATGCGCCAGGGATGTAGTGCAGCCAGGGGTCAGAGGCCAGGGATGTAATACAGCCAGCGGTCAAAGGCAGTGTGAGGATGATGGTGGTGTATCCGCACGGGCTGTATGTTGTGGGAGGGCAACAGCAGGAGGGTACTGACCATATGGCCAGGGCAGGGGTCTGTTCAGTCCAGTTAGTGTTTCATTGGTCCACAGTGAAGGCTGGTGGTTCAGGAGATGATCATGGATGAGAGGCACCAGAATGTAGGGGCAGCAGATGGAGGTACCCCATACCTCCGTAAGATCCTCAGACCAGGGAAAATAGTCAGGACTGGGAGGGAGGTGGGGGCAGTGGTGCAGTGGGTCATGCACAGGCCAGCATTTCAGTTGGGAGCCGGGTTCCGCAGGAGGTCGGGGGGGGACAAACCAGCTATTATGAATGGTGGTGCAGCAAGAGGGGGAGGCGGGGAGCCGGTGCCCAGCACTCAACGCAGGTGCCTGCTGTGTTGGCAGTGGGTAGAGCCCCCAGTCACTCCTCCAGGGTCACCGCCGCTGGTTTAGACAGCGATAAAGCAAGGCCCGGTGTCTGGCTCCGGCAGGGGGTGGGGCGTCGCCTCTAAACTTGAGGTCACTGCGGCTCCAACAGCACTCACCTGCTACCAGGGCTTTGGTCCTCAACTGGGCGGGCGCAGCATGGACCTGCTTCGCTCATCCGGCGCTTGGTGTGGGCAGTAGTGGGGTCTCGTGAGCGCTGGGAAGCCCGCAAACTCAGGGATGCAGTATCGGCCTGTTCAGTGGGTCCCCGCATTTTGATGGTGGGGAGCGGCGGGACACCGGCGAATCCCGCTCGCGTTGCCGTGTGGGCTCCCACTCTGGAGGGGAGGAAGCACCCCAGCAGTTGTTGTGGGGACCGGAGTCAAGGCCGGGATGGTTACTGTGGGGGCCGGTGCCAAAGCCGGGTCCATGGGTGCCTCATGGGCGATGGCTTTCACAACCAGCCTTGGTGGACGGCCAGGGGATGGTGGAGCAGGGGTCGATAAGGTGGAATGTGGGCAGTAGCTCAGCAGGCCAGCTGGTGGTCCAGGTGGTGACGGATGGTGAGGAGTGCACAGGAGCACATCCTCACTGCACGGCAGCCATATTGGGACTTTTGACCCACTTAATACTACTTTGTAATTGACAGTGGTATTTAAATGCTTATTCAGCCCCAATGAGTTCCAAAATCAAATTTTCACCTGCAGAATTGCACTGGCGCTATTCACTTATCCCTTGCTGCCATTTTAAAACAGCAGTAAGCAATAAAAAAGCCAAGAAGCCAGCACTGCCTGTGGTTAACATGCAGTACAATAAGTTCATATGCACATATTAATTTCTAAGTGTACTTTAAAATGAGACATTTGGCAAACAATTGATCTATTCTTTGAGCCACCCCACCACTTCCAGGCATTCTCAGATGGGGCAGTCCTACTCTCCTTTTTTTTTTATATACACTGTGCCCTCACGGCCTATGGGGAGGGTGGGGCTGCTGTATGTGTGTACAGTGGCCTAGATCAATCACAATAAACACAGATAGAATGGCACACAAAACCAAGTATGCACGGCAAAAAATGGGGTTCAGCCAAAAACCAATAACAAATAAAAAAAGCCAAAAAGCCTGCGCTGCCTGTGGTTAGCATGCAGTACGAAAAGTGCATATGCACGTAATAATTTCTAATTATACTCTAAAACTGAGACATTTGGCAAATAATTGATCAATTCTTTGAGCCACCCCGCCACTTCATGGCATTCTCTGATGGGGCAGTCTTACTCTACATTTTTTATATACGCTGTGCCATTACAGCCTCCTAAATGCATTAAAAGTAAGACCACATTAAATGCAACACGTACCTGAAGCATTTCTGAACCATTCCCAAGGCACCAGAAGGGCAAGCACAGATAAAGGCCGACCAGGTCCAGACTTGACATCTGGACATTATCAGATCTGACCCCCACACTGGCAGACCAGCAACCATAGAAGCACTGGCTTCTTGGCTTTTTTTTAGCAATAAGTACCCTTAACAGCTGCTGTTTTAAAATGTATTTGGGGTCGTTAAGGCATTAAAGTACCACTCTAGCAGTGTTATTTATTCAGTGCTGGAGTAGCACTTTAAATGGAAGCCACCTGCGCCTAGCCTTATACTTCCCCTCTGGCAGTCTAATTGCTTTTTGGCCACTCTGCTCCGCAATCTTGTGCCTATAATTTCTGACTGGCCGGTTGTCAGAAGTTACATAAACTCTCTTTGCATCTCTATGAGGCCAGATCGAGGGCCTCATAGAGATGCATTGAGTTGTGACCTCTGGTGTACTAACACATCAGTTTTACCATTTAGTGAACATGATGAATTGGAAAATTTTGAATAAAAAAAAAAAACACATTGTGGAATTTCACTTTTTTGAATTTTAATTCCACGTAGAATTTTTTTCTCCATTTTCAAATACGCTATATGGTAAAAAAAAATTATGGCTCTTCGAAGAAGGGGGAAAAAAAAAGTAAGAAAAATGCTCGGGGGTGAAGGGGTTAAATAATTTAACCAAATACTTGGTAGTTACATAATACATGATCTTTACAGACTGTGAAGGTAGCGAGCGGGGACTCGCTTGCTCGTAATGACGCCAACACGTGTATAATTTTCCAAATGTCTACCCGTTTATTTCTCACCAACATCAATAACCGGGTTAGTACATTTAACATTTAACACAAACACGTCACATAATACATTACTTTACATAATACAGTACATCAAATATTACACATATCCCTTTACAGTAACCCAGGACCTGTAACCACGACTCTCTCCCCATTGGAGCTCTAAACCTGCTCCCGTGGTAGCTACGGCCTCCGGCTTACTTACACTATACATCAATACATACGTTACATTACAACTATGACCCCTCCGGGTTCATAACAGGGATTGAGCAACCTGAGTACCGGGTGTGTCATGTATCCCAAGGGGCTCCTTCCTGGATGTGTTTCACCCCACGTCCAGGTCAGAGTCCACCTGGTTCAACCATGGTGTCCCCACTCTAGGAGCCCTTTTTAACCCCTGCTCCTGACCTTTGTTACATACGCCTCAACGGGCCCTGTGGGTCCCAATGGCGGTACCTGCCGCCTGGCTTTAGTCACCCAGCATGATGATATACCATTAACCCGTAGTCAGGATTCCTGCCTGACCGGGACCTTATCATACAAACGTCCATGGATCACACGCATCCTTCCACACGCTCACAGCCCATCCTATAAACATCCATGGACTGTGGCTCTTCTGGGTCCATTACAGGGATTGGCAAACCATAGTACCCGGGAAACTCATCCGTTACCTACTAGGAGCCCTATTACCCCTGTGTCTGGCACCACAGGCACACCCACATCATTAGAGGCCGTGGTTGAGGGATGGGTACCCTCTGCAAGCAGCAGGGCAAGCCTCCCTCTCGTCCCACAGGGACGGATCGGCTCCAATGCATCATCCATACTGGCTGGGTCACTCTCCCCCACAACATTATACGTGGCTGTTACACATAGGCCATCGTCTCGTATTCAGGGCACTGTTACCTAAGCCCTTTCATACGTCTACGGGTCCTTTACCGACTGCCTAGTCGGACCCAATGGCGGTTATGCCCGCCTGGCATTAATCACGCACACAGCTCACTCCGTTACACGGGAACTGCTGTCTTACCGGGCACTGATCCGGTCTCGCTACCTGGGTAACGGGTTGGCCAAGCCTCCCCCACGGGCTCCTTCTGGACGTGTTTCACCCCACGGCCAGTCCAGCGTCGCCAGGTCAGCCACGGCTTCCCCACACCAGGTGCTGTCACGACCCCGGTCCTGGCTACCGGTATGGAGCTAGCATGCTCCCTTCACCATCTCAACATGGCGGTATGGACTCGCACTCCCAGTCCCTCACACAGACTGGCTCTGCTCGGCTCTCTGGCTGGTAATGGACCTCTCAGCATGAGTTCTGGTCTCAGAATGAACCTCTCAGCACGAGTCCTCAGTCACTCAGCTGGCGGCTCTTATCGTGCCTACCACACCCACACTGATTCATCCAGCTGGGCTACTATTCCTCCGGACACACCCACCTGACACACCCACCTGGGCTGTCAGCAATCACTCATTACATTCCTTTCCTCAGGGCTTCCTCGATCTCATGAGCCACTCACTAGTCACATTAAACCTTGTGTTCAAAGTTGGTTCACACAGCATTATCACAGGAAAACCGGCCAGTGTGAACAGGATCATACCCTGATCCTGCATGTGATGCACCCGGCCATGGGGATCATGCCGGCGGTGCCTCACAAGACTAAGAAGCACTAATTTGAAGGGGTTGGGTCTCCATCAAATTTATTTAAGAAATATCATATTTTAAGTATTTTAGTGTAATGCAAAGAAAATGTGTTAGAGTGGCACTAGAGGGCGATCCACCAGTCACATGCTATACACCAATAATGAAAAGGAGGAAAGAACCAGAAAGCATGTACAAATGACCGGGATCAGAGAAACAGACCAATAATTCAAAAAAATTGACAGCTTCCCGGGATGAAGCCGTTTGTTAGAGCGGCAATACGCAGTCCGGTCCTGCGCTATGTGCCCGGTCTCCTGACCTGCTATGGTGACTATAACTATTTTGATTCCTGTCCAGGCACTGGTTTTGCATTGTCCTGGCTTTTGTTTATCCTTCATGTTTTCTCACCCTGCTCAACAGGGTGATTGATTTTTGATGCCTCAGCATTAACATGAACTGACCATTCCTAGTGGTGTCTCTCCTAGACCTGTGTTTTGAGCTCAGAACTTTGTCCTAATTAGCTCCTAGGCAGGACTGAACATTATATGCATTTGTGACTTTCATTCTTGTTACTCCATAGGGACATTAGGTCCTGTACTATACTTTATTACAGGAATCTATGAGTCGATCTCACTGTTTTGTCATTGGTGCAATATATTCTGATTCAATATTAGCTGACTGCATCATCTTTCAACTGGTTTGATGATTGCTATTCATGATTTTCTTGTTTTTGTCAATGCACCTATATTGTCCTGGGAAACTCTTGTTTATGTTCATTCTTTCATGTCACAGGCTTGCCTCTCTGTGAGTCTAGTCACCAGCAGGTCCTAATCAAATATTTAACCCAGTTTGGGTCTCACGATACGCTATTTGATGCTCTGGGCCATAGTTATTGCTGTGTTGGTGTTTCCATCCACATTTAAGTGTTTTTATTTGTTGTTTTGCTCAATCTCTGTATTATTGTTAATAAAGATTTCAAAAAATTTTTGATTGGTTGTTTTCTATCGGTTTGTACATGCTTCTGGTTCTTTCTCTTAAGTTTTGGTATGGGGCTTAGTTCTGCTACATCCCACAAGTATCCACAGCCAATGGAATGATCACAGACACAGTCTCCGGGATAACCGTTGCTTTACTTCAGTCTACTTGGTAGCTATGATCAATATACACTGTGTGAGATTATTAGGCAAATGAGTATTTTGATCAATGATACTTTTTTACATTTGTCTACTCCAAGCTGTATAGGCTTGAGAGCCAACTACTAATTAAGTAATCAGTTGATTGCATCTCTGTAATGAGAGTAGTGTGGTCTAAGACATCAACATCCTATATAAGGTGTGCTAATTATTAGGCAACTTCCTTGGCAAAATGGTCAGAAGAGAGTTTGACGGACTCTGAAAGGTCCAAAATTGTGAGATATAAGAAACAAAAAAGGGGACGCAAATGAGAAGCACCTGAGACATAATTGGTCTATGTGGGTAGCAGTACATCACTTGGTGTTTGTGCGCCTCCGCACAACACCAGTTAACGCCAGGGCTTTAGACCTCCGGACCCCAGGATGTCACGTGCTCAGCGATCCTTTCGGAATCGGACTACGTGACCGGACCGATACACGTCACTGCAAGTTCCCGGGCAAATGGCCCAATCTCCCAAACACAGGTCTTTCGTCCATGGAATGCTCCGTGGTTAAAATAAATCTCCTTCCAAGACTCTGGGCCAGTTTCCCTTCTTATATAAAGCATTTCTGTGTAAAATCCCTTATATCACCTGACAAGATAAGAAAGGTGGGGGACAAGAGGCGCATTAGTGCCTATCATAGCACTAACACAAGTAGGTGAGAAAAGGTTTCACTCACCTATTCGTTGTCCCACACATGGTTAAAAGGCGCTGATAGATAAGGTCCGTATGGCTGCTGTGGACTTCCACCGTCTCACTCGGTAGACGAAATGAGCTCAGGGCATCCTGAGGAAACGCCAGGAGGGCGTTGAAACGCGTTGGATGAATAAAAAGAATAATTTTGGATACGATCACGTAGCGTTATTTACGAGCGGATTTCTTGGCACGGGGACTGTGAACACCTTCCTTTCCCAGAGCTATTCACCATGAGGAAGACAGCTGTAGACTGTCTGAAAATGTAGTGGCATCTAAAAAGGTTTGGATGCTTTAATATAAGATGGTAATCCCTCCTTCAAGCTCATTAGACCACCTTTTATTTAGTTTATATTCAAAATTGTGAGCTGTCTTGCAGAGGGAAGCACAGTCTTGAAATGCCACGTTTGAGCGTGATCACCGGAATCCGCTTCATGCAAATAGCCAACAGGTCGCAAGAAGTGTGTTGGCTAAAGGTGCAAAATTAATGCATGAATTGGGAATCAGCGTGAACTTCAGATGCATTTGCACAGTTTTTGCCATATTTCAGAGTCAAATTACTGAGTATTCAAAAAGCACAGGTGTGCTATACTCAGGGACATGGCAAGATGAGAGGCTGAAAAACGACACCTTTGAACAAGAAATGTGATATGATAAAATCAAGACCAGGCCAAGAATATTTTATGATGATTTTTCAAAGGTTTTATGGATTGATAAAATGAGAGTGATTCATGATGGCCAGTGATGGGTAGAGGGGGATCAGTAAAGGGCAGAGAGCCACTCCACTAGACACCAGCAAGGTGAGTGGGTACTGGTATGGCTGGTATATCAGATGACTTGTGGACCTTTCGGATGAGGATGAGTGAATGCTCAATCCCGACCTACTGCCAGTTCTAAAGACAACTTTTAAGCATGGTACAGAAGAAGTCAGTATCGTTCAAGACAAACATGATTTTCATGCAGGACAATGCTCCATCACATGCATCCAACTTCTCCACAGCATGGCTGGCCAGTAAAGGTCTAAAAGAAGAAAAAATAGACATGGCCCCTTGTTCACCTGATCTGAACCCCATAGAGAACATGTGATCCCTCATAAAATGTGAGATCTACAGGGAGGGAAAACAGTACACCTCTCAGAACAGTGTCTCGGAGGCTGTGGTGGCTGCTGCACGCAATGTTAATCGTAAACAGATCAAACAACTGACAGAATCTATGGATGGAAGGCTGTTGAGTGTGATCATAAAGAAAGGTGGCTATGTTGGTCACAAATTTTGGGGGGTTTTGTTTTTGCATGTCAGAAATATTTATTTCTAAATAATTTGTGCAGTTATATTAGTTTACCTGGTGAAAATAAATAAGTGAGATAGGAATATATTTGGTTTTTATTAAGTTGCCTAATAATTCTGCACAGTAATAGTTACCTGCACAAACAGATATCCTCCTAAGGCGGCCGTCACACGCTTCAATCTTGTGAGCGATATTGTTAGCGATCACATGCACGCGTGATCGCTAACAATATCGTTCACATCATTGGTGAGTGTCACACAGGCAGACTCACCAGCAATGTGGAGCAGCGAGATCGCTGGTAACTATGGTACACATCGGGTTACTAGGGCCACGCCGCGCTTAGTAACCCGACGTTTACCATAGATACCATCTCCCAGCATAGGCTCTGCCACTGGGAGATCGTTCATCTGTGGTGTCACACACCACGATGATGCAGATTGATCAAGCGATTATCGCTTGATTTGAGCTCCGGCTCTCATATCTGCGATGTCATGATCAAGCGATTTTACATTGTAAAATCGCTTGATCGCACGCAGCGATGCACAAACTATATCGCTTAAGCGATCAAAAAGCAGATCGCTTAAGCGATATCGTTCAAGAAATTGATGCGTGTGACGGCCGCCTAAGATAGCCAAATCTAAAAAAAAAACACTCCAACTTCCAAAAATATTAAGCTTTGATATTTGAGTCTTTTGGGTTAATTGAGAACATAGTTGTTGATCAATAATAAAAATAATCCTCTAAAATACAACTTGCCTAATAATTTTGCACACAGTGTAATTGAGAGTTGAATTCTGGCATGGAATTGAGGCTCTGGAGCTTTACAGCTTCTGTACAGATTCTGTAGATATAGTGCTTGTAAGTTGGGAATGTTCAAAGTTTTTTTGTGGCTTACATTAGAAGTGTATATATAAAGCAAGAGAGTTGTACAGGCCTGGGAGTCCTGGGATAATGTCACAGCTTGTCACGGCACATGCAAAAATACGTCCGATGAAACACATGTAGTTCCGGACAGTGAGGATCCAATGTAGAAAGCTTTGACCATACTATCCGTGGAAGACAGAGAATAATTATAGGCCTTGGGGCCAGCCAAGAAATCTTGTGGTAAAGGGAATCTCCATGTGTGCTCTGCTCTGTGTGGCATGTTGTCCAGAAATGGGGGATTTCCAGCCCTGTCTATCTGGACAAGAGACTGGAAATAACTCCACCCATTGAACCTTGTGTCTGCTTCACCGGACAATAGGACAAAACTCAATTTACATATCAGATTCTCACAATGCAAGGTAATATAAATCATACATTTTCACCAGCAGACAATGCTGGGACACAACAAATGAGAAATACATGGATTGAAAGGAAAGTAGATATCTGACACTGACTAATAATGGTAGAGAGGTAGCTAGGGAGCGAGCTGTAGTGTACAGGGGTACTTACAGGGACAGACATAATTTGGATGGGGGTACTACATTAGCAATTCACACCAATCAGTAAAAATGTAGGATTTCAAATATATTTATCCTTTATTATAAGCATGGCACTCCTAAAGTTACTAGTGCTGTCAGTCTTGCGACTGAGTATATGACCATATGACCTTATGTGCAGTTCTGCATTCTAAAGTTAGATTTCTCCATCTCAGTTGGCTCTATTCTAGTGAACTAAAATGTTGGGTATTGAGTATACAGTGTTGTTCAAGGTATGGGAATCTCATGGGCCGCTGTGCAATAGTAAATTACATTACACACACCCCCTGCACCCGACCAACTTTGTAATACCAGCCCCTACTTTACCTGCACTAGAATAGAGCTGACCGAGATGGAGAGATTTGATTTTACCACTGTACATACCAGCAATGATGGATTGACTAGTCATACTCGGCCACCTGGTAGCAGTCACATACATGACGCTATACACATGCAGAACTAGTAACTGCTGGAGAATAAATATCTTTGCAACCATTAGGGTATGTGCAGATGGTCCAGAGGCACAGATGCGGAAGCACGGCAATCCACACCGCAGTTGAAATAATGCTGCAGAGGGGAAAAGCACAGTGGGCATGGCATTGTTCGAGAAATCCTATCCACTGTGCTTGTACTGTACAACGCAGCGTTTTGGATGCAGTGGTAATACACTGCTATTCCTGATCATGTGCACACAATCTTAGGATATGTGCAGACGATCCAGAAGCACTGCATCCTCTGAACCTGAAAGAAGCCGGGGTTGAACACAGGGGGAGTGCAGCCGCCCTATGCCCACGATCTGCATTTGGGTCAGGGTAGTGTGGCGCCCCACTACGTAGGTGCCACAAAAGGGGTACTGCTCCCAGAAAAGCGGTGTAGTACTGCACTGCAATTGGGACTATGGTCACTAGATGGAACCCTAGAGCAGCACTCACACACTAGAATAGTGGGTGGGAGGGACCCCGGGAGGGTCTTAGCGACCTCTAGAGGGAACCAGTAGCTCAGTTAGTGAGTGAGCAGAGAGAGTTGGAGGAAGATGGAGTAGAGACAGGCAGCCAGCCTGGGACGGAGCAGAAAGGGTCTCCTTGGCTGAGGGACCCAGAACAGGAACAGATCCCAGAGAGGAAGAAGGAGAGAAGGAAACTTAGAGGCAGAGTTCACTCTAATGGGGAACAGAGTAACTAAGAGTTTGCCCCATAAGAAGGAAACCGGGTACCGGAGCTCGCACCTGTGAGTTCCTATAAGGCTCACAGAAAATCCGAAGAACGGGGATATTATACATATGGCCCCGTCTCCCAAGGAACCCACAAGAGGGAAGCCAGTTCTGCAGTTGGATCCTGCGAAGCACAAGTAAAAGGTTAACCCGACGGGTACAAGGGAGAGGAGACTAGAAGCAGCGGGAGGTCTGAGCATCTTTAGGAGACATACTTCATTGCTACTGGGAGGCAAAAGGGAGAAAGGTTCCATTTGTAGCCAGAAGTCCTAATTGCAGCAACCGGAGTATTTGCCAATATACCATCTAACTGTTGAACTGTATTGCTGATGAAAGTTTTCCAGTAAAGCTACCCGGTGAAGTGAAGTCTCGACTCTGCTGCATCCTTTCAATTTACAAACTGTTTGCTTTACAGCATCACCGCCCCGTTGGTCCAGTCCCGCCTGCAGGGACTAATCCATCTAAGCCTCAATACCACCGACCACCAAAGGACTGTGGCGGCGCTGGTGGGCATCACCGGACTCAGCAGGTGGCGTCTCGAAGACAACTTTGTAAATAGTCCCCTGTAAATATCCCCCATTTCAGTTGACCCCCAGGGCCATGGCCTCGGGCAAGCCACCCATGACATCCCAAGAGACTGAAACCGTCCGAGAGCTAAGTACCCGAGCCCTGGGTGCGTGTCAGTGGCTTTTCCCTGCATTCACCCACTGGAGATCACTTCCGACTCCACAGCAATAAATTAACGTGCTGCATAGATGCAGAAGTAGAGCAACCCGCACCAATAGGTGAAATAACACTGCAGAGGGGAGAAGTACAGTGAACGTGGAATTTCTAGAAATCCCATCCACTGTGCTGGTACTGTACAACACAGCGTTATGGATGCAGCGCAAACGCATTGCGTCCAGAATGCTGCAAACCCGGATTGCATGCACACAGCTTTATTGTTTATTAGGTGACAATTGGTAAAATGGCCAAAACATGGTTTTGTTTTCTTTCTTTTTCACAAACTTTTGAATCAATAAGAACATTTAAAATTGTAATAGTAATGGTGATTTTATTGCTTGTAATCTATATTAAAACAATTTCGTTATAGTCCATTTGACTAGGATTTGCAGATTAGCTTCCATTTTCTCCAAGTCTCAGCTTATTTCCCAGATGTTTCTTAGATAAATCAGCTTTAATATTTTGAAGAATTATTTTCAGATGCAGTAATCTTTTCTTGACTCACATCATCAATGAGAACCTTAACCTCCCTGGCGTTACGAATAATTCTGGAATTTTATGCTAAAAGCGTTACATTTTTTTTTGGGGAAATTTTGTGTTATGTACAGTAGGGCTGCAATTCTTAGTAATTACCTGATCAAAGAAGACTCTAGTAGACCTCTCAGATGTGATAAAGTTCGAAACATAAAATCATGAATTATAATTAAATAATTAATAAAATTTTATTCAATAATCAATAATCTTATACCTGGCGGTATGATTATGTCAGGATTTTTTTACTAAGGGTACTTTCACACTAGCGTTTTTTTGTAAATCGCGGCAGATGCGGTGAAAATAACCAATCTGCCGCGCTTACCGCATAACCGCGACACAGTTGTGGCAAGCCCCATGCAATGTCTATGGGGCTTGCGGTAAGGGTGGGGCAGGTGCGGCAAGTGCGGTTTCAGCACTTGTGGCAGGTGCGGCCGCGAAAAAAAAACGCGGTCAGCCGCGGTTTTTTTGCAGCCGCACCTGCTGCAAGTGCCGACACCGCACTTGCCGCATCTGCGGCAAGCCCCCATAGACATTCCATGGGCTTGCGGCAACTGTGCCGCAGGTGTCGCAGTAATGCGGTAATCGCGGCAGATTCGTTTTTTTCACCGCATCTGCCGCGATTTACAAAAACCGCTAATGTGAAAGCAGCCTAAATGCGGTACCATTTTTTTTCATAACAAATTTCTTTTATTGGCCGAAATGTTCTACTTTTTTTTTTTTCCCACCCAGTTCCGCCTCCAATGAGCCGCTGCGGCTCACAGAGACGGAACCAGGAAGTCATATGAGGCATCCGAAGGAGCTCTCACCGGCGATCGCAGCGGGGACATCGCTGGATGTCTCTGTGACAGAGGAGGGGAGGGTAACTGAGGGAAGCATCCAGCTTTCCTTGGGTGTTCCCGCCCCTCTTCTCGTCTGCAGCCCAGGCTCTACCCTAACACCCTAGCCCTAACGGCCCCGTCACATGGGGCGACGGGGCTGGAGATGTCAGCGGTGAATGGCGGGGGCGTGCATGCTCTCGCCGCCCCCGCCACCAGCGCCGTCCCCCGTTTAGACAGGGCGACTCCTCCAGCCCCGTGTCGGCAACCTCTAGGGCGACAACCCCGGCGGCGATGCAGGACAATGGGAGCCTATGGCTCCCATCGCCTGACAGGTTACTGCCGCCCGGTTACCGGTGTGCACATCGCCCCATGATGGTCGCCAGGTTTCACAGCACTGCTGTGAAACCAGGCGACCGGCCGGGACCGGCAACATCGCCCCTTTACATGTGGCGACGTAGGGGCGATGACGCCGGCAATAGGCCACGCCCCCACGTCTCCACATGAATGGGCAGCAATATCGCCCCCTTACCCTAATGATGCTGTCACACCTGGCGACGTCGCTAGCGACATCGCCGAAAAAGTGACGTATCAGCGATGTCGCTAGCGACGTCGCGCTGTGTAAACGAGCGGTCGCAGGTTGACAGGTTTACGGGAGGAACCGTAAACCTGTCAACCGGTGACCTGCGGTAAGGCTGGATCGCGCCGTGTGACATCGCCAGAGCGATGTTGGCGGCGATCCAGCCTATGCCGCAGCGTTGCTGCGGATCGCTCGCTGGGCTGAGCCCAGCCCAGCGGCCGATGTCACCGCCCGCATCGCTGCGGTGTCGCCGGCCGCAGCGATGCTGTGTGACAGCTGGCCAGCGATGTCGGAAGCGAGCGGGCACCCGCGCATCGCTTCCGACATCGCTGGCCAGATCGGGCTGTGTGACAGCACCATAACAATAGCCCTAACCCTAGCCCTAACCCTAGCCCTAACCCTAGCCCTAACCCTAAGCCTAGCCCTAACCCTAGCTCTGGAGAAGGGTGCCATACGGCGCCGGTGGCAACTGGCAGGTAAGACCCGATGCCCCAGCCCCCTCCTCCCGGCTCTGACAGCACCCCGGTCCTCAGCAGCAGGAGCAGGGGCAGGCAGCGGTGCTCCCCGCCGACACAGCACGGGGAGCAGGGGCGGGCGGCGGTGCTCCCCGCCACCGCAGCACCGGGAGCAGGAGCGGGTGGCGGTGCTCCCCCGCCGGCACAGCACAGGGAGCAGGGGCGGGCGGCGGTGCTCCCCGCCTCCGCAGCACCGGGAGCAGGAGCGGGTGGCGGTGCTCCCCCGCCGGCACAGCACAGGGAGCAGGGGGCGGGCGGCGGTGCTCCCCGCCTCCGCAGCACCGGGAGCAGGAGTGGGTGGCGGTGCTCCCCCGCCGGCACAGCACAGGGAGCAGGGGCCGCGGGTGCTGGCCACAGATGGCACCCGCGGCTGGAGCAGAGGCCGCGGGTGCTGGCCACAGAGGGCACCCGCGGCTGGAGCAGGGGCCGCGGGTGCTGGCCACAGAGGGCACCCGCGGCTGCAGTGACCGCGGGTGCAGGGCACAGAGGGCACCCGCGGCTGGAGCAGGGGCCGCGGGTGCTGGCCACAGAGGGCACCCGCGGCTGCAGTGACCGCGGGTGCAAGGCACAGATGGCACCCGCGGCTGGAGCAGGGGCCGCGGGTGCTGGCCACAGAGGGCACCCGCGGCTGCAGTGACCGCGGGTGCAAGGCACAGATGGCACCCGCGGCTGGAGCAGGGGCCGCGGGTGCTGGCCACAGAGGGCACCCGCGGCTGCAGTGACCGCGGGTGCAGGGCACAGATGGCACCCGCGGCTGGAGCAGGGGCCGCGGGTGCTGGCCACAGAGGGCACCCGCGGCTGCAGTGACCGCGGGTGCAAGGCACAGATGGCACCCGCGGCTGGAGCAGGGGCCGCGGGTGCTGGCCACAGAGGGCACCCGCGGCTGCAGTGACCGCGGGTGCAGGGCACAGAGGGCACCCGCGGCTGGAGCAGGGGCCGCGGGTGCTGGCCACAGAGGGCACCCGCGGCTGCAGTGACCGCGGGTGCAAGGCACAGATGGCACCCGCGGCTGGAGCAGGGGCCGCGGGTGCTGGCCACAGAGGGCTGGCCTCTGACAGCACTTTCTTCCCCCCCTGCGGCCTCACACTGAGCAGCAGCAGCAGCCGCGAGTATTCCCGAGTGTGACTCGGGGTTACCGCTTCTGTTAGTGAAAATTAACCCCGAGTTACACTCGGGAATACCGCTAGGAAGGTTAAAGGGAAACTGTCACCAGGTTTTTGCAACCTAATCTGAGAGTAGCATAATACAGGACCCGAGATCCTGATTCCAGCAATGTGTAACTTAGGCTGGCTTCACACCACGATTTTTTGGGTCTGGGTCTGTCCGGTTTGAACCGGACAGAACCGGATCCAATTTAGCCCCCCATGTATCTCTATGGTGCCGGATGGCTGTTATTTGCCACCCGGTTTTGTGGTTTTCCGGGAGGATCTGGTTTTGATTGTTTTTTGCCCCGGACACAAAGTCGGAGTTTGCATAATTTTTTGTGTCCAGTGCAAAAAACGAACAAAACCAGTTGCTCCCGGATCCGGGGTGATCCGGCGCCCACAACATGGGAGACTGATATAGCGGCAGCTCTGAAACGCAGGAGCATTCAGCACCATGGAGAGCGCAGCATTATAGATGCCACCACTGAAGTTCAGCACCTGGACAGCTCCACGGCTGAAATTTCAGCAATTCTGGCAGCTCCCCTGCACCTGTGTGTGCGCCCCGCAATGAGTGCATCACAAGAGGGTATTGCAGCCATGAATGCAGCCGCAATATTCTCTGACACAGCAGTGACCTGGTTAATTTAGAAATCCAACCCTGCTGTCATATATGATACAGTCTATATAGAGTCTAATGCATGGGTATAATGAGACACATGAGACATACGCTTCTTAAGCAGCTCTTGTATTGCTTCATACAAGTTAGTGCATCAACAGGATAACATAAATGTAGTTGCAGAGTGCAAGGCAAAACAACCCAGGACATCAGAGTATTAAAGCATAGCACAAGTCATTCAGAGTCCATTACTTTCCTGTCAGATGTTGCTGGCAAACAGGATGATTCCAGGCAGAGTGAATCCAGGCTTCAGAGAGCAAGACACAAACTGGTTGCAGACCTGATTCTGGAGCACAGGTTAACCAGCTGAAGTAGTTTAAAAGGGCAATTGGCAAGAAACAGGGCAGGGACATCAAAGCTGAGGACTCCATATTGTTTGAGGGCAAGAGTCAATGCACAGGACAGGAAACAAGATGGCCGACGACAAGCTGAGAACTCCATATTGGTTGAGGGCAAAAGTCATTACACATGACAGGAAACAAGATGGCCGACAAATTACACTAAATGCAACCATAACAACAGATATAGCAAAAAAGACTGAAAACCTTACATTACTCCCCCTTTAGGGACAGCCTCTGGATGGCCCCAGTCCAGGCTTTCCCGGGTACCTCCGATGGAACTGGCGGAGTAACCGAGGAGCATGGAGATTGGAGGCCGGCTCCCACGAGTTGTCCTCAGAAGAATAGCCCTGCCACTTTACTAGGTATTGCAACCCGTTTCTACGCAACCTGGAGTCCAGGATCCTTTCCACGACAAACTCCTCCTGGCCATCGATGAGTACCGGAGCAGGAGGGGAAGAAGAACGACCAGGGAATGAATTGGGAGTCACAGCCTTTAGTAGAGAAACGTGGAACACGGGGTGAATCCTCATAGATCTTGGAAGTTGAAGGCGACAGGCAACGTTGCTGACGAGCTTATTAATCTTATAGGGCCCAACGTACTTATGACCCAATTTGGATGATGGTACTCTCAATTTAAGGTTCTTAGTTGACAGCCAGACCAAATCTCCTACCTTGAAGGTTGGTGCAGGTTTACGAAACCTATCTGCCGCTTTTTTATACCTGTCCTGAGCTGATTCCAGATTCTCTTTAAGCAGATCGAGGTTCCTTTGTAGAGAGGTGATTCTGTCGGCTACAGCTGGAAGAGGTGAATCTATGGGAAGTCGAGGAAGGATGTTAGGATGATAACCCAAATTGGCATAAAAGGGTGACTGCTTGGTGGAAGCGCTCTGTGAGTTGTTATAAGAGAATTCAGCCAGTGGAAGCAAATCCACCCAGTCATCTTGTAGGTGGCAGATAAAACAGCGGAGATACTGTTCTAGGGTCTGATTAGTCCGCTCGGTTTGTCCATTTGTCTGCGGATGAAAGGCAGAAGACAGGTTAACTTTGATGTCCAACGCAGCACAGAAGTGCTGCCAAAACTTTGAAGTGAATTGCACCCCTCGATCAGATACAACCTCATCCGGTACGCCATGCAGGCGAAACACATTTTGAATGATTAAGTCCGATGTGTGTTTCGCAGTGGGTAGACCAACACACGGAATGAAATGGGCTGCCTTTGTTAACCGATCCACCACCACCAGAACTGTGTTCTTTCCTTGAGAGGTTGGCAACTCCACAATGAAGTCCATAGATATGGATCCCCATGGACGGGATGGAACGGGTAGGGGTTGTAATAGACCCGTAGGCGAAGATCGTGGAGTCTTGCATCTGGCACAGACTTCGCAAGAAGTGACGTAACCTAGAACATCTCTTCTGTATGTGGGCCACCAAAAGAAGCGAGACAGGAATTCTTGAGTCTTCAGAACTCCTCTATGCCCCGCTATCTTAGAATCGTGGACGAGTTGCAGTACTCTCACCCTGACTGCTTCAGGAATATACAGGCGTTGCCCCTGAATCCACACACCGTTCTTATATACAAGACTTACTTCACAAGACGGTTGTGCCAGCCAGGGATCCGTATGGTATGCTTCCTTGATGTCGTTAAGCAAGTCTTGATTATGAAGCACTCCCAGGAACCTGGAATCAGAGATAACAGTCTTACGAGACGTGAGTGGAATTGTCTCAGTTGAGTAGAGTCTAGACAACGCATCGGCCTTTCCATTACGCGATCCTGGCCTATAGGAGATAACAAAACTGAATTGGTTTAAGAAAAGACTCCAACGAGCCTGGCGAGGAGTCAAGCACTTAGCCGATCTGATAAACTCAAGATTGCGGTGGTCAGTCAACACGATTATCTGCTGCGCAGCTCCCTGAAGGTGGTGTCTCCATTCCTTGAAGGCTGCGATGATGGCCAACAATTCTCTATTACCCACATCATAGTTCCGTTCTGCAGGAGACAACCGCCGGGAAAAGAAAGCACAGGGATGTAAGACTTCTTTCTCACCTGTCCTCTGGGAGAGGATAGCTCCGATGGCACTGTCTGAGGCATCCACCTCTATTATGAAGGCCAGTTCAGGGTTAGGATGCACCAGAATAGGTGCCGTGGTGAATTTCTCTTTCAAACGGGAAAATGCTTCTTGAGCCTGGGGGGTCCAGGTAAAAGCAGAGTTCTTGCGGGTAAGCCGTGTAATGGGAGACACAACCTCAGAAAAGTTCCTGATAAAACGCCTGTAGAAATTAGCAAACCCTATAAAGCGCTGGACCTCCTTCACATTCTTGGGGACCGGCCAGGCTTTAATGGCTTGGATCTTACCCTCATCCATACTAATTCCTCGTGATGACATTACATACCCCAGAAATTGGATCTCCGTTCGATGGAATTCGCACTTCTCCAGTTTGATATACAGATGGTGTTGTCGAAGGCGTTCTAAGACCATCTTCACATGTCTGTGATGCTCCTCTGTGGAATTAGAAAAAATCAAAATATCATCCAAATAAATGACAATGAATGTATCCAGGAGGTCCCTAAAAACGTCATTCACCAAATGTTGGAAAGTTGCTGGAGCATTACATAAACCGAACGGCATTACTAGATATTCAAAGTGTCCGTAGCGTGACCTGAAAGCTGTCTTCCATTCATCCCCAGGTCTAATGCGGACCAAGTTATAGGCCCCACGGAGATCCAACTTTGTAAAGAGTTCTGCATGCCGTACTCTCTCCAATAATTCAGGGATCAACGGTAGTGGGTAACGGTTTCTGATCGTGATTTTATTGAGCTCCCGATAGTCTATACAGGGCCTAAGAGATCCATCTTTCTTCTTCACAAAGAAGATTGGTGCACCAGCAGGAGATGAAGAGGGGCGTATGAAGCCCTTGGCTAGATGTTCGTCTATATAGTCTTTGAGAGCCTTTAGCTCAGGCCCTGCCAAAGAGTAAATCTTGCCAAAAGGTATTCCCGCACCTGGTAACAGGTCTATTGGACAGTCATATGGACGGTGAGGGGGTAGCAGGTCTGCGTTCCTTTTGTCACACACGTCAGCATACTCACGGTATATGGCTGGTAGCTCAGAGACTGATGTTGGTCCTTTAGGAATGGAGCAGACTGAAGCTTCTGGACTTATCTGTTTCTCTGGAAAGTGCAGTTCTTTAGTTTCCCAGTTAATCGTAGGATTCTGAGCCTGCAGCCACGGCAGTCCTAGAATAATAGGGAAATGAGGAGAAGAGATGAGCATAAATGACAGACTCTCTTGATGGTCATTACCCATGAGGACCTTTAAGGGCTCCGTCTCCTGATCCACTGGTCCAGAGTTTAACAGTGAGCCATCTACGGTCTCCATCTGTACAGGAGTAGCCTTCTTTACTGAACGTACTCCAAGTTTCTCAGCGAAGGAGATGTCCATAAAATTGCCGCTTGCCCCTGAATCAATCATAGCGGAGGTAGATACCCAGACAGAGTGAACCCTGAGCTTGAGGGGAATAAAGCAATGAGAATTGTTGTTCTTACAACTCAGCTGGGAAACCGCTGAAAAAACCTGAAAAACTGCTGCAGTAACACGTGCATCCGGCTCAGAGATAACAGAGTTCAAGTCTGAGTAATCAATGTCTGTATCCTCTACTCTCTCTGGGATCTGTGGTTCGGACCTGACAGAACCCCTCTCACAGCACTCGCAGTGTATGATGGCTGCAGTTGTCTTACGAGAACGACTGGGGCAGTTTATAATGAAATGTCCTGACTTACCGCAATAGAAACACAGATTTTCCTTTACTCGATGTTCCTTACGTGCATCACTGACCCGTCTCTGTAAAGAGTCCACCTGCATAGGCTCAGGTTCGGGTTCTCGTATAATCCTGCTCAAGGACTCCTTAGCTGGAGAGGGAGGAAATAAATGATTAGTGCGCTTTATCTCCGACCATCTCTCCTGTCTGCGTTCAGTAAGCCGAGCATCGATCCGAATACAGTAGTTGATAAAATCTCCTAATGCTGTAGGTGGGTCGGCACGAGCGAGTTCGTCCTTAATCACAGAGGATAATCCTTTCCGGAAAACCGACTTCTTAGCAGAGCTATCCCAAGTGGTGTCGAGAGCCCATCTCCGGAAATCCAAAGCATACTCCGCTACCGAGCGCTTACCTTGGCTTAAAGTTAACATGGCTGATTCCGCTGTAGCACCGCGGTTTGGATCATCGAATACCTGCCCCATAGCTGAAATGAAAGCATCAAGATTATTTAGACAGTCATCATCAGTCTCAATTAGGGGGTTTGCCCATGTGAGAGCTTTGTTGGAGAGTAGCATAATTATTGTCAATACTTTAGATCGCTCAGTAAGGAACTGTGGCGCATGAGCCGCAAAAAACAGTTTGCATTGATTAATGAATCCCTGAATTTTTCCCGTTCACCGCCAAAACGGAATGGTGGTAGCTTGGGGATTCCAATAACCGGGGTTGAAGTTGGGATGTGGACGCGTCCCTCCAGAACCTCAATCCGGGTTCGTAAGTCCTGCGTGGTTTGTCCGAACACCTGCAGATTATGATCACCGCGATCCCGCAGGCTTGCAAAGCTGGTCTTCAATGCCTGTAGGTCAGCAAGGATTGAATCCGTCACGTCGCACAGATGTTTAACGGGGTCCTCCATATTCCCAGAAGCTGCACGGCAGAGAGGCTGGAAAGGAAGAAAAGGAGCACAATAGTGTTTACCTGTGGTAACACTCCTGACTTAAAAGAAGGGAATGTGCTCACCTGGAAAGGTTGTGAGAAGCCACAACCACTATCATCACATATATCGATATCTCAGATCCACGGTCTGCAGCAGCTCTCCAATGGCAAAAGATCCAGAAATCTCTATACAGGTGGCAGCAGATGCAGCACTGTCCTAGACCCAGCAGACTCTATTATGGCTCCAGAATCTGTCATATATGATACAGTCTATATAGAGTCTAATGCATGGGTATAATGAGACACATGAGACATACGCTTCTTAAGCAGCTCTTGTATTGCTTCATACAAGTTAGTGCATCAACAGGATAACATAAATGTAGTTGCAGAGTGCAAGGCAAAACAACCCAGGACATCAGAGTATTAAAGCATAGCACAAGTCATTCAGAGTCCATTACTTTCCTGTCAGATGTTGCTGGCAAACAGGATGATTCCAGGCAGAGTGAATCCAGGCTTCAGAGAGCAAGACACAAACTGGTTGCAGACCTGATTCTGGAGCACAGGTTAACCAGCTGAAGTAGTTTAAAAGGGCAATTGGCAAGAAACAGGGCAGGGACATCAAAGCTGAGGACTCCATATTGTTTGAGGGCAAGAGTCAATGCACAGGACAGGAAACAAGATGGCCGACGACAAGCTGAGAACTCCATATTGGTTGAGGGCAAAAGTCATTACACATGACAGGAAACAAGATGGCCGACAAAATACACTAAATGCAACCATAACAACAGATATAGCAAAAAAGACTGAAAACCTTACACCTGCATGCATCACCCAGAACAGAGGGCCAATCCTAGGTCCTGGTGGGCGGAGTGCTAGGGTAGTGTGTAGGAGAACACAATAGTCTAGAGAGAGAACCTAGAACTCAACCTAGAACAAGGTCTGAGGACTTGAACTTGGAGAGGAGCGGGGGCTCCGCACCCTGTGCAGCCCCCGGGCCGTCACCGGTCGGGTGTCCGCACCTGAGGCCTTACTAACCGGGAATGGGCATTATTCACACGGGTTCTCAAAAGACTCCCGTGCCCACAACTCACAGCCGGTTCACTGGTACCGAAGCTGGCAGCAGTTCACCTCTGCTACGCGAACCAGAAAGCGTGGAGGAGCAGCTTCAAAGGAGCACCCCACCACCAGCCAACTTCCAGTCGTCTAACCAGCGGTGTACCCACCGAGGGATCCCAGGCTCCCCAAAACATCCACAACGTACAACTTGGATAGGGCATTGAAGCAGCCTCCCGTACCCGACCTGGTATTCCTGGGCGACACTGGCAACTACTTAGTTAGAATGGAGGAACACTACGGATTTCTAAGGGACACCATCACTGCTGAGTCCACCCGGTCTACTACCCGTAATCTGTATGCCATGTACTGCCTGCTGGTTACAGTAAAGACCCGTTGCAGAGACTTTCTGTGTCCGTGCTTCCTTATGAACTGTCCGTCCGCATTACAAGGTAACCGCAGCTGCCGCACAACATCTTAAGCAGCTCCAGCCTCCGGGGATCACCGCTCAGCCTGTGGGGAGCGTAACATCTTGCTGCTGTCCATCCCCGGAGGTTCCACAGCGTCGGTAGTCCTTACCGAAACTACTCATAGGTGGCGTCACGAATAAATTAAAAACCCCTTTAATCTGTTCCACCAAGACGTCTTCAACTTTTGATCTGCACTACACCGGGCCCCACTACCGGCAGGCGCGGTCCACCCGTGACAAGGAGGAAGGAAGCATGGCCTGTCTAAACCGGAGTCCCGGCCATGGTGAGTCACCTGCACTGATGAAATTTCAGCACTGGAAAGCGGCACAGACGCGCAGAAAGGATTCCTGTTTAAAACAGGATTGGAGGGCATATTTGCATCCTGTAAAACACCAGACACAACCTGACGGCCAAAAATCGTGGAGTGAAGCCGGCCTTAGAGGGCTTCTCAGTGTAGTTTTGATATAATCATTTGGAGATTATCATTTGTCTGGTAGTCTGGCATATTCACAATCTGCTAAATCTGCAGCAGACAAAATACTAATTTTATCAAAATGACAGCAAGCAGTTCAGTAAATGACACATCGCTGGAATCAGGGTCTCTGTCTCTACATTATGCTACTCTCAGATGGGTTGGCAAAAACTTCGTGACAGGTTCCCTTTAACCTCTTCATGACCCGGGAATTTTTTGTTTTTCATTTTCGTTTTTTGCTCCCCTGCTTCCAAGAACCATAACTTTTTTATTTTTCTCTCAATATAGACATTTTACGGCTTGTTTTTTGCGGGACGAGTTGTACTTTCATATGCAATAATTTGTTTTACCATATAGTGTACAGGGAAATTGCAAACAAATTCTAAATGCAGTGAAATTGCAAAAAAAAAGTGCAATGACACGTTTGTTTTTTGGGTATTTTAGTTGCCATGTACACTATATGGTAAAACCGACATGACAGTGTTTTGGGTATTTTAGTTGCCATGTACACTATATGGTAAAACCGACATGACAGTGTGATGCCTCGGGTCGGCACAAGTTCCTGGACACCCAACATGTATACCTTTACTGGTATCTAGGTGGTGAAAAAAAAATCAGAAGTTTGAAAAAAAAAACTGACTTTTTGCACCATGCTCTGCCACCCGTAGCGTCCTCATTTTTCAGGATCTGGAGCTGAGTGATGGCTTATTTTTTGTGTCTTGAGCTATCGTTTCTAATGATATCATTTTTGGGGGGATCTGCAGTTTTGATCGCCCGTTATTGCATTTTATAACAATGTTGCGGCGACCAAAAAAATAGAATTTTGGCGTTTGGACCATTTTTTCCGTTACGGAGTTTACAGCTCTCATTAACGGATTTAATACGATGATAGATCAGGTGATTCTGAACGTGGCGATACCAAACATGTGTATTTTTTATTTTAATACTTTTATTGTGATTGAGGGAAAAGGGGGGTGATTTGAACTTTTATATATATTTTTTTTACAGGTTTTTAAAAACCTTATTTTTACACTGCCTCTTTAAGAGGCACCTTGCTGCACAGTCCGATCGCTTCTGGGAGATACAGATGAGCTGCAGCTCATCTGTATCTCCCAGAATCGCCAACCTGTTGTGGTTGGCAGCGCCTGCCAACCACAACATGGAACTGCGCTCTGACAGCATCCGGGGTCTAGCCAGGACCCCGGGCTGTCACGTGAGCGCCGGAGATCCCACCGCGAGATCTTTGGAGCAGGCAGGGAACAGCGCGTTCCCCGCCGCGGCTGCCTTGGATCCCGCTGTCAGTGATTGACAGCAGGATCCAAGGGGTTAACAGCGCTGATCGGATCCCGGATCCGATCGTTGCTGTTAGCCCGACATCTCAGCTGATCACATCAGCTGAGATATCGGCTGTTTGATGTGAGCTTCGCGCCGGAGCTCACATCAAACACCCCTTACCGGCCCATGACGTCCTCCTATATCATAGGTCGGGAAGGGGTTAAAGCATTTTTACAACTATGAGGCTATAGAAAGCGTATACATTGTCCCACGTCAATCTCCAGCAATCTGAATTATATGACTCTTCAGTGCAACTTCTGAATGGAGCAGACGTCGAGCAGCAACACCTCTACTCCATTGATCATTATGGAACCACAGGAGGCAGCTGAGTACTGCACTTGGCATTGTACTGCAGTCTCATAGAGAATGATTGAAGTAGACCTGTGCATGCTCAACCTTTGCTTCATTTACAAAGTGCTCAGCAGAACCCCATTATTGGAATTGGAGGGGTTCCCAACAGTCGGCCCCACCTGCGATCAATAAATTATCCCCTATTGATAGAATGGGGGGATAACATATACATGATAAAGCCCTTTTAATGACATTTAGCAGCCTTTTCCCATTGGAATTCTTAACACATACATAATCATTGGTTTGTCTAAACGTATCGTCACACACGGCAATTTTGCTAGCAATTTCACTGTTCATGATTTCACTGCAACCAGCAAATTGCCAGTGAAATTGCTTGCAAAATTGCCGCGTGTGACGGTACCTTCACATTGTCCTAAATAATAAGGGCAGTAGGTAGTAGAAAGTTTAACAAATGAAAAATTTGGGAGCTGAGTTTGGCAGCAAGTCACAGATCACACACAGCCATACAAGTGTATGGGTGCTTGTGAAACATCGCAATGCAGTCGGATGTCTCCTGACTGTCTTGCGATATATGCTGAGGCTGGCAATGCAGGAGATGAGGAGATAAATCTCCCCCTTTCCTCTGCAGCTTCAATCCGATTGCAGGATCAGATCACATTACACTAAAGAGGCCATCACACACATCAATATAGCCAGCAATCTCATTGCTGGTGACAGTGCCGGGACAAGGCATTTTGGTGCCCTAGGCAGGTAAGGCAAACGGCGCCTCCCCCCCCCCCACGAAATATGTCTGGGAATAAAAATGTCAACATACTTTGAAAGTAAATTTAATTTAACGGGGACCTATAAAAGGTTCGTCCAACCACACTGCAGAGACATACTGATAGGATGTTTACATTGTGAGCCCCAATGGGGACAGTGTTCATGATGTATGTAAAGTGCTGTGGAGTTCATAGTGTAATATAAATGCAAAAAGTATTATTCTTAATATTATGTCACAATACCAGGATCTGAGGATCTTCTATCTCGAGGTCAGGGACTCTCTGATGCCATGTTGCTGCTTGTCTCGCTGTTGTCCTCTTTTGACACTGCAGTGCGGTGGACAAGAGAGCATTAACTGGTTAATAACAAGAAGTATTGAGTGTGTACTGAGCCATAAACCTCCCCATACCATGAAGTATGGTGTTTACTAACTGAGCCATAAACCTCCTCATACCATGTCCAGCAGACATTGTAGGATTACTACCCGTATATACTCGTGTATAAGCCGACTTGTGTATAAGCCGACCCCCCTACTTTTGCCCCAAAACCTGGGAAAACATATTGACTCGTGTATAAGCCGAGGGTGGACCCCAGCATAGGTATACAGCCCCCAGCAGTGTGGTATACAGCAGCCTCCCCAGTGGTATATACAGACCCCAGTGGTAATACAGCAGCCCCAGGGGTAATACAGCAGCCCCAGGGGTAATACAGCAGCCCCAGGGGTAATACAGCAGCCCCAGGGGTTATACAGCAGCCCCAGGGGTTATACAGCAGCCCCAGTGGTATATACAGGCCCCAGCAGTATATACAGGCTCCAGCAGTATATACAGCAGCCCCAGTGGTATATACAGGCCCCAGCAGTATATACAAGCCCCAGCAGTATATACAGCAGCCCCAGTGGTATATACAGGCCCCAGCAGCATATACAGCAGCCCCAGTGGTATATACAGGCCCAGCAGTATATACAGCAGCCCCAGTGGTATATACAGGGCCCAGTGGTGGTGTATACAGGGCCCAGTGGTGGTGTATACAGGGCCCAGTGGTGGTGTATACAGGGCTCAGTGGTGGTGTATACAGGCCCCAGTGGTGGTGTATACAGGGCCCAGTGGTGGTGTATACAGGGCCCAGTGGTGGTGTATACAGGGCCCAGTATGCGGACCGGGGGGGGGGGCGCCTTTGCATACTGACTCACCAATCACTGAGGCCGCCGTCACCGTGCGTCTGCTGCTGTAATGAGGAGGAGAGGAGGGGTGGGCAGAGCTGCGGGACAGGAAGTCGGAGTCCCGCCCTCCTTCCTCTCTGGCCGGCGCGCCGCGGCTAGCGGCAGCCAGCACGGGGCCCCCCAGGGGGTGCGGGGCCTCCCAGGGGGCGGCAATAGGCCCCTCATTAGGGAAAAATGCGCCCTTCACAAGATGGCGCCCTAGGCGATCGCCTAGGGTCGCCTAGCTGTCGTCCCGGCCCTGGCTGGTGACATTGAAGGCTGATCGCTGGTGAGCTGTCACACAGGCAGACTCACCAGCAATCAGTACCAGCGAGATCGCTGGTAGCCATGTAAACAAGTGGGTAACTAAGCACCGTGCGGCGCTTAGTTACCCGCAGTTTACCATGGATACCAGCTCCCAGCGCTTGCAGAGAGGCGCTGGGAGCTGGCTTCTCGCTCGTCTTCTGGTGTCACACGCAGCGATGCTGCATGTCCACTGGGCGACCATCTAAAATCTGGCGACCATCAACCAGCGTCAATATCGCTGCAACATCATGTGCATCAACGATATTGCAAGCGATAATGACGTGTGTGACGGCCCCATGACACTCGGCTCCCGTTGGCAGCAGAGCAGGAGCCGAGGGTCATTAACATATCACATCCGATGCTCACACATCGGATACCATAAGCTTGTGTATCCCGGCCTAAGATTGAATAATGGTTTGCGGTGAACCCTTTATATGTGACGACTTAGGGTCGTTTCACACTGCGGCGTGATCCGGTCCGGTTCTGTCCGGGAGGCCTCTGACAGCCGCGGACTGGATCTGCACACAGGACTGGGGGGCTATTAAGCCTTCCGGTCTGGTGTGCATCGCACGCAGTTCCAGTTGCTGATAAGTCAGGACACGGGCCCCGCAAGCGGTTTGAATGCCGCGAAGGGCACCACCGCTGCGAGCAGCCTGGAGATGACCGGCTGACGCTGGTCATCTCCCGGCTAGCTCGCCGCTGACCGGAGTTTAGACTGGAACTAAGCCGCGGCTACTGCGGCACAGAGGTCAGCAGCTCGCCAGCCGGGAAATGACCGGCTGACACCGGTCATCTCCCGGCTGGCTCACCGCGGACGTCCGTGCCACAAGTAGCCGCAGCTGAGCTCCGGTTAGCGGCTTACCAGCTGGAAGTCTTCCGGCTGGCTCACACGCGCTGGGTCCACTGTTTGCCGGACCGTGTATACCTGCAGAAGCGGCTGCAAATTGGTGCGAAATTCGAATGTTCAGCACACGCTATTTGCATACTCTGAGCTCATTGGCCGCCTCCGCTGCCTCTGTGTTGCGCGCAATTTCGGCAACAGACATACTCAAAAAACCCCTAGACAATTATATAGTAGATGCCTTAAATAAGCCTTCATGAAGGAGTATTACACCAGTCCTACACCCAGGATTATGGTGTGAAATGACAATGTACGGTAACTGGATCCCTCAAGCCTTTATTCCAGGCATACTACCTGCTTAGCATTACATTAATTTGGTCTTTGAAACAGTGGTACGGCTTCTACCTTGCTAGAATGTATGGGCTGATTCCAGATTACTCCAACAGCCAAATCACAGACGCCAATTCTCTGTGACAAAGTCTGTGATTGGCTCTTGGGTCCTTCTGCAGTGAATATCCAGGAAGTTAATGAGCGGCCCCAGAAGTAGATGTGGTGTGATGCGGTAAATACAATGCTGTTTAATAACTATCTTCATTCTTTTACAGCCCCTTGCCCCAATCCCATAACTTTAAAGTCAGAGTTCAGGGTTCGGATTCAAGTTCAAGTCATGCTGAACCTGTACTTTAAAAGTCTGGGATGGTACGCCCATCACTACATAAGAATATACATAGAATATGAAACCAAATGCTGAGAATGACACCTAGCATAAAGGACATGAGAAGTGGTAGTGTACAATGTCCATATACAGTGATCATTTACAGGCCAGGAGTAGCTATTGAGAATAACACTCGTTATGCTGGACCCAAAAGTGGTACTGTACAATATCAACACACATACAGTGGGGAAAATAAGTATGTAATACACTTCCGATTTTGCAAGGTTTCCCACCAATAAAAGAATGGAGAGGTCTGATATTGTTTTTGTAAGCTCAATGAAAATCACATAATATTCTTAAATAATTAATTTGCATTTTATTGCATGAAATAAATATTTCATCACCTACCAACCAGTAATGGCCACTTTACACGCGGCAACAGGAAGATAGAAAACGGCAGGTGTCGGAGACAATTGTACCTTTTACCTTCAAAACACCTTGCAGATACCTGAATTACACGCAGCCACTTCTAGGTGTTTTGAAGGTAAAAGGTACAATTGTCTCCGACACCTGCCGTTTTCTATCTTCCTGTTGCAGCGTGTAAAGTGGCCATTAGAAGACTGGTTCTCACAGAACTGTTCATTCTTCTTTAAAAAGCCTGCTCATCTGCACTCATTATTATATTGCACCTCTTTGATATGGTTAATGTGACGACTGTACACTGCAACCGGCAGAACTGCTAGTAAGGCAACAAGCCCAAGAAACCCCGAGACCCATTACCCCAATACAATGATCTGGACTTACTGCGGAGCCCAGGAGGTAACTGCCTATAGGTAAGCAGGAAAAAAAAACATCAGGAGAAATCAGAGTAAAAATAAAAGGTTAAACCAACAGGAGAGAATAATATAACTAGCTAACAAGGGGAACCAAGAATATTACTGGCAACCCGTGAAACAGGTCCAAAGGTAGATAAAGGGAGTGGTGCCTCCCAATAGGCAGGAGATAAGGAACCAATGACTCCATCTGGATAGCTCAAGTACCAACACAATCAGGCTGTGAAGCACAACAGGTCCCAGACACTCTAACCCTAGTAGACGAGCGGAGCCTGCACACTCCAGAATCCACTGAAAGGTCTTCTTCCCCAACACCAGCATCACCTGCAATGTGAACACAGCGATGCCTAATGACCAGAGCAGAAGTCACAGGAGGACGTTCTGACAGAGATACATCACTAGCATGACACATAAATGGGATATGGTGGTGCCTAGTGGGTAGGACAGGAATGACATAAGCAGGTCCAGGTCGGGACATGCCAATTACTTGTATCAGACAACTGTCCACACAATCAATCACGCTGCAACCTCTTCACCATGGCTGAGACCAGACAGCTATCTAAGGACACCAGGGACAAAATTGTAGACCTGCTCAAGGCTGGGATTGGTTAAAGGACAATATGCAAGCAGCTTGGGAGAAGGCAACAACTGTTGGTGCAATTATGAGAAAATGGAAGAAAAACAAGGTCACTGTCAATTTTCCTCCACACCTCGTTGGATAAAGATGATTCTGGGAAAGGTCAGGAATCAGCCACCCAGAGCTACAACCTGAACCCAATAGAAAATCTTTGGATGGGAGATGAAACTCAATGTTGCCAGTGACAGCCCTGAAACCTGAAAGATCTGTAGAAAATCTGTATGGAGGAGAGAACCAAAATCCCTGCTGCAGTGTGTCCAACTTGCTTAAAAAAATCCACAGGAAACATCTGACCTGTAATTGAAACAAAGGTTTCTGTAACAAATATTAAGTTCTGTTTTGCATCAATTATTCAATAAAATGCAAATTAATTATTTATCGCCTTCCCCTCATGCGATCTTCCATTTTTCTCTCTTCTTCTTCCAAGAGCCATAACTTTTTAAAGTTTTCCATCTTATAGACATATGTGGGCTTTTTTTTCGTGGGTCAAGTTGTACTTTTGAATCACATCATTTACCATATGTGTACTGGAAAATGGTAAACAAAAAATTCCAAGTGTGGTGAAATTGCAAAAAAGTGTAATTATACAATAGTTTTTTTGTTAGTCATCAAGTTCACGGTAAAAGTGACGATTCAGTATGATGCGTCGGGTCGGTATGCGATTGTAGATACCAAATATGTATAGATTGTTGGTATGCGATTGTAGATACCAAACATTATACTTTTACTTCTTTCCATGTGGTCAAAAAAAATTCAGAAGTTTTTAAAGAAAAATAAATTGTGCTTTAGTCCCATTTTCTGTGGTCTGTAGCGTTCTGATTTTTCAGGATCTGGGGCTGTGTGACTGCTTATTTTTTGCGGCTTGACCTAATGTTTCTACTTATGTAATGATACCATTTTTGGGTATATGCGCGTTTTGATCGCCCGTTATTGCAATGTTGCAGCAACCAAAAAAAATGTAATTTTGCTGTTTGGACTTTACCCCTTATGCAATTTACAGATCTGATTTGATTTTAAATTTTGATGAATGGCATTTTAGAAAATGGAGATACCAAATATGAATTATTTTTTATAGTTTTATTTTCAATGGGTTAGTATGAACTTTTTACATTTTTTTTCCTATTTTCTAAAACTTTTAACTTTTCCTTTATTTTAAACTGTCATTTAGCGTCCTCAGCATTGCACACTATGGAAACATGTAGAAGAAAGTGCACATGGTGACAGGATGGAGGCACAAGGGTAAGGACACATTGGACAGGATGGAAACATGGTGGCAGAAGGAGACACATGGGGACAAGATGGAGACAAAAGGGAAGGTTACACATGATGATAGGGTGAAAACATGGAGAAAGGGTGACACATGGGACAGGATGGAAACATGGAGGAAGAAGGTGACACATGGGGACAGAATGGAATTATATGGGGGAAAGGTGACACATGGGGACAGCATGGAAATATATAATAGAAGGGACAAATGGAGACAAGATGGAGACAAAAGGGGAAGGTTACACATGATGATAGGGTGAAAACATGGAGGAAAAGGGTGACACATGGGACAGGATGGAAACATGGAGGAAGAAGGTGACACACGGGACAGAATGGAATTATATGGGGGAAGAGGTGACACATGGGGACAGCATGGAAATATATGAAGATAGAAGGAGACAAATGGAGACAAGATGGAGACAAAAGGGAAGGTTACACATGATGATAGGGTGAAAACATGGAGGAAAAGGGTGACACATGGGACAGGATGGAAAATGGGAAGAGGTGACAAAGGGACAGATGGATATATGGGGAGAGTACACATGGGGCAGCATGGAATATAAGATAGGGGACAAAAAAGGATGGAAAAGGAAGTTACCATGATGTAGGTAAACTGGAGAAAGGTGACAATGAGGATGACAGAGCGGACAATGAATATGGGAGAAGAGGTGTGTGACAGCTGTATAAAGGTAGAAGGAGACAAATGGAAGATGTATGGAGAAGTGAAATGGACATGAGAAAATGTGACAAGATCAAAATTTATGAGGGAAGAAGGTGACCATGAGGGCAGGATGAAAATATATGGGGGAAGAAGGAGACTCATGGGGCAGGATGTTATCATATGGGGGCAGGAATGCACATGAGAGCCAGCATGTGGGACATTATTACAGGAAGGGGCCAGGATGAGGGAAATTATTACATCACTGCTGTGATGTATTTTTCTTTTTGAGGATATTGTTGTCAATGTGGAGGGCCTGTTGCCGTGCAAGGCAATACTATGTTGGTTGTTTTCTTCATCTGTAGTGTAGAAATTAGGGAAAAATTGGGGAATGTGCTCTGGAAGTGGTGATCTAGATAACTGTGTGTTATTGTCTGCAGAGATAAGTCCTGGCTTGAAGAAGTGATAGCAGTCGGCACTGGATGAAGAGGAAAAGTGAAGATGCATGTCTTCAACTGAGGATGTTACTGGTAAGTCAGTGCGTTACCTGTACACTTACATTATATACTGTATACAGAGTTCCTGTGTTTAATGTCAGCAGTAATCTCTGCATTACTTGTTCACTATACAGTACACTGTATACTATGTACAGAGCTCCTGTGTATAATGGCATTTATGGTAATATTAGTATTGTATTTTTTTGGTTAATGATCAGAATTGCAATTGGTCTCTATGTGGTGATATTATCTGATCTGGTCATGGTGTGTTGGTATTTATACCTGGCATGTGGTATTATTGAGTGACTACTTGGTGGTAATATGTTGTCTGGTCACGGTGTGATGGTATTTTTCCCTTGTATGTGGTATTATTCAGTTACTATGTGGTGGTACCATGTTGTCTAGTCATGATGTGACTCCCTTGTGTGTGGTATTATTGGTCATTTTAAAATAATTCATATGACACATTCCCTTAAGAATTGTTGAGTAGGGCCAAGAGTTTACCTTGTCATGGTGTCAGGCTTAAAAAATGTTAGTACAAAACAAAAGCTGATACCTATGTGTGTAATCTGGTGTTCAATGGGAGCTGTAACATGTGATTGGTGAGGACGTGGGGTATAACAGAGTTTTCCAAGATTGGACAATGGGACTGTGGAAGGTTTGAGGGGTGAAGGCAGAGCTGAGTGGAGATGGCGCCTGAACAGAATCTCAAAGGGCCCCAAAACGTTTGCCAGTGAGGGTCCTCGAAATTCCTAGTGACAGCCCTGTCCTGGCGTATGCAGACTATGATCAGCAAATCATCCTGCACACGATGCCAGCAACACTGGGTTAGGAGCTGTCCTATCTCAAGACTCTCAAGGGTAAGGTGAAAGTCATCACCTATGCCAGTCGGAAACTTCGCCCTACCAAGAGGAACCCTAAGAATTACAGCTCCTTCAAGATAGAATTCCTAGCTATCATCTGGGCAGTGACTGAGCGGTTTACACGCTAGGTATTCTCTTCCAAAGTCACCATCTACAAGAACCTACAATCCTTTGACACATCTGGAGACTGCCAGGCTCGGCAAAGGTGGATGGCTCAGTTACTACGATTTTGTCATCAAATATTGAGCTGGTAACAGAAATCCCAACACAGACTTCTTGTCCCGCACGCCGAATCCTCCTGACCCAGAAGATCAGGCAGAGCCAGGAAGAAATTGAGATGCTGCCATTCCACAGCCAGAGTGTCTCCCAAGACTCCTACTGTACGACCGGGCAAAGTCTAGCCGTCCAAGAAGTTTCCCTTAAGTCCACTACCCCCAACATAGTTGGGCAGAGATGCAGAGCAGTGACCCAGCTATATGCATGGTCAAAGAACTCCTTGATGAAGCAAATTCATCTCCAGCTTCTTATGCACCTACATATACATAGTAACATAGTATTTAAGGTTGAAGGAAGACCGTAAGTCCATCTAGTTCAACCCATAGCCTAACATGTTGATCCAGAGGAAGGCAAAAAAAAAACATGTGGCAACAACACTAAGCTCCACATTGGGGGAAAAAATTCCTTCCTGACTCCACATATGGCAATCAGATTGGTTCCCTGGATCAATGCCCTATCAAAGAATCTAGTATATATAACCAGTAATATTATATTTTTCAAGAAAGGCATCCAGGCCATTTTTAAACGTTAGTTGTGAGTACTCATTACAACATCATGTGGCATAGAGTTCCATAGTTTCACTGCTCTTACAATAAAGAATCGTCTGTGATTATGATTAAACCTTCTTTCCTCCAGACGTTAGAGGATACCCCCTTGTCCCCGTCTCAGGCCTAAGAGTAAAAAGATCATTAAAAAGGTCTCTGTACTGTCCCCTCATATATTTATACATTAATATAAGATCACCCCTAAGCCTTCGTTTTTCCAAACTAAATAACCCCAAGTTTAATAACCTGTCTTGGTATTGCATACCCCTCAGTCCTCTAATAACCTTGGTCGCTCTTCTCTGCACCCGCTCTAGTTCAGCTATGTCTTTCTTTTTTTTTTGGAAGATATTTTTATTGAGTTTTCAGTATAATAACATACAAGTAGACCAATAAACAATTAAACAATCCACCCCACCTCCCCCCCAACCTCAGCCACCCGTGATTCCAGCAGAAAGAGATCGAGTCCAGTTCAAAACATACGGCGTTAAACTATGTTCATATACAGTACTGAGCATTGACCATGGCGCTTAGTAGACTCACGGCCTTAAGGAAGCAAGGTGTCACTCCTGTCCGAACCATCCGGGGTAGTAGATATCTGAAGCCCACCCAAGGACCCCTCCAACTCTCCCAACAGATACCATGTTGATTGCATGAATGGGAGAACCGTCGCTCGAAGCTCAGTAGGGGACAGCTTGGAGAGTATAACCCTCTCCAGGTTTCAAAGAACTTCCCTGTCAATGTATCTTTATCCCTAGCAGCATCTAGACTTTCTATATGCATCACAGCCTTCAATTCCTTGAGTATGCCTGATATACCTGAGACATGCCCCGAGAGCCAGTTATGGAGAAGCAATCGCTTGGTGACCATTGCCAGTATATGAAGTATTCGGGCAGATTTGCCATCCCATATCCCAGACACCGGGAAATGGAGCAGCCAGGCCAATATGTCCATTGTGACATGTGTACTGGTGACCTCCCTCGCTAGGGTTTCAACCCGCTTCCACAAATTCTGTACCTCCCCACATAACCATAAGCCATGCACCATATCCGTTTTTGACTGGCCACATTTCGGGCAGTTTTGTTGCCTGTCAGGAAATCCAGCAGTTGGAGGCAGAGTAAAACCATATATCGCCCTATGAATGATTCTATATTGCACATCTCTCCATCTTTCGCTGAATATATTTTTCCTCATGACCTCCATCCTCTTCGAATCACATCCCCAACATCAGATCTAGGTATATATTTGGACACCCACTGAAGGTGGTGTCCTCCCTCATAGCTAAGGTCGTTTCCTCAAGCTGTCATAGATGTACGACACATGATGGTCAAAGGGTCTGATCCCAACCAGTCATCCCATATCGAAGGTCAGCATTCCTGAGAAACATTATGAAGATGACGTAAAACATGATGATGCAACTGCCTGTACTGGATGATGTGAAATGGACTCAACTGGAATTTCTCCAGGACCTCTGACTCCGTTAGCATCGCCTGTCTGGTATGTGAATGAGATCTCCAGTGTTTGAACCCCCTTCCCTAACAAGCTGCAAATAAGGCATTTTCCCTGCCCAGACTAAACCTGCGTGTGTTCATGGGTTAAGATATTTAGATGTTTTCAGCTATGTCTTTCTTATACACAGGAGATCAGAATTGTACACAGTATTCTAAGTGTGGTCGCACTAGTGACTTGTATAGAGGTAAAATTATGTTCTCCTCATGAGTATCTATGCCTCTTTTAATGCATCCCATTATTTTATTTGCCTTTGCAGCAGCTGCCTAACACTAGGCACTAAATGTGAGGTTATCATCTACCCATACACCCAGGTCTTTTTCAGTGGTAGTTTTGCCTGGTGTTTTATAATTAAGAACATAATTATACATTTTATTTCCTCTGCCCAAGTGCATGACTTTACATTTATCCCATTAAAGCTCATTTGCCATTTATCAGCCCAAGCTTATAGTTTACATAAATCCTCCTGTAATATAAAATTGTCCTCCTCTGTATTGATAACCCTGCAGAGTTTAGTGTCATCTGCAAATAAATATTGAGATTCTACTCTGCATGCCCCTACAAGGTCATTAATAAATATATTAAAAAGAAGCGGGCCCAATACTGACCCTGTGGTACCCCACTGTTAACTGTGACCCATTCTGAGTGTGTTCACTAATAACCACCCTTTGTTTCCTATCACTGAGCCAGTTCTTAACCACTTACAAATATTTTCCCCTATCCCCATTGCTGTCATTTTATGTGTCAACCTTTTGTGTGGCACCATATCAAAAGCTTTTGAAAAGTCCATATCCCAACCATGTCCATTGCATTTCTTTGGTCCAGTCCAGAACTTACCTCTTCATAGAAGCTTATTAGATTAGTTTGACAGGAACGGTCCTCATAAACCCATGTTGATATTGGGTCATGAGGTTATTTTCATTAGATACTCCAGTATACCATCTCTTAGAAAACCTTCTAGGATTTTACACACAGCAGAGGTTAAGCTTACTGGCCTATAATTTCCAAGTTCAGTTTTTGTCCCCTTTTTGAATATTGGACATTTAGTATATGCCAGTCCTGTGGTACAGACCCTGTTATTATGGAATCTTTAAAGATTAAAAATAATGGTTTATCTATGACGGTACTTAATTCCTCAAGTACTCTGAGGTGCATCCCATCCGGGCCTGGGATTGTCAACTTTAGTGATTTTTAGACGGTGCCGTACTTCCTGTTGGGTTAAAGGGATCCTGTCACTTCCAAAATGCCACCTAAGCTACAAAAACATGTCCCTGCAGCATCCATCAATATTCTCACACTCCTTTTGTCTCCTAAAAGCATTCTGTCAAAGTAGATAAAAACGATTTTATACTCACTCATTAGGCATTATAATTAGCAGGGACGATATCCATATGGCAAAATGCTACTAAAGTCCTCCATATGTACCCTCTATAAGGAGAACATTTATAAAATATTAATGCTATGGTACCATACACCTGAGGTCCTCCACAAAATGGATCCCTCTTTGCCATCGACCTGTTGGAGGTGTGGAAAAGATGTGGGCACCACATTCCACATATTCTGAGCTTGCCCAAAGATTATACCCTTTAGGGGTCAGGTCAAATCCCTAGCGGATAAAGTACTACAAGCAGACATTGATCTAGATCCCCTAGTATTTCTATTAGGATATGGGGCCCCATTTTTGGGCAAACTGACATCCAGACTCTTCTTACACATACTTACAGCAGCCAGATGCCTAATTGCAAGATACTGGAGGCAAACAAATCCACCCTCTCTGCTGAGTCTCAAGAGAAGGATTTTGGATGTTAGGCGGATGGAACATCTTATGGCCTTACTGAACGGCTCGGTGGATAAATTCATGTCGATCTGGTCTCCATGGGACTACTATGCTGCTGGTTCTGAACTATCTTCTCTCTAATGTGCTTATAGAGGCCGTTCTTATTTCCCATCTTTTTTGCCCCTTTTTCCTACCACCCCCAGTCTTGTCAGTCTTACATGTCTATATGTTTGTTTGAACTTTATAATGTTGTACACTTTCTCTATATTTGTTTAATTGACAGCATATTGGTTGATTCAATAGCCATTATCTTTTGTTCCGATCTCTTATGGGGGTTCCGCCTGCTTCGCGAGGAATGGGACCTTTAACCTCTCACGAGAGACTGTAGGTACAGAGAATTAATGTGTAGTGGAAACTAGAGATGATGTATTACATGTAATGAATCTATGTTATGTCTTGTTAATTGGAAAATGTTTTTTCTTGACAAATAATTAGCCCTTAGGGTGTGTTTGTTTTGCAGGCTCCAGGATCCACACTCTCTCTCTCTCTGTGCTGCTTTGCTTGTGCAGGCTATGCCCTCCCCCTCTCTGTCACTCACAGAATGCAACTCATTAGTACTGCCTTCAGCTCCACATCACAGCAGCACAGACAGAGAGAGGCTGGATCCTGGAGCCTGCAAAACAACACGCCCAAAAGGCAATTTCATATAGCCCCTACTTCATTATCATCCTTACGAGTAAGTATCAAAATGTTTATTTCAACTTTGAAAGGAAGCATTTAGCACAGAAAAGGATGGTTATACAGTTGTGGCCAAAAGTATTGACACCCCTGCAATTCTGTCAGATAATACTCAGTTTCTCCCTGAAAATGATTGCAATCACAAATTATTTGGTATTATTATCTTCATTTAACTTGTCTTCAATGAAAAAACACAAAAGAAATTGTCCTAAAGCCAAATTGGATATAATTCCACACCAAACATAAAAAAGGGGGTGGACAAAAAGTATTGGCATTGTTAGAAAAATCATGTGATGCTTCTCTAATTTGTGTAATTAACAGCACCTGTAACTTACCTGTGGCACCTAACAGGTGTTGGCAATAACTAAATCACACTTGCAGCCAGTTGACATGGATTAAAGTTGACTCAACCTCTGTCCTGTGTCCTTGTGTGTACCACATTGAGCATGGAGAAAAGAAAGAAGACCAAAGAACTGTCTGAGGACTTGAGAAACCAAATTGTGAGGAAGCATGAGCAATCTCAAGGCTATAAGTCCATCTCCAAAGACCTGAATGTTCCTGTGTCTACTGTGCGCACTGTCATCAAGAAGTTTAAAGCCCATGGCACTGTGGCTAACCTCCCTAGATGTGGACGGAAAAGAAAAATTGACGAGAGATTTCAACGCAAGATTGTGTGGATGGTGGATTAAGAACCTCGACTAACATCCAAACAAGTTCAAGCTGCCCTACAGTCCAAGGGTACAACAGTGTCAACCCGTACTATCCGTCGGCGTCTGACTGAAAAGGGACTGAATGATAGGATACCCAGGAAGACCCCACTTCTTACTCCGAGACATAAAAAAGCCAGGCTGGAATTTGCCAAAACTTACCTTTAGGAAGCCTACAACGTTTTGGAAGAATGTTCTCTGGTCAGATGAGACAAAAGTAGAGCTTTTTGGGCAAAGGCATCAACATAGAGTTTACAGGAGAAAAAAAGAGGCATTGAAAGAAAAGAACACGGTCCCTACAGTCAAACATGGCAGAGGTTCCCTGATGTTTTGGGGTTGCTTTGCTGCCTCTCGCACTGGACTCCTTGACTGTGTGCATGGCATTATGAAGTCTGAAGACTACCAACAAATTTTGCAGCATAATGTAGGGGCCAGTGTGAGAAAGCTGGGTCTCCCTCAGAGGTCATGGGTCTTCCAGCGGGACAATGACCCAAAACACACTTCAAAAATCACTAGAAAATGGTTTGAGAGAAAGCACTGGAGACTTCTAAGGTGGCCAGCAATGAGTCCAGACCTGAATCCCATAGAACACCTGTGGAGAGATCTAAAAATGGCAGTTTGGAGAAGGCACCCTTCAAATATCAGGGACCTGGAGCATTTGCCAAAGAAGAATGGTCTAAAATTCCAGCAGAGCATTATAAGAAACTCATTGATGGTTACAGGAAGCGGTTGATCGCAGTTATTTTGGCTAAAGGTTGTGCAACCAATATTAGGCTGAGGATGCCAATACTTTTGTCTGGCCCATTTTTGGAGTTTTGCGTGAAATGATCAATGTTTTGCTTTTTGCTTCATTGTCTTTTGTGTTTTTTCATTGAAGACAAATTCAATGAAGATAATAATACCAAAGAATTTGTGATTGCAATCATTTTCAGGAAGAAACTGACTATTATCTGACAGAATTGCAGGGGTGTCAATACTTTTGGCCACAACTGTACCACATTTTTTTGTTTTATAAGATGCCCCAGATTATAAAATGCACCCCAAATTTGGTAAAGGAAAAGAGAAAAAAAATATTTTTTTGGCGCTTTGAGTAATTTTAAAGTAAATTATTCTAAGTCTGAAGCGATGGACATTTCTCTGACACAATGAGAGGTGTCTTCCATGAAAACAGGTTTCCCCTTTAAGTGGAAATTAGAAGCAATCAAATATCTTGGAGTCTCCATCCCCTCAGACCCATCAAAGCTCTTTCTATTACATTTTCAAGCCCTCCTAGATCAGGTTGAAACACTGTTGTCAACATATAGGCCCCTTAAATTATCATGATTTGGTAGAATTAATGTGGTCAGGATAGATATCCTGGCAGGTTTCCTTTACATTTTCCAGACTATACGTATCACGGCCCACAGAAAAGTCTTTACTAGAATTCAATCCTATTTGAGAAAGTTTGTCTGGGGTGGGATCAAATGTAGGGTGGGAATGAAGATACTAACCTCTCAGAAAGTCATGGGAGGAGCAGGCCTTCCCAATTTTAAGGCATACTTCCAGGCCTCCTCAATGGTTGGATTACTTGACTGGCAATACAAAGCCAAAGTTAAACAGTGGGCGTCAGTGGAACAAGATGGGGATGGGATAACTGTACCCTTACACAACCTCCTGTGGATTTCCTCTTCTGACATGGGACAGGTGGGACCTCTTTCTACACTGACTATTGGGACAATGAAGACATGGCACTCTTATTCTAGAAAATCAACCCAAGAGGGTAAGATAGCCCACTTACACCTCTTTTCTCCAACCCCACCTTTCGCCCTGGTTTGGACCGGAGAAAGACACTAGGACTGACGCTTCAAAACGGGGAGGTACCCTCCTTTGAATTCTTACAAGAGTAGTGATGGGCGAGTCCTAAATTACTCGGAATCGCTTGACTCTAGCGAGTCCGAGCCCGGGACTCGCTACTCGTTGCGAGTCTAGCAAGTCCAATGTTAATGAATGGGGAAGCGAGTAATAGCGAGTAATGTGCGATTTACAAATCGCAGATGTGTCTCGGAAAACGCTCGCATTGCCGTTTTGGAAACCCCACTCGCAACAGTTTTGTGCTGCTGTGTCCGAGGCCAAACTCGCATGTGTTTGTCTTATTTTGCGCCGATGAGGCGAGGCAATCGATTTGCTCCAGCACACACCATGCTTTTAGCAAAGAGGAAATAAGCCGACTCGAGCTGACAGACGCACACACTCACAGAGAAAGCATGGCCTGTGTCAACACGCTGCAGTTTATTGACCTGGTGGAGGCTCGACCCCTGCTTTGGCTGCCCACTGACCCTGCCTATGGGGATAACATCCAGCGGACTACAGCCTAGAGGTCGCTCAAGTCATGTTCCCTGCATTCCATCACAGTGGCCAGGATGCACAGAGCAATATGGGTAAGATAAATGTGTTCACACGTTATATTGCATTTACCGTATATACTCGTGTATAAGCAGACCCGTGTATAAGCCGACCCCCCTACTTTTGCCCCCAAAAACTGGGTAAACATATTGACCGCCATCCTGGTATACAGCGGCTATCACTGGTAGACAGCCCCCAGCAGAGTATACAGCTCCCCCTGCAGAGTATACAGGCCACCCAGTGGGTATACATGCCCCCATATTAGGGTATACAGGGCCCTCAGTGGTATACAGGCCCCCCAGCAGTGGGTATACATGGCCCCCGTGGGTATACAGGCCCCCCGTGGGTATACAGGCCCCCAGCAGTGGGTATACAGGGCCCCCAGTGGGTATACAGGCCCCCCAGCAGTGGGTATACAGGGCCCCCAGTGGGTATACAGGCCCCCCATAGTAGGGTATATGGGTCCCTCAATGTGTTATCATGCGCCGTCGCATGGTTGCCTATATTTGGATGGGGTCACAACAGTACAATTAGTTTAAGGGCTGGTCCTCCTGGCTCTGAAGGCCAGGGGATTGGGTGTATATTAATACCACTAATGAGCGGAGTCTGGTGCCCGCACTATTACATTCTCTATGCGTTGATATGTGCCCTGCCTCATATGTGATTGTGGCCACGTGAGCTCAATGTCCGTAATGCTGTTGATGATGTTCCACACTGTCGTGTCACTGTGCTTGTATACACATTACACACACAACATGAATAAAATGTTATTGTTGATTTGTACACAACATTTTGTGTTTCAAATGTTACACATGTCTAAACCCGGTTGGAAATCATTTCACAGTTGACCTGCTTATAAAACGGTGGAAGAGCTGCCGGGATCAGCACAAAAAGCAACACCAAAAGATCTTGGAGAAGGGACCGGAAGCAGATCCAGGGCCGATATAACGCCACTACGACCGGTTGTCCTTCCTTGAAGCGGTGGTCCGTATGCCAAGGTATGTGTCTGCAGCACTGTTGTGTACTATTATTATTATTATTATTTACTTATATAGCGCCATTAGGTTCCATGGCACTTTACATGAGGATAAGGGTTAACGACAAAAAACAGTAAATGAAGACAATCAGGTCATACAGGTACAAGAGGAGAGGACCCTGTCCACGAGGGCTCACAGTCTACGTATGAAGCTCTATAATGAGTGTGGTGGTTTACATACCCACACTGGGGTTTGTTTCTGCCATGGTGCAACAGAATTCTATTACCTTTGGCAATGATCCAGGACATACACATTTATAGCCACATTGTGACGTTGGGACAAATAAGCAATGTTCTGCAGGGTGGGCAGACACAATGTTCCGTGACCTCACAATTAGTTATTATTGTTGGCATGTTTGTGGAACAAAGCCATGTTCTTCCCTGCAATGGCCTCTAAGGTGTGTGGCCTTGTCTGGTTTGCCTGTCATAAGCCTCATTTGTATCAGTTCCTAATGGCCTCCACTTGCATAAGGTCCACATACATCCCTACACGTTTAGTTGTGGGTGTTTTTTTCGGCTAAATAACGTTGTAAGGATATACCCCTTTTGCACTAAACTGTTTGTACACCATCCCAGATTGTTGACACAGTCACACACATTTGAGGACATACCCTGTATCACTACAAATACGTGTGGGTGAGTTTTCCCATGGGTATATTTGGGGCTGCAAGATGACGGTGTAGATATTAGGGCCCACATGTGAATTTTATTTTTTTGTCGTTAACTGATGGCCACATTACGAATCCTCCGAAAAACATAGTGTATTAATGCTGTATAAAATCAAACTAAAGGGGGCCATATTTTCAGTGCAACAGGCTTTTATGTCCAAGGTCCTTTAGGAAACCAGAAGTTTGCCCTTGCTGCTCCCGGTTTTTTGTTCGGCCCCGTTGGAATAACTGTAAAACTGTCCATCTGTGCAGACCACCTTGTTTGGCACCAACGATGTGTGACCTGCTGCTCAAAAACAACCCCATACTATACGTCCTTTACAGTCGTTTCAAAATCCAAGCCATATGTTTTGTGGGTTTTATTTACCAAGACATTCTGATTAGCATACATGGCAGCAACAAGGAGTGTAGGCCACTAACGCCGAATGCTCATGTGTCACCTATGCTGCAGGACTCCATTTCCTGTCTTGCTCACCTGCCCTATAGATCTGGGTTATGTGCATTGAGACCAAGGCTGCCCACACTGCGTCTTTTAGTGTCCATCTGATGGCAAACAACCCTGAAGAATGTGTTTGCCTCACAGTGTCAGGCTATAGCTTTGTCCACATAAAGTTACAACAAAAAGTAAATGCAATAGTTGTGGCCACTAATATGTCTTCAAGTGCCTAAACAGCTGTCCTGCCTAAGGTAGGGCACAGTGTAATTGTGCAGACAAATTTTTAAATTTCTTAAGTAATGGCAAAAAATCGAGGACCAACACTACCCACACATAGAATATTGGTTGAAGCATGAGCCAAAATGTCCTTAAATTTATTTGCTGCAATTCCATCTTAAGGCCAACAATGAAAACACAGAATACACAGATACACAGAGTCAAAAAAGCGTGCACATTTTATGTTTGGCCTATGTTTTTGTTTCCAAACGCAACCCATTCACCAAATTTTTTTTGTATTTACCCACAGAGCTGCTCACTACCACAGGCGGCGTGGAAACCCTCCAGCACAGCTGCCTGAAGAGGCGAGGGAGGCCCCTGACCCACCCCGACTTTAAGTTGAGGACCAAGGACTACCACCACCACCACCACCTTTGGGGCATGGCCGGCCACAAGAAGAGGAGGTTCAAGGACCACAACAACGCTCTCCCCACCAAGACCAACCTCCTGCAGTGGAGGAAGCTGGATGGCCAACTGGCAGCAGTGTGGGGACTCAGCAGAACAACAGCAGCCGTGGTCAGATCCCGGTGGCACAAACTGACCAGCTTGGACAATGTGATGCTGACTTTGCCCGCAGTCTAATACCTTTCCTGGCTCTCATTCCATTGGAGAGACGACTGCGGGCAAGGTCAGCAATCCACATTGTCCTTGATGCCTGTCGGCCCCCAAACCACCCTGGCGAGGTATTTAGTTATTTGGAGGGGTGGCAACAGTCAACCTCCAACTGGCTAGACAGGCCCACACCCCGGGACAGCTATGTGCCGACCCAGAGGCCTATACCACCTTTGTGGCCACCCAACAGGGACCTCCTAAGACAAGGGCATTTCCCCACACCGGCCCAGATGACCCACCCTACAGGGTTACAATCTGTGGCGGAGGCCATACATGGGGCCCTGGACCTCCTCCAGGACCAGGGTGATGGTGGGCAGGTAGAGCCTACCCCACCCAATCAGCCCACCTACCACCAGCTGTAGGGTCAATTTTTGTTTTCTTTTTTTTATAAAAAATGTGCAGTGCACAATTTGTTTTTTTATGTTTTCTTTGATTTTATATTGTGCGTTTGTGAATTTTGTTACAGCTATTTTCCATCTTTGCCATTAAGGCGTGTTAATACAGTTTGAAAAAACAGCTTTGTGTCTGTCTTTTTTTCAGGGAATGGATGTGTAGGTTGTTTTGTGGGTGGGCTTAAAGTCATCATCATTAGCAAGTACTTTCCGGCCCGCATTGCGCATGAAGGCACCTTGGTTAGTATGTGTAAAATCATGACTCGACATACAAATGTTGCTGACAAATAAATAGTGCCTGTGTTTGGGGGGGTTACTTAATGCCTCGCTATGGCAACAAGACTAGGAACACAGATGCGAGAGGCTGGGACGTCTACTTGCAACTGTATCGTACAGTGGGACCCTTCGCCAGGCTCCAGCAGGATCATAGTACAAGCAACGCCCACGATGCAGGCATAGCTTGTTGCCTCAAAAAATTAGCTCAAGGGCTTATAAAGTCTTTTTGAAATAGAGGAGGGCGCATGGCCCATACTATATACTTGCTTGTCTAGAGCATAGTACAAGCAACGCCACGATGCAGGCATAGGCTTGTTGCCTCAAAAAATTAGCTCAAAGGGCTTAATAAAGTCTTTTTTGAAATAGAGGAGGGCGCATGGCCCATACTATATACTTGCTTGTCCTAAGAGCATAGTACAAGCAACGCCACGATGCAGGCATAGGCTTGTTGCCTCAAATAATTAGCCCAAGGGACTGTATTGTATTGGATGGAAAAAAAAAATGAAAAATGCTCACAAGCATTTAAATGATTTTTACTGATTGCGTAGTTTTGTTATCATGCAGCAAATGTTGCAGGAACATGACTTATCACATCGTCTGAGCCGAGGGACATGCCGATACTTCCTGTCTTAAAAGGGCATAAAGTTAAAAGCGCAATCTTCCAATCATATTAATTATGATTAGGTTACTCTACATTTGGGTACTGTCGTCTGGGGGGCTTACGAACTGCGATGATATCCAGTCCTTGATGAACTTAATGAGAGTCAGCCTGTCTGCATTTTCAGTAGTAAGCCGTGACCTTCTATCAGTGACTATACCCCCAGCGGCACTGAAAACACGCTCTGATGTCACACTAGCAGCTGGGCAGGCCAGCACCTCCAAGGCATACAAAGAGAGCTCTGTCCAAGTGTGAAGCTTGAAAACCCAGTAATTAAAGGGTACAGAAGGGTCGGTTAGGAAGCTGGTACTGTCACTGTCATACTCGTTTACCATGTTGGACAATTGTTGTCTCCTACTCAAGGTGACCGTAGGCATGATCCGTTGTTGATTGGAAGGTCTGTTGAACATCGCCCAGTTGGTGGACATCTTACCCCCACCTCTTCTTGACATTGATGGCGTTTGTGTCCCAACCAAAGGCTGCTGTTGCAAAGAGCTGGTTCTTCGGGATATAGCGGAGTCAGACGGTGATATGGACATCAAATTGTCAACAACAACCCTCTTGAAAAAATCCATCGTTAAGCCCCTGAGGGACTGCAACAGCAGCGACGGAAATTTGTCTTTGTACCGAGGGTCCAAAAAGGTTGACAACCAGTAGAGGTTGCTGTCATAGATGTGAATGACGCGTGGATCTTGGGAGAGACATTGAGACATTACGTCAGCCATGTGTGCTAAGCTGCAAAGACTCATCTCCTCGGTTACAACAGAATGAGGATCACTACGCATCATGGCCTCTAAATCGGTCTCCGCCTCCTCCTCTTCAGCCCACCCATGCTGTACCGACATAAACGTAGCGTTGGGATACCATCAGGGTTCACATCAGTACCACTGAAAAATAAATCTTCTTCATCATCACCCTCATCACCTTCTTCCAGACCCAATGTAGCCTGCCGATATTGGCTTGGCTGGCTAGGATCAGCGATGTTAAATTCTGGCTCCATAGCCATCCGCTGGGCTCTCAAAGATTCTGTTTTGAGATTCATTAGGGATTCTTTTAGCAGGCAGAGCATGGGGATGGTGAGACTGATTATCGGCTGATCACCGCTGACATGTTTGGTGCAGTATTCAAAGTTCTCCAGCAACTCCCAAAGGTCAGTGATCCAGACCCACTCGAAAGTACTAATGTGTCTGGTCTGACTTCCGGGGTGACGGGCATGTTGCAGCTGATATTCCGCTATTGCCCTCTGCTGCTCATTAAACCTTGCCAACATATGGAATGTTGAGTTCCAGCGCGTGGGCATGTCGCAAATTAGCCTGTGTTTAGGCAAATTAAATTTGTTTTGAAGGGGCGGAAAGACTTCCAACTGCTGTGGAGGAATGTCTGAAATGGGCGCAAATTCGCCTCACCTTCTCCAGTAGGTCAGATAACTCGGGGTATATTTTCATGAATTTTTGAACTACTAGGTTCAGCACGTGAGCCATGCAAGGCACGTGTACAAGGTTACCGTGCTTTAGTGCCGCCACAAGGTTTTGTCCGTTATCGCTGACAACAAGACCTGGTTGTAGTTGCAGTGGGGCCAGCCACTCATCAGTCTGTTGCTTAAGACCTTTCCACAGCTCAGTTGCAGTGTGAGGTATGTCACCTAGACAGATAAGCTTCAGAAGAGCCTGTTGTCGCCTTGCTGAAGCACTACTGCAAAGCTCCCAACTTGGACGTGATGGTGCGGGCAGCTCAGCAGTGGACAAGGAAGTTGCAGAAGCAGATTGTGTACTAGACATATATGATGAGGCAGACACCCGGAATGATGTTGTGCCCGCTATTCATGGAGTTGGTAGTATCTCAGATGGGCCACTTTGAGAAGTTGGGACACTGTCCACCAGGTTGATCCAGTGAGCCGTTACTGAGATGTATCTGCCCTGTCCACAACTACTTGTCCACGTGTCCGTTGTTAAGTGGACTTTGGCGGTTACAGCATTTGTTAGTGCACGCTTTAAGTTGGTAACCATGTGCTGGTGTAACGCGGGGACGGCACTACGTGAGAAAAAGTAGCGGCTGGGTACAGAGTATCGTGGTGCTGCCACAGCCAACAACTCCCGAAAAGACTCTGTACCCACAAGCCTAAACGGCAACATTTCCACAGCTAACAACTTTGCAATTTGCGCAGTCACTTTTAGGGAAAATGGGTGTGTTGATTGGTACTTCCGTTGCCTTTCATACAGCTGTAGCACAGACAACTGGACGTTTGGCGCAGACTGACCAGTGGCTTGACGACTGTCATGTCTCTCTTGTACCGCAGCTTGGGAGGAGTACGTTTGAGCAGGAGCTGATGCCTGAACACTAGCTGGTGAAGGATGGATCTGAGGTGGCCTGGAAGTGTTGGGATCAGAAGGCACTGATTTTGAACCCTGATGGGCCGACCACTGAATTGGGTGCTTAACAGACATATACTTACGCATACTGCTGGTGCTCATGTTTCCTATTCCCAGGCCTCTGCTTAGCCTTGCATGGCAGATGTTACAGATAACCATATTTGGTACAGATGTGGCATCCTTAAAAAATTGCCACACAATGGCTTTTCGTCCTTTATGTTGAATTGGAGGCAGAGGAGGATGACTCTGTACAACACCAACTGTTGACACAGTTTGGGCAACTGTGTTTACAGTTTGTGCAACAGTTGACACAATTTGGGCAACTGTTGTCACAGTTTGTGTTCTGGAGAAAGGAGTAAGCCTTGGTGCTTTTGGCTGTGGTACATAGCCACTTTCCTCCTCCTGGCTGCTCTGTTGGCTATGCATGCCAAGAGTCCAGGTAGGATCTGTGGTCTCATCATCCATGCCTTCCTCTTCAAAGTCTTCTGGATAACGTGACTGAGCAGGCTGGTCAGATGAGATCTGTGTCTCATCATCCTCAACCTCCTGTGATGCTGTATGCCTTTGGTGAAAGTGGCTTTCTTCAGTACGAGGTGCTTCCAAACTTTGGCCATGAATAGACATTACGTCTTCTTCAAGTATCTCGTCAGGCAGTGACAAAGAAAGGCCAGATACAATCGAGGGCTGATAAGAACCAAATAAATCATCGGAGTGACCAAGGTCGCGGTCCAATTTTTCCTCTGGCTGCCGATGGGTTGAGGAAATAGGAAGACTTTGACGATTGGATGGCCCTGCGTTGTATGTAGCGACACTAGACTGTGTTGGCAAGGACGATTGTGTACTGCAAGAACCAGTGGTCGAGGTGTTATCAGCCATCCAAGATGTTATCTGGTCATGCTCTTCCGGCCTCAAGACACGTTTTTGTTGAGTACTGGGAATTTTAGACAGGAGAAAGAGAGATCTATCAATCCTCGTCTGTCTACCTGTACCAGTGCCTTCTTGGGCACGACTGCTACGGCCAAGACCTCGTCCCTGTCCCTTTGCAATCTATTTTTTGGGAAATGGTGTTTTTTGTGACATTGTTGACAAATGCACAGTCACGAGATGGAGTTAGGTGGTGCTGTAGGCGTCACCTGCTGGCGGGTTAAGTGCGTGCTAACACTTGGCAGTGAAGCAGCACACTAGTCCCTGCAAAAATTATTAAGTGCGCACAGCCACCAAGATGGAGTTAGGTGGTGCTGTAGGCGTCACCTGCTGGCGGGTTAAGTGCGTGCTAACACTTGGCAGTGAAGCAGCACACTAGTCCCTGCAAAAATTATTAAGTGCGCACAGCCACCGAGATGGAGTTAGGTGGTGCTGTAGGCGTCACCTGCTGGCGGGTTAAGTGCGTGCTAACACTTGGCAGTGAAGCAGCACACTAGTCCCTGCAAAAATTATTAAGTGCGCACAGCCACCGAGATGGAGTTAGGTGGTGCTGTAGGTGTCACCTGCTGGCGGGTTAAGTGGGTGCTAACACTTGGCAGTGAAGCAGCACACTAGTCCCTGCAAAAATTATTAAGTGCGCACAGCCACCGAGATGGAGTTAGGTGGTGCTGTAGGCGTCACCTGCTGGCAGGTTAAGTGCGAGCTAACACTTGGCAGTGAAGCAGCACTCTAGTCCCTGCAAAAATTATTAAGTGCGCACAGCCACCGAGATGGAGTTAGGTGGTGCTGTAGGCGTCACCTGCTGGCGGGTTAAGTGCGTGCTAACACTTGGCAGTGAAGCAGTACACTAGTCCCTGCAAAAATTATTAAGTGCGCACAAGTAGTCGCACAAGTAGGTGGCGTACGTGCTATTTGCAGGTAGGAGAGCAGCAACACACTGGTCTGCCACAGAGAAAATAAAGCTGAAGGGGTTATTATGACCCAAAATCTATCAGGTGCAAAAAAATAAGAAATAGTACCTCAGCTAAGCCTCTGACTTCAGCTATTAGGAAAGCTGAGTGAGTAAGCTAAGCTATGAGGTCGGTCCTGTGTGGACTGTAAGGCTGCTCCTCCCTGCCTGCCTGCCTACCTACAGTCCTCTACACAGTACTCCTCTATCCTCCTGGTAGCTCTCAGAAGAGCTGTTTTGGTTAAATATAAGGAATCTTGAAGTTTCCCTACACTGACTGACACTCCCTATGATCTGCTCCAGCATCTACCTCACCCTGCACTAGCTCAGATCGTCACAGGAATGTGGAGGAAATGGGGGTGGCAAGGCTTATATACAGCCTCGCCTCTCATACATGACATAGGCATCACGATGGACAGAAGCCAATCATAGTCCTGCCACAACCAACATGGCTGTGGCATTACTGAATATGATTGGCTAACATGCTTGTCCATCTTCACAAGTTTTCTAACACGCTAGGCTGTCTCGGAAGATTTGTCGGAACATAACAGATTCTGTATTCGCGAGTCCCTAATACAGTATACCGGACTCGGATTTGTAGACTCGCTCAGACTCGCTGCTGACAGTGGGTATCCGTGAAGCGGTCCGATTGTTTAAACGATTTGGGGAGATTCAAGCTACATAGCGATGTGATATAGCGAGTCTAGCGAGTGAGAAAAAGTAAACTCTGACAAAACTAGGATTGCCATTGACTTGCATTGGACTCGTTACTGTGCGAGTAATCGCTGGGAAACTCGCCGAGTACAGAGTCCTGCGAGTCCCTTACTACTCGCCGAGTAACGAGTCCTAGCGAGTAGACTCGCCCATCCCTACAAAGGAGATCTCCACTGGTGTGGCTGAAGTGGTTTCAATGCCTTCAATTACGTTCTTTTCTCTCCTCTGCAGGTCAGTCTTCTAGGATTCAAACTACGCCCTCCCCCTTAGAGGAGTTACCCCTACAAGATCCCGCCACCCTTGCAATTTTTTGATTTAGATCAGATTATACACCATGTTCCAAATTATTATGCAAATTGGTTATAAGTGTCATAGGGTTTTTTTTTTTGTCAATGAAACCCATTGATGGTATTGTGTCTCAGAGTTCTTTGGATCACTGAAATCAATCTCAGATATCTGTGATAATTAGTTTGGTAGGCGAGTCCAATAAAAGGAAAACTGTGTGTTCCACAATATTAAGCAGGCCACAGTTTTCAAGTAAGATGGGAAAGAAAAAGGATCTCTCTGCTGCCTAAAAGCAACAAATAGTGCAATGCCTTGGACAAGGGATGAAAACATTAGATATTACACGAAAACTTAAGCGTGATCATCGTACTGTGAAGAGATTTGTGGCTGATTCTACGCAAAGACATGTTCGTGCAGATAAAGGCAGAATGAGGAAGGTTTCTGCCAGGCAAGTTCATCAGATTAAGAGAGCAGCTACTAAAAAGGCCTTACAAACCAACAAACAGATATTTGAAGCTGCTGGTGCCTCTGGAATCCCTCGAACCTCAAGATGCAGGATCCTTCAAAGGCTTGCTGTGGTGCATACACCTACTATTCGGCCACCCTAAACAGTGCTCACAAGCACAAATGGTTGCAGTGGGTCCAGACATACAAGAAGATACAATAAATAATAATTTTTAAACAGTCTTGTTTACTGATGAGTGCCAAGCAACCCTGGATTGTCCAGATGGATGGAGTAGTGGATGGTTGGTGGATGGCCACTATGTCCCAACAAGGCTGCAACGTCAGCAAGGAGGTGGAGGAGTTATGTTTTGAGCCGGAATCATTGGAAAACAGCTTGTAGGTCCCTTTACGGTTCCTGAAGGTGTGAAAATGACCTCATTAAAGTGTATGGAGTTTCTGACTGAGAACTTTCTTCCATGGTACGAAAAGCAAAAATGTGCCTTCAGGAGCAAAATCATCTTCATGCATGACAATGCACCATCTCATGCTACAAAGAATACCTCTGTGTCATTGCTGCTATGGGCATAAAGGAGATAAACTCATGTGTGTGGCCACCATCTTCCTCTGACCTTAACCCTATAGAGAACCTTGGAGTATAATCAAGGAAAAGATATATGAGGGTGGGAGGCAGTTCACATCAAGACAGCAGCTCTGGAAGGCTATTCTGACATCATCCAAAGAAATACAAGCAGAAACTCTCCAGAAACTCACAATATCAATGGATGCTAGAATTGTGAAGGTGATATCAGAGAAGGGTCCCTATGTTAACATGTAACTTGGCCTGTTAGGATGTTTTGGAGTTAAATAGCTTTGAGCTAATGAGCATTTTCAGTTTCTTTCAAAAATATAAATGTTTAGAAACTCTACTGTGCCTAATAACTTGGAACAGTGCATTTAGGTTTTTTTTTAATTTTTAAGATTATACTGTTATCATTGGGAGGTTTCTTCAATAAAATTCGATGTATACTCTAACAGGTGATGACTTTTATTACACTGACTGTCATTTGCACACCATTTAGGGAAATCAGAGAAAAAGAACATTTAGTATAATAATTTGGAACATGGTGTATGTGTGAAAGAAAGATGGGAAATGTAACTTCCAAATAGCTTGGGAAAGAGACTTGGGTAGGGAAATTTCAGGAGCCAAGTGGGAGAGGAGCATTGTTTTTACTCATATGTTAGCCAATACATGTGCAGCACAAGAAAAAAAATAAAATTGCTTCACTCAGGGATGATACCGCCGTTTAAGGAGTGGATATGGGCTGTGATCTACAATACTGCTGCTACCCTATTGAAAAAAAATGTATTGGTTAACCTGCATTTTAATGCTTTACAGAAAAATGCTTTGTCATAACACTGTTTTTCCTGTCTATGCAGTTCAGACGTCTGCGTTTTACTAGGGGGGGATGTGCTGCCCCGTGGTCTAGCTGTCACAACTGGTATTGCATTAAGATCTATTGTAATGCCATGTCTGAGGGGAATTGGAGCTCCCTCTGCTGGAGTCCGAAGCATTACACACTACCTGATCCCGAACCAAGAGGTTGAAGCACTAGGACCTGTTTTCTGGCTGAGGTCAGTGTCCAGCTGGGGAAGAAGCAAGGCTGTGCAGTCGGAGTCAGTGCCCATTTTGGTGGAGTCGGAGTTGGAGTCGGTATAAAATGGACTGACTCAGATTCCTAAAATATATAATATATTTGGTACAGTAGTTCAATGCAGAATGTGCTGAATATTATTATGAATTATTATGTTATACCTAAATATCTTGATTATTGTATCATAATAATGATTAAAAGCCTGATGTTCACATTGTACTACAAAAAATGTATCACTTAAACAAGAGCCATGTATGAGGGAGTTGGTATTGTGGAGTCGGAGTCAGGAAAATTGAAGAGTCGGAGGTTTGGCTTATTGACTCCACAGCTCTAGGGGGAAGGGTTAGTTTCAGTTCAGTGTGTTTTAGTAAGACTGGGGAGAGTAAAGGAGAAAGTTCGGGGAAAGGCAGCCAGAGCTGCTTTCCAAGAAACACACTATCTAGCACGGTACTAGTCCATAGGTTACTCAGGTTTACAAAGCCTGGTGGCAGAAGCGGAAGCTAGTGAGTTCCATGCTCACCAGTCACTTAAGAGGAGACCGGGGCATCAACAATACAAAGGGCTAGAGAGTTGCAGTTAATTAGTTCAACTTGCATGTCTCAGCCAGTGCACGAAGTATCACATCAGAGTAGTAAGGACCGGGTCTGATTTAACAATACAAAGCGCACTAGAAGAAAGTGTGGGCAGTTTACCAATTAAAAATAGAACGCCGCTCTGCATGCTGAACTTCGATGTTGCACTGCATGCATCTGAAGTGTGAGACTCAACCATTAGATAAAGATGAGAGTATAGGACAGCCTAAGGCACCTAGAAAGTGGACTACAGTTACCATTAGACTGACCAGACCACATCTTGGAGTTGTGTTTGTATCATTCTGGACACTGTGCAAGGACTTCAGTAAAAAGTAATTGCCCAGTGTTATATATACTAATAATTCAAAAGACTGTTTCCTACTGTTTATTTCTCTGCTACCAAGCATGTTATCATTGACACTACTACCCTCATCATCCTCTGAGTGCCAGACCTAGTTGGGAAGGGTTTAACATCTTCACTGCCACACCTTCTAACTCCCAGAGATCTCCTGCAGTGTCAGCTACATATGGCTGAATATCTCAATTGGCATCACAAATTTATTAGTTTCTGATTGCTTTCATTTCACCATTCTTCCTCTCCCTTTTTAATGTGAGCAGGGCCACAGCACTGGTAACAGCCACTGTGACCCCCCGGCTACTGGCCCAGTTCTGGGTACCCCAGCCCTTAACGCTCCACAGGTGCGTTGTTTGATGCTTTTTTTTGTTTTTATTAGGAGATTTTGAGACTGGTGGAGGACTTTTAGAAGAGGCTGGAGGCCCGAACCTTTTCACCTTCAGAGATACCTTTGGATCAGGGCCATTCAGGGTTCCTAGACTAGGGTCAAACTAGTCTTCCCTGGTCACCATGCCCATAGCTGCCATTCCTTCATCAGCATTCTCACTACACCTGAAAATAGTGATGTAATCGAAAATCTGGGAGACCCACTCCTCCCCCCTGCACTCTTCTTATAAGCTGTAGAAAAGATATCCTCGGTCTCCCATGAGACCAGAGGAATTTCACTATTATACTCTTTAATCCGGAAAAAATGAAGCTGGTAAGAGAAAGGGGATTGTCTGAAAGAAAAATAGTAAATGGGGTAGTAAATCAATTCTTACTGCAATAACCCTGCCTAACCAAGATAGATTGAGTTTATGCCACTTAAGGCCGGTTCCACGCTTCAATGTGTCAGCGAACCGACCAATGATTCAACTTGACCTACATTGCTGGAACAACGTTCAATGATCGCTAGTGAGGTGCCACATGTACTGATATCGAGAACGACGCAGCACCGATTCCGCCACAAGTGAAAGATACTTGCGGTCGTTTTGGTCGCCTACGTTCTTCAGTTCTGAATAGGCGAAGTCGGAAACGACATCGTTATCAAGATGTCACACACACCAATGCTGCAGGTTGGACAGACGATCAACAACTCATTTATGGTCCGGTTCATAAACCTGCGATCAACGATCAGCCGACTTATTGCTGGTCGAATCGATGTGTCACATGCAACGACGTCGTTACAACGTCATTTGAACGTCTCAAAACCCGTGACGTTTCAACAGTATCGTTAACGATAATTGTATGTGACGGGGCCTTTAGAGAGATCAGAATCAAACCTGCTTGAGGGTTCCAGCAAAATTGCCATTAAACAGATGAAAAGGATCAGCAGTCAGTTTGATACCCAGATATTTAAGCGAATCAGACCTCCAGTCAAAAGGGAAGTTCATCTTTTTTTTTTATTTTATTTTCAATTTTTTCAACATAATTTAACAACATAACAACAAACAATAGAAGCCAAATCACATATAACAATAATACGGGAAGTTCATCTTGAGGTGCGCAACCACTTCCCGCGGGAGGAGACATTCAATATCTCCAACTTGCCAGTGTTGATTTTAAAGTTGCTGTGATGGCCAAACGCTCGCAATTCAGATACAATGTTGGGGAGACAAATGTGTGGATTTGTAATATAAAGAAGGAGATCATCTGCGAAAAGCCTAATTTATGTTCCCTTAAGGCTGTTTTGACTGAAGTATTTCAGGGTTCCCTCTAAGCGTGATTGCCAAGGTTTCCATAGTAAGAATATATATTATCGGAGAAAAGAACACCCTTGGCAGGTGCCGTTTCGGATATTCAGGGATTCGGAGAGGGAACCATTTATCTGTATGTGGGCCAAGGGGCATGTGTACAGGCCTCAATCCTTCGTATCATCACCTCCGGAGACCGTGGATCAGAGTGTTGCAGACATAAAACCCCAGTGCACCCTGTGGATGCTTTTTCAGCGTCCACAGATAAGATGCATATGGGGATCCTTCGTCTCCTTGCTCTATCAATCAAGGCAATTGAGCGGATGGTGTTGTCCCTGGTCTCTCGACCAGGAACAAAACCTACATGGTCTGTATCAATCACTCCATGAATTTTCAATCTGTTCGCAATCAATTTTGCATATAATTTGATGTCCAAATAACCAGTGAAATTGGGTGGTAACTACTACAACATGCAAGATTTTTCCCGGTTTTGGGTATAAGTATTATGTGCGCTATAAGGGCTTGCAATGGAAAAGAACCTCCCGCAGAAATATGATTGCACACCTCCAGGAGTATCGTGTTCAAATGGTTGCAAAGAGTTTTAAAAAATCCGCCGTGAAGCCATCTGGCCCTGGATGTTTGCCCACTTTCATGTCCTTTATGCTGTCACGCTTGGACTAAGGGGATGTCCAGCAACCTGTGCGTGACAGTGGAGCACGGACCAACAATGTCCAGTGCGCAGCATGAAACAGCAACAGACAGGGAAACACTAAAGGGATAAATACAATGGAGTGCCCTGCCATAGGGAACGGGGGAGAGGTGACCTCCTGCACTCACCTGCGGCTGTGCCCTGATCTCCCTACCGTCCCTATGCAAGGTCTTTCACCTCGTCCCCAAGTAGGAAACCTAAGCCCTCCACTGGCTCTGATGTTAACCCTCACTATGGAAGGCCGATGGGAGTACCAGTCCCATCCACTATAATAAAGAGACATGAGGGAAGAGGAAAACAGACAAAGGACAACAGGACAGCTACTTCCCGTCTGCTGACGCTTCACCAGTTAGCAGACAGCTTGACAGCAAGAGGTTCTCCTCAGAGCTCTTTACATCTCAGGAGCTTGGTCAGGATTGAAGTTCAATCTCCAGCAAAGCATGCTGGAACCCTGTGATCCTATAAAGGCAGAGGTAATCACAGAGTGGCTACACCTGGACAAGGCCCAGCTAGCTTGCTGGCAACAGAGATTAACATTAACTCCTCCAGTGCCAGCCAAAGTAAAAGGAAATGTCTAATATGAAGTCTCAATTCAGACATGAGACTTAGGTCCAAAGCAGTCACAAGTCTCCAAGGAAAGGGAGACCATCGTGACACACGCCCATCGCCAACTCCTCCAGCGTGAAATCAAACTCTAGATCCTCAAGAGCAGAATCCGATAAATTACCTCTATTATGTTTTAGAAGAAAGGAGGAGATCTTTTCTCTGCAGTGTGAGTGGAGAGGTCTTGAAAATGGCTTTTTTTTTATGTTATAAAGAGGTGTATAAAACCAATGAAAACAGGAAAGAATAACCTTCGTTTTATGGGACTTTGATCCCATACTGTCTTGTATAAATGGGATGTATGTGTTAGTGGTTCGTGGGTGTAAGGCTCTAGATAACAACTTGCCACTCTTATTACCCAGCTGATAAAATCTGGAAATAATCCTTTCCCTGTGTAATGGATGCCCCCCCACCTTTCGGGTGAGGCTGTCATCTTAATTGTCTGCCGCCAAATTGGATGCTTTGTCTAAGTGTGTGCACGTCACTGAAAAAACCACGCTGACAGCCAAGTCAATGTAGAGCTTAATGACAAAGACCTTTATTTTAGGCCGTTAGCAGTTTTATTACTTATCATTAAAGTCCAAAGGGTTAACAGAAAGTGCTGGTTTCATAGATCCACCGCGCTGACCTCCAGTGAAGACAAACAGAGTGATGTATAAAACTCTGTTTAATGGGTAATTTGCCTACCGGTTTCGTGATTTCAGTTATCACTTCATCAGGCCCTGAGTTTGTCTTCACTGAGGTCAGCGCGGTGGATCTATGAAACCAGCACTTCTGTTAACCTTTGGATCCTTACTTTTGCTGGCACTGCTGCGACCATAAGAGAGAGCGGAGTTAGTTGGTTGTGACTTGCACAACCAAATCAGTGAGTCCTTCCACTAAAGGGGGCACTGAGGATAATTGTACAAAAGGAAATTACTCTATGTGCGCTCCATTTCCCTTTTTATTATCATTAAAGGGCATTCATTAGGGTGTTGCTAGGTAATTGCATCATATTATGCTGAATATTCATTTTATTCTGAAAAAACACTCAATTATATTCTGTGTGTTAGTTAGTTTAAACTAGCCTTGAATTGTACATCCAGTCCGAAGACATTCTGAGAAGAACTTCTATACGGCTACCTCTAAATCAAAACATTATATAAAATCTGAGCCAGAGAAAACCCGAAGGTGGGAGGGAAGAAGGAGAGAGGGCTATAGGGAAAAGAGCAAGGCCTTTTCCCTACAAACAGGCCTCTAGCCTTTAGTAAGAGATTTCTGAATGACTTTAAACTACTATAAATTATTAACTATTTATTGCCATTAATTAATTAATTAATGTTAATTCCCCCTTTGGAGACATTCAAAATCTTACCCAAAATCTTTGCCCTAGGTGACAGAGGGGAAAAGGTAGAGGAGGGGGAAGGAGCCTTCACCAACATTGAGACAACCATAATGTCAAAATGCCTTTGTAGTTGGTCTTGCCGCACCCTAAACTGTTATCCAAGATGAGTCTCAAGTTTTCGTATTTCTCCAAGGGGTCTTACAGTAATGGCAATGGCTTCACTTTCAGGCGTATATTTCTCTTTCATCATCAGGCCTCTGAGATCTGCATACATTGTGATCACTGTCTCCTTCATGACGCGAGACATATCTTCTTGATGCAAAGTATTACACAGCATGAAATTAGCGCCACCCTATGCACATGGGTTCCTCTTCTTTGTCTCACCTCTCTATTTAATACTACTGAAATACCTAGTAAAAGTTTTTCACACAAAAATATGGAGATTTTATTTACTAAAATAGATTCTAAATATAATAAAATGAATGCTGCTCCCACAGTTCCCTTCTCCCGTGGCAATGAGTGAATGCTCCAACCAAAGTGCATGCACACAGACCACAGAGGTACATTCTCCTCCCCTAGTAGAAGGAGCCGGTCTTCCTACAAAACTTCACCGGATTCCCCACAAAGGTCTGCCCATTACGCCATAGGATGGACACGAACACTCACAAACCATGACAAACAAGGAAACTATAGGAATGCCGCTGTCAAATACCGGTCATAATTATCACTCAATTGTTAGTCATTATATTTGACATTCTCAATAAGTTGGTCCACACTACGGTCTAATTCAGGAGGACATGGCCTCGTATCAAGTCAATGTTGCTGGTGGAAACTTCAGTCTTATCTAAAATAAGTCAGTCCCTGATATTCAAAAAAAATAAAGGTGTCCTAAGCAGTCAGTGTCCCTTGGGATGTTTATATCCATCAGATATAGGCCAGCGTCTGTAGTAAGAGACATTCTGTAGTTCTCCTGGGCTCGTCTGCCTTGTAGTGTAGATCCTGGATCTAGTTGGGCTGCCATTTGAGCTCTTCAGCTGTCTCAGTCATCCGCAGAATTTCTGACGTTTCTTCGGACCATCACTCCATCTTCAGGCTGTGGGAAGCGACTTCGGTCCATAGTAGCTGCATGTTAAAGGGGAGAGAAAGCTCAAAAATACATGTTATGTTTTGACACTTAGAAAGTGCTTGCCTAAGAAAAAAAACTATCCCGGGGAATCAATTACCTTGACAACATTTTCAACCATAATCTCATAAAAATTTGTACCATTTTCATAATCATCAATGACATAGTAATACATTGCAACACAAAAACAAATCACAAAATTTTACTTATAACCTTAAGAATATAAGTCACCCCCCGTTGAGCATCTTCTCATCTAATATTACGTATACACACCACCTTTTAAGGAAAAAAATATAAAAATAATATGGTATCAGTTCTTGACTTACCTATAAATGAAAAACAATCATCCCTAAGAGAAGAGGAAGAGATATACTATATATACAGAAACATTACATTCTTTGGGTTCTTAAAAAACAAATCATCAATTCTAAATCATACAATTATGGTTCATGTCAAATAACTTCTATATAAGGATCTTATATATAATCAAAAATCATTTTCTATTGATTAAAATATCAAAATAAATTGTCACCCAAGATGGTTCATAGAAACAAAGACATAAGATTTACACAATTTAGAAATGATATACCCACTCCTAATAGTACCCTAGTAATGTCCCTAAAGCTGGAAACCTACCTAACCAGCGGAGGTCGGCACCCTCTTGAAACGCCTGTGGTGCCCCAGCTCCACGTCGACTCGCCCCATCTGTCCCTAACCTATCCCTGATCTTATATACATTTTTTCAGTTTGTAAAGTGTTGTTTAGTCCATTACCCTCCATAAACATATACCGCAATTGCTCAGTCAACATATATATATGAGGGTCACTAGATACACTGTCAATAATCTGTAATTGAAACAGGTCTCAGCAGGTCGGTCAGAGCACAAATAAAACAATATGACACAATGTAAAGTCAAACAAATATAACATATAGTATAACATTAGACAATATAATTACTGTATACTTATCATCAGTTGTCTCTTCTGCTTTCCTGAAAAACAGGTCAAAAAGGTAACTGGCTATCTGGGAAAACGTCCAATTATTTATTACACAACTACCATATTCTTATTTACATATATATTTACTTATTTACCTACTCACTCTGCTTCAGAACATTTTACCCAACCAATATATCAGACATCTTATGGTATTTTATATAGGAGAGAGAAATCCACACCTACTAGGACATGTTTATAACTTTTCTCCTCCTTGTCTGCACCCTATTTGCAACTCTTAAAACTTGTGGAGCGGCTGCTGCTTAATATTCTTACCTTTCTGAGTTGTGTTGTGTGTAGGAATAATGCAGGATTGTACACGAGGCCTTACCTGTAACCAGGAGCGAACCAGGAAGCATTCATCTGACTACACTCATGACCTGTTGAGGTGTATGCTGGGCCAAGCAAAGACTATTCTAACTTTTGTTGAAGAGAGACGTCATCATGGCCTGTCCTTTTCCCATCTCACAGCACGACTCCCATTTTGTTCCTTTAGTATTTATTTAGTTCTGTCCGGGCAGTCTGATACCGAGGGGGTGCTTAGGCAGCCAGACGTAACAAGGCTGGGATGGATGACCTCCCGCCACTACCTAGACTAACTTTATTTTAACTTCAAATTGTACCTTGCCCTCTACCTCTAGGGGTCACCTGTAGTGATTTCCAGCGTGATTATACCATCCTAGACCGATAACATGGTGTCTACCTCACCGTGATTTACCAATTCTGCATTCAATATGCTTACCGTTTTGTAAGAATTGTACTTAGAAGATGATCCACCTACTCACAAATGTGCAAAAACTCAGAATCAATTGCTCTGATTACCTCATGCGAGGATCCTACCGGTGTCCAGTGTAAGATCATCTCTCCTATACGTACATCTGAAATAAAACACTCAAGAATTTGTACTAGCTTCAAAAAAATCAGAAAAATACTTATTCAACAAAATTCTTATCATAATTCTCTACTAATTATATTGATATTACAGCACTGCAGAATATATTGGCGCTATATTTATAAACTATAACTGATGCTTAACCAAAAACCCATTTAAATTCTGTTATAAATGTCTCCATATATGTCTCCATCCCCCCTTCGCATGAGGGAATCAGAAGATATCAGATCCCCACCTGGAGCCAGTGCCATAAAAATAAAAAAATAAAAAACTTTATAAAACAATGGGATTAGAATCTGAAGATTTAACACACATATACTAAGTATTATTATCTGTTCTCTATGCCTCTTCTAAAAAACTATTGTTCATCGTACTAACACCATTTATTTATTTAAATCAGTAAGAGCCTACCTCCGTAAAATCCAGACAGAAATATACAAAAATTATCCCGAATAGGTATCATAGTGTTTAAAGAATATTAACACAACACAAACAAGAAGACAGTGTGTTAGTATGACTCAATAAAATACAATAATCCCTGTTGAAAGTCAGTAACAATCTAATTCTCTAGGACCTCGAGCAGGAATGTACAAAAACTGTCCAAAATAACTATTATTGTGTCCAATAATAGGCAATATTACTAGCTTTCAACTAAATACACAGTGAACAATTATGATTCTTAATATTCACAGCCAAAAATGAAAAGAAATTCCTGCCTTCCACTCAGAATCTTAATCTTATGGAAAGATGGGTGAACACGCTAGTGCAGACTTGCTCCTACCCCCTCCCATTAGGTACAGAAGGGGAGAGGGAAGAGAAAATATCTGCGCACCATTCTCACACAGCCTAACCTTGGGACGGAATGAATATTGGCAGACAATGAATATTATGAATATGCCAAGGGGAATATACACATTATAAGGTAGCGTTCTCACTAGGGAATCGCTTGGCAGCATGTATAACAAAAAAAAAAACCATATAAATAAATACCTGCTCATATCACGCGTGATACAAAACATTATTAAATCTCCAAAGAGTGCACATTAAGATAACAAATTTTATATTAATTACTAGCTGTGAGCCCGATGCAAATGTATCGGGATTCTAGAACGTGGCAATATTATTTGCATTAATAGCATTATTATTACCATTAATAGCATAATTATTAGCATTAACAGCATTATTATTAGCATTAATAGCATTATTAACAGCAATAAATAGTACTATTAATAGTATTGTTATTAGTATTATTACCATAAATAGCATTAATAATAGCGTTAATAGCATTATTATGAGGAGTAATAGCATTATTAGCATTAATAAAATTATTAATAGCATTAATAGAATTAAAAATAGCATTAATAGCATTATTAATAGGATTAATAGCATGATTATTAGAATTAATAGCATTAATATTAGCATGAATAGCATTAATAGCATTATTAATAACATTAATACCATTATTAATAGCATTAATAGCCTAAATAATAGAATGAATAGCATAAATAATCGCATTAATAGCATGAGTATTGGCATAAAGAGCATTAATAGCAATATTATTAGCATTAATAGAATTTTGAATAGCATAAATACCATGATTATTAGCCTTAATAGCATTATTAATAGCGTTAATATGATTATTATTAGCATTATTAGCATTCATATTAGCATTAATAGCATAATTATTAGCATTAATAGCATTATTATTAGCATTAATAGCATTAATAATACAATTAATAGCATTAATATTAGCATTAATAGCATTAATAGTATTATTAATAGCATGAATAACATTATTAATAGCATTAATAGCATTAATAGCATTATTAATAGCATTAATAGCATAAACAATAGAATTAATAGCATAACCAATCGCATTAATAGCATTACTATTAGCATAAAGAGCATTAATAGCAATATTATTAGCATTAATAGCATTTTGAATAGCATAAATAGCATGATTATTAGCCTTAATAGCATTATTAATAGCGTTAATATGATTATTATTAGCATTATTAGCATTAATAGTAGCATTAATAGCATAATTATTAGCATTAATAGCATTATTATTAGCAGTAATAGCATTATTATTAGCATTAATAGCATTATTAATAGCATTAATAATACAATTAATAGCATTAATATTAGCATTAATAGCATTAATAGTATTATTAATAGCATGAATAACATTATTAATAGCATTAATAGCATTATTAAAAGCATTAATAGCATAAATAATAGAATTAATAGCATTATTATTACCATTAATAGCATAATTATTAGCATTAATAGCAGAAATATTAGCATTAATAGCATAATTATTAGCATTAATAGCATAATTATTAGCATTAATAGCATTAATAATAGCATTAATAGCAATAATATTTGCATTAATAGCATTATTATTACCATTAATAGCATAATTATTAGCATTAAGAGCATAATTATTAGCATTAATAGCATTAATAATAGCATTAATAGCAATATTATTTGCATTAATAGCATTAATATTACCATTAATAGCATAATTATTAGCATTAATAGCATTATTATTAGCATTAATAGCATTAATAATAGAATTAATAGCAATATTATTTGCATTAATAGCATTATTATTACCATTATTAGCATAATTATTAGCATTAATAGCATAATTATTAGCATTAATAGCAGAAATATTAGCATTAATAGCATAATTATTAGCATTAATAGCATTAATAATAGCATTAATAGTAATATTATTTGCATTAATAGCATTAATATTACCATTAATAGCATAATTATTAGCATTAATAGCATTATTATTAGCATTAATAGCATTAATAATAGAATTAATAGCAATATTATTTGCATTAATAGCATTATTATTACCATTAATAGCATAATTATTAGCATTAATAGCATGATTATTAGCATTAATAGCATTAATAATAGAATTAATAGCAATATTATTTGCATTAATAGCATTATTATTACCATTAATACCATAATTATTAGCATTAATAGCATAAATATTAGCATTAATAGCATAAATATTAGCATTAATAGCATTCATAATAGCATTAATAGCAATATTATTTGCATTAATAGCATTATTATTACCATTAATAGCATAATTATTAGCATTAATAGCATAATTATTAGCATTAATAATAGCATTAATAGCAATATAATTTGCATTAATAGCATTAATATTACCATTAATAGGATAATTATTAGCATTAATAGCATTATTATTAGCATTGATAGCATTAATAATATAATTAATAGCAATATTATTTGCATTATTAGCATTATTATTACCATTAATAGCATAATTATTAGCATTAATAGCATAATTATTAGCATTAATAGCATTAATAATAGAATTAATAGCAATATTATTTGCATTAATAGCATTATTATTACCATTAATACCATAATTATTAGCATTAATAGCATAATTATTAGCATTAATAACATAAATATTAGCATTAATAGCATAATTATTAGCATTAATAGCATTATTATTAGCATTAATAGCATAATTATTAGCATTAATAGCATTATTATTAGCAGTAATATCATTATTATTAGCATTTTTTTTTTTATTCTTATTTTTTATGTTATTATGTATAATTTTTTAATGTTTTTTTTATTATTTTTTAATTTTTTTTTTATTATTAAATAAATTTATTATTTGTTATTTTAAGTGAGCCTGAGGCTGAGACACAGTTCTCCTTCAGGTCCGCTGAAATGGCTCATATTATTAGCCTTTATTTATTTTTTTTATTATTTTTTATTTATTTTTTTATTATTTTTTTATTATTTTTTAAATATTATTTAATTATTTTTTTTATTATTAAATTTATTAGTTATTTTAAGTGAGCCTGAGGCTGAGACACAGTTCTCCTTCAGGGCCGCTGAAATGGCTCATATTATTAGGCTTTTTTTTTTTTTTATTATTATTTTTTTATTTATTTTTTCATTATTTTTTAATTATTTTTTTATTATTTTTTAAATATTATTTAATTATTTTTTTTTTATTATTAATTTATTAGTTATTTTAAGTGAGCCTGAGGCTGAGACACAGTTCTCCTTCAGGTCCGCTGAAATGGCTCATATTATTAGGCTTTTTTTTTTTTTATTATTATTATTTTTTATTTATTTTTTTATTATTTTTTTTATTATTTTTTAAATATTATTTAATTATTTTATTTATTATTAAATTTATTTGTTGGTCGCTGTGTACTGCCCTCAGCCAATCAGAAGAGCCCGTCATTTCCCATTGACATACATTAGCGGTGTGTCGGCGATTTTATGGTCGGCCACCTGGTTCTATTTGTCGGCCCTAAAATCGCGGACACACCGCTAATGCATGTCTATGGGCAGTCAGCCCGATTTCTGATTGGTCGCTCTCTGCTGACGCCGACCAATCAGAATTCGAGCTCACCGCCCATAGACATGCATTAGCGGTGTGTCCGCGATTTTAGGGCCGACAAATAGAACCAGGTGGGCGGCCATAAAATCGCCGACACATCGGTAATGTATGTCAATGGGAAATGAGGGGCTCTTCCGATTGGCTGAGGGCAGTAGACAGCGACCAATCAGAAGAGCGGCTCACATCTCATTGAGATAGAATGGACGAAAAATCCGCCATTCTATCTTAATGAGAAGTGAAGAGGACGTCGTAACTGGAAGTTGGCGGAAAGAAGAGAGAAGACTGGCGGGGCCGGAGGAAGAGGACGCCTGGCCGGACGGAGGAGTTGTGGATCGGACGGACGATCAGATGACTAAGAAGGCATGTAAGTGATCGACGGGGGCGTTAGGTTAGGGGACGGCGGGGACTTCGGGTATAGGGCCTTAGGTGTTAGCGACAGCGGCGGGGGTAAGCGGCGGGAGCTTAGGAGGCGGCGGGGCTTAGGGGATAGGGGCTTAGGTGCGGCGGGGCTTAGGGGGTAGGGGTTTAGGTGCGGCGGGGCTTTTAGGTGCGGCGGGGCTTTTAGGTGCGGCGGGGCTTTTAGGTGCGGCGGGGCTTAGGGGGTAGGGCATTAGGTGCGGCGGGGCTTAGGGGGTAGGGCTTAGGTGCGGCGGGTCGGGGCTTAGGTGCGGCGGGGCTTAGGGGGTAGGGGCTTAGGTGCGGCGGGGCTTTTAGGTGCGGCGGGGCTTAGGGGTAGGGGCTTAGGTGCGGCGGGGGTTAGAGGGTAGGGGCTTAGGTGCGGCGGGGCTTAGAGAGGGTAGGGGCTTAGAGGGTAGAGGCTTAGGTGCAGCGGGGCTTAGGGGGTAGGTAGGGGCATATGTGCGGCGGGGCATATGTGCGGCGGGGCTTAGGGGGTAGTGGCTTAGATGCGGCGGGGGTTAGAGGGTAGGGGCTTAGGTGCAGCGGGGCTTAGGGGGTAGGTAGGGGCTTAGGTGCGGCGGGGCTTAGAGGGTAGGGGCTTAGGTGCGGCGGGGCTTAGAGGGTAGGGGCTTAGGTGCGGCGGGGCTTAGAGGGTAGGGGCTTAGGTGCAGCGGGGCTTAGGGGGTAGGTAGGGGCTTAGGTGCAGCGGGGCTTAGGGGGTAGGTAGGGCTTAGGTGCGGCGGGGCTTAGAGGGTGGGGGCTTAGGTGCGGCGGGGCTTAGAGGGTAGGGGCTTAGGTGCGGCGGGGCTTAGAGGGTAGGGGCTTAGGTGCGGCGGGGCTTAGGTGTGGCGGGGCATATGTGCGGCGGGGCTTAGGGGGTAGGGGCTTAGGTGCGGCGGGGGTTAGAGGGTAGGGGCTTAGGTGCAGCGGGGCTTAGGGGGTAGGTAGGGGCTTAGAGGGTAGGGGCTTAGGGTTAGAGGGTAGGGGCTTAGGTGCGGCGCACTTAGGGGGTGGTTTAGAGCATTAGGGGGTGGTTTTAGAGCATGGCGCTGTAGTGTACAGCGCGATGGTATACTACAGTCCCATGGGCATACGCGTGTCGGCCCTTAAGCGCCAGCGTTAGGTTTAGGGGCGGACAGGCGTATGGGCATGGACTGTAGTATACTATAGCGGTGTACACTACAGTCGTATGCGCTTCTGTGGCTTTGTTAGCGGTGGGTGACAACGACTCGCAATGCCCGCTTTGCGGGCATTGCTTCGCAAGACTGCAACGACTCGCAATGCCCGCTTTGCGGGCATTGCTTCGGGAGTCGCCGTGGCCGCTACGCGGCCACGGACAGAGTCCAGGAAAAACACCCTGGACTCGCTAACAAAGCCACCGGAAGTTGCGCGCTCTGACGGAAGTCAGTTACGGCAATTATATAATAGATTATTAAAAACAGTCAGTAGTGTGTGTATGTCCCACACCTGTATCTAGTAAAACCGAGCAGTCGGGGAGGGAGGAGACTATAATCCCACACTCACCCTATCCACTGCCCCTGCCTGACTACGGAGATTTCAACACATAACGTATCAGGTGTCCCCGTTCCACGGTGGCTTACCCTAGTGTCCCTGTTACTCCACTATGGCACCTTCCACCGCTGGATATATCTGGATCTACGATGTATCTCTAGTTTAGATGTGGGTCAACCCCCATCATCCTCCCTGTGTATGTATGAATTAAGTTCAGAGGTGTGTCTTCTATATGGTTCTGGAGATATAGTTATGCCGCTCAGCAAAAACTATCATAAACGGTGTGTTAACTCTCTACATGCCGTATATATCATCAGGCTAATGTGTCTCAAAACCCACTTGATGCCAATTACAGGGGTCAAGTCTGATGTCTGCTGGGTCTGCTGTTTATCATATTCCCATGGTTATCACATATTTACCGTCTATACCCATACCGGACAATATGAAGAGGCCTCCCTCTGACATAAGTATACGATTTAATAGTTACCAGGGTTCAGAGATTAACATCCCAATCGAGATAGATTAGTTATTCCCACAGGCAGGTATTTTGAATCATTACTCCACTTATCTGATACATATGGTTGATTTGTCAGTCCCAGTCGTTCTCTCGACGCGTTTCTGCCCGCTGATGTTGCTGGGCGTCCTCAGGAGAGACTGTGCTATCAGATACCGGTTCACCTTATCCAAGTCACCGGGGGCACTGTGCAGGGTAATTAATTCATACATACACAGGGAGGATGATGGGGTTGACCCACATCTAAACTAGAGATACATCGCAGATCCAGATATATCCAGCGGTGGAAGGTGCCATAGTGGAGTAACAGGGACACTAGGGTAAGCCACCGTGGAACGGGGACACCTGATACGTTATGTGTTGAAATCTCCGTAGTCAGGCAGGGGCAGTGGATAGGGTGAGTGTGGGATTATAGTCTCCTCCCTCCCCGACTGCTCGGTTTTACTAGATACAGGTGTGGGACATACACACACTACTGACTGTTTTTAATAATAATTAAATAGAATTTGTTATCTTAATGTGCACTCTTTGGAGATTTAATAATTTGTTTTGAGTCACACGCAGGGCCGCACCGTCCATTGGACAGTGTGAGCCCTGTCATTCAGGCGGCAGCAGGCAGGGGGAGCGGCAGTGCGGCGGCGCCTCATGCACACAGCCTCCCCCGGTCATGGCGCCGGCCGCTCACCCCGCGCGCACCGCAGGTAAGCGGCGACCGCCGGGGGAGAGTCACAGTAGGGGCGGCAGCACCCCCCCCCCCCCGGTAATCACGGCCGGCGCCGGCAATCACTGCCGCGGCTCAGGCGGCGGTAGCGAGGCAGAAGGGGCGGCAGTGCTGGGCTCCACTAGCACCCCAACACCCCCCCCCCCCCCCCGTAATCGGTGCCGCGGCTCAGGCGGTAGTGGGGCTTGGTGCACCCCTGGTCACACGTATCGATTTCTAGATATTAGTGATACAAAACATACAGTCACATATAGACAAGACAATAATCAACCCTGACATTACATTTCACATCTCAGCATTTTAGAGCTTACAGAAACCTCTTTAATATGAATTGTATACACAGGGGCCCCGATTACAGCTTCATTTAACACCATGTGCACCACTCACAGCCTCCTATGGTAGTTATAGCCACCTAACATTATACACACACATAACCATATAGCATTACAGCACCCTCCTTCCCCTTTAACTTCCTCATAACCTTCTATTTGTGCTTGTTTGCATTTTTAACATACTTTCTCCCTTCTCTTTCATGGACCATATTAATGGCCGTTTTTTGCTGCCGGAGGCTGTGCTTTTCCTTGAAAAGACGCAACATCTTTAATCACTATTTACCGGTGTCTCTATCCCAGCAAATACTTATGCCACGGTACATGATCTTCCCTCCATCTTGGAGAGGACGCCTTAGCAAGCTTCACACCTTGCTTACACTGTGTGCACATTATGGAAACCAGTCAGTGGTGTTAAGAAGGCAGTTAGTCTGAGTCTTGGAACTGGTTGCGTCACTGGAGTCAGTAAGTCAGAGTCAGTCTGAGGACTGGAACTGGAATTGTTGTCACCAAACAGATAAAACATCAACCTGTGTCGGCCCCCTCTACACCTCAGTGGGGCAACAACTGGGTCATATAACTTTCTTGCACATACTTCTTGCAACAAGACTCCTTGCGGATTGACTATCGTTAGCTGGGCATGTATATTCTGTCTGAACACCTTGAGTACTGGAAAAGTGCCAGGGATTGCTATATAACCAGTTTCTTCCAGTGCATATGGCACGTCAGTAACACGATTTATTATCCAGCCAGCGGGCGTAATTGCTAGCTCTATACCTTGTCTACACAAGCGGCACGTCATCTAGAGTTATTTGGATAGACGGAACAATAGAACAATATCATCACTACAATCATTTACGTACATTACGTACTCATCCACCACCGCAGCCAGGAGCGGGGTGGGAAGACCATCAACCCTTTTTAGGGGTCGGAAACCCATCAACCCTTTTTAGGGGGTCAGAAACCCATCAACCCTTTTTAGGGGGTCAGAAATCCATCAACCCTTTTTAGGGGGTCGGAAAACCATTAGCCATATCAGAGGCTGGAACACCAATAGTGAAATAAACCATCGGCCCCCCTCTCCGGGGACCGGAAAACCATCAGCCATATCCCATGGGAATAGGGCTGGAAACCAGGGAAACAGAATCTCCCCACTCAGCCCCGTCTCTCCGTTCTCCGTGCCTTTCTCTCTTTTGCCTTTCTCTCTATGTACTGAAACTGCAGCAATGATAGCACTGACAAACACAGATAAACTTAGGATCAGGTTGCAAGAACACAAATAAGGCAGACAATTAAGGAATTCTCAGGAACCGAGTTGCAAGTGCTAGGATGTCTCAGATCCAGTCATCTATGTCCGAGTCTGACAGCCAGCTACCTCCATCCCTGCACGGAGACAGAGGAGGGTCTTAGGTAAGATAAATAATTTTCTTACCTCTTTGCAGCCTGCAGGTCTACCCCTCGTGTATGGTCCATCCTGGGAATGAAGGTTCAGTTGTGCCTGTCGTCCCCTGGACGTCTCATCCTAGCCCCACGTTGGGCGCCAACTGTAATAGATGACCCCCCACACCTTGATGAGGCTGTCATCTTAATTGTCTGCCGCCAAATTGGATGCTTTGTCTAAGTGTGTGCACGTCACTGAAAGAACCACGCTTACAGTCATGTCAATGTAGAGCTTAATGACAAAGACCTTTATTTTAGGCGCGCTTAGCAGTTTTATTACTTATCATTAAAGGGGCATTCCTTAGGGTGTTTCTAGGTAATTGCATCATATTATGCTGAATATACATTTTATTCTGAAAAAACATTCAATTATATTCTGTGTGTTAGTTTAAACTAGCCTTGAATTGTACATCCAGTCCGAAGACATTCTGAGAAGAACTTCTATACGGCTACCTCTAAATCAAAACATTATATAAAATCTGAGCCAGAGAAAACCCGAAGGTGGGAGGGAAGAAGGAGAGAGGGCTATAGGGAAAAGAGCAAGGCCTTTTCTCTACAAACAGGCCTCTAGCCTGTACTAAGAGATTTCTGAATGACTTAAACTAATATAAATTATAAACTATTTATTGCCATAACACCTGAAGCTACAATCTTTTTGATCTAATATGGCCAGTAATTTCTGGCGAAGCGACAGAAGTTGGGATTATTGGGAGGCATTTGGAGTTTGCCTATGTTGGGCTTCAACCTGTTATATTTTGGAGACAAGAGAATTGATTTCCAAGGCTCTACCTTTCTTGATGCGTGAAACATGTGAGATCAGAACACTTCTTAAGACGCTCTTAAGAGCATCCCATTTTAGTAGAGAGGGAGTCAAATCATATATGTGTGATCTAGTAAAAAGTTGTTGACTGTGTTCCTCAATTCAGCCAAATAGGTTGGATCTTGTAAGTAAGAAAAGAAATCAGCCTCACCGTGTCCTAATATTTTGTTAAGCTGTCCAGCAATGATGCGGATCTCAAGCAAGTAGCCTTGACTTCAGCTCCAAATATAAAGAATTTTTGGCGAGTCCCAATTGTAATAAAATCCTCAATTTATTTCAAGTACATTAAAAGATCATACAGGATGGAGATACATCTCAATGCGTTTCTGGCGCAAGCCCTTATTCACAGCCTCATCTCAGTGAATAAGGGCTTGTGCCAGAAACGCGTTGAGATGTATCCCCAACCTCTATGATCTTTTAATATAACTGAAATAAATTGAGGATTTTATTACAATTGGGACGCGCCAAAAATTCTTTATAGTTGGATCTTGTAGTAGGGTCTCGTTAAGACACCAGGTTAATCATAATCACAGACGTGGATTCTTTACTCTAAGAGCAGTGAGACTGTGGAACTCTGCCACATGAAGTTGAATGAGTGACTCACTACTAACATTTAAGAATGGCCTGGATGCCTTTCTTGAAAAATATAATATTACCAGTTATATATACTAGATTCTTTGATAGGGCGTTGATCCAGTGAACTAGTCCGATTGCCGTATGTGGAGTCAGGAAGGAATTTTTTCCCCATGTGGAGCTAGTGTTGCCACATGGTTTTTTTTTTTGCCTTCCTCTGGATCAACATGTTAGGTTATAACTAGATATACTTAAGGTCTTCCTTCAACCTTAAATACTATGATGCTATGTTACTATGTAACTCTGGTCTGGTGTCTGTGTTCAATAACAGCAAGAAATATACGGGGGCATGATCCGACCATAATATTGATCCGATTTCTGCCTCCACATTAAGATCTAATAAAAAAAGAATGAGATATGAGGAAACGGTCAATCCTACTGTAAATCGAGAAAATGGTAGTAGTATGTGAAGTCTTTAGTGGTGGGAAAGAGGGTCCTCCAGACATCTACCAAACGCCTTCTAAGGTGATGGAGAGATGGTAGAGAGTGATAGGATTTACCTAAGGAAACGTCGATCGAAGGATGCATAGGAAAATTAAAGTCTCCTCTCAGAATGATCGGACATGCCCCTGCAAAGTCTTCCCGTTTCTTCCGGCAGCTCACTCCTAACTTCCTCAGGCCACTATTGGGATAGTAAATGTTAGCAAAACTAAATGTGCGTGAGGACCATGATACCTGCAGAAAAAGAAACCTCCTCGACGGGTCTATCAGAGATTTGTGAACAACAGGTGCAAAAGATCTATGAACGCAATGGAGACTCCCCTAGCTTTAGAGTCAGGGTTTGTGCTGTGGTACCAAGTGGGAACTGCATCTGTTCTAAAGTGTGTCTCTAGGAGCATTAAAACTTATGAGAGGAATATACGATCTGCTTCCTCTTCTCAGGCTGATTGAAGCGCTTTACATTATACGAACAACATTTCAGCTTAGCCATATGGGATGTTACAGAGAGATAATGAAGTTTTTCTATTTTACGACATTACTGGGAGAGGGTGGAAGGGAAAAGACAAGAAAGAGGAACAAGTAAGGGAAGAGGAAACATAGGACACATAGAAATCCTACAATAAACAAACATCACAGAATGAAATAACTTCGGTGCGAAATTAGGATAGTATCTAGACTATCCAGCACTAGAGGGTATGCAAGGAAACCAAGGGAGTGGCAACTCTGTCTCCCTCCTACCCCCTCCACCGCGTTACACAGAAGAGGCTGGTGAGAACAAGAGCATCAACAAATAATAAACAAGAAATCACACGAGAACCAAAAATCAGACATGTAAACCATTAATCTCTTGATCTATGGGAACCATGTAAACAATCAGATCATTAGGAGACCTTCACCAACATATGCACGAGGATCAGGCTAGTGACAGAAATTCCACCAGTCGAGTCAGCAGGCTCCCATGATGGTATAGTAGGGTCCAGACTCCAGGAGTAACCTGGGAGTAATGTCCTAGGTACTGTCTTAAGTGGGATAGACTATCACTAGCAAACAATATCCCTTTAACAAAATTCTGTTGCATATGTTGCCCATGGTGGATCTAAAATTGCCAAGGGATGAGGACAAGGGACTTATATCAAGAAGAAGAAAAGTCAGTTGGTAACACTCTGTGGAGATGCACGTCTAGAAGGCCATTCTCTGCGGATCCTTTGCCATCTGGGGGGGTGGGGCTGGAAGTTCTGGAGCTCTTGGCCAGTCTGGGAGGTGAATAGCAGGAAGGTTAAAGACTTGTAGAAAAGACGTGAGATATTCTAGTCTGCAAAAGGACGCTGTTTTCCCTTTTTTAGTCACCAGCAGCTGGAAGGGGAAGCCCCACCTGTATGGGGTCTCCCTCTCCTTCAGGATCGTGAGTAGAGGCATCAGTCCTCTCCGCTGCTGGAGTGTATGTCTGGCTAAGTCCAGGAACAAGAGGTTGCTTAATTCCATAAACGCTTATTGCCATAACCAGTCCTATGGCTTTGGTCCATTTTTAAATAAAGTGGGGAATCCAGGGAAAATGTCAGAGTTCATACAGTATACTCTCTGTAGTCTCAACACTTTTAATGGTTGCAGGTTAAAGTCTTTAAAGTCCAATAGATTACAGGTAGACAAACATTTTCCCTGTGGGTGTCTCGGCTTAGGAGTCCTGGTTTCTACCTCCCAACCCCAGGAACTTTTTCTTCCTAAATTCATGTTCATGGGCCAGGCCCAGTTCCTCCACCCTTCTGTACACTAATATTTACATTCAATGTACACACTGTTTTATATTTACAATTTATTTCACTTTACTCTCTGTATCTGAGTGGTGATTGTCCAATATTGCTATGGGTTGATCTGCGTAAAACTGGTGTGGTACTAGTATCTACTTCTAGTGTGGTGCATGCACTATCCACTAATCTACGGGTAGACCTACGTGATGCTGGCAGATTATATTATTGCTGTAGTCTTTCTATGGGAAAGGCAAGTTCACCGATTGCAGGATCCTCTAGCTCTGCTACAATGGGTGCTTCTTCTGGAACTCTTATAGGTTCTTCCAGTCTTCCTTGTCCCTCTGGTGGTTGAAAGAAGTGTATTACAGGTACTAACACAGCTCCTTCACATTGAGGCCAGTCTTCAGGAAAGTCTCCTAGTACTGGATGTATCACTTTTTCTTTCATCTCCTCTTCTTGAAATATAAAAGGGTGTTTCTTCATCTTGAGGTTTCAATTGCTCAGGACATATTTTGAGGTGATCTCTTGAAACTGTCGCAGTAGTTTTTCCTCCATCTCTACTGATGAGACAAGTTTTACTGTTGTCAAAATTGGAATTTAACACAGTGTGGGGTTCTTGTTCCCACTGATCATCGAGTTTATGGTTTCTTCTCTTTCTCTTAAGTACCATCTCTCCAGGTGTCAGAGGTTCAGCTTGTGCATTTCTGTTGTAGTTTCTCTCTGGTCTTTCTCGATTTTGATTTACTGTTCTCCACGTATGCTTGTACCATTTTGTATTGCTCTTGGCGGTTGGAGTCCTAATCAGTTTCAGGTGAATCCATTTCTGGTACTATGGTCCACAATGTGTACACCATCTCTCTATGGCACCTCTCATGCCAACCCTATAGAATCGATCATGTAACAACATCTCAAGCTTCTTCCATCCGAAGTGTCCTGCTTTGTTATGGTAGGCGTCCAACACCATTTTGACATCTGTCTTCAGTACCACTATTTGCCAGACCATCTCATGTGTTCTGGGATTTATGTAGCGTCGACACAACTTGCCCGGTAGATGAACAACTTGCTTCTTTCGTTCCACAGGTGTCATGCTTCTGGTGGAGCATCTGGATTAAGACGTGAGTATTCTTGATTAGAGATGAGCGAGTATGCTTGTCACTACTCGGTACTCGCACGAATATCACAGTACTCGGGCTACTCGGCGAGTACCGAATAATCTCGCGATACTCTTGCTGTGCTCGTGGTCCACCTCCCTGCATGTTGGCGCTCTTTTCAGAGCCAGCCCGCATGCAGGGATTGGCTGGTTAACACTGTAATGCCACAGCCATGTTGGTTGTGGCATTACAGTGATTGGCTGGCCGCACAGCGTCATCAAGTCTTTATAAGGCCTGACCGTGCTGTGCTCATCACTCTGCGCCATTAGACAGTCAGTGTAGGGAGAGCTGCTGCTGATTGAGGGACAGATTTGTGGCCTTTCAGCTAGTGTAGGCACAGGGTTGCCAGTCTATTTACCACAACAGTCCTTCTGAGGACTACTAGAGCAGTATGCAGGCAGCAGGGTATCTACCAAACTTCGCTGTGCCAGTATACCAGCCTGCATCGCATCTGGGGCTGGTTTCCAGGCTCATCCATCCCAAAAACCATGCTTTTAGGGATTTATTTAGCTCACTATAGGCTAGGGAGTATGCCTTTAGCTCAATATTAGGGTACACCAAAAGCCTTGTGCTAAAAACCAACTCTTCTCTGCACTAATTTAGCATCTAATTGCTGCTACTGTAGGTTGCAGCGTAAATTAGGATACGCCAAAAGACACGCTATTGTAGTCAGCGTTTGTGTTTGACTAGTCCACCTGCAGGGCCTTAATTTCAAAACTTAGGGTCGTGCTAAAAACCTACTCTTGTGTGCACTAAATTTGCATCTTAATTGCTGCTACTGTCTGTTGCAGCGTAAATTAGGATACGCCAAAAGACACGCTATTGTAGTTAGCGTTTGTGTCTGACTAGTCCACCTGCAGGCCCTTAAAGTGATCCTGAACCCACAAACCGAACCCCCCGCATCTTTAGACCTGTCCCTGCACCCCCTCTGATCATTTCTAGCCATCCCTTTTGCAGAAAAAAAATCGATTTTGTAAAGTAGAGAAAAAGTTATATTTACTTCGTCCTGTGTGAGTTCTCTCTTTCTGAGGAAGCTGCAATAGGCAGGCCTTTCTGCTGCTCCCTTGTAATTATGCACGCCCAGCATCAACTAGGCCGTTGGTATACGTTTCAAACTCCACACATAAGACCTCAGGAGTGGGCATGGATGTCCGACATATGTACCGTCCTCCAAAACTTTGAGGACTCCACCAAGATGGTGAGCGGCGATAACGCCATCATTAGCATCACTATCCGTTTCTCTGTCTTCTAAAACGCTCTCTGCTCAAAATCAAAGATGATGCATTGCAGGTGGAGCAGGATGAGTTGCAGCAAGAAAACGTACTGGGTGATTACACACAGCCCAGCCTCATCTCATCCCAACGTGCATTGGAGGACTATGACGAGGAGGAAGAAGAAGAAATGGAGCTACTTTCATTTGGAATTGATGGAAATACATGCACAACCGTCAGACCGTCGGTTGAGCGGGGATGGCCAGAAGACAGGGGAGAGGAGGAGGAGGAAGAGGAGGATGAGGAGAGGAGGTCAGCATGGCTAGTCATGCTGTTGGTGAGGACCCAGAATTCTTGACTGGTAACAGTCTAGCGCACATGGCTGACTTTATGTTACGCTGTCTGTGTCGTGACCCTCGTGTTATCAAGATCTTGACGGACAATCATTACTGGTTGGTGACACTTTTAGACCCACGATACAAAGAGAACTTTATTTCTCTTATTCCCGAAGCGAAGCGGAGAGGTCTAGAAAAATGCTGCAGTACCAGAAGGCCATAGTGGCGGAATTATTTAAAAAAATTCCCTTCTGAAAACGCTAGCGGCAGAGGTCACGATTCAGTGGACAACCAAGGTGTCCGGCAGAGAGAGGCACAAGTACAATCCAGCAGAGGTAGGGGAACACTCTCAAAGATCTGGGACACTTTTCTTAGCACTTCCCGTACCACAGGCCCTGAGGTGCGGGGTAGTGTCACAAGGAATGCAAAGTTTGCAAAGATGCTGAGGAAGTACCTTGCTGATCGTACTAAAGTGCTCCTAGACTCCTCTGTGCCTTACAATTATTGGGTATCCAAGCTGGACACGTGGCAGGAATTGGCTCTCTATGCCTTGGAAGTCCTGGCATGCCCTGCCGCTAGTGATTTGTCAGAGCGTGTTTTTAGTGCCGCAGGTGGAATCATTACAGATAAATGCACCCGCCTGTCAACTAAAAAAGCTGACAGGCCGACTTTAATCAAGATGAACAAGGGTTGGATTGGGCCTGACTTCACCACACCACCACCAAATGATAGCAGAATTTAAATTTGGTGCCGGTAGATTCCCATGCACCTCCGCACACCCACACAGTGGTACAGACTTCATGTGTTTGGCTACTTGCCGTACTGCTCCTCCTCCTCATCCGCCACCATCATATAATCAGTGTGACCGTGGTTCATGATGCATAATTTTTGGACATCATATTTATGATGATGATGCACCTAACCGTTCTAAAGTTAGGCATTAGTTTCATGTATACCCCACAGGGTAAATGTTTTAGTCCATGCTTCCAGAATGGGCATTACAAGTACAGGAGACCCGCTCCTTTGTAATGGGAACAATTTTTAGAGGCTCTCCTCCATGTTTCATCCCAGGGGCATCGCAATGCCTCCCAATTTTTGGCTTCCCTGACTAGGGAAATAGTACAGCACACTCACTTGCTTCAAATGGGCACATTAGTTTATAAGGCTCTCATGCACGTCTCTATCCAGGGGCATATTGGTGTCTCCAATTTATGGCTTCCCTGCGTAGGGCAATACTACAGCAGATACACTTGCTTACAATGGGCACATTTTTTGAAAAAGCCCTCATGCACGCTGTGATGAATATGCCATATTCCCCATATTCCATCCCTCCCAGAAAGCAGTTGATAAGGCACATCTCACTCATAAAGAGATAAGCCCCAAGCCTTGGAAGGCAGAAGTCATTCACCTCTGACAAGTGGCAGAGTAATTAGCACCTAGCTGCCAGCCACACAAGGCCACACAAAAGGAGCTCATCCTCACCTTTGATATGCAATCAGGTAGGTGTATGCAGCTTCCTAAGAAATGGGGATTTGCCAAAAGGTGACACCTCCAATATCACTGTAAGGCCAGGAGAGAGGAAGTCCTTCCTCCCCACGCAGACTGGACGGGGCCGTGACTATACTATTAATATCTCATAAGCCGTCCACCCTGTGATACTATCGAATATAAAAATGAACTCTACATATCTAGACGGTGACAAGGCTGGTATTCACATGAATGTAGGATGACTGGAAGCCATGTAAACATGATATTGGCTAGTAGGGTGTTCTCGGAGTGGCCATGTTTCATATCCAGACGAAGATAAAATCATAACTAAAAATATGAAAGTATTATCTTCTGTCTGCGATGCCCACAGACAAGCCAAGGGCAGATGATGGAATTTGGGTGTCCATATCTCCCCTCAGAGGGGTGGGAGTTGTGAGACAGCCCAGAGGTGCGAGATGGGTGGAGACAGGGGTCAGCCATAATGTATAAAAATCATCTGCCCCATCTCCACCTTGTATTTCTTCTGAATGGGCATTATTCCACCAAAGCCAGAGATTACCCAAGGAACAGATTGGTGCCACTCCGCCCTTGTGGTGCCATCAGCACTAAGGTAACTGCTCACATGTGTGTGTAATTCTGTGTATTCCATTCCTCCTTTTATTGGCATATCTGACTGTAATATTTGTAACATCTGAATAACTGTAAATATTAATATCTAGTGTACCATTAGGGTGATTAAATATATAAATTTAATCTTGAGTTGCTCTTTTTATCTTGATCACGATTCCCACGTCCGTGTGCTCATATAGCGCTACCTGGGTTGGTTTCTGACCCAATATAAGCCCGACCACGGACCGGACTTATATTAAACGAGAAGCTGGTGGCAGCATTTGTGCTTGGGGTTATTCGGGGTCTCTATCAGTGACGGGGTGGAGGAGATTATATGTGCTTCTAGCTGCGGGCTAGAAGGCATATACCACACTCACTGAGAGGTGCCTTAATAAGCCAGCACAGGCAAGGCAGCTGCGGCCCTTCTTTATCCTCAGGCAGTTCTCTGACTGACCTGGGTTTAACAGGAGGCACTGTGGAGCTGCCAGGTTCAGTGGCCGATTCACCACACACGCCTCTATGCAGGGGCATCCTGGTGCCTCCAACCCTTTGGCTTCCCTGCCTAGGGCAATAGTAAAAAAGACCCACTTGCTTCCAATGGCCACATTTTTTAAAAAGGCCTTCATGCATGCCTCTATCTAGGGGCATTGAAGTGCTCTCCAATTTTTGGCTTCCTTGCCCTAGGGCAATGCTACAAAACACACACTTCCTTACAATGGGCACATTATTTAAAGAGGCCTTCATTTACGTCTCTTCCCAGGGACATGGGAGTGCCACACAATTAAAAAAAAAATAAAAAATCTTTGATATAATCCAAAAAACTAACATACACCAACTCTGTCTCACAAGTGGGTATGAGCCCTTAATATTTTTTCCATGAAAATCCGTTTTGGTTTCATTTTGTAACGTTTTCTTGACAGTTCGTAAAAGTGGCGTAATGGTCTGACAACATTGTTGACATCACTGACCTTGGGGTCTGAAATGCTTCAAGGGGTCTTCCCCATGCTGTTCCCATGTCATTTCAGCACTGTTCTGATACTTTTGTGACATTTTTAGGGTTTTTCCATGCTGCCGGGGGTCATGTCAGAAAAATACTCAGGTCTCCCATAGGATAACATTGGGCTCGGTGCTCGGGCCGAGTACACGAGTATCTTGGGATGCTCGGCCCGAGCTTCGAGCACCCGAGCATTTTACTACTCGCTCATCACTATTCTTGAGTTATCAGCCCTTTAACTAGACTGACAGCCAGGTCACTGTCTTGTGTCTCCTTCCATCCATGGTGAGGCAATGGGTTGACTTATCTCCCCACATTTTTTGACAAGCCTGTTGATACTGGGATGCACTGTGACGGTGAAATGCGGGTAGCTCTACCTCTTCTAACTCATTCACATCTTCTCCCACATCTGGTAGGTGAAGCATCTTTGATAAGGCATCAGCATTGGCATTCTTATGGCCTGCCCAGTACTTGATGGTGAAGTTGCAGTTTGACAACCGGGCCATCCAGCATTGCTCCATCGCACGGAACTTCGCGGTTTCCAGGTGTGTAAGAGGATTATTATCCGTGAAGGCGGTGAATTTTTCAGACGCCAGGTAGTGTTTAAACCGTTCTGCGATAGCCCAGACCAAGGCCAGGAATTCCAGTTTGAACGAGCCGTAGTTCTCTGGGTTTCCGTAGGACGGAGCTTCCTGCTGGCATAGGCAATCACCTTCTCCTTGCCATTCTGTTTCTGTGACAAAACTGCTCCCAATCCCACGTTGCTGGCATCAGTATACAGCAAGAACGGTTGGTTGTAGTCAGGATGGGCCAGGATCTCTTCTCCAGTCAGGGCCTCTTTCATCTGTTTGAAGGACTCTTCTTGCTTCTTACCACATTCAAACGGAGGACCTCTGGACTTGCCCTTCTTGGTGTGGCCAAGGGTGCTGCTATTTTTGTGTAGCACTTTATGAACCTCCTGTAGTACCCTACCAGCCCTGACGTACTTCTCTGACGTTGGTTGGTTCTGGCCATTCCTTGATGACGGTGATCTTGTCAGGTTCTGGTGCCACTCTTTCTGAGCTGACCACATGCTCGAGATACTGAACTTTCGACTTCAGCAGATGGCATTTCGATGGCTTCAGCTTCATCCCGAACTTGGACAATACTTCAAATACCTCTGCCAGGTGTTTCAGGTGTTCTTCATAGATTTTGGAATACACTATGACGTCATCCAAGTAGAGTAGCACAGTCTCAAAGTTTTGGTGCCGCAGGCAACACTCTATCAATCTTTGGAACGTTCGGGTGCATTACATAGTCCGAATGGCAAGCTGTTAAACCCACACAGGCCCATTGGTGTTGTGAACGCAGTCTTCTCACGGTCTTCTTGTGCAGCAGAGACCTGCTAGTACCCATTAGTAAGATCTAGGGTTGAAAAGTAATTAGCAGACTTTAATGCAGCAAGTGACTCTTCTATGCAGGGTAACGGGTAACCATCTTTATGTGTTATGCAATTTATCTGCCTATAATCAACACACATTCTTATGCTGCCATCTTTCTTTTTAACTAGGACTAGTGGAGCTGCCCAGGGACTAAAACTATCTCTTATGACCCCTGCGTCCTTCATGTCCTGCAACATCTCTTTGGCACGCTGGTAGTGTGCTGGGGAATAGGTCTATATCGCTGTTTGATGTGTGGATGGTCTCCTGTGGGTATATGGTGATATAACCCTTTTATCCTCCCAAAATCAAGTGGATGCTTACTGAATACCTGCTCATACTCCTGAACCACCCAATAGACATCATGCTTTTGGTGGACAGGAGTGTGGTCAATTCCTATATGGAGCTTTTGACAACAGTCTTTCAACTGCCCCTTGGAACTGTTATCCTTTGCTGAGTCGGGCGGGATAAAGGGTTCCACTGCGTGTATTGCGTTATTATCTACAGTGTGCAGTTTAGCAACGGTGGAATATCTGGATAATTTAACCTCGTGTTCCCCACAGTTTAATATGCGTATGGGCACCCTTCCCTTGCGTACATCAACCACCACCCTGGCTGTCAGGATTGTAGGCCTGCTTTCTGAGCTTATGGTTCTACTACCGCCTGGAAGTCCTGCCCTCTGGAGCCCATTGCTGCTCGACACCAGATTATCATTTCACTCGACGGTGGTACCACAATGGGAATTGGGTCTGCTACCTGTACACTACCAATTTCTCCACTGGTCAGGTTTACCTGTTGTTGGTGCTGAAGGGCTCTGATTTCTCTCTGAAGAACTCTCCGCTGCCGGGGATTGGCAGTATCTGCAATCTGTTGGAGCAAGAACAACACTTCACCCAAACAATTACCAATGACATTTGTACCAAGAATAATATATGGATATTTTACGGTAGGGAGTGTTTCAACCACTATAAGTCCTTGGTCTTGTAATTCCACCCTCCCCTCCTGTATTGCTACCTTTCTAACCCCTACGAGGTTAAGTGGTAACCCATTTGAAGCATGCACAATGAGGTTAGGGTCTGGTGGTTCAAGTTCAGCATCAGACCAGATCCTTTTGTAAGGCGGCCGTCACACGCTTCCATATCTTGAACTATATTGTAAGCGATCACGTGCACGCGCGATCGCTTACAATATCGCTCACATCGCTGGTGAGATGTCACACAGACAGACTCACCAGCGATGTTGGCCAGCGAGATCGCTGGTAACCATGGTACACATCGGGTTACTAGGCGCCGCGCGGCGCTTAGTAACCCGACGTGTACCATAGTTACCATCTCCCAGCATAGGCTCTGCCGCTGGGAGATCGTTCATCGTGGTGTCATACACCACGATGAAGCAGATTGTTAAATCGTTCATTGCTAGATATGAGCTCCGGCTCCCATATCTGCGATGTCACGATCAAGCGATTTTACATTGTAAAATCGCTTGATCGCACGTAGCGATGCACAAACGATATCGCTTAAGCGATCAAAAAGGAGATCACTTAAACGATATCGGGCTTAAAATGGTAGCGTGTGACGGCCGCTTAAAGGATATGAGGGATGGTGGTCACCTGCGAACCTGTGTCCAGCATTGCAGGTGTAGGTATGCCATCTAGCATGATGGACAGGTACGGTCATCCTTCTATGTACCTATCATGCCAGTCTGATGGGCCTGATAGCCTCTGATGTGAGGTCAGTGCTGGAGACTCTGCTCACTGACTGTCTGCAGCGCCTCTGATGTGAGGTCAGTGCTGGAGACTCTGCTCACTGACTGTCTGCAGCGCCTCTGATGTGAGGTCAGTGCTGGAGACTCTGCTCACTGACTGTCTGCAGCGCCTCTGATGTGAGGTCAGTGCTGGAGACTCTGCTCACTGACTGTCTGCAGCGCCTCTGATGTGAGGTCAGTGCTGGAGACTCTGCTCACTGACTGTCTGCAGCGCCTCTGATGTGAGGTCAGTGCTGGAGACTCTGCTCACTGACTGCCTGCAGCGCCTCTGATGTGAGGTCAGTGCTGGAGACTCTGCTCACTGACTGCCTGCAGCGCCTCTGATGTGAGGTCAGTGCTGGAGACTCTGCTCACTGACTGCCTGCAGCGCCTCTGATGTGAGGTCAGTGCTGGAGACTCTGCTCACTGACTGTCTGCAGCGCCTCTGATGTGAGGTCAGTGCTGGAGACTCTGCTCACTGACTGCCTGCAGCGCCTCTGATGTGAGGTCAGTGCTGGAGACTCTGCTCACTGACTGTCTGCAGCGCCTCTGATGTGAGGTCAGTGCTGGAGACTCTGCTCACTGACTGTCTGCAGCGCCTCTGATGTGAGGTCAGTGCTGGAGACTCTGCTCACTGACTGTCTGCAGCGCCTCTGATGTGAGGTCAGTGCTGGAGACTCTGCTCACTGACTGCCTGCAGCGCCTCTGATGTGAGGTCAGTGCTGGAGACTCTGCTCACTGACTGCCTGCAGCGCCTCTGATGTGAGGTCAGTGCTGGAGACTCTGCTCACTGACTGTCTGCAGCGCCTCTGATGTGAGGTCAGTGCTGGAGACTCTGCTCACTGACTGCCTGCAGCGCCTCTGATGTGAGGTCAGTGCTGGAGACTCTGCTCACTGACTGCCGGCAGCGCCTCTGATGTGAGGTCAGTGCTGGAGACTCTGCTCACTGACTGCCGGCAGCGCCTCTGATGTGAGGTCAGTGCTGGAGACTCTGCTCACTGACTGCCGGCTGCTCACTGACTGTCTGCAGCGCCTCTGATGTGAGGTCAGTGCTGGAGACTCTGCTCACTGACTGTCTGCAGCGCCTCTGATGTGAGGTCAGTGCTGGAGACTCTGCTCACTGACTGGCTGCAGCGCCTCTGATGTGAGGTCAGTGCTGGAGACTCTGCTCACTGACTGTCTGCAGCGCCTCTGATGTGAGGTCAGTGCTGGAGACTCTGCTCACTGACTGTCTGCAGCACCTCTGATGTGAGGTCAGTGCTGGAGACTCTGCTCACTGACTGTCTGCAGCACCTCTGATGTGAGGTCAGTGCTGGAGACTCTGCTCACTGACTGTCTGCAGCACCTCTGATGTGAGGTCAGTGCTAGATCTGGGGAGGGGGGAAACAAGCCCTGGACAAGCCCCTCTCTAACAGACGACTACACAGGGGCTGGGTGTTATGCTCCTACTTGTGCCATTTGTAATGTACACATTCCCAGTAGCAGAGGCCGCTGCCTCCACCTGACCGCACAGTCCGCACACACGTAGTGCCCAGTCCTCCCAGCACCGGTGCGCCGAGCACGTCACGTGACAGGCAGCGGGTCACATGACCAGAGGTTCAGCCGTAGGATCGCGTAGTGCGGAGAGCTGCACCTGGAGTTGGCGGCTCCGGTCATTTCCTTGTCAGTGCAGCCTGCAGCCGATCCATGCAGCTCCGAGTACAGCGCGGGGGGGAAGGCACAGCTGCCCGGGAGCCTGACACTGTCTCCTGCATGCTGCCTCCACCAGGGCGCCGCCTGTAATATGCTCACTCGGATGAAATCTGCTGTGGCCAATTTCATGGGAGGAATCATGGCTGGCGGCTCCGGCTCTGATCATGCCAATGGCTCGGACTTACCCATGAGGTTTCCTTACGTCAGACCGGAGTTTCTGGGGCTGTCGCAGGACGAGATAGAGTGCTCGGCCGATCACATTGCAAGACCGATCCTGATCCTGAAGGAGACCAAGAGGCTGCCCTGGAGCACCGGCTATGCGGAGTGAGTACGAGGGGTCAGCAGGGAGGATGAGCATCTACATGACGTCACTACTATATACTGCACTGACTGTGGAGCAGGTGTGATGTGCTGCAGGCCTGAGTCTCTGTATACTACTAGAGCCCTCCTATATACTGCACTGACTGTGGAGCAGGTGTGATGTGCTGCAGGCCTGAGTGTCTGTATACTACTAGCCCTCCTATATACTGCACTGACTGTGGAGCAGGCCTGAGTGTCTGTATACTACTAGAGCCCTCCTATATACTGCACTGACTGTGGAGCAGGTGTGATGTGCTGCAGGCCTGAGTGTCTGTATACTACTAGCCCCCTATATACTGCACTGACTGTGGAGCAGGTGTGATGTGCTGCAGGCCTGAGTGTCTGTATACTACTAGCCCTCCTATATACTGCACTGACTGTGGAGCAGGTGTGATGTGCTGCAGGCCTGAGTGTCTGTATACTACTAGCCCTCCTATATACTGCACTGACTGTGGAGCAGGTGTGATGTGCTGCAGGCCTGAGTGTCTGTATACTACTAGCCCTCCTATATACTGTACTGACTGTGGAGCAGGTGTGATGTGCTGCAGGCCTGAGTCTCTGTATACTACTAGAGCCCACCTATATACTGTACTGACTGTGGAGCAGGTGTGATGTGCTGCAGGCCTGAGTGTCTGTATACTACTAGCCCTCCTATATACTGCACTGACTGTGGAGCAGGTGTGATGTGCTGCAGGCCTGAGTGTCTGTATACTACTAGCCCTCCTATATACTGTACTGACTGTGGAGCAGGTGTGATGTGCTGCAGGCCTGAGTGTCTGTATACTACTAGCCTCCTATATACTGCACTGACTGTGGAGCAGGTGTAATGTGCTGCAGGCCTGAGTGTCTGTATACTACTAGCCCTCCTATATACTGCACTGCCTATGGGACAGGTGTGATGTGCTGCAGGCCTGAATGTATACTACTAGCCCACCTATATACTGCACTGACTGTGGAGCAGGTGTGATGTGCTGCAGGCCTGAGTGTCTGTATACTACTAGCCCTCCTATATACTGCACTGACTGTGGAGCAGGTGTGATGTGCTGCAGGCCTGAGTGTCTGTATACTACTAGAGCCCTCCTATATACTGCACTGACTGTGGAGCAGGTGTGATGTGCTGCAGGCCTGAGTGTCTGTATACTACTAGCCCTCCTATATACTGCACTGACTGTGGAGCAGGTGTGATGTGCTGCAGGCCTGAGTGTCTGTATACTACTAGCGCCCCTATATACTGGACTGACTGTGGAGCAGGTGTGATGTGCTGCAGGCCTTAGTGTCTGTATACTACTAGCGCCCCTATATACTGGACTGACTGTGGAGCAGGTGTGATGTGCTGCAGGCCTTAGTGTCTGTATACTACTAGCGCCCCTATATACTGACTGACTGTGGAGCAGGTGTGATGTGCTGCAGGCCTGAGTCTGTATACTACTAGCCCCCTATATACTGCACTGACTGTGGAGCAGGGGTGATGTGCTGCAGGCCTGAGTGTCTGTATACTACTAGCCCCCCTATATACTGCACTGACTGTGGAGCAGGGGTGATGTGCTGCAGGCCTGAGTGTCTGTATACTACTAGCGCCCCTATATACTGGACTGACTGTGGAGCAGGGGTGATGTGCTGCAGGCCTGAGTGTCTGTATACTACTAGCGCCCCTATATACTGGACTGACTGTGGAGCAGGGGTGATGTGCTGCAGGCCTGAGTGTCTGTATACTACTAGCCCCCTATATACTGCACTGACTGTGGAGCAGGGGTGATGTGCTGCAGGCCTTAGTGTCTGTATACTACTAGCCCCCTATATACTGGACTGACTGTGGAGCAGGTGTGATGTACTGCAGGCCTGAGTGTCTGTATACTACTAGCGCCCCTATATACTGGACTGACTGTGGAGCAGGTGTGATGTACTGCAGGCCTGAGTGTCTGTATACTACTAGCGCCCCTATATACTGGACTGACTGTGGAGCAGGTGTGATGTACTGCAGGCCTGACTGTCTGTATACTACTAGCCCCCTATATACTGCACTGACTGTGATTCAAGCTTAAAGGGAACCTGTCATGTGGACAATGGGATCTGATTGGTCTGATGTTAGAGCAGGAGAGCTGGTCAGATTAATATCCATCTCTGAGACTAGAGGACAAGTGGATATTGTATGACAACAGAACACACAAAACGATTCTTGTGACCCAAATTGTATATAGCCAATCCTATGTACACACTGCTCACTGGGTATAATTGCTGCAGAGTTACCACTGGAACTGGGTATTGTGTGTTTTTTTTTTTTTTTCAAATACTCCTTTAGTTTTGGCATACCGGTAATTTATATAATGTCCACCATAAGATTTAGCACAAGTAATCTGATTTATAACAGACCCACCGTATTAAATGAGCTCTATGACAATCAGGAGAGCATAGGGGAAACACTGTCATCCATTATATACCATACCATAAGCATATATCAACCCGAAACGTGCGTCGGGCCCCTTGGCTCCAGCCATACACGGCCCATACACTCAGGTAATTTTACTTTACAAGCCATTGACTTTATCGGGTCATTTTATTGATTGATAGGGAGTTACTTTTGTCAGAGAATGAATGAATGATTTTTATTTCACCAAAATTAATTTACATTTAATGAACCATGCATTTTTTATAAGATAAACGCACCATTTCCGCACCGAAAAAATGCATTGTGTGCACACGGACACACAATGCAAAGATTGCATCACCTTCCCCTTTTTTATCAGGTTTCAGGTGTGATTTTCATATTACCCACACTTTACTTGCCCCAAATGAGTTTGATGGAGCATCACATGTTTGAAACAAAGTTATGTACACCCAACTTTGGACGGGTACCGACAACTTTGGAAGGGTGCCGACCACTTTGGAAGGGTGCCGACCACTTTGGAAGGGTGCCGACCACTTTGGAAGGGTGCCGACCACTATGGAAGGGTGCCTACCACTATGGAAGGGTGCCTACAACTTTGGAAGGGTGCCTACAACTTTGGAAGGGTGCCGACCACTTTGGAAGGGTGCCGACCACTTTGGAAGGGTGCCTACAACTATGGAAGGGTGCCTACAACTTTGGAAGGGTACCTTCAGTTTTTTCTGCCTATTTTGGGGGATTTGTGTGAAATTCTGTCCAATTGCAGTTTTTTTTTCTCAGGTTTTTTTTCTAGTGTTCTAATACATTCAAAGGAAATAAACATGTATTTTGCAAACATTTCCGGGGAAAAATACTTTTTCTGCAACAATTTCAACACTTACGGCCATGACTGTATTTGGTGACGATATTGCAGCATTACTGTACCTACTGTATTAAGTTACCATAGTTGCGTTTTTACCTTTCTCTCTTTGGTATGTTTTGTTTCAAGGAAAGCCGCTTTGCTTTTGATTCTCCCTGGTGTTTGGCTTTGACAATTTTATAGAAAGAGTTGTGGGTAGATTTCACACATACTCGCAGGAAAAACTCAGGCATTTTTTTTTTTTTACTTGCGCATGTTCTGCATTCAATACAATTCTATAGGGAAAATAAAACACGAATCATAAACCCCATCCGCTTTGGTAGAACTGTAAGCTACTGCGTTTTTAATGCATTCAAAATAAACAGCATCAAATACTCTCTAAATAATCATTGATACAAAACCGCACATGTTCCTACAGTAGTCAGCGGGCTCTGCAGCTTTTCTGTCTTTTCAGTGAATGGGAGCTGAGTTGCAGAATGGTCACCACACAGTGCATGGCTCTGTATTGTTCCAGCGCTGTACAATTTTGCCATCTGGCCACATTGTAATTTTCTAAGTGATGTCCTGTGGGTCCCTAGGTATCACCCACCTTCTCCTCCCTCCTGTGACCCTCACTCCTCACCCATTAGTATTGATGACTTTTCCTAAGGATGTGTGTTCAAGGTCCGGAGGAGCTGCGTCTTGGATGCAGCTCCCCCATACTTGCTGGAACCCGCGGGTGGCCACAGGGAGACCGCAGCCGTCCTGTATTCACCATCTGTGGTCGGTGCAAGGCAGCTACTCCCTGCTTTCACCCGGTGGCAGCCACTTTGGACTCCGCAGCATGAAATGAACATGCTGGAAAGGAGCGTACACCTGCACCGCAGCTGTCAGATCGCTGCAGTCGGGTTAAGCATAGTGAAGATGGGATTTCTTTAAATCCCATCCACTATGCTGTGTGGCGTCAAACACACGCCTAGGGAACTGCTTGGCCGCTCATTAGGCTCATGAAACCTCCTCGAGAACTGCTTGGTTGCAGAAACTGGGCAAACAACCAGGTCTTAAGGTAAAACAAAGTCCAGCAGTTTATTCACATGCCTCATAAACTGCATACAGTACATAACTATGTCTCTTCAGGCTGTCCCAATGGCCAGGATGACACACACAGCAAGTCCCGGTTAGTCCATAATAGAGATCACTGACCTTAGTCCCTTATGATCAGATGCTGCCTTTGCAGGATCACACTGCTCAGACCAGCTTCAAGCTCCCTGAGTCCAGGTTGATCCAGACTTTCCTTAGATCTCCTCACCTATTGTGGGCTCTGGAACCATGTCCTTCTGGTCACAAGGCTCCTCTACATCTCGTGGTTCAGAACCTTTCCTGACCTCACAGCCCATGTGAGTAAGAGGGAGTCTGCTTATCTGTGTTCCGTCACACACACAGGAGGTTCCAGGTTAGACAGCCACTCCCCTGGCTTCCAACCTGCAGTCCCAATACATCTAATGCCGTACCAGAGCCCTTGAACCGCAAGTCCCAGCACCAACACCTGTGGGGCAGTCAACCGCTGCTCCACAGCTGTTACTGTACAACACAGCATTTTGGACGTAGCGGCAAGACACTGCATCCAAAACGCTGTGTTCATCAATTGTGTGCATGCACCATAAGGGGAGAGTCATATAGCTTTATAGCTGACGGGTATTGCAGTGCACTGCGCGGAGTGATCTCCTAACTCAGAGGACAGCATGTATTTCTATGCAGCTGTCACACTTGCATCAGTTGAGTACACACATTGCGTTGCGATCCCCATCCGAGTCATACGGCTATGTGACCTTTCTGTAGGCTATGTTCACAAAGTTGTGTGTGTGTGTGTGTGTGTGTTTCTTTTGTTTGTGCAGTCCTTCAAAGACCACAAGGTTTTAAAGCGAAAATTGTTTTAGGCTGGGTTCACACGTGGTGTATTCGCAGCGTATTTATGCAGTGGCCCTGTTTTGCGCAAATAAGCACGACTGCGTTCAAATACAGCGCTTTTCCGGAGCCCATTTTATAATGTGGTCTAAGGAAAAGAGCGCCGAAAAAGGTGCAATGAATTGACATGGTCGTTCTTTTTGTGGACATGCTTTTGCAGTGAAAGCTGTAAAAAGACGCCAGAATATGCAGTGTCTGAATGCATTTCAGCAAAAGCCATGGCTTTTGCTGGAGAGCGTTTCACTGCATTTCCGCAAGCACTCAAAAGCGCTGCGTAAATGCAGGAATTACGATGTGTGTGAATGCAACCTTAGGAAACTCTTTTTTTTTTGTTTTTCTTTTCTTTAGGAGTTGTTATTTTCCTGAAGCGGTGTTGTAGTCATGAACTTTTTTTTTTTTCCCCAAAAACTTCTAAGGGTGGAGGCACACTATCATGCATCAAAAACGACGCTTTTTTGATGCATGACAGTGATGCGAGTGCTGTGCGTGTTTGTGGGTGTGTATGGTGCGAGTATGGTGCGTGTGGTGAGTGTGGCTGGCTGTGTATGTATGTTAGTGTGCTGTGATTGTGAGGTGTGAGTGCGTGTGTGGTGTGTGATTGTGATGCTGTCCATGGTCCTGAAGGACCGCAGACAGCATTTGTCGGGAATAGAAACTCACCGGCTGTCAAAGTCGGCAAGTTTAAATTTCCCGCTGTGCTGTACAGTAAGCTATCATCTTGTACCACTGTGACAGCAGCGGTACAAGATGTTTAGCTAAGACAATGCTGATTGTAGTAAAATAATGTATTCCGGGGTTATTTTACCGATTAACCCCTTCAGCATCCTCTGGACCGCATATGTGTGCAGAGGATGCTGAGAGGCTGTAAACCCAGTGCTGAAGGGGTTAATATGCAGCTGGTGTAGTGACACCATGTATGTGGAGAGTGTCCTCACTCTCTGCAGACATGGTGTCATTACACCATGTGTGTGAAGGGGTTAATTTTTAAAGTATAATAGCTTTAAAGAAGTGTCGGGAAAGCCGGCTTATGTTACTGTCTGTGGGGAGCTGTGGCTTCAGCACCATGAGAGGGGACAGCTCCCCAAAGACAGTAAGGCTGGCTTCACATTAGCGTTTGTGTCTGCATGCTGATGGCATGCAGACACAAACGCTGTCAAAAGCAGGGTCCAAATGATGTGTCCGCAGCGGATAATGTCCGCCTGCGGACACATCACTAGGGAGCCCGGCAGCCAATCGGCGCTGTCCGGGGGCGGGCCGGGGGTGGAGATCAGCGCCGGAGATCCCGGCCGCCGGTAAGCACCGGGACGTGTCGGCGGGGAGAACAGCTGATTTGACAGCTGTTTGAATCTTCCCGCGCCGACACTGAGAGGAGATGTCGGCGCGGGAAGATTCAAACAGCTTTCAGATCAGCTGTTCTCCCCGCCGACATCGCTAGGAGATTACAGGCGGCGGGGAGGAGGAGGACAGCAGAGGCTGAGCTGATCTCCCGGTGGCCGTCGGTGAGCTCCTGTGACATCACCGGCGGCCACCGGGAGATTTTTCAATGGGTCCGCAGCGTTCTCCCGCACTGTCAAGCGCAGAACACTGCGGACCCATTGAAGACAATGCATGTTTTGTACGCTTGGGGACGCTTGCTGATTGTCCAAGCTCCCCGAGCGCACAAAAAATGCAACATGCTGCGTCCCGGGTGCGGATGCTGGACACCGGAAGGAGCAGATATCGTCCGCATCCGCACCCGAACGCAGCAAACGCAGGCACTATGCGTTCCTATGTTAAACATAGGAACGCAGTGCGCATGCGTTTGACTGCGTATGGGAACGCAGCATACGCTGCGTTCCCATACGCAAATGTGAAGGCACCCTAACATAAGCATTCCCGACAGTTCTTTAAACCCATTATACATAAAAATTAACCCCTTCACACACATGGTGTAATGAGACCGTCTGCAGAGAGTGAGGACACTCTCCACATACATGGTGTCACTACACCAGCTGCATATTAACCCCTTCAGCACTGGGTTTACAGCCTCTCAGCATCCTCTGCACACACATGTGGTCCAGAGGATGTTGAAGGGATAATCAGTAAAATAACCCCAGACTACATTATTTTACTACAATCAGCATTGTCTTAGCTAAACATCTTGTACCGCTGCTGTCGCAGTGGTACAAGATGATAGCTTACTGTACAGCACAGCGGTCATTCTAAACTTGCCGGCTTTGACAGCGGGCGAGTTTAAAGCGATTTTGGCTGCACACTCGCACAGTGTGCTGTATGGGGGCGAGATTTTCTCGCCCCCATACACTTGCATTGCCCTCACGCGCGTCAGAATCGCGTGCAATCGCAGCATGCTGCGATTGCACTCGCTTCTGACTCGCAGTGCGAGTTAGGCGCGGGGGACTCGCACCAGTGTGCCCTGCCTGATAGGGAAACACTGGCCCGAGTGCAATGCGTTTTTTTCACTCCAGTGTGCCTCCATCCTAAGGCTGTGTGCTCACGGATAGGAGGAGCTGTGTCTTGGGCCCAGCTCCTCCAGACTTGCAAGAACCTGCGAGTGGCCGCTTGGAGACTGCAGCTATCCTGTGCTCACAATCTGCAGTGGATGCACGGCTGCTTCACCCTGCATTCACCTCATGGTGGGTGTGTGCTCACGAACTGCAGTGGGTGCAGGGCTGCTTCTCCCTGCATTCACCTGATGGTGAGTGTGCTCACGATCTACAGTGGGTGTAGGGCTGCTTCTTCCTGCATTCACCTGATGGTGGGTGTGTGCTCACGATCTGCTGTGGGTGCAGGGCTGATTCTCCCTGCATTCACCTGATGGTGGGTGTGTGCTCATGATCTGCGGTGGGTGCAGGGCTGCTTCTCCCTGCATTCACCTGATGGTGGGTGTGTGCTCACGATCTGCTGTGGGTGCAGGGCTGATTCTCCCTGCATTCACCTGATGGTGGGTGTGTGCTCATGATCTGCGGTGGGTGCAGGGCTGCTTCTCCCTGCATTCACCTGATGGTGGGTGTGTGCTCACGATCTACAGTGGGTGTAGGGCTGCTTCTCCCTGCATTCACCTGATGGTGGGTGTGTGCAGGGCTGATTCTCCCTGCATTCACCTGATGGTGGGTGTGTGCTCTGCACCCACCGCAGATCGTGAGCACACACCCACCATCAGGTGAATGCAGGGAGAAGCCGTGCTCAGACCAATTTTCACGGACATTTGAATGAATCCTTACTCGCGCTCGATCACAAACAACTGCTTCTCTGTCTATTTTTTACCTTCTTTAATTCCATGTTCCCACAATGAGCGTTGAAGCATGTAATTTTGTTGCATCAAAAACGCAGCATCTTAAGCGTCCCAACGTCGGTCCGATATTGTAACCAACGACGCGGGAGCGCTCTTTTTCTGGGCAGAATTCCAACATCGCATAGGAGTTGTTACACAGTGCGATATCAGCAGCCAACGTCTCTACGATGTGTACGTCCCCCCTGTACGGCCGACCCAGGAACGACTATTTTACATGGAGAGAATAGGGGACGTTGTACTGCTCATCGTAGTTGGGCTGTCACACAGCACGATCCGGCTCCAACCTCCATCCAATATCGGGCCATTGGAGAGCAGGCTCATTCGATCCTCGATATCGGTTTGACATCGTTCGTGCATTATATTATACATTTACACCATACAACGCACGAACGATATCGGGTCCAAAGCACGAACCACGTGACTTTTGGTCGGAGTTGGACGCCGATATCCAGGGCTGTGGAGTCTGAGTCGGAGTCGCTGCCCATTTTGGTGGAGTCGGAGTCGGTAGAAAATGTTCCGACTCCGACTCCTAAAATATATAATAGGAGTTCAATGCAGAATGTGCTGAATATTATTATTATGATTTATTATCATGTTATATCTAAATATCTTGATTATTATGTCATTATAATGATTTAAAGCCTAATGTTACCATTGACCTACAATAATTTTATCACTTAAAAACGAGTCATGACTGAAGGAGTCGGAGTCTAAGGAGTTGGAGCCAGGGAAATTCAGGAGTCGGAGTTGGAGTCGGTGGTTTGATTTACCGACTCCACAGCCCTGTGCGATATCCGGACGTGTAAACACACCATTACAGTTCCAGAAAAGTGGATGGGATTTATAGAAATCTCATGCCCACTGCACCCCTTTCTTACTCAGTGTATACTGACCTGTGGTTTTGTATAAAAAACATAAGCAAAAAGACAAAAAAAAAAAAAGAAAAAGTGAAAAAAAAAGTGCAATGAAAAAATGCAGGTAACATAATTTAGATAATAGGTACAGAAATGTTGCAACAGCAAAAGCTCATCATAAGCTCGTTCCGACCATGAGCTTAGAATTAAAGAAGGAAAACAATAAATAAACATATAAAATATTGTAGAATGTGCACTGGACCTGAAGTTGATTTGTGGGGAGCAAGACAAATGGGCATGTGCAAGGGTTGGGCAAGTTTAATAGGTGTAATTGTGACAGCAGACTGGGTGAGATAAGCAGGGGTTGTGGAGCACTCATAGCGCTCATCTTCAGCAGAGATATGGGGATAACAGATACATTATATGTTGCAATATGAATAAACAAATAATAACACTGGTCAACAGCATTTTTGGTGCCAAAGATATTTAATTGAATTTAGGGTAACTTTGGGGTGCTGATTCTGAATATGTCATCAGTTTTGCCAGATTGGCTCAAGTTTTTGAGATTTTTCGTAAAATGTGTAAAAAAAAAAGACGTTTTTTGCTACACGCGCATTAACTTTATTGATATTGTCATGAATACAATAAATTTAACAAAGTAAATGTTGATTTTAGTTTATTTTAACTAGTTTTAGAAAGTAATCTTCAAAAATGAACAAGACATGAAAGATAGACATTTAATCGCTGGAAAAGCGCTTTTTATATGATTTCCTTCTATGTGAGCTATTGGGGCAGTCACGCTGTAGATTCCAGCAGTAATCAGCCATCATATGTCTGTCCCATCTGCCTTGGTACCTTTCCTCCATCACCATAATATCCTGATGAAATCTCTCCCCTTGTTCTTCGCTAACATCTCCAAGGTTTTCTGGAAATCTGTCCAAGTGACTGTGAAGATAATGCAATTTAATGCTCATGTGTACACCCAGATTTCTAAATCTCAATAGCATGTTTTGTACCAGTTCTTCATAATTGTCTGCCTTTTGATTTCCCAAGAAGTTCTTCACTACCAACACAAAACTACACCATGCAGCAGCTTCAATGTCATTCATTTCCTTAGGAAAATTTGAATCTTTAATGAGTTTCCGAATTTGAGGACCATCAAAGATTCCTGCCTTCAGTTTTTCGCTACTAAGACCAGGGAAAGATCTGCAGATGTACATGAAGCAATTACCATCTTTGTCTAATGCCTTGACGAACTGCTTCATTAATCCTAACTTTATGTGAAGTGGTGGTAGAATGATTTTTTCCCTGTCCACCAAAGGTTCGTTCACTATGTTTGATGCTCCTACTGTCAAGGTGTCCCTTGGAGGCCAATTCAGTTTCTCCCAGTGCTGATGTTTTGCTCTACTATCCCACATGCAGATGAAGCAAGGATACTTTGTGTATCCACTTTGCTGTCCAAGTAAAAAGTTGACCATTTTTAAATCAACACATATCAGCCACGAATGTTGATGGTAGCACAGTTTCTCCAAGACCATTTTGACATTTTGGTATTGTTCTGCAAGTTTAGTTGAGTGAGCTACTGGAAGAGATGCACACTGATTGCCATTGTTCAACAAAACACATTTCAAACTCCTTTTAGAACTATCTATGAAAAGCCTCCAGTCTACAGGACGATATACTTGTAAACCCATTTGCAGCATCAGGCCAGGAATATCCTTACAATATACAAGTAGGTCATCTTCACAGAAAAATGGAAGAAGTGCTTCTTCTCTGGTCCTGTAAGATGTAATTTTAGTTCCAGGCGTCAGACAATTTTTTTCACTTAGCCTTGAAGCTAAAAGTTCGGATGCACTTTTTGAGAGGTTGAGGTCTCTTATTAGATCGTTGAGCTCTCCTTGGGTAAATTGCGTAGGTGTTCTGAAACTTCCTTCATATTCTAGTTCACTTCCAGAACTAATGCTTAGCTCCATACCCTGCATTTCATCATCATCATCAGGTGGGGGAAGGTCAGGTAACATGGTAAACACAGGTACAGGCACATCTTCACAATGAGGGACAGGCCTTCTTGCAGATTCCATGTTAGGATACTCCCATTTTCGTTTCTTATGCTTATTGAATCCTTGTACTTGCACTGCACAGAAATAACAGTCATCATGATGATTTTTTTGCTCTCTCCACACCATTGGAACACCAAATTTGAAGCTTGTTCTTTGTCCTTTGCTCCATTTTCGTAATAATTCGATACATGCTTTGCACACTATGTGTGGTGCCCAAAACTTGTCTTGGTCCCCAAGCATAACCCCAAAATAGGCAAAATACACTTTTTTTAACGAAGTCTGTTATGTTTCTTCTATGTTTTGTCAGTGTATATTCACCACAAATGTAACAGAATGAGTCTGGATCGTTAAGACAACTTCTTCTTGATGAGTTCATGCTTTTCACTGGAAAACAGACAACAACATAAAGTTAGTGCAAAAATCAAGCTATGAACAAACTTTTAGAACACTAATTAACACAAAACTATATTGAGAACTGCTCAGTTCAAGTACTAATCCAAAGAAATTAATGAGATGATGCGTCGCATTTACCAACAAGTGCTATAAATAAGATACCAAAAATCTCAAAAACTTGAGCCAATCTGGCAAAACTGATAGCATATTCAGAATCAGCACCCCAAAAATACCCCAAATTCATTAAAATATTTTGGGCACCAGAAAAAAAAATTTTTTTTGTTGACCTGTGTAATAGACAGAGAATAAGTTGTTTGTGAGTAAGGATTCATTCAAATGGCTGTGAAAGTTTGTCTGAGCACAGACTGGACGTGGGTCTCCTCACCCTAATGTGGCAGCTTCATAGGTAAATATTAGAGGCTGATGAGTCCGAGTCAGAAGACTGTCACCAATCACACATTTTCACGGACATCTGAATAAGTCCTAAGCTTCAGATTTTGATCTGTAATATAGAAATGTTCTGCCACCCTATATGTCCATATTGGGCGCCATCTTATAGACTATTTGAAATCTGTCATCAAAATCAGTTGGTTTTACCATGTTCGCAGGAAAACAAAACCTATCCTGGGCCACAACATGGGAATGCAGCTTTATCTTTAGGACTGATTAGAGCAGGGGTCTCAAACATGCGGCCCTCGGGGCTTCTCAGTGCGGCCCCCGACAACGTGGACAGTGAATCATGCCGGCGGTGTACCAGAAAATCTGAAGACTGGATTATACTGCAGGGGAGGTGATAGGGCTCCGGAGCCTGTCTGGGGACTGGGGGAGGCTGCAGGAGGCAGCGGGAGATCTCCTGCTCCCGCTCATATAATATACACTGCCGCACTCCATCACCATGGTGCTGAAATCGCACCGCGGTGATGGGCTGGGGGAGCAGCGCATATTATATATGCCTGCGCCCCCCTCAGTGATGGTACATGCCCCCCCCCTGTGTTCCATATGGCCCCCCATGCTCCTGCCCAGAGTAAAATAAAAAAGCTTTACTCACCTTCCTCCAGCGCTGATCTCCCGCTGTCTCCCCGCGCTCTCTGCTGCCGCTGTGATCGGGCACGCAGAGATAATGTTTCTCTGCTGATCACATGACCGGCACTGAGAAGCAGGCAGTGGAGGAGCGCAGCGGCAGGAGAGAGACCGCTGAAGGAGGGTGGGTAAAGAGCATGGGGGCCATAGCCTGGGCAGGGGGGATGTGTGCCAGCCACAGGGGACATGTGCAAGCCACAGGGGACGTGTGTGTGTGTGTGTGTGTGTGTCTGAGAGCGTGAGTGTGTGTGTGTGTGTGAAAACAAGGTAGACCAGGTTGGAGACATCAGTACAAAAGGGGTCCAGCATCGGGGACATTACTACATTATGGGGGCCAGGATGGGGACATTACTACAAAAGGGGATCAGCATGGGGGACATTACTACACTATGGGGGCCAGGATGTGGACATCACTGCAAAAGGGGATCATGATGTGGACTTTAATACAAAAGGGGATCAGGATGGAGATATTAGTACAAGAGGGGGACCAGTAAGGGGACATTACAACAAGAAAGGGACCAAGATGGGGACATTACTACAAGAAGGGGATAAGGATTTGGACAGTACTACATTGAGCAAAAAATTCTGGTACTACTAAAAATGTCATTTAAAGGGAACCAACCACCTCAGATGACGTGTATAAGCTGTTAATACATGTCCCTGGACCCTATGTACACCATTGCAGCTATGTTTTTGCTAAGAATATTGATAACAGCAAACCGAAATAAACAGTTTATAAACTTACATGATTTAGTACTTGAGGGCGTCTCCCTCGGGCTTTAGTACGAGAGGGCTGTGTGTTATGCAGCCTGAGTGGCTTTCCTCCCCCTCCCTCTCTGTTTGCAGGACGTCACTGAGAAGACGTGCACGGACGGGAGCTGCCTTGGGTGCCCGCCCACACCAAGATAATATCACGCCCTAATGTGACGTCCTGCAAACAGAGAGGGAGGGGGAGGAAAGCCACTCAAGCTGCTGGAGACACAGCCCTCTCGTACTAAAGCCCGAGGGAGACGCCCTCAAGTACTAAATCATGTAAGTTTATAAACTGTTTATTTCGGTTTGCTGTTATCAATATTCTTAGCAAAAACATAGCTGCAATGGTGTACATAGGGTCCAGGGACATGTATTAACAGCTTATACACGTCATCTGAGGTGGTTGGTTCCCTTTAATCCTACAAGCAATGCAGCGCCCCGATAAAAATTTCTTTCTATGTGCGGCCCACCAATCCAGCCGAGTTTGAGACCCCTGGATTAGAGTATGAGAGATGTGTGGAAAACTGCTATTACCGCTGCATGTTTTCCTCCATTGTCCGCACTGTAATACCCAATAGCAGTCTACTCTGTCTATTGTGGGTTTGACTTTGGGTGGATGGGAAGGTGGGTGTCTATTGTGCATTTCGTTATTTATTTTTTAACACCGTGGACAGGAGACTCCTATATATCATTCACTTTGCTGAAACAGTAAGGTTGAGTGCCCACGATCAGGATTAGTAGTCTTTTGGTTGCAGCGTGCTGTGATGTGCCGCATTATACAAGCGCAGTGGATGGGATTTACAGATATCCCATGCCCACTGTACCGTTTTTTGTTTTAATGCTGTGTAAACTGACATGCAGCACAGCTTCCCAAGCTGTACATGTTAACTTATGTTTACAGAGATGTTAGTGATCTCAGTGGGAGAACACAGTGAATTTACTCTCTGCCCATAATCCTGATTGTGTGCACAGACACGCCGTTCTCCCATAGAGAACACTAGCAATTCTGCAAGAGAAATCACGCTGCTTCCAGAATGCAGTGTGTCCTGATCATGGGCACCTACCCTAAGATGTTGCCGTTTTTACACAAAATTTCCAACAGAAAAGAACGCCCCAGTACGCTTTGTGTGAATTTAACCTTAAATAATAAAATCTGCATTATTTTAAATGCCTCTAAACAAGAGGCGTTAGGCTGGCTTCACACCACAGCGCAGTCCGGTCCGGGGCTGTCCGGTGTAAACCAGACAGCCCCCGGACTGGTTTTTGGCCCCATAGTAGCCTATGGAGCCGGATGGCAACTCTCTGCCATCCGGTTTCATCTCTGCGGTGGAATCCGGGAGAAATCGGCTTGCAACATTTTTGTGTCCGGGGAGAAAAATCTCCCCAAGAAGCCGGATCCGGGGCAATCCGGTTCTCCCTCACATGGAAGCCTATGGGGCCGGATTGCCCCGGTCCGGGTGAATCCGGGAACCGGATACCGGCAGCTGCACTCCGCTGTTGTTTCAGGACCGCGGCTAGCATGGAGCTTGAAAAATCAGCAGCTGTGGCTGCAATTATAGCCATCCGGCTGCACACAGGACCGGAGGGCACATTTGGTCAGTACTTGCAGGTCCTGCCGGTGCCAGAAAGGAACGCGTCGCCAGGGAGGGTAAGTAATTGGAGCATTTGTGGTGTGGAAAGCGCAGTAAAAAAGCTTCACCAACAGACAGTGTGAATACCAATCTGTTTCTGATGCTTTTTTTTTTAAGTAGAATTGAGTGAACGGAGAGAGCGCAGCAGAAAAACGGAACAATAATTGACGCTCATTATTTTCTGGATGTGCTTTTTGCACCACTAACACAACAATCAAAAATGATGACGATTGCACATGAAATTGAAAATTGCATTCACTTTAAGGTACCATCACACGCCTCCTTATCGCCGGCGAGATGGCAATTACCAATTTCGGTGATGTGGAAACCACATCGCATTTGCATAGTGGCGTGTGACTGGGTGATTCTACGGCGAGAAATTGCTGGTGGAGCGTCGCCTGATTGCCCTGCACTGCAGAGAAATCCGGCGATATCCACCAGGCGATTTCAGCGCATCGTGCCATGTGACAGGGCGATAGCGAAGTACACAGCGATCCTGAAATAAATCCCATAGGCGTGCTTGGATGTTTTGTTTTTATTCGCGCCGCATCTGTGGCGATTGGTGGGTGATGCTGTGTGCGAGGCACCTTATTTGATGACCCATGCGTTCACACAAGGCTGACCAATGGGAACGCAGTTCCATTCACCAATCGCAGTGCTAGGGGCGCGGTGAAACACACTATAGCACTCACCTATCGAAACAGTGTGCCCACATCACTGCTACGTTTGGGGCGTGTGACACGGCGATGTGTGAAGGGAAGATCGCTTCCGGTCTCCGGAAGGCGATTTCCAGGACGCAGGATCGCCGAAGATCGCACGCTAGATAGCTACATGTGACAGCTCCACAGCGCTCTGGAAAAAGTGCCCGAAACGTGCGCGCTCACGTCAAATCGCCGGCAATATGGAAGCCATATGGCGGCGTGTGACTGTACCTTTACAGGCAGATGCAGGGACTGATCCACTTTTTGTGCAGTTTAAAAAAAAAAAAAAAAAAGCAGCACCAAAAAAACAGATTAAAAAGACCAGTATGAACATGACCTAATGGTGAACAGATCGTGCCTGAAGCTGTGGCAGTGACTAACTTACCGTGAAAGTAAGATTTTACATTAGCCCATGCCTGCCTTGAAATGACTGGTTTCTTTTGGCTGAAGAAAAGCTCCTTTTGTTTATTTTTGGAGGTTTATGAGATGAGATATAATAAAGCAAACACTGTTTTGCGCCAGAACCTAGTGCCTGTGCATACCTGAAGTCCTGCCAGAAAGCAAGTGATCTTCACAGCCCTCTTTTTACAACATTCTAGTATTCTGTATTTATGTCGCCGTTCTCCTATGCAAGGTACAAAAAAGATCTTTTATTGTTTTTGCAAATAGTGAGGTGAGTAAAACGCAGCAGTTAACGCAAAAAGAACTGACATGCTCATTGTCTTTACGGATCCGTACTTGAGCCCAAGAACTGATCCATAAAAAATGCAGTATCTGAATGCAAAATTGTGAAATGCGATGACTTGGCTGGGTCTGCTAACATCACTGTAATAGCGGACCGCCGAAAACCTATCAAAAACAGTGCAGTAGGACCGTGTGAATGTAGCCTTAAATTCTGACAGTGACATTAATGGCACGCTGGCATGGAAGCGCTTCATCCTGTGCAGCTATTGACGGTGGAGTGTGGGATGCCCTTGGCTTAGGGAACTAATAAAGACAGTGAAAATGGGGAAAAAAAGAAAAAATATATAAAGTTCAAAAAATCTTCCTGATACAGAGGGGAAAATAAGTATTTGATACACTGCCGATTTTGCAGGTTTTTCCACCTACAAAGAATGGAGAGGTCTGTTATTGTTCTAATACAGGGGATGGGAAACTATGGCTCACGAGCCAAATGTGGCTCTTTTGATGGCTTTTCTGTGTATGGTTCTACCGTTACTCCTCAACAGAACATACAGTATGTCTTTGGGTTATATTTGACTGGGATCTCTCCTTCTCTCCCCAAATCCGGTCACTCGCTCGCTCCTTTACACCTCAAAAACATCTCTAGAATTCGACCTTTTCTTACTGTTGACTCTGCAAAAACTCTTAGGTTCCCGTCACACCTGGCGAAGTCGGCGGCGATTTTATAGGCGATGCTGGGGCGTGGCCTATCGCCGATGCATCGCCTAATGTGGATGGGCGAGGGTGATGCATTTGAGTGGTCACCTGGTTTCACAGCAGCGCTCTGAAACCAGGCGAGCACTCTGGGTGGATGTGTACACATCGCCCCATGTAAACGGGGGACGGTGATCTCGCAGGCGATAGGAGCCATAGGCTCCCATGTTACGGCATCACTGATGGGGTTTTTAGACACCCCAGCAGTGGCGCCGCCTGTAAGATCACCGAGTGTTGCCAGAGGTGTCGCTGCATGTAAACATGCGACGGTGACGCGCCAAAACGTGCGCGCTCCCGCCCGTCGGCGCCGACATCTCCGGCGACATCACCTGGTGTGACGGGCCCCTAACTCTTGCCCTTATTCATTCTCGCCTGGATTACTGCAATTCTTTACTAATCGGTCCCCATCTTACCAAACTCTCACCTCTCCAATCCAATCCTCAATGCAGCAACCAGGATCATATTCCTCTCCAACCGCTTCACCGATGCCTTTATCTTAGGGCAGTCATTGCACTGGTTGCCAATCTGCTATAGAGTACAATATAAAATGATCACCCTCACTCACAAAGCCCTCCACAGTTCTGCTCCACCCTACATCTCCTCTCTCATCTGTCTACCGCCCTACACGTGCCCTCCGCTCCGACAGTGACCTAAAGACACCGTCACACGCGGCAATATTGCTAGGCAATTTCACTGACAATTTGCTGGTTGCAGTGAAATCATGGACACATTGTTCCATTTGTACACCGCAACAAAATAGAACCTTAAGACTGACATCAGCTACAATCCGAACCTCCCACTCCCATCTCCAAGACTTCTCACGAGCTGCACCAATTCTCTGGAACGGATTACCAAGAACAATTCAATTAATTCCCAATACCAATAGTTTTAAGCGAACCTTAAAAACTCATCACTTTAAACTGGCTTATCACCTCACCTCACTTGTCTAACTATTCCTATCTTCCCTTTTCTAAATCTGGCCTCTTGTGTCATTGTCTGCACCCCATGCATAATATAGCACTTCATCTGTACTTGTACAGATCCTGACCGATTCATGCAGCGTTACGTGAATCCCCTTATTATTATATCAATGGCTGGACCATGTATGACATCATTTGTTACTGTTACCTTTTGTGCCTCCCCTATTTCCTCACAGATTGTAAGCTTGCTAGCAGGGACCTCACTCCTCATGGTTTTTGAATTTTTGTTACTCTGTATTGTCTCATATTATCTGTACATGTTCCCTCCGAAATGTAAAGTGCTACGTAATATGTTGGTGCTATATAAATAAAATTATTATTATTATTATGGCTGCATCTGGCTCGCAGCCAAATCTATATAAAACTGTTTACCCGCCACAGTGTGCTGCATCCCGCTGCCGCCGTATGCTGTTCTGTGTGCCACTCTGTCCCTGCTGCCGTGCGGGTTAAGCCATGTGGCTGTGATCCAATCGGTGGCGCATGAAGTCACATGCAGGAATCTGACTGGTCAGCCGCTGCTGGCCTCTGATTGGACTGCAGCCACTTGGCTTAACCGGCATGGCAGCAGAGACAGTGGCACCCGGAACACCGGACAGCGTGGACCGTGGAGGATTGGTGAGTGTTTTCTTTTTTTTTTTTTTTTTTTTGTGTAGGTAACAGCTGCATGGGGATGATGGGGGTACTGCAAGAGGATGATGTTACATATTTGGGGCTGCAAGGGGATGATGGGAGTACCATTTTAGGGGCTGCAAAGGGGATGATGGGGGTACCATATTGGGGCCTGCAAGGGCATGATGGGGGTACCCTATTGGGTGATGCAAGATGATTCATCACCCATCAGGTTTTTAAAAAGAATTCAGACTTATTGTACTTTAAAAGTGTTGGTCTTATGTAAAATGCACACATTTATTTGTATTTAGTTTTAAATACCGTATGTACTCGTGTATAAGCCGAGTTTTTCAGCCCAAAAATTGGGCTGAAAAGTTCCCCCTCGGCTTATACACGAGTCAATACGGTAATGGCCCCCAAATGCTGGCACTCACCCCCCCTGTTTGGTAAGGGCCCCCCTGCTGCTTAACTTACCATCCCCGGTCTTCTGCACCGTCGGTCTTATGTGCTCCGTCCTCCATGCTCCGAGTCCCGTCCGGCTGCATCCAGGATCCCCGGCCGTCGCACGATGGCGTCATCGTAACTGCGACGGCCGGGGATCCCGGATGCAGCCGGACGGGAGCATGGAGGACGGAGCACAGAAGACCGGCGCGGTGCAGTGCATAAGACCAGGGATGGTAAGTTAAGCAGCAGGGGGGCCCTTACCACACAGGGGGGGCGAGTGCCAGCATTTGGGGGCCTGTATGCCCCTGGGGCTGATGTATAACCCCTGGGGCTGCTGTATAACCCCTGGGGCTGCTGTATAACCCCTGGGGCTGCTGTATAACCCCTGGGGCTGCTGTATTACCACTGGGGTCTGTATATACCACTGGGGAGGCTGCTGTAATACTGCTGGGGCCTGTATATACCACTGGGGAGGCTGCTGTATACCACACTGCTGGGGGCTGTATACCTGTGCTGGGGTCCACCCTCGGCTTATACACGAGTCGATAGGTTTTCCCAGGTTTTGGGGGCAAAAGTAGGGGGGTCGGCTTATACACGGGTTGGCTTATACACGAGTATATACGGTATATTGTATGGCTTTCACAGAATTAAGTTTTCAAATGTGGCGGTCATGGCTCTCAGCCAAAAAGGTTCCTGACCCCTGTTATAATAGGTACACTTCAACTGTGAGAGACAGAAAAGCATCTAAAAAAAAAAAATTCAGAGAATCACCGTGCATAAAAAAAGTATTTGATCAGCTACCAACCAGCAAAAATTCTGGCTCTCACAGACCTGTTAGTTTTTCTTTAACCCCTTCACCCCCGAGCCTGATTTGCACGTTTATCGTGACCAGTGCATTTTTTGCAATTCTGCCCAGTGTCACTTGATGAGATAATAACTCTTAATCACTTCAAAGTATCTCAGTGATTCCAAGATTTTTTTTTCGTGACATATTAGACTTCATATTAGCAGTAAATATAGGATGATATTTTTTGCGTTTGTGGGGGAAAAAAAACAGAAATCTGCCAAAAATTGTGAAAATTTTACAGCTTTTTAAAGAGGACCTGTCACCAAAGCAGGCATGGTGATCTAATTACAGCACTGGATGCAGCATGTCTGCAGCATGCAGGCAAGGGGTCCCCCAGCCCTTGAGCAGCCCTGTACCCCGAGATAATACAGTTAGAAAACTTACATGCTACAGCCACTAAGGAGGTGGCTAGGGGCTGCAGCCAAGGGCAGATTCACACCCCCTGCCTGTGTAATCTGCCCACCGCTGCCAATCATTCTCTCCCTGTCTGCAGCATTTAAACAGAGTTTTTTTTTCTCTTTCCCAGTAAGTCTGTTAATCCCCGCCCTGAGGCGGGGCTAAACGGGAGAGAAAAAAAAGCTCTGTTTAAATGCTGCAGACAGGGAGAGAATGATTGGCAGCGGTGGGCAGATTACACAGGCAGGGGGTGTGAATCTGCCCTTGGCTGCAGCCCCTAGCCACCTCCTTAGTGGCTGTAGCATGTAAGTTTTCTAAGTGTATTATCTCGGGGTAACGGGCTGCTCAAGTGCTGGGTGACCCCTTGTCTGCATGCTGCAGACATGCTGCATCCACTGCTGTAATTAGATCACCATGCCTGGTTTGGTGACAGGTCCTCTTTAAATTTGAATTTTTATACCATTAAACCAGAGAGTTATGTCAAACAAAATAGTTAATAAATAACATTTCCCACATGTCTACTTTATATTAGCACAATGTTGGAAACAATTTTTTTTTGCTAGGAAGCTATAAGGCTAGGTGCCCACTGGCCGGCGGGTTGGTCGGCGGCGGCTGGGCGGACCCGCCAGGAAGCTCCGGAGCCGTCCACCGGCTTCCTGGCGGGTATGTGCGGCGGGTGCCGGGCGGGTGGCCAGCGGGTTAGCGCCGGCGGTTCTGCAGCGGCTGGAAGCAGCACATGATTCTGCTTGCAGCCGCTGCAGAACCGGCCGGTTTATAGAACATGCTCATTCTTTGCTAACCCGCTGGGAAGCCAGCGGGTTAGCAACGGATGAGCACGTGTAAGCCGCCGGTGTCTGCACACCGGGTGTCGGTTTACATGGGTTTCTATCCTATGTAATCCGGTTTGGATTAACATAAATTTACATGAAATTTATGTAAACCGACCGGCGGTTTACACATCTAAACCGACCATAACCCGGCCAGTCTGCACATACCCTTAGGGTTCAAAGTTCATCAGCAGACAGTGTGTCATATTTCTATCAAAATTACAAAGCCATTTTTTTAGTGACCACATCACATTTGACGTGACTTTCAGGGGCCTATATAACAGAAACCACCCAAAAGTGACACCATTCTAAAAACTGCACCCCTCGGAGTGCTCAAAACCACATTGAAGAAGAAAATTAACCCTTCAGGTGCTTCACAGGAACTAAAGTAATGTGGAAGGAAAAAAAAAAAACATTTTTACTCAAATTTTACTTTAGCACCAAATGTTGCTGTTTCACAAGGGTAACAGGGGAAATTGGACTCTAAAATTTGTTGTGGAATTTCAGCTGAATACTCCAATACCTCGTATCTGGTAGAAAACTACTGTTTGGGAGCACAGTACAGCTCAGAAGGGAGGGAGCCCCCATTTGGCTTTTCAAGCGGAAAATGGGCTGGCATCATTAAGCGGATACCATGTTGTGTTTGGAGAGATCTTGATGTGCCTAAACAGAGGATCTCCCCCCCCCCCCCATCCCCTCCCTCACACAAGTGACCCCATTTTGAAAACTAGACCTATCGAGAAACTTTTCTAGATGTGTGGTGAGCAGCTTAATCCCCAGGTGCTTCACAGTTTGGCCTTGAAAAAAAAATTACATTTTCTCCACAAAAATTTTTCCTTCAGCTAAAATTTCATTTTCACAAGGGCAACAGGAAAAAATGGACCCCATAATTTGTGGTGCAATTTCTCCTGAATATGCAGATACCCCGTATGTGGCAGAAAACCACTGTTTGGTGCACAGCAGGGTTCGGAAGGAAAGTAACACCATTCAAACTCAAAATTGGCTGTAATCATTAGCAGACACCATTTTGCGTTTAGAGAACCCTCATGTGCCTAAACAGTGGAAACTCTCCACAAGTGACCCCATTTTGGAAACTAGACCTCTCAAGGAGGTTATCTAGATGTTTGGATAGCACCTTGAACCCCCAGGTGCTTCACAGAATTTTACAACGAGCCGTGTACAGAAAAAAATCAAATGTTTTCAACAGAAATGTTTTGGCCCCAAATTTTGTATTTTCAAAAGGGCAACAGGAGAAAATGTACCATAAATTTGTTGTGCAAGGTCTCTTGAGTACATTCATACCTCATATGTGTTTGAAAACAACTTTTGAGGTACAGTGCAGAGCTCAGAAAGGAAGGAGCGCCATATTGCATTTCAGATTTCACTGAAATTGTTTGGGGGTGCCATGTCCGCTAACAGATGACGAACCTTGGTGGAGACTTGTGTTCTTGGGTTGAGTTGAATGCTATTGGTGGCGATTTGGGTTGAGAACATTTTGGATCACTCCACATTTATCCTGTGCTCTATGCTGAGCACTTACATATAGGTTTCCAGCTACATCTCCGAAATACGTGATTCAGATAAAGCCCTCTACGGATTAATTCACTAATGAGGCAGCAGAGTTACTATGAACTCGTTTGGCATCTGTTCAGTGGTGTTCTTCTTTTCAAAGACGCACAAAATTGTTGTTGGCATTGAACTACTATCTATGAGGCAGATGGAGTCACTTTGAACTACTATCTAACCTGTGATCCGGTAGTGTCCATCAAAGTGACTCCATCTGCCTCCTAGATAGTCACTTTGAACTACTATCTGCCTTGTTACAGTAAATTTTCCTTTGAAATATGTGATTCAGACAAAATTCCCAGAGATTTACTCATGATCGCCGGTTTAAGCGTTCGGCGTAGAGCGCAAGATAAACGTGAGCTGCGCCGTACTGCGATCTTTGGGAAGCAGAATATGCCAATCAACATCAGTTGAAGAATTAGCTTTATTTTTATTGTTACACCGTTGCAGTATAAGTGATTAGGTGGCTTTATCAGTACAATCAGTGATACCAGATTTATTTATTTATATATTTTTTTTGTTTGTTTTTTAGGTCTGGCTATATCGGGCTAAAAAAATCTTTTTCACAAAATAAAGTTGTTTTTTTTTTTTCTGCATCACTGAATTTTGAAGGCTGAATTTCCTTATTTTTCTGCTGACAGATCAGACAGAATCATGTGATGGCTTATGTTTTGCTGGATGAGTTGTAGTTTTATCAGTACCATTTCGGCCCACATGCTTTTTTGATCGCTTTCTATTCTGTTTGTTGTGAGGCAGAATCAAGAAGAAGCGAAATCAGGAATTTTTTTTTTCTTGCGCTGTTCACCGTATCGTTATAGTGGTAAGACCACTTTTTTCTCCGGGTCAGTACAAACAGTGATAAATCATTTTATATAGTTTTTCTCTTTTGTGGCTTTTACACCAATAAAACAATTTTATAGAAAAAATTATTGTTGTTGCATCCCTGTATTCTGAGAGCTGTAACTTTAAAAAAATTTTTTTGCTGCCGAGCCTATGTGGCAGCTTGTTTTTTACAGGGCAAGATGACGTTTCCAGTGATGGCATTTTTATTTACATGCAACTTTTGATCGTGTTTTATTCCCCTTTTATTTTTGCGGTATTATAACAAAGCATAGTGTTTTTGCTTTGTTTTTTTCATGCAGATTTAAAAAAAGTGTGGGGAGGTTCAAGATGTCACAATGTGATGTGGGACTTCACATATTGTTTGTTGCCAGCCATGTACAGCAGGCAGGTACAGGCTGCCACCAACCCCCACCTGCCTAGTTTTACCGGGCTGGTAATCAAAATACAGCGGAGTCCTTTTTTAAGTTTTTTTTATATTTGTACTAGCTGTACTACCCGGCTACGCCCGGGTTAATAAATAACTGCTGTTAGCTATAACAAAATAGAATTTGAATATGTCATATTAATGACCTGTAAGAAAATAGAAGCTGAGCTGTGATTGATTGCTATAAGCAGCCTAATAAATCTCCAGCCAACAGTAAACCCTCCCCCTGGCCGGGCAGTATATGTTACCTCACACATACACATGATAGACAGCTCATGTGACTGACATCTGCCTTAATTCCCTATATGGCACGAGTTGCACATTGGCTGTTTTTAATCAGATGTTTGGTGTGTGTGTGTGTGTCCCTGTGGGGTGAGTGCATGTGTCCCTATAGGGTTGTATGTTGTGTGTCCCTGTGGGGGTCTGTGTGTGTGTGTGTGTCTTTGTGTTGTGTGTCTCTCTTGTGGTGGTGTGTGTCCTGTGGGGTGAGTGCATGTGTCCTATAGGTGTGTATGTGTGCGTGCCCCTGTGGGGGGGGTCTGTTGGGTGTGTGTGTCTCTTTGTGGTGTGTGTGTGTCCCTGTGGGGTGAGTGCATGTGTCCCTATAGGGTGTGTGTGTGTCCTGGTGTGTGTGTGTGTCCCCGTGGTGTGTGTGTGTCCCGTGGGTGTGTGTGTGTCCCGTGGTGGTGTGTGTCCCTGGTGTGTGTGTGTCCGTAGGTGTGTTGTGTCCCGTAGGTGTGTGTGTGTCCCGTAGTGTGGGTGTCCCCGTGGTGTGTGTGTGTCCCCGTGGGTGTGTGTGTGTCCGTGGGTGTGTGTGTCCCGGTGTGTGTGTGTCCCCGTGGGTGGTGTGTGTCCCGTGGGTGTGTGTGTGTCCCGTGGGTGTTGTGTGTCCGTGGGTGTGTGTGTCCCGTGGGTGTGTGTGTGTCCCGTGGGTGTGTGTGTGTCCCCGTGGTGTGTGTGTGTCCCCGTGGTGTGTGTGGTCCCGTGGGTGTGTTGGGTCCCGTGGTTGTGTGTGTGTCCCCCGGGTGTTGTGTGTCCGTGGTGTGTGTGTGTGTCCCTGTGTGTGTGTGTGTGTCCCGTGGTGTGTGTGTCCGTGGGTGTGTGTGTGTGTCCCCGTGGGTGTGGGGTGTGTTGACCGGTGTGTGTGTCCGTGTTGTGTGTTCGTGTGTGTGTGTGTCTCGGGTTTGGTGGTGTTGTGTGTGTGTGTCTCTGTGTTGTGTGTGTGTCTCTTTGTGGTTTGTGTGTGTGTGTTGTCTCTGTGGTGTGTGTGTTTGTTCGGGTGCGTGGTGAGTATCCAATATTGGGGCTGCACCTTAGCGACTATACACTTGCTGTTACTCTTTGTGGGCGTGTGGTGTGTATACATGTCCCCGTGCGTGGTGAATATCTCATGTTGGGGCCCCACCTTAGTGACTATATGCTGGTATGTGCTGTTAGTCTTTGGCGCTATCATTAAGCCCCTCAATTCACAACTGGTAACTGTCACTTTTTCCCCATTATGTAGTTGGGGCAAAATTGTTTGGTGAATTGGAATGCGCGGGGTTAAAATTTCGCCTCACAACATAGCCTATGACGCTCCCGGGGTCCAGACGTGTGATTGTGCAAAATTTTGTGGCTATAGCTGACAGCTTCGATTTTCCTCAACACTTTTCCATTCACTTTTTCCCCATTATGTAGATAGGGGCAAAATTGTTTGGTGAACTGGAACGCGCAGGGTTAAAATTTCGCCTCACAACATAGCCTATGACACTCTACGGGGTCCAGATCGTGTGACAGTGCAAAATTTTGTGGCTGTAGTTGCGACGGTGTAGATGCCAATCCCGGACATACATACATACACACATACATACACACACACATTCAGCTTTATATATTAGATTTCGTTAAATTAATGGAAAAAAAAAAAATGACGTGGGGGCATCGCCGTATTTTGGTTGCCAGCCAGGTATAACTGGGCAACTGGGGCCTGGAATCCTCAGTATGCAGAGGCACAAGCATTCTGGGCCCCCCACTTTGTGAATTGCAGCCCACAGCCACCACAAAAATGGCGCATTCATTGAAGCACCATTTCCTGGCGCTGTACCCAATTCTTCCAGCTGGGTATAGCAGTGGCAGACTGGGTAATATGGGGTCAATGCTAGCTGGAACTAAGCCCCAGGTTCATAGTGTCAGCCAACATTAGCCCCAGCCAGTATGAAGCTCTAAGTAAATAAATAATACAGAGAAATTTTTTTTAGAAAAACAGACCCTACTCTCTTCTGCCATCTTATTACTCCCATAATAACTCTCCATGATCCTATGTGATGACCTGCTCACATAAAATCCACTACAGTGGTTCAAATTTGTAATGGATGGTATGTCAGTGTCAGAGCTGCGTGCAGCTGATCACAGTTCTGACACTGCCTCGCAGCTTTGACAGTCGGCCTTTTGCACCATGCATATAGCATAGCACTGCTCCTGGCAGTGAGAGCCTGGTCTCAGCTGTAAGATCAGCTGCAGACCCGGTGGCGATCGTGCGGGCACAGCCGTGGTGCCTGCAAGATTGCCATGACTACTGGGTATGTCCAATGTGGGAACAGGTTAAGAAGACTTCCTACTCTGCACTCGTTACTGAACAAAAGACACCTATCCACACAATCGCACAGCCAGCCTCTCTACCATGGCCAAGACCATAGACCTGTCTAAGGACAACAGGGACAAAATTTTGACCTGCAAAAGGTTAAGATTTCCTTCAGGACAATATGCAAGCAGCTTGGTGAGAAGGCAACAACTGTTGGTGCTATTATTAGAAAATGGAAGAAAAACAAGATGACTGTCATTCTTCCTTGGTCTAGGGCTCCTTGCATGATCTCGCCTCATTGGGTAAGGATGATTCTGAGAAAGGTCAGGAATCAGCCCAGAACTACACGGGAGGACCTGGTCAATGATCTGAAGAGAGCTGAAACCACGTTTCAAAGATTTTCAAGTAACTTAAAAAGTCTTCTCCATAAGGCTGGAGTCACACTGGTGAGAAACTAGCACAAGTTTTCGAAATGCATCACCCATCACGCCACCCGCCTCTCTGGATAGAAATACATGTAGCTGCACACTTCTCTCTGGAGAGCAGGCGGCTGGGCTGGGTGATCACTGTTTGTTCAGCTAGTTAATGAAACATCTAAGTATCTAAAATGCTTTTTTGGGATAAATGCAATAATTTAAAATAAATTAAACAGTTTACTAATGTACACGATCTAAATAACATTGGGGGTGTTTTAATAACCAAAAAGGAAATTACAGGTTCCCTTTAATCACAGGGGAGAGTATAGCCTTTTGTTATTTATGGAAAAAAAAGTTCCAGATAAAATGAATCTATATACGGTAAGCCCATCATTCTTAGTGCTGCGGACACTTTTTCTCGGTAGATAAGATCCACATAGTATGTGATTACTGTGAGACTGCCAACTTTTATACTCTCGTTGATATCGACATTTTCCGTCTTGTTATATTGACATGTCCATAAGAACTTGAGTATTGAAATCTACCTTGACGTGGTTGAACAGTGCAGTAAGGTGACACGTTATGTCTAGTGGCAGATTTTCACGTCTATATGCATACCCTGTATTTCTTGGTTTTGGTAGCTATTTAGTATGTGCTTATATAGTTACCGTACATTGTATTCACAGCACTGTAAATATCACTGTCCCCATCGGGACTCACAATCTAAATTCCCTATCAGTATGTGTTTGAACTGTGGAAGGAAACAGGAGTATCTGGAGGAAACCCACGCAAACACGGGGAGAACATCCTTGGTGGATATGAGACCAGTGCTGCAAGGTAACAGTGCTAATCACTGAGCCATCCTATGCATTAGGACCAGAAGCACACTGGTTTCCATCTTATAGAAATTTTCAGCTCTCTGGGTGGGTTGTACTAGGCTTATCTTACATGTTTTATAGCTAGCTAGATGAATATTATTGGTCTAGCTGAATGCTGTGCTTTTCTATAGTGCCATTCCATTTAAGAGAAGTGCAATATTTCCTTACAGAAGACATGGAAATTGAGATGGGTTATGTGTTGGATAATAGCTCCCTAAGTTTGCTTCATCGTGCCTACTTTAATTGCTTTAATTATAATGGCCTATAAAAATAAACCCATTACCTGTGTTACATTTACAAGAAGTGAGCAATCACATGCGGTGACCATTTATGTTTGGTTTCCTATTTCTTTTTGTTATCACAAGTCATTAAAAGTTAAAGTCTATATCTTGTACCCATTATTGTGAGGAATGCTCTCAACCGCACATATTCAAGTCCTTGAAAGGAAAAACGTAGGCAACATTTAAGAGTGTTGAAATCTTCATTCTTCAGGAGCACAGCTACACTCCTGCTTCCTGATTGCCAGGGGTTCTACTCACCTGAATATTGATTGTCCGGACTGTCAGCATGGTCATGACTGTCATACCCCATGATGCAGGACCACCTCCCCTGGGCTTAGGAGGTCAGTGCCCATCATGCAGCTCTGTGGTCTTGACAGCCCTATTACTACTGTAGGGCTGGTCTCCACTAAGCAGGGAGATTGGTGCCCATCATGCTGTCCCGCTCGGTCTGCTTCTAGCCACTCTCATGTTACTTATTCAGCGGGCAATCCCACACTGCCTCCTAGCACTCCATTGACCTCCTTCTCCTCCCAAGGTCTACATCCTCCTTGCACAGCCTCCAGAAGCCAATTAGGTCACGCATGCCGCCCACTCATTCATCTTAAAAGGCCAGTACACCTGTTCTCCATTCTGCCTCTCAGCTTTTTGTGTTCTAGTACATCCACATCTCCAGACTCACACCTCCTTGTGCCTTACAACTCTGCCCCGCACTGGGCGATCTCTCATGATGCTACTTACTAGTTAAAAATTATGTGGCATCTTTTACATTTGAACATTTCTGGGGGTTTATAGCAGCTGGTAAAAAAAATTGCCAAATTCATTCATTATGAATGTCAAAAAACTGCCTTAAAAACAAATATAAATTATGAATCTGGCCATTAGTCTTTATATTGTGTGCAGCCACTGACTCTATGGGAGAAAGATTTGAATGACCATAACGAGGAGGAAATGACTCGTGTTGAGTGAGTAGTTCAGTATTCGGTTCGGATAAGTCTAACCGAATACTTTTTACTATTCGGATATCCGTCCCGAATAGTGAACATAATACAAGTTAATGGGGAACTTGAATATTTGTCTGGGTAATCTTGTACACAAATACTATATGTGTTAACGATTCCCCAGACAAATATCTCGGTTCCCCATTAACTTGTATTATGTTCACTATTCAGGATGAATATCCGAATAGTAAAAAGTATTCAGTTAGACTTATCCGAACCTGAATACTGAACTACTTGCTCATCATTAGAAACATCCTCCATTAAAGGGAACCTGTCACCTCCTTTTGAGGGTTCTAAACTGTGTCCACCAGCTGTAACATGGTGTAATTGGGGTTCTTATAACCCCTCTATATGCCTAGACGTCCCCCTGCATACCTCAGAAATTAACTTTTATTGGCTCCCGCGCTGTATGTAAATGACTCCTGAAAACGTCCAGGATCACTGCTCTCTGTGGTGGTTCTTGCCTCCCCCTGCCTGGAATACCTACCCTGCTCTGTGAAACTGTCGCCATTCCTGTGTATGGCCATTGAATGACAGGCACTACTCGCGCCTGCGCAGGCTGTGGGTCACCGTGCTCCATTGACGATGCACAGTGCCTGAAGTCTCACGCCTGTGCAGTAGAATCTCACGAGGCTTCGGGCACTGCGTCTTGACAAAGCGTTGTGAAATGTACGTTGGGGTAGGGGGCAGGCTTCTGGGCATGGTGTGAATCTGGCAGCAGCCACCTTGGACATATGGGTGAGTTATTGTGAGGAGTGATTTTACTCTGGGAAATTGCTATTATCCTTGTAGCCAAGTGTGGCTGTTGCACCATATGTGATATTTTAACTTGATTCCACCATTTATCCAGCTGTTACAACCTGTCTGTGGTACCAAGCTGAGATTCCACACCTTAAACTTCTATTTATATTATACATTATGTGTGTGTGTGTCCCGTATAATTAATAAAGTGTTAAAATTTGAAACCTTAAACTCCTGAGTGGGTTCCACTTATTCTAGTAGTGCAGAGACTTCTGTCAGTGCCGGGGAATGGTTACAGCGCGCCGGTCTCAATGCTGTGAGCTACATTCGGTAATTGGTCCAAGTGCATACTCATGGCTGAACGTTTTATCTCAGGTGCTGCAATTTTCAGTACATCGGACAGGCTGCATCATATTGCTTCAGACTGCAGATTTACCTTACACCTCCGGGCTATAGCATTATCAGACATGACAGATACCGTTTGAGTCCCTTATACACTTTAAATAATTGTAAAGGCCCCGTTACACATAGCGAGTTCCAGCGATCCCACCAACGATCCGACGTGGCTGGGATCGCTGGAACATAGCTATGTAATTACTGGTGAGCAGTGACACTGGACAATCAATTTACCGATGCTGCATCCCCCGAAGGTCGCTGGGATCGCTCACTGTCTCGGGCGCAGCATGGGAATTGTTGTTCGTTGGCCCTGTCACACATGCTGATGCATGCTGGGCAGTGGGAGACCAACGATGAAAAATGGTCCTGGTCACATGCGTGTGACATGTGATACATGTCACACGCAGCGACTTCGCTGGCGATATCATAAGTTGAGATATCGCTACGTGTAACTGCGCTTTAAGACTCAGGATTGTTCAGCTGGCAACTATCATGTCTGACTCGCTCATGTATAGCAATGCTCGCTCCGAGGATCATATTGATCTCCGAAAGAGACATTGCCAGACATCTCTGTCAGCGGCTTATCTTTTGGAGAACAAAAAGATGGACAGTCTGAGAACCAGACATGCCAGATGCTTGCCTCTCTTGACATAGTCTGTCAGAAGCCCCCATATTCATTAGAGTATCACCCATCAAAATGGGTCTGCTCGGCTGATGATGATTCATTACGTATAGGGCTCTTTAGGATTTTTTTCCACAGTGTACTAATGAGATTTCATACAGCTGTAATGTAACTAGTTATTACTGTAATGCACTAAGATTTTCCATGCACATGGTATTTTTCCCATGGGAACCTTGTATAATGTCAGTTAATCATATTGCTGATGAACATTAATGTGGACAGAACAAACCTAATGTGATCATTCTGTCCTCATACAGTATCATGTTATCAACATGTTTCACGACATGAGGATTTTTATGGCGCCATAAATGTTTGGCTCCTTCATCAGGTGACGCTGACGTGTTTATACCGAGGGATAATCGTGGACAAGCCATCCCACACTGATTTGCCTAAAGTTCACTAATGTAAATACAACATGAAGTTTTAGGGCTATAAAGTGAAGCCACTGCCTTACAGGCTCTGGGATGCTGAGTACAATCATACCTTTACTTCAGTGATTACATGTGTGATTGTAGAGATAAATGTTATTGAAGTCCATAGAAAGTGTGCAGCAGAGAACTGAAGCAATTAGCATAAGAGGGGCTGCGATTCTGTGTATCACTGCTCTGTTTGATACAAGTCTCCCCTCCCTGTTTCCCTCCCTCCATCTCCTTGCAGAAGAATCCCCCCCCCCCTCCATCCAGTCTCTACACGCCATCATCTGTCTCTCACAGATCTGGACTGATCCCTGCTATTGTCATCACAGATTAGGCTGCCTTCACACTTGCGTTTGTGTCTGCATGCGTATGGCATGCAGACCAAACGCGCACAGCCCATGCTGATGTGAAAGCAGCGGAGAATCTCCGCATGCGTTCACATTAGTATGCAGCCCGGCCAGCCAATCAGCTGTCTCGGGGGCGGCTGGGAGAAGGAGATCAGCGGTGAAGATCTCCTCCTCCCGGCCACAGCTGATCTCCCGCCGGTGTCGGCACGGGAGATATGAAGAGACAGCTGATCTGACAGCTGTTTAAATCTCCCGCGCCGACACCGAATAGGTGATATCGGTGCAGGAGATAAGAAACAGCTGATCGCTGTTTTAAATCTCCCGCGCCGACCTCACCTATTCGGTGTCGGCACGGGAGATTTAAACAGCTGTCAGATCAGCTGTTGCTTCAAATCTCCCACACTGACACCGGTGGGAGATCAGTGGAGGTTCTAGCTGATCTCCCGGTGGCCTGCCGGGAGAGATTTCAGTGTGATCCGCAGCGTTCTCCTGCGCTGTCATACGGAGGACACTGCGGATCCATTGACTTCAATGCATGGTTTGTGCGCTTGCGGGCGCTTGCAGATAAAACAAGTGCCCGCGAACGCACAAAAAAATGCAACAGGCTGCGTTCGGAGTGCGCTCAGAGGGTGCACAAATTGCGTGCATCCGAACGCAGGCACATGTTAAGCATAGGAATGCAGTGCGCAAGCGTTTGGCTGCGTTCGGTACGCTGTGTTTGCAAACGCAAGTGTGAAAGCACCCTTACAGATGGGGATCTTTCCATGGAGCATGTTGGGAGTTGTAGTGTCTCTGGATCTGCAGACTGTTTGAAGGAGCATGCTGGGAGTTGCAGTGTCACTGGCTCAGGATCTGCAGATCCAGAGACACTACAACTCCCAGCATGCTCCTTCAAACAGTCTGCAGATCCAGAGACAGATCCTCATCTGTGATGACAATAGCAGGGATCTGTCCAGATCTGTGAGAGGGGACAAATCAGTACATGTAGAGACTGAAGGGGGAGGGGGGAACTTCTACTGTTTTGTGAGATCACAAGCGGGGAGATGGAGGGAGAGAGGCAGGGGGGAGAAAGTTTGGCTTACAGAAAACAGGGGAATAATACACAGAAACCCAGCCCCTCTTTTAACTGCTGCACACTCCGTCCCCCTGCTGCACACTTTCTAAGGACTTCTATAACATTTATCTCAGCAATCATACATGGAATCATTGAAGTAAAGGTATGATTGCACTCAGTATCCCAGTGCTTGTAAGGTAGTAGCCTCACTTTATAGCCCTAAAACCTGCTGGTTGGTTCCCTTTAAAAGAAAGTCTACCAAAAGCTTGGATGTGCTTTATACTCTTTTAGCGAGTGATTACAGATAGTGTGCATCTTCATAACTCGGGGCTAGGATTAAGGCTATGTTTTTAGAATAAGTTACAATTTCTTTGATATAACTGATGACAGATCTTTGCTGCTTTAATATACACATTTTCAAAGGTTTCTGTTTTAAATGGAACATGCTTTAAAGTACCTGAGGGCTCCACATTGAAAAGGAAACCAAAAATAGGGCAATGCAATTTAAAAGCATATTTGCTATTTTGAGACTCGCTCTGGAGAAATTGCTTCTGTAACAAAAATGTCTTGTGTCCTGTCCATGTGCCTCGAGCCGGCAAACAATGAGTTAAGCTCTGCAAACAGTTCAGCAATTGAATGCACAATAGTTGTTGGTGCCGGATTTATTCTCTACTTTTAATATGTGCACACTGTCCTCTTTTACACTCGGGTGAACCCACTGAATTTTTTAAGTAATAGACTCTTCAGGAAATAGGAATTTTTTACAATTTTTTTCCAAAAGCGCCTTTTTTGTTGTTTACTGAAGTCACACACGGACTAGTGTGCGTACAAATATACCGCGTGACAGTGACGCAAGAACCAACTGTTGTCCGGTGCACAACACTACAAACAAGGTAACTCCGAAAACACAGTAACAACAATGGGACCTGACTGTAGGGAACGGGGGAAGAGACACCTGCAGATGTACCCTGATCTCCATCTGGTGTCCCTATATGGGTCTTTTCACCCCGTCGCTGAACAGAATACCTTCAAAAATCATGTTCTCAAATCCATTCTAGTCCCGCATCCTAGAATGGAAAGGTTAGCAAAGAGAAAGAAACAAACAAACAAACAAAAAAAAATAAAACCCTGCGCACAACCCATATCTTTGCAAGGCGGGCGATCCTCGATACTTAGACCTCGATGTTTGGCAAGGCGATGCTAGATCAATCATGGATCATCAACTGCAGTGTTTAACCAGAAATATCTTTTCGTCTTCCCAACCGAGATGTTGCAAGTCAGTTGTGAGTATTTGGTTTCTTTCTGTTCCACCTGGAAGAAGATGCACGTTGATCTTTCGGTGTTCCCGCTCTGGATGATGATCTACCCTCCAGAGAAGCCTCCGATCTTAAGCTGTAAGGTCTCACTGCTGGTTCTAGTAATCCATCCTGATCTTTTTCAGTCTCTATGTCCCTTCCCCCCCCCGGATTGAGGGGCGCCGAACTTTCTCTGACTGGGGATCTACGATTCTTTGCGATCATTGTCATAGCCTCTTTTGGGTCTGTGAAGGATAGCATGACTCCATCTGGTGTCCTGAATCGGAGAGTCGCAGGATAGAGCAATTGAAAACGGACATTTCTGTTATAGAGTGTAGAGCATGCCTCATTGAAGGCCCTTCTCCTCCTGTTAACCTCTACCGAATAGTCCGCAAAGAGGAGCACTTTATGTCCTAGAATCATAAGTGGCTGTCGTTTGGCCTTGTAGGCTCTAAGGATTTTCTCTCTATCCCTATGGTTAAGGAATTTAGCAATAGAATGGCGAGGTTTGGCTTTGTCTGCTGTTTGAGTAGTGTCTGCAGCGGCGGCGGGTTTGGTAGTGTCTCTTGGTGGACCAATTCTGTGGGTCCTCTCAGTTTTACAACGATGAGTTAAACCCAGTGCCTTAGGTAGCTCCACTTCGAAAATCTCCTCTAATTGAAAAGGTGTAATGGATTCTGGGATACCTACAAGTTTTAGGTTACTCCTGCGGGACCTATTTTCAATGTCTTCCAATTTGTCTGTTACAGAAGAATATTGTTTTTGGAGGGTTTGGACCTGCATCTCCAAATCTGTGACCCTTTCTTCGGCAGCAGCTACCCTGGCTTCCGCTTCCTGTAGTTGTTGGCCTTGTTGGGACAATTGAGTTGCTATGTCCCTTGTGGTGGCAGTGACTAGGTCCCCTACAACCTGCTTGATTTCATCAGCCAGATACAGTGCCATTTCTCTTGCTAGCCTCTGGTAGTCCAGGTGCTGATGTGGACCCATCATCATTATCTGTTCCCCTTTCCATGCCCCCTCACTGCCAGTGTCCTCTCTCCCCTGGGGTGGTAGTGGGTCTGGGGTGTGTGTGATGCCAGCCCTGTCTTCCTGCTCGTTCTGGGCGCTGTTATTACCTTGTTTCCCCGCCTCCTCCATTGCCAGTGGATTCGCGCCTTTTCCCCCCGCTCCTCCACATTGTCCCGCTGCAGCCTCCCCTCTCGTTATAAAGCGGTCCATCTCTTATGGCTCTCCCCATCTGTCGGGGATCAGCTGATTATGCAGTCGGCGGCTGTCCGGGTCGCGGGATTTAGACTGGTGCGAGCTCCGGAGCTTTCCTTATATGCGGCCGGTCATGGAGGCTGTATAAGCTTCACCTAAATTTAGAAGGCACAGTTCTTCAATTCTTAGGCTATGTGCACATCTGACGTTTGTGCATCTCTGCAGAACGTCCAAAAACCTGGGTTTTTTTAGCAGAAACTGAGTTTTCTGTGCTCAGCAGTGTCCCTCGTTTTTTGCTCGTTTTACGCCGGGTTTTCCAGCGTTTTTCTCGGCTGTTTTCTCGGCTGTTTTGAAAACTGAGTTTTTAGTGCACTTGATCAGCTGGAAGCGCTGAAAAAACGGAGGAAAGAAGTCACTTGCTCTATTCTTTGAAAAACGTTGTAAAAACTCAGTTTTGACTGAGAAAACTCAGTTTTGACTGAAAACGACCAGAAGAAAAACGTTCTAAGGCTATGTGCACATCTGACGTTTGTGCATCTCTGCAGTCCGTCCAAAAACCTGGGTTTTTTTAGCAGAAACTGAGTTTTCTGTGCTCAGCAGTGTCCCTCGTTTTTTGCTCGTTTTCCGCCCGGTTTTACAGCGTTTTTCTCGGCGGTTTTCTCGGCGGTTTTGAAAACTGAGTTTTTTGTGCACTTGATCAGCTGAAACCGCTGGAAAAACGGAGGAAAGAAGTCACTTGCTCTATTTTTGGAAAACCGGTGGAAAAACTCAGTTTTGACTGAGAAAACTCAGTTTTGACTGAAAACGACCAGAAGAAAACCGTTCTAGTGAAGACAGAGTTTTCTAAAATCCATTGACTAGCATGTTAATCCAACCGGAGGATAGGATTAACATAAATTAACATAAAACTCAGCGGAAAACGCCGACGGAAAACGTCCAAAAGCAGCCCACAAAACGACTGATGTGCACATACCCTTATGAAGACAGCGTATTCTAAACTCCATTGAGTATCATGTTAACCCAGCCGGTGGCTAGGATTAACATAAATTAACATAAAACGGAGCCGAAAACGCCGACGTAAAACGTCCAAAAACAGCCCTGAAAACGACTGATGTGCACTTACCCTTACTTTCCCTCCTCCGTTGATGCACAGCACCAAGCTATTGCCAAAAATATATGCAGAATCCAGTGTGATGTCCATTAGTGTTCACATTAAAGCCCTTTTCCATGCTAACCAAGTGCATAATTAACAGCTTTAATGACTATCTGGCAGTACAGTAAATGCACCTGGATATACTTCTACATTTGTTTTTGTACATTGCCTTTTAGTTTGTGCCATCCAGTTGAAATGCCACAATCTCGAAAACAATTTTAAGAACGTCTGACATGTCTAAGTAGATGGCTCTTCACTACAAGTGCACCATAGGCGGTGACTGAAAAAAATAACCATATGTACTTAAAGGGAACCTGACAGCTAATTCATTCTGCCCAAATTATGGGCAGCATAAACTAGAGACTGCCTCTAATATTGCAAATAACTGTCTATTGCTGTAATAGAGGCATTTCAGAGAAAACTATTTTAAAAGGCAGGCAAGGACAATGTGATAAAGATGACTAGTCCAAGACACAGCTCCCCTAGACTGGGAGGTTTCTCCCTATATTTGTACCTGCCTCTTGGACTAGTCATCATAGTCACATCAATCTCGGTCGGCTTTTCAAAGCATTTTGTCTGTAACTCATCATAGCATTTAGCATAATAAGGTTATGTTCACATCACGTTTTAGACCCTCGACATTGGCTCCATTATGGCTTATATCTAAAGCCCTGACAAACTAGATTGAGGGGTGTATTTGCCAACCAGACCATCTAATATACAAAGGTTAGTGTATGTATTTCCACTAAAGGAATTTGCACCGTCTCATCTACAATCACATTTTGTGCACACACTCCATTTGACTCTGGGAACGTCATAGAATATGTTTGAAGGGGAACTTTTAACCCACGCTTTAGTCATTCGCCAAAAAAAAAAGGCCTATTAAGGGTGCTTTCACATCTGCTGTAGGGTGTCATTTGCGGCAGATCGAGCAGATGTTGCCAGATCTGCTGAGTAATGGCCGACTTGTGGCACCGATCCGGCAAGCCCCATTCATTCTCTATGGTGCTTGTGGTCAGGCGCGACAAGTGCGGTATTGCCGAATACGGCGCTTACGGCACCGGAAAAAAAACCCACTGCTAGCGGCGTTTTTTTTTTGCGCGGCCGCAAGTATCTCTCTTGCCGCACCTGACCTCGATCCCCAGAGAGAATGAATGGGATCTGTGTCGCAAGTTAACCATTATGTGACAGATCCAGCGACATCTGCTGCAAACTACACCCTATCGCAGATGTAAAAGCAGCCTAAGGGTACTTTCACACTAGCGTTTTTTCTTAAATCGCTGCAGATGCGGTGAAAAAACCGCATCTGCCGCGATTACCGCATACCGGCTGCACTTGCGGCACGGTTGCGGCAAGCCCCATACAATGTATAGGCGGGCTTGCGGCAGGTGCGGCAAGTGCGGTTTTGGCACTTGCGGCAGGTGCGGCCGCGAAAAAAAACGCGGTCAGCCGCGGTTTTTTTTCGCGGCCGCACCTGCCGCAAGTGCCAAAACCGCACTTGCCGCATCTGCTGCAAGCCCGCCTATACATTGTATGGGGCTTGCCCCAACTGTGCCGCAACCGTGCCGCAAGTGCAGCCGGTATGCGGTAATCGCGGCAGATGCGTTTTTGCACCGCATCTGCCGCGATTTCAAATAAATGCTAGTGTGAAAGCACCCTAACTGTTTGTAAATGTGAGCTAATAGGTACTGCATTGGCTCTTTTGACAGTTGGTCTTGATATTTATCAGGTGGCCATCTCCGCTTCTTATTGGTTGCTATAGCCAACAAATGACATTCATGGTATAACATGACTGTTTCACAGACACGCATAATTCAGAGAAGCTGCCAAAGATGAGGACTTCTGGTAAATGCCGCACAGTGGGACAAGACTGTCGGTGGAACAGCAGCCACACAAATCACCAAAGCCTGTAAGCCACCTCTGTGCAATTCTTCTCACCTGTAACATTTCAAATCTCCTGGAGAGTTGGACAAAGTACAAAAGTACTCTCAATAAGGACTAGGCACTGATTAAGAGTAGACAGGGCCTCGGGCTGTTTAGAGCAGACAATGGCTCCCCAACCCCAAGTAGTATGTGACATGTCACATGATCAACTTTTGAAAGATCATGTGATAGGCCACGGGATTAGCATACACGGACAGATCTGTAGAGGCAAAACAAGAACAATAGTAGGACACGTAGCCACTTGGCCCCCTGTATACAGCAGGAGGCCGCACACAGCCCCCAGTATACAAGAGGAGACCTATTTGTGACTTGTATGTGCAAAGTAATTTTTTATTAAACCATTCTATTTTGTTATAGCTAAGAACAGTTAGTTACCATCCTGGGCAAGGCCGGGGACTACAGCTAGTTGACTTTTATAGAGCACACCGCGCCGCTTTGGACTATGTCCGACATAATTTTTGACATAATCCACAAATTTTGTGAGGGCCAAACTGTTGTAGACTGTGCTTTGGTGCCTGCTTCAAATAGGAGGATACCTTTAAGGCCATGTGCACACGCTGAGTATTTGATGAGTTTTTTACCTCAGGATTTGTAGAGGAAACCAGGAGTGGAACAATCAGAGGAAAACTCTAATAGAAACACCTGCATCACTTCTGTATTTAATCATCCACTCCTGGTTTTGTCTACAAATCCTGAGGTAAAAAACTCATCAAATACTCAATTTTCTTCTCGCCACGACAGCACCCACATGAGAGAGGGGATCCGCCCACCAGGACAGGAAACCTACAGGTAAAAAGGGGCGGTCCCCCTCGCTTTCCTGTCCTGATGGGAACCTGCAGTAATGGCTTACCTGGGTTCATCAGCCTCTGTGTCGGTGTCTGTGGGAACGGCAGGGCCTGGAACGCCAGATGCAGCGTCGGGAAGTCCTGCTTCAGGCTCTCCCCTCGTCTGAGGATGGATGTCATGAGGTCAGCGTGCGACGTCTCCCTGACTCATGGGAGCGTGGTGCAGTTGGAGCAGTCTGCACTCATCTAGGACCTGGCAGCCTTGTATGGGTAAGATTTCGGGCTGTGGGGCCGGCTGCTGGATGTGGCGGGCCCTGTGCCTCCTGGGGGCTGGGGCTCTGGGGCGGTGGCGTTTCGCCGCCATTTCGCGGGGGGTGCGGGCTACGTCCACAGCGGGCGGGCCTGTGCTTCCGGCGGGGGGGGGGGGGGGGGGCGGGGCGTCGCGGCGCCGGGGCTCGGGCCTCTGTGGGGTACGGGTGTATCGCTGCAGCCGCGGCGGTCGGCGGTCTGGGGCCTTCTCTGCGCCGGCTTCCGGGTTGCGCCGGCGCCTGCGCACTGAAGGAAATCGCTCCTGACCCGGATGTACGTCTGAGTACTTCCGGGTGGCCGGGGAGGTGGCCCCATCGCTGGGTCTTGTGATAGAAGGTATTTCAGGGCGGTCCGGTTCTCAGTGGGGCCGTCCATGATGTCTTCTCCTGGGGCAGGAGGGCTGCATCCACCGGATGGGGACATGCAGCCAGCCAGCAAGGCACGCAGCACCAGTAGCCGTGGCAAGGATGCAGGTTCTGCGGAGAGAAGTGACCGCAGTAAGCCTGGGACACAGTCTTCTCATGCTGGCCCTACACCTCCTGAACCGGTCAGTAGTTTCACAGCTTGCTGGGTGAGTGTGTTCTCTCCTGTTATGCTGATGGGGCCATTTTTTTCCTGTTTCTTGTGTGTTTCTGTCTCTTATTAGGCTAAGAAAGCCAAGAAATTGAAGCATAAGGAGTGTGCTCTTTGTTTGCAGCCCCTTCCTGAATCCTATGTTAAGAGGTTATGTCAGGCTTGTATAGCACAGACATTGCAGGACGAATCCTCAATTAAAACTGCTGATGTCTGGTCCATGATCCGTGAGGAGCTGCTTTCCCTACGGGAGGTGGCGGACCATCGGGCTCCTTCCTCCCGGTCTAGGAAACATGTGTCCCCTTGTATCTCTTCACCAACGGGTAGTCCGGCTGGGTCTCCAGGGGTATCCAGGTCCCGGTCAGCTTCTCCGGGATCCTCGTCCTCGTCCTCTGATGATGAAGGGAAGTCCTGTTTTCCCCTGGAAAGTGTGGACGCTCTGGTCAGATCCATTCGTCAGACTATGGGGGTTCTGGATTGTAAGGAATCTCGCTCAGCACAAGATATAATGTTCACGGGTCTCTCAGAGAAACGGAGACGCTCTATTCCCGTCGTGGGGGCCCTCAAGGATCTAGTTCGTCGTGAATGGGATAAACAGGATAGACGTGGTTCCCTTCCTTCTTCTTCCAAGCGGAGGTATCCTTTCGATGACGAGGATTTGACGGCTTGGTCGAAGGTTCCTAAGGTGGACGCAGCGGTCGCCTCTACATCAAGGCGTTCCTCGCTCCCGGTTGAAGATGCAGGCTTGTTGACTGACCCACTGGACCGCAAGGCGGAGATGCTGCTCAAGAGGTCTTGGGAGTCCTGTGCTGGTGCCTTCAAGCCGGCTATATCCGCTACCTGTACGGCCAGGTCTCTGTTGGTCTGGGTCGATCAACTGGAAGACCAGATTAACTCAGGGGTTCCCAGGGATAAGTTGTTGTCTTCTCTGCCTTTGATTCGGGGTGCCTCGGCTTATCTCGCGGATGTTTCTGCGGACTCCCTGCGCCTGGCGGCTCGATCTGCGGGATTGACCAACTCTGCTCGTCGAGCCCTGTGGCTTAAAGGTTGGAAGGGGGATGCTCAATCCAAAGCCAAGTTGTGTGCCCTCCCTTTCCGTGGTGAGTACCTCTTTGGTACTGAATTGGATGATATTCTGGCTAAGGCGGCCGATCGTAAGAAGGGGTTTCCTAATCAGAATGTTCCATCCTATAGGAGAGCCTTCAAGAGGCGTCCGTTCGGGCAGAAGAGATCTTACCGGGAGGCCCTTGACCGTTGGGAACCCAAGGAGGGTAAACAACGGGGTGCCCTGTTTGGGGGGACCTCATTTAAGGCCGGTAGAAAATTCCAATAATTCGGAGCTCCCAGTGGGGGGTAGATTGTCTCAGTTTTCTCACCGTTGGTCCCTTAGGTCCCTGTCTCTCAAGACTGCCCTATTAGTGGCCCTCACTTCAGCTAGACGGGTGGGTGACCTCCAGGCTTTGTCTATCGATCCTCCTTTTCTGTCCGTCTTTCCAGATAGGCTTGTCCTGAAACCAGATCCCTCCTATCTTCCTAAGGTTGCTTCTCGGTTTCATCGGAGTCAGGAGATTTTCCTTCCTTCCTTTTTTCCTCATCCTTCTTCCCCAGAGGAACAGCGGTTCCATACGCTTGATGTCAGGAGATTAGTGTTGCACTACCTTGATAGGACCAGCGCTTCTCGGCAGAGTAGGGCTCTGTTTGTGTCCTTTCAGGGTCCACGGAAGGGGTTTGCTGTTAAGAGCACATTGTCTAGATGGATCCGAGATGCCATCTGCCTGGCCTACTCGGTGATGGGTCGCAGTCCTCCAGATGGTGTCCGTGCGCATTCTGCTAGGGCCATGGCTTCTTCACGGGCGGAACGCGCCGACGTCTCCATTGACTCTATTTGTAAGGCTGCGACTTGGTCGTCTCCTTCTACCTTTTATAACCACTATCGCTTGTCTTTGTCTTCTGACTCTGACTTGGCTTTCGGGCGGTCTGTCCTCAGCACTGTTGTCCCACCCTAGTCTTGCTCTCTGCAATTCTCTCATGTGGGTGCTGTCGTGGCGAGAAGAAAAGACATGATTACTTACCGGTAATTGTGTTTTATGGAGTCCACGACAGCACCCACTCACTTCCCTCCCTTCTCACGTTTTTTTGTTTTTTGCGTGATTTGCTTCACTTGCACCGTACTGGGGTTGTTGGGTTGATCGTTGTTCTGTATATTGTTGGATATATTCTGCTTCTCTTAACTATGCGGTTCCTCTCATGCTCTGTAACACAAACTGAGGGAGCGAGGGGGACCGCCCCTTTTTATCTGTAGGTTTCCTGTCCTGGTGGGCGGATCCCCTCTCTCATGTGGGTGCTGTCGTGGACTCCATAAAACACAATTACCGGTAAGTAATCATGTCTTTTTAGGCCACGTGCACACACTATGTCCGGCAGACTGCAAAGTGATCCCATCAGCAGATACACCTGAATCCCATTTTTTTCAGGGCTTCAGAGGAAAGGCTCAACGGAGTCCCTAACTTGGGGCTAAAACGTGATGTGAACATGGTTTAAAACATACATGACTGAGATAACTGAACCAGTGTCTGATTTATTCCTAGGTTTGGCAGCAGGAATCAACTGTTAAATTCCCTTTAAAGTATAACTGAGCTTAATTGTTGTATGATATACATACCTCCCAACTTTAGAAGAGCAGAAAGAGGGACAAAAGATGCGGCGTGCGCAGCACGGGGCGCAAATTTTAGCCCCGCCCCTGACCCCGCCCAAGCCACACCCATTTACACAGGATACACAGGGGTACAGGATAATGACACTGGGGGTACAGGTTAATGACACTGGGGGTACAGGATAATGACACTGGGGGTACAGGACAATGACGCTGACGCTGGGGGTACAGGACAATGACGCTGACGCTGGGGTACAGGACAATGACGCTGACGCTGGGGGTACAAATGACGCTGACGCTGGGGGCACAGGACAATGACGCTGACACTGGGGCACAGGACAATGATGCTGACGGCACAGGACAATGACGCTGGGGTACGGACAATGACGCTGAGGGTACAGGACAATGACTCTGACACTTGTTCTGATGTAATGGGAAAGCTGGGTGCAGAGGAAATGGTGTATAGCACAGCAGGGGATGGGAAAGAGCTTGTTTCACTCAGCACCCCCACCTTTTCCACCCCCTGCTCTGCTATACACCTTTTCCCAAGCACTCAGCCTTCCCATGCTCTTCTATCCTCTATCCCTCAGCACTCAGCTATCCCATGCTCTTCTATCCCTCAGCACTCAGCTTTCCCAGGCTCTTCTATCCTCTATCCCTCAGCACTCAGCTTTCCCATACTCTTCTAACCCTCAGCACTCAGCTTTCCCAGGCTCTTCTATCCTCTATCCCTCAGCACTCAGCTTTCTCAGGCTGTTCTATCCTCTATCCCTCAGTACTCAGCTTTCCCAGGTTCTTCTATCCTCTATCCCTTAGCACTCAGCTTTCCCATGCTCTTCTATCCCTCAGCATCCGCTTTTCCATGCTCCTCTATCCTCTTTCCCTCAGCACCCAGCTTTCCCATGCTCCTCTTCCTCTTTCCCTCAGCACCCAGCTTTTCCATGCTCCTCTAACCTGCACCCAGCTTTTCCATGCTCCTCTAACCTCAGCACTCAACTTTCCCATGCTCCTCTATCCTCTTTCCCTCAGCATCCAGCTTTTCCATGCTCTTCTATCCTCTCTCCTCAGTCTCAGCTTTTCCATACCCCTCTATCCTCTTTCCTCAGTCCCAGCTTTCTCATGCTCTTCTATCCTTCTTTCCCTCAGCACCCAACTTTGCCATGCTCTTCTAATCCTCTTTTCCTCAGCACCCAGCTTTCCCATGTTCGGATTTCCCTCAGCACCCAGCTCTCCCATGATAGCAGAACATGGGAAAGTTGGGTGCTGATGGAAATCAGAACATGGGAAAGCTGGGTGCTGAGGAAAAGAGGATAGGAGAGCATGGGAAAGCTGGGTGCTGAGGAATAGAGCTTCTTCCCCTCAGCAGGCAGTTTTCTCATCCTCTGCTGCTATCACTTTCTTCCTTCGGCTATATGGTGGACGTGTCACTTACAGCACAGCCAGCAGGTTTTGGCACAGTCAATGTAAGGCCCCTTTCACATCAGCGTTTTTGTCCAGATCCGGTGGATCCGGATAAAAACCGCATCTGCCGCAAGTTCCGGAACCACGGCTATACCGCACATGTCGGACCTGCCGCAAGCCCCTTAGACAATGCATGGGGCTTGCCACAAGTGCACCGCAAGTGCGGCCGTTAGGCGGCAGATGAGGTAAATCTGCCGCAATCAGCGAAAAACGCTGATGTGAACGGGACCTAAGGCTGGCTTCACACTAGCGCTTGTGTCTACATGAGTCTGACATGCAGATGCAAACGTCGTCATACTGATGTGAACGCAGTGGGGATTCTCCACATGCCTTCACATAGTATGCTGCCCAGCCAGCCAATCAGCTGTCTCGGCGGTGGCCTGGAGATCAGCAGTGTCCGCTACTGATCTCCTGGTGGCCGCCTCTGATTTCTATGGAGATTTCAATGAATCTGCAGCATCTGCCTGCACTGTCATGCGGAGGACACTGCGGATCCATTGAGCTCCATGCATTCTTTGTGCACTTGCGGTCACTTGCTGATAAAATAAGCCCCTGCGAACGCACAGAAATTGCAACATGTTGCGTTCGGAGGGTGCTATTAAAAAATGCATCTGAACGCAAATGTAACCAAACGCAGCCATAGGCAGGTACTATGCGTTCCCATATTATACATAGGAATGCAATATGCATGTGTTTGGTTACACTGCGTTCTGTACGCAAATGTGAAACCGGCCCAATAGCCCCAGCCCTCCTCTCACAAGCAGTCACACACACACACCCCTCCCCGGGCAAGTACAGGATGGAAAACGGAGATGTAAAGAACTCTATACACCCCCCCAAACACACACACACAAACACATACACAAACACATACACACACACACATATACACACACACACACACACACACATACGCACGCACACACATACGCACACACACACATACGCACACACACAAACAACATACACATACACACACAAACACACATACACACACACACATACACACACAAACACACACACACAAACACACACAAACAAAAACACACATACACACATATACACACACACATACACACACACACACATACACACACATACACACACATACACACACATACACACACAAATACACACACACATACACACAAACACATACAAAAACACACAAACACACACACACACACATACACACACATACAAAAACACACAAACACACATACACACAAAAACACACAAACACACACACACAAATACAGACACACAGATATACACACACACATACACAAACACACACACACAGACACACACACACAAAAACACACACAAACACACACAAACAAAAACACACATACACACACACATACATACACACACACACACACACAAATACACACATACACAACACACAAACACACACATACACACATACACATACACAAACACACACACATACACACACACAAACACACACACACACAAATACAGACACACAGACACAAACACACACAAATAGACACACACATACACACACACACACACACAGACACACACACTCATAAACACACACAAGCTCTATAATTTCATCCCCTTGTGGCCTCCCCCCTCTCTGTTTTCTCACCCATGTGCTCTGTGTCTTCTTCCTGAGCTGCACCGTGACTGACTTCACAGCACCGCCCCGCAGCTGACGTCACAGGCATCTGCCGGCTCATGAATATTCATGGCCCACGCAGTCTGGAAGCTGGGGAGGCGAGCACAGCACGGGGAGGCAAGGAATAAAGCAGACAGGGACATGTTCTCCCGGGGCACAATGTGTCGGCTTCTTCTCAGTGCTCCGGGGACATTTAATGTCCCGGGCGGGATAGAGGGACTGACCATCAAATTCGGGAAAGTCCCGGCAGATCCGGGACGGTTGGGAGGTCTGTGATATATGTGGTAAATTACTTTTGCATTAGAATTGCCTAATTATAATATTTTATGTTCATTTTAGACTTATGTATTTTCCTGTTTTTTATCCTACTTATTTTAATAAATGAGAGAGATAGCAGCAGGTCTGTTTTGCAGAAGGCACTTGTGTCCATTTCCACTACTAGATCATTAAGAATGTAGTTTTTCTAAACACTACGGATATAAAGATTTGTAGTTCATTGCAATCTATAAAGAAAACATTTCCTTACATAAGCCTTTGGTGGTTCTTAGTTGGGAAACATTATTGGGGTGACTTCTTATCCTAAGGGCCGCTTTACACACACAGATATCTGTGACCAACCTCTGAACAGATCTCTGGTTGCAGTGAAATAATGGACACATTGCTCCATTTTGTGGCTGTGTACAAATGGAACAATGTGTCCATGATTTCACTGCAACCAGAGATCTGTTCAGAAGTTGGTCACAGAAGTTGGTGTGTGTAAAGCGGCCCTATGTCATATGACAAGGCTCCTCAGAGGTTTATAATTTACTTTTAGGATTGCTTCTTCCAATAGGTGGTGGTAGAGTTCAAGTCTTCTTCCTCTCTGCAGAAGCTATTTGCATATGGCATATACCAGCATACGCATAAAGCATACACTATCCGCAGGCAATGTTTAAATTAGTTCTTTTAGATGTAAAGAATGCAGTTGTTTATAGTGCATGTGCTTTTATAGGAAATTATTTTCATTGTCTATAGACACATGTAATCAACAGGAAAAAGGAGGTTTATACTACTATTAATTATACCAAGTATATGGCGCTTGCACCCCAACAAGGTGGTACCTAATGTGCTGAGTATTATGGTTAAAGAGCAACTATATTTTTATACCGTTTTCATATTTGGCTAGCATTTAAATTGTCTCTAAATCCGTTGCGCTGTGAATTCTGAGACCCCCACAAATTACCCTGTACACCCCAAATAGTGCACATTCTTGTCTGACCTCACAAATCAGAGTACAATTTCATAGAAGGTATAAGCTACGAATCCATACCCCACTGTGTGTGAACTCAGATCCCAAAATGTTATACAGTTCTGAGTGATCTGATCCGTGGGTATATCAGGATCCAGACCCCTCTTTATCTGCAGGCTACTAAATTCCATGCTAAATATGGAAAAACGCTCACATTTTAGGCTGGATTCACACCGGCATTTTTCGTCATCCACGTGAATCTGGCTTGAACTGGATGCACCCACAACACTTTTCAGCCCCATTGACTTTCAATTGGGCTGCAGGAACTTGCAGGTGCATCCCGTTCTCTACTTTTTTTTCCCTGATACGGGTGTTCCTGTTTTTTTTTCACTGGGACAAAAAATGCATCCTGGTACATTTTGTCTCCATGCCAGAATCCGGAAGCAGCCAAATCCCGGGGCATCATGGGTAAAATGACAATGTGCCCAATGGAACTTGGATCTGCCAGATCTGGGATTTGGAAGTGTGCATGCCCAGAATGCAGTAATTATTATTATTATTATTATTATAATATATTAATATAGCGCCATTGGTTCCATGGCGCTTTACATGTCTAAGGCAGACGAGAACAAGAACATAAAAAATAACAATTAAATCATACAGGTACAGTAGGGTAGAGATCCAAATGACACGCCCACTAGGGGCATGTCATTTGGCCCTGGATGCGGCGGAAACCGGTATGAAGCCGGATGACACTGTATGCTCCTGCAACGATATTATGGCTGCGTTCACACATTTGTGTATTTTGCTGCACTTTTTTGCGCGCACTTTTTGCCGCGTTTTTCGGACGCGCAACAAAATACGCAGGGGCTTTCACACACTGCGCTTTCTTTACCCCAGAAAGCGCAGTGATGTCACAGAGGGGAGGAAGAATCCTGCCTCCTCCTCCCCTCTGTGACAGCCCCATTAGATTTCACAGTGTATTAATATACACTGCGAAATCTGAATTAAACAAAAGCAAGTGTATGAAAAATAAAAAAAAAAAACAGAGTACTTCACCTCTCCGACGCCTTTTCCCGCTGTCCGGTATCCGGTTCCAAGTGAGATGTCTTCTGCCAGGACCTGTGGTGAAGTCAGAGGGGCGGTCCCGGCGCTGATTGGCTGATCGCGGTCATGTGATATGTATCACATGACCGCGAGTGCCCGGGAACGCCCCTCTGACGTCACCACAGGTCCTGGTAGAAGACTTCTCACTTGGAATACCGGACACCGGACAGCGGGAAAAGGCGTTGGAGAGGTAAGTATGTGATTCTTTTTTATTTTTCATACACTTGCTTTTGTTACGTAATTTAGATTTCGCAGTGTATATTAATACACTGTGAAATCTAATGGGCGGTCATACATGTCACAGAGGGAGGAGGAAGCAGGATTCTTCCTCCCCTTTGTGACATCAGAGGGAGAAAACACAGGAGCAGCTGCGTAAAGAATTGACATATCAATTACGCAGCTGCGCTTTCTCCCTGAAAACGCACTGCGTATTTTTACGCACTGTCTGCACTGCAAAGTGAATTTCACATTCACTTTGCTGGCAGACAAAAGGCACATTGCGTATTTTGAAATGCGCACGTAAAAAAGCGCAGCAAAATACGCAATGTGTGAATGCAGTCTATTACTGATCTGTGAGCCTGGGTCAGTGATAATACCGGTATGGGGGGGGGCATCAGTTTTTACAATCCGGGGAAATCCAGGGGATATGCATCCCCACGGATACAAAAACCGCTAGTGTGAAACTAGCCTTACTTGTAAAGGTACCGTCACACGTAGCATTATAGCCGCTATATGGATGGCAATTTGACGTGAGCGCGCATGTTCGTTCCGGGCACTTTTTTACACATTGCCGTCGCCCTGTCACACACAGACATCTCGCGTGCAATGTTCGGCGATCATGCGTTCCGGAAATCCCCTGCCGCAGACCTGCAATTTCACATAGTCACATCGCTGCCAAATCTGCACGTCACATGCATCCACTGCATCAGCGATATGGGTGTAGAGTGTGAGCGCGCCGAGGAGACAGGCGTGGCAGAGTGTTGTACATCACACCCCTACCACTCCGATTGGGCAACACAACTGCGTCGACATTGGTCACCCTTGTCAGGAAGTCTGCCCACCACATGACGCATGTGTCCTTTCTACTATACCGCAATTCAAATATGGCGCCTTAGCTATGGCCAGCCAATGGGAATGCAGGAGCGACCACCAATCGCGGCAGACGGGGCGCGTCAAACAGAACGCTCAAGCACGCCTCTGGAATTTTTTCCAGATTGTCTGAGCTTTCTTTCTACATTGCTATCGCCCTGTCACATGCCATGATGCGCTGAAATCGCCTAATTTCTCAGCAGAGCAGGGCGATCAGGCAACGCTCCACCGGCGAATTCACGCCGTAAAATCTCCCTGTTTTACGCCACTACACACTGGCGATGTGGTTTCCACATCGCCGAAATACACACATTTACGGCGATATGGAAGCCAGATTGCCACGTGTGATGGTACCTTTAGGCCACAGTTGCAAACACAGCACTTCCTAAAGACCAACTGGCCAAGCAACAACAAGACAAAAGCTAAAATAAAAAATATTTATATTTGATCATATCACATAGGCCCCCTTCACATCACGTTTTGTTCCTGTCCGCGGGAAACCTATTTTGCAGGACCACACGGACCGGAACGGACAGAACCAGATTGGTAACTCCGGATGCCATTTCTGTGTCCAGATCCGGGATTTCGAGGGATCCGAAAACAGAAAGAGCTGGGAGGAGCCGAGGCTGACCGGGGAGGCAACCCGATCAGCTGATGTCATATGACAGCATCAGCTGAGCGGTTTAAGTCGCCCGCCAAAACCGATCGGTGGGCGGGTGATTTGAGCCACTCAGCTGATGCTGTCATGTGCCACATCATTTTTGCGCGCTCACTTCCACTGCAAAAGCGTGCGCGCATAAAATTGACATGGCAATTCTTTGTGCTGTTTTTTTCACGCTCTTCCCATAGGCTACACGTAAAATGACATCATAAAAAGCACGGCATTGGCATGCAGTGGAGCTTTTTTGCGCACAAAAAAGCGACATTGCTCAATACGCGGCCAGATACGCCGTGTCTGAACGCAGCTTTAGAGAATCAGTCTGAATATGTTAATGATACTCAGCCCAAACTATGATCAGTGTCAAAAAAGCAGGAATAAGGCTGGTTTCACACTAATGTTTGTGTCTGCATGCGTATGGCATGCAGACGCAAACGAAGTGCACATGCAGCCATACTGATGTGAACGCAGCAGAGAATCTCCGCATGCATTAACATTAGTATGCAGCCCGGCCAGCGAATCAGCTGCCTCGGCGGCGGCCGGGAGGCAGAGATCAGTGGTGGAGATCTCCTCCTCCCGGCCACAGCTGATCTCCCACCGGTGTCGGCACTGGAGATTTGAAGAAACAGCTGATCTGACAACTGTTTTTAAATTTCCCGCGCCGACACCGAATAGGGTGACATCAGTGCAGGAGATGAGAAACAGCTGATCGCTGTTTCAAATCTCCCGTGCCGACATCACCTATTTGGTGTTGGTGCGGGAGATTTAAACAGCTGTCAGATTAGCTGTTTCTTCAAATCTCCCGCGCTGACTCCGGCGGGAGATGAGTGGCGGCTCTAGCTGATCTCGCGGTGGCCGCCGCTGATCAGCAGTGGCCACCGGGAGAGATTTCAATGTGATCCGCATCGTTCTCCTGCGCTGTCATGCAGAGGACACTGCGGATCCATTGACTTCAATGCGTGGTTTGTGCGCTTACAGATTAAACAAGCGCCCGCGAACGCACAAAAAGAATGCAACAGGCTGCGTTCGGAGGGCGCACAAATTATGCGAATACAAACGCAAATGCAACAAATGCAGGCACATGTTAAACATAGGAACGCAGTGCGCAAGCGTTTGCTGCGTTCGGTGATCTGCGTTTGCATACGCCAGTGTGAAACCACCCTAATTCTGCAACAAGGATCATGAAAGGATCAAACAAATTCAAAAATGTGGACTGGGGATATAGTGTGAAGAAATGGCAATATGGTGGTGCACAAACTTACACATCAGAGGTAAATGAAAAAAAGGTGTAAGTTGCACTCACTAATGTGTAAAATTGTTATTTCGTACATTACAACATCATAGGTGAAAGTTTACTGTGATCGGAATGTCTTGCATACGATAATGGAATCACAGGTGCAGGGAAGATGGAGAACTTAAGGGAGAAATTATCTGTACCTGCGTATATTGGACTGTGCTCTGATGACATCCGAGTGCAGTCTGATAATTTCCACATACCCATAGACTTGTATGGGAGCGTACCGTCTGATGTACACTGCCAATCACAGCATGCTTCTAAAAAAAACTCACCAAAAAATTGCCGGTAATTATCCATTGCACCTAGCAGCAGCTGCCAGCTCCTCTGAGAAGCAACACAGGTGTCTGTATACCGGTGCTCAATCACCTACAACCCACAGATGGGGGCGGTTGTGGCACCAGCGTCCGGCAGTGCTGTCAGGGAGGTGACTGGTGGCATTATAGACACAAGGTTACCATAGGACTCTGCCACTCAGGTACATGTGAAGCATAGTGTCAGAGCAGCATATTGGTCACGCCTGCTATTAGATCAGGGCAGGCTGCTCCACACCGATTATATGCCTCACTAATGACAGACGCCCTCAGAGGGCCCAGCCTAAACTGAGATAAAAAAAGTTCAACAAAACTAAAGATGAAAATGTGAGGTGTTAGTAGATATTTTGGGCCAAAATACTTAAGCTCGTCAAGCGCCCTCACAATTACGGGTCCTAACCATATGTTTGCTTCCATATGTTTATTTAACCTTGAAGGTGGGTTACGAACTTATGTATTTTGGCTTAAAATATCCACCAACACCTCACATTTTCACTTTAGAGAATTGTTGCGCCTTTTTTTATCTTCAGTTTAAGGCTGGGCCCTCTGGGGGACGTCTGTCATTTTGAGGCATATAATCGGTGCGGAGCATCCTGCCTGATCTAATAGCAGGCGTGACCAATAGACTGCTCTGACATTATGCTTCACATGTACCTGAGTGCAGAGCCTTATGGTAACCTTGTCTGTAATGCCACCAGTCACCTCCCTGACAGCATGGCCGAACGCTGGTGCCACAACCGCCCCCATCTGTGGGTTGTAGGTGATTGAGCACCGGTATACAGACACCTGTGTTGCCTCTGACGAGCTGGCAGCTGCTGCTAGGTGCAATGTATATTTACCGGGCAATTATTTGGTGATTGTTTTGTGATTTTATATCCTATTTCGGTGAATCTCAATCACAGCATGCTGCAACTTTTTATTTTTTGTTCTCCAACAACTCTGCATGAGAAAAGAGCACTGATCAGCACTGCCCTATAGTATAACATTGGAGTGAGTGCTATCCCTCAGTAAGTCAGATAATCTTCGGCCGTGTTGTACGCTCGTGTGAGTGAGCCCTAAGTGGATCAAAAAGTGGTAGAAAGCCACCAAAGCCAACAGATGAAAGAAAAAAGGAATCTGGACTATAAAGTGAAGAAATGCCCAAACATTGTTTGTACATAGAACAACAAAGTGATGTGTAAGAAACACGTGCTCCATGCCACTCACCGATAATGCATACGTACATACCTATGCCTGTGCTCTCCCACTGAGATGATGCCCACCCCTGCGACAAGAACAGCTTTGCTATCCTCCCATCTTCAGTCCCATTCCATAGAATACGCTCCTCAGGAAAGAATCCATATTGTGAAGTGGTGTTCTATTTGTCTATACTAATGTTGCACCATTAGTGTTACATCCTTTTAAAAATTACAGTGACGGTAAATGACATTTTGAGTGTCTTTCTGTTTGCTCTATGACTTATGGGTATGTCAATAACATACGACCAAAGTGAATACATAGGTATAGGCACTCGATAATGGGCTTTTTTCTTTTTAAAGACACAAGCACGTTGCTGTTGTTCTTTACTGCTCAGTTTACAGCATTGCATAAGAGCAGGAAGCTCATGTTCTGGAAGCATAACCCTCCAAATCCCCCAAGCTGCATCTGATGATCTGATAACAGCTGATTAGAGAGCTAAACTTATCTCTCAGATCATCAATGATCTTTAGCCCATGCTCAGCAGACTGAAATGCACAAGGAATCCAGAGCTGTATTTTGTTCTTGATATGACAGCCTTGTAACTTTTATGTCTAAACATATGGACAGTTGTGTCATTATTGTGCAATCTTGATGTAGTAGGAATAAATGCCATCTATATGAGTGTACCAACGTGGGTGTGCCTGGCTAGAATGGTAAGTGACGTATGGCCACTTAGAAGACCTGCATACCATATATACAGTCATATGAAAAAGTTTGGACCTCTTAATCTTACTCTTTTTTTTTTTTGTTTAACATTTTTTTTTTTTGCAACAGCTATTTCAGTGTGATATATGTAATAAGTGATGGACACAGTAATATTTCAGGATTGAAATGAGGTTTATTGCACGAACCAAAAATGTGAAATATGCATTATTTCAAAATTTGACAGGTGCCAAATTATGGGCACCCTTCTGATTTTCATGATTTGAATACTCCTAACTACTTTTTACTGACTTACTGAAGCACTAAATTGTTTGGTAACCTCATTGAGCTTTGTACTTCATAGACGGGTATCAAAAAGCTATTTCAGGTGTCCACTTGCAAGTTGTTCTCCTATTGCATCTTCTCTGAGGAGTGGCATCATGGGCTCCTCAAAACAGCTCTCAAATGATCTGAAAAAAAAAGATTGTTCAACATAGTTGTTCAGGGGAAGGATACAAAAAGTTGTCTCAGAGATTTAACCTGTCAGTTTCCACTGTGAGGAACATAGTAAGGAAATGGAAGACCACAAGGACAGTTCTTGTAAAGGCCAGAAGTGGCAGGCCAACAAAAATATCAGAAAGGCAGAGAAGAAGAATGGTGAGAACAGTCAAGAACAATCCACAGACCACCTCCAAAGACCAATGCAGCATCATCTTGCTGCAGATGTGTCACTGTGCATCGGTCAACAATACAGCGCACATTGCACAAGGAGAAGCTGTAAAGGGAGAGTGATGCGAAAGAAGCCGTTTCTGCATGCACGCCACAAACAGAGTCGCCTGAGGTATGCAAAAGCACATTTGGACAAGCCGTTTCATTTTGGAAGAAGGTCCTGTGGACTGATGAAACAAAGATTGAGTTGTTTGGTCATACAACAAGGCGTTATGCATGGTGCCACAAAAACACAGCATTCCAAGAAAAACACTTGCTACCATGTCAAATTTGGGGAGGGTCCATCCTGCTTTGGGGCTGTGCGGCCAATGACGGCACCGGGAATCTTGTTAAAGTTGAGGGTCGCATGGATTCCACTCAGTATCAGCAGATTTTTGAGAATAGTGTTCAAGAATCAGTGTCAAAGTTGAAGTTACGCCGGGGATGGATCTTTCAGCAAGACAATGATCCAAAACACCGCTCCAAATTTACTCAGGCATTCATGCAGAGGAACAATTACAATGTTCTGGAATGGCCATCCCAGTCCCCAGACCTGAATATCATTGAACATCTGTGGGATGTTTTGAAGCGGGCTGTCCATGCTCGGTGACCATCAAACTTACCTGAACTGGAATTGTTTTGTAAAGAGGAATGGTCAAAAATACCTTCATCCAGGATCCAGGAACTCATTAACAGCTACAGGAAGCAACTAGAGGCTGTTATTTTTGCAAAAGGTGGATCTAATAAATATTAATGTCCCTTTTCTGTTGAGGTGCCCATACTTTTGCACCTGTCAATTTTTTAAATAATGCATATTTCACATTTTCGGTTAGTACAATAAACCTTATTTCAATCCTAAAATATTACTGTGCCCATCAGTTATTACATATATCACGCTGAAATAGCTGTTGCCAAAAACAAATGTTTAACAAAAAAAAAAAAGAGTAAGATTAAGAGGGGTGCCCAAACTTTTTCATATGACTGTACACATATATCTGTTCTGTGTTTGCTTGTCTGCTTGAAAGGAGTTGTCCAGCAAAGAAGTTATCTATAGGATGCTGATCAGGTATGTCCAATTTTAGAATACCCTTCACTATGTTCTCACAGAGGAAAGTCAACACTGGCAATGAACCCCTCTTAGTGACCCTGTTCCCTGTTTTAGGGATTCTAAACTCTGCCCTCCACCTTTTAATATGATGTAATTGGGGTTCCTGTGACCCCTTTATATCCGCAGATGTCCCCCCTGCATGACTGATAAATCGACTTTTAATCTGTCCCCCACTATATGCAAATTACTTGTTAAGGGTCATATGGGGGTCTGCACACTGTGGTCAGACATTGAAGAGCTGCACCGCGCCCGAAGTCTCGTGCCTACACAGTGGAATCTCGTGAAACTTCAGGCATTGTGCAGCTCCAATAGGGCACAGTGAGGCATGCCTCTGTGCAGGCGCGAGATGTGTAAATAACGTCACGGTCGTTCACTTGCATTCAGTCAGGAGGGGCGGGTTTTCCATAGAGCGAGGCGGCTCTGACCACAGTGTGCTGCACCACATATAACACTTAACAAGTAATTAGCTTACAGCGCGTGACAGATTAAAAGTCATTTCATGAGGTATGCAGGGGACGTCTGGCTATATAAAACAATATAATTACAGAAACCCCAATTTCATTATGTTTAAGGTGGCGGGCAGGTATTAGAACCCCCAACTGGTGATAGGTTCACTTTAAAGGACACAGGGTGTGCTCGGCTGAACGAGGAATCCTGTGTATGGAAGATGCACCTGAGATAGGTGTTACTCTAGCAGCTATTTAATGTATATGGCGGTGTTTTAGAGTTCATTTTAGTTGCATTTTATGTTGGGGTTCAAGATTTCATTTATTGCTTTTTTTATTTTTCCAATTGCACCCTTCAGCAACATTTGTGTTATTAAAGGTGTTTTCTGGTCTAACACAACAAGAATGCAATGAATCCTGACATTGCATGCCCAGTGCATCGCAAGGATACACTGAATGCTGAGATCTCGTGTAAGCAATATGCATAGTCCTGGCGACATTCCCCCTAGATGGGTGCGGCCTTCCTCAATACACTTTGTCATTTTAGACTGGAAAAGCCCTTTAAGCCGTATATTGTTTTGCGCTCTTAGGGCCTGCTAAACTACTTCGTCATGGATGGCAACTAAAAGGTTCCTAGTGACCTTTTTTTCCTCGTCTTCTCCAGCAATGTATACATTAAACAACACTGACAGCATCTATCCTGGAGAATGACTGCCCTATATACTCAGTCTGACATTATCTCCAAGCCAATTAATTCTTCTGGTGGAAGACACCCTGCCATATTATAGCAGCCTTCGCTAGGCTCTAATATGCCGTTTTCTCACTGACCGAGAGGGGGACAAAAGATGATGGTGGAAGTAGGCTATATGTAATTCTGGGCTCATTGTCTTGACATTACACAGACTATGGCTAGTGTACGAGTACCTAAAAGGTGTATTTTACAGATGTTATTTTATATGAACACTGTATGACTAGGCATCAGGTTAAAATGTTGGTATTGCGTAGTATACACAAATATATAGGGCACAGTGGCTGTGTTCCAACAGTGCTAAATTTGATGAGACTAACCAAAGTCTTTAGAAACTATTTTCGGCAAATTCAGTTTTGTCCATGTCCAAAAGGATCACTTCTCACTAAAATGGAATCGGTCACATCCAGAAATGCTATTTATCTGCAGATATAGAGTGCTAATCTACAGGCAGATAGCATTTAAATCTTGTTTAGTCAGATTACTGCAGCAGCAGCTGTAGGGAGAAAATGAAGTTCTATTCTCCCTGCAGCCTCTCTTCCATTTAATAAGCTGTACAGGGAGAGGTAACCAGCACCGCTTTAGTGTCTGTTAGCTCTGCAGCATGTTTGTGTAGAGTCAGCTGTCAATCACTGTCACTGTGTAGTTGATCTAGGTTGATCCCTAGACCGGTGGTAATCGTTTTTGGTGAAGTTGTTGTGAGGTGATGATGGGGATGCAGGACTTAGCTGAAAGAATGATTTATTGACACGAGAGTAACAGTCTTTCTTTTACCTTTAATGAAGGAATGTAGGTAGTACTGGGTACTGTTTGCTGAAGTTCACGGGGTCTGGAGCTTGGAGGCAATTATAGGCTTTCCACACCAGGCAAGTCCTGAGGCTTTCCTCTTAAGTCACGTCAGGTGGACCCTGGCTGCATAAAGCGGTGCAGTGGCCCTCTCTATTTTGTATTAGCCATGTGACATGCAGCGTGAAACCTTCTTCTAGCTGTGTCTTTACTTGGCTCTCCTGGGCTCTGTAGTGCGGCTGTGTCTCCTTTGCTCTGTAGTGAACGGGGTGGTATATAACCATCCGTTCTCTGGATTTGGCCACTGCGTATATAATCCCTGATGACGTCTGTCTCCGGTGACCGTACTGTACTTAATTCTGGGCTTGCTGGCACTGCTACCACTCCCAGACCTTCTTTCTCTCCTCCTCAGGCCCTCGCTATGGGCTTTACACACCGTCAGTTCCCTTGGATGGGCCTAACATGGCTGCTGTCCCTAAGGTAACTACACTCTCCTCCCTCCACTCTGCTCAACTGTCACCTGAGCTCTCCTGACGAGAACTGACTAGCTCCGCCCCCTGCACCTGCATTCATAGGGGACCTCTACTGACATCAGCAACTGATCTGACCTCAGCTGATAGAGCTCCCCCTACAGGCCCAGGTTGGGATATGTTATATGTGTGCTTCACCTGGTGGATGCCTATCCTCCAAGCTTGTAATATGATTACTGGACCCCGGGGCGCCGCATAAACACACACTGGTAATTTAATAAATGCACGTTCTTGGTTTCCTGACCTGAATATGACCGCCACATGTATGCTGATGGGGCTGTTGAAATAGGATCAGGACACCACCCGGCCAGTGCTTGATATATGGATGAATGAACTAATGATACCTTAGGACTCCTTCACATGTCTGTATTTAAACAAATACCAGAAAAAATAGCACGAGTGTCATCAGGGTTTTGGATCAGTGTGTCATCCATGTGTCCGTTTTGTGTTGGCCAATGTCTTTCTGGTATGGCTAACGAAAGATATTACAAAGCTTCTCCTATACTTATCAATGTTAAACATGCGCAGCACATGGATGACCTCTGTGTGCTTTATGTGTCTTTCACGGACCCATAGACTTGTAATGGTCTTCGTCATCCGTGCTGTCATAAAAAAATGGACATAGCTCAGTGTCTTTTTTTATAGCCACGTGGTCCATGTAAAAACGCGGACATTTGAGCAGCTCTATAGGCTATAATGGGTATATGTGGTATTCGTGAAAAAAATGGGTATTACAGCTCCATTCACACTGTATGTTTTTGGTCTGTTTTTGCTCATCATTTTTTGTAGCCAAACCCAGGAGTGGACCAATCAGAGGAAAAGTATAATAGAAACACGTCACGACTTATGGATTTATCACCCACTCCTGGTTTTGGCTATAAAAACTGATGTGCAAAAACAGACCAAAAACGCACAGTGTGAATGGAGGCTACATGTACTGGAAACAAGAACTTGTAAAGGAAGTCTTACTTTGCATAGAAATAATACTTATATGCCTCCTCATAGTACAGCCTCACTCATAGACTGCACAGCTCTCCTGTTCCTAAAATAGTGTTCAGCTTTCTGCTGGAAAAGATTTGATAGAGGGATTAAGGCTGGTTTCACACTACGATTTTGTGAAATCTGATGCTGTCCGATATAAATAGGACAACATCGGATCCGAAATTGCCCCCATGTAATCCTATGGGGATCGGACCGATTCGGATGTGCACTAAATGGCATCCGAATTGCGTCCAATCCTATTTTTTACTAATTATTTCTGTTGCAAAAATCAGAGACTGCTCCGATCTTTGCATCCGAATCGAAAATTGGCTAGAATCGGATCTGACAAATCGGATGGCAATTATGCCAAATCCGATCCGATTCCTTTAATATGGGGCCCTATGGAGCAGGGTCCGAGGAAACCTCTGATGTCTCCTCTGACCCAATTTTAGTGTACTGAGCATGCTCAGTACACTAAAACTGCTCCTAACCATCTAATTTTACTTCCGCAATGTATATACATACATTGCGGAAGTAAAATTGAGTAAGGCAGGGGTTAAAAATAAAGAATATGTATGCTCACCTGTCTACGAGTCCCCCGGCGTCTCCAGCACCTCCTGCCTGTAGGACCTGCCGTGATGTCAGTCACATGAACGGTTACCGCGGTAAGCGGTCATGTGACTGTGACATCACGCAAAGTCCTAGGATCAGGAGATACAGCTGGAGAAGCCGGGGGACTCGTGGACAGGTGAGAATAAAGATGGTTTTTATTTAGGAGAGGGAAGAAGAGGGGGACACACAGGGGAAAAGAGGGGGAAACACAGGGGAGAAGAGGGGGAAACACAGGGGAGAAGCGGGGAGTACCGGGGGAGAACAGAGGACAGACAGGTGACAGGAGGCAGAGAGGAGCGAGGTGACAGGAGGAGTCGGCCAAACTGATCCTGCAAAATGTCGGAATCTGATGTCTATTTGGGATCCGATTGCAGGGATCAGTTTGGATCCGATGCTGTCCGATTTATATCGGACAGCATCGGATTTCACAAAATCATAGTGTGAAACCAGCCTAACTATAGTGAGGAGAGCATGCACATGATCACATTGATCTTAAATGCAAGCTATTTAGTCTGACATGATAAATTACGGTATGTAATGCCACTGGAGTTTGACTTGTAAGTAATCGTGGCAGTGGCTTAACAACCACGGTCACAGGGGTTGCAAGTGCGATCGGGCACGGAGGTACAGGGGCCCAGTGTCCGCTGACCCGTGTGCCTGCTTTACATGGATGAGTGTCCCTGAGGACACACATCCATGTCCCTGCATGGTGGTTTGCCTGGCCAGTGCCCAGGTGGCTGATCACGGCCTCCAGAGGAATAGCAGGCACTGCAACTCTAAAACTCCTGCAGCCGCTGCGTGCTGCACTGTGATGTGGTCATGTGATCTCATCACAGTAGGGATGCAGCTGCCGGCGGGAGCTGTGAGTGTGAGCTCCTTTCAGGAGCAGAAGAGCCTCTCACAGCTTCTGGGGGGGTGGGGGGGGGGAGTGTGTGTGTCTGTGTGTGTGGGGGAGGAGGGCTGTACAGGGGGCAGTGTGACTGGATGTGCGGGGGCTGTACTGTGGGCAGTGTGTGTGGGGGATTTACAGGGGGCAGTGTGTCGTTGGGGGGGGCTCTACAGGGGGCAGTGTGTCTGTGTGTGTGGGGGGGAGAGCTGTACAGAGAACAGTGTCACTGTGAGTGGGGCAGGTTGTATAGGGGGCAGTGTGTCTGTGTGTGGAGGATGTATGCTGTATGGAAGGCTATGAGGCTGCATTATTGCGTTATACTATATGAAGGGCTGTGACGCTGCATTATATAGTATGAAGGGCTGTGACACTGCATTATTATTATTTATAGAACACCATTGATTCCATGGTGCTGTATGTGAGAAGGGGTTACATACAATCAAGTTATAAATACAATGAACAAACTAAGAGTGACAGGCCGATACAGAGGGGGGAGGACCATGCCCTTGCGGGCTTACATTCTACAGGGCAGTAGGGCGAGAGACAGTAGGTTGGGTCTGCTCTGGTGGTGGTGGAGCGCCGGGTCCAATGGTGGTGAGGTGGCGCCATGGTCATTGCAGGCTGAAGGCTGTTCTGAAGAGATTGGTTTTCCGGTTCTCCTTGAAGGTGCTGAGTGTGGGGGACAGTCGGATGTTATGAGGTGCAGAATTCCAGAGAACGGGAGATGCTCGGGTGAAGTCTTACGGGCGGTTATATGAGGAACGTACAAGTGTGGAGGAAAGAAGGAGGTCTTGGGAGGATCGAAGAGTACGAGTTGGGTGGTATCGGGAGATTAGTTCAGAGATCATGGTGGGGACAGATTGTGGACGGATTTGTAAATCAATGTTAGTAGTTTGAATGGATACGCTGGGGAATTAGGAGCCAGTGGAGGGATTTGCAGAGGGGAAAAGTGGAGGAATAGCGAGGAGAGAGGTGGATTAGTCGTGCAGCAGAATTAAGGACAGATTGGAGAGGTGCAAGAGTGTTAGCAGGGAGGCCACAGAAGAGGAGGTTGCATTCGAGACGGGAGAATATGATGGCATGCACTAGTAGTTTAGTTGATTGAAGGTTGAGTAAGGAGGACGGATTCTGGAAATATTTTTGAGTTGGAGGCGGCAGGAGGTGGCAAGGGCTTGGACGTGCGGTTTGAAGGACAAGGTAGAGTCAAGGGTTACTCGGAGGCAGCGGACTTCAGGTACAGGGCAAAGTGTGATGTAATTTATTGTGATAGATCTGGTAAGGAAGGTGCGTGAGATGGTGGAAAGATGATGAGTTCGGTTTTGTCTACATTGAGTTTTAGGAAGCGAGAGGAGGAGGAGGATATGGCTGATAGACACTTCGGGATTCTGGACAGGAGAGAGGTGACATCTGGGCCAGAGAGAGAGAGATCGGAGTGTCATCAGCGTACAGGTGATACTGGAAACCATGGGACTTTGAGTTGTCCCAGACCAAGGGTATAGATTGAAAAAAGGAGGGGCCCCAGGACAGAGCCTGAGGGACCCCAACAGACAGGGGATGGGGCGAGGAGGTCGTGTGGGAGATGCTAAATGTGTGGTTAGGCTGGCTTCACATTTGCGTATGGGAAGGCAGCGTTTTGCTGCGTTCCCATACGCAGTTAAACGCATGCGCACTGCGTTCCTATGTTTAACATAGGAACGCATGGTGCCTGCGTTTGCTGCGTTCGGGTGCGGATGCGGACGATATCTGCTGCTTCCGGTGTCCAGCATCCGCACCCGGGACGCAGCATGTTGGGTTTTTTTGTGCGTTTGGGGAGCTTGGACAATCAGCAAGCGTCCCCAAGCGTACAAAAAAAGCATTGTCTTCAATGGGTCCGCAGTGTCCTCTGCATGACACAGCAGGAGAACGCTGCGGACCCATTGAAAAATCTCCCGGTGGCCGCCGGTGATGTCACAGGAGCTCACCGACGGCCACCGGGAGATCAGCTGACCCTCTGCTGTCCTCCTTCTCCCCGCCGCCTGTAATCTCATAGCGATGTCGGCGGGGAGAACAGCTGATCTGAAAGCTGTTTGAATCTTCCCGCGCCGACATCTCCTCACAGTGTCGGCGCGGGAAGATTCAAACAGCTCTCAGATCAGCTGTTCTCCCCGCCGACAGTCCCGGAGCTTACCGGCGGCCGGGGGGCGGAGATCTCCGGCGCTGATCTCCGCCTCCGGCCCGCCCCCGGACAGCGCCGATTGGCTGCCGGGCTCCATAGTGATGTGTCCGCAGGCGGACATTATCCGCTGCGGACACATCAAAGTGTCCCTGCTTCTGACAGCGTTTGTGTCTGCATGCCATCAGCATGCAGACACAAACGCTAATGTGAAGCCAGCCTTAGAAAGGTAGGAAGAGATCCAGGAGAGGGCAAGGTCAGTGATACCAATGGAAGAGAGGATCTGTAATAGGAGACAATGGTCGACTGTGTCAAATGCAGAGGACAGGTCAAGAAGGAGGAGGACTGAGAAATGTCTGTTAGCTTTTGCCGTCAGTAAGTCATTAGTAATTTTGGTCAGGGCAGTTTCAGTGGAGTGGTGGGGCGGAAGCCAGATTGAAGGCTGTCAAAGGCGGCCGTCACACGGTTCAATATTGCGAACGATATCGTTTAAGCTATCTGCTTTTTGATCGCTTAAGCGATATCGTTTGTGCATTGCTGCGTGCGATCAAGCGATTTTACAATGTAATATCGCTTGATCGTGACATCGCAGATATGAGAGCCGGAGCTCTTATCAGGCGATAAACGCTTGAACAATCTGCTTCATCGTGGTGTGTGACACCACGATGAACGATCTCCCAGCGGCAGAGCCTATGCTGGGAGATGGTATCTATGGTAAACGTCGGGTTACTAAGCGCCGTGCGGCGCCTAGTAACCTGATGTGTACCATTGTTACCAGCGATCTCGCTGGCCCACATCGCTGGTGAGTCTGTCTGTGTGACATCTCACCAGCGATGTGAACGATATTGTTAGCAATCGCGCGTGCACGTGATCGCTTACAATATCGCTCACGATATTGTAGCGTGTGATGGCCGCCAAAGAGAGACTTGGATGAGAGGTGGAGTGAGAGGAAACAATAAAGCGACTCACTTCTGACTCACATTGCGAGTTAAGTGCGAGGGACTCGCATCAATGTGCCCTGCCTGATAGAGCAACACTGGTCCGAGTGCAATGCGAGTCCCTCGCCCAGTGTGCCTTCAGCCTAAAGCCCTCTCACTTCTTCCCATGTGACTATAGGTACCGTTACACGACACAACATTGTTAACGATGTCGCTGATGCGTCACAGGTTTGGAGGCGTTTCAGCGACATCGTTAGGACGTTGTCGTGTGTAACACCGAGATTCAACAACCATAAGTTGTTGGATCATTGATCGCAGGTTTGAGAACATGTTCTCAAACCTCACGATCAATGATCCCCCAACCTGGTATATTGTTCTGTGTGACACCGCGATAACTATGTCGTTGACGACTTCGCCCATTCAAAGCAATAAGCAGGGATCGTTCACGGGGTTTGTGAACGATACCTGCTCACAACATCGTTGGTGAGTTGTCCACGATATCTAGACGTGCGACATCTCACCAACGATGTCAAAACGATGTCTGCAACGACCGCTCGCCCACGAGATCATTGCGGACATCGTTCCAATGGCGTGCCGTGTAATGGTACCTTATGAAGCACCTGTACTTCTCAGGAGAGCATGACCGGCCCCCTAGTTTCCAAGGCTGTGTGTTCTTCTTACAGATGCAGCGCCAGCTTCACTTCCCTTCCTCAGATCACTACCTGGCATGGAGGGAGAAGATGGAGCAGGTCAGTTATTGAATATGATATACCACTGAACGTAGGAGAAACTGGAGCAACATTTCAGCCAAGTATAAACAGGGGGACACCATCACACATAAACATAGAACCTCTATACGCTTTTTTTTTCTTTGGATGTATATTGAAATCAGCAAGTCATTTTTTTTCAACCCTCTAAGGGCCCCTTTCACATCAGCGGTTTTTCCAAATTGCGGCAGATCCGGCAGATTTGCCGCCTAACGGTCGCACTTGCGGCAAGCCCCATGTATTGTCCATGGGGCTTGTGGCAAGTGCGATATTGCCGCGATCCAGCACTTACGGAAGTTGCGGCCGCAAAAAAAACGCAGTCGGCAGTGTTTTTTTTCGCTGCCGCAAGTATCAGAACCGCGGCAATGCTGCACTTGCCGCACCTGCCGCAAGCCCCATAGACAATGCATGGGGCTTGCTGCAAGTGTGCCGCAAGTGCTACCGTTAGGCGGCAAATGCTGCAGATCTGCTGCAATTTGAAAAAACCGCTGATGTGAAAGGGGCCTTAGGCTGGTTTTATATTAGCGTATGCAGACATTCTGATGTGAACGCATCGGTGATTGTCTGCATGCGTTCACATAGTATGTCATTCTAAATGTGCCCGGCCACCCAATCAGTGGTGTCGGCAGCGGGAGGCTGAGATCAACAGTGGCTGCTAAAAAAAGATCTCCTCCTGGCTGCTGCCACTGGAGATCTGCGGCGTCGAAAAACAAGAGATCAGCGGCTGGGAGGAGAAGGAGATCATCGGCGCAGGCCAGGAAGAAGAAATAAGAAAAAAAAGGGGAGAGAGAGAGACCGGGCATTTACTATGGAGACTTTGGTGTGATCTTCAGCGTCTGCCTGCGCTGTCATGCATGTGACACAGCGGAACCATTGAGCTCCATTCATTTTTTTGTGCGCATGAGGATGCTTGCACATGAAGCGAGCGCTCTGACGTACAAAAAAAATGCATTCGAATGGCAATTAAAAAAAAAAAGCATGCAAATGCGGCAAAATGCAGGTACCATGCGATGCCATGTTAAACATAGGAACGCAGTACGCATGCATTTGGCTGCATATGCTGCCTTCAAAACGCAAATGTGAAAGCAGCCTTACAACAGAAATTCTGATGTCTTGGTATACGTCATGTCATTTTTTTAGGGGAGAATATAAATTTGCAGCATATAGATACAGTGGCGATGTGTTGCTTCTTTACTTCATATTGGTTGTAGTTTTGCATGAAACACTGTAATGGTACCTTTACACGCCGCGACGGCAGGCTGGATACATCGCGCTACTTCGCGTGCACGAGCACGCTCAAACGGCTACAAACGGTCAACGCACCCTCTTTACACGCCGCGACAAGGTGCGCTACGCCACGCTACATCTATAGCTAGCTACATCGCCGGGTGTCTCAAGTAGCCAGCTGTAGCGTAGCGTACCATGTTTACACACCGCTCCAACAAGCTACTATGGGCGACCCGGTGCAGCAGGGATAGCACATAGGCGTGCAACAATCTTGGATTACGAGCCGTCCGTTATGATGATAGGACAGCGCAATATCATCAGGATTGGCCAGGCATCGCAGGAGGCTGGTTAATAGAGCACGCTCGAGTAATTGTGTAGTGTGACTGGTCAGCTCCTTAAATATCCCGCCCTATGCTGCGACTACCAATCATAAAGCAGGAGCGACCTCCAATGATCGCAGATGGGGCGCGGTAACATGGCGACTGTGTCACGCCTTAGATACATGGCAGCCACATCGCCGGGTGTCCAGAGTTGCCTTCCGTTGCTTCTTTACACGCCGATACAGCTCACTACAATCGGCGATGTTGCCTTAAGTTTATGAGCAGAGCCCATAAACAGATGTATCTGTCGCCGGCTGTAGCGTCGCCTCTTCAGACGCCGCTACTACAGGCGATATGGATGCTACAAGCTACAATTGTAGCTTGTAGCGCGATGTATCCAGCCTGCCGTCGCGGCGTGTAAAGGTACCATAATGGATTCCTGTGTAGTTTAGAACAGCAGGAGGAGGCCAAAACGCACCTACAAGGTAAATGGTGTCAGTTGGCTGTGTGTGTACCATGAGTGATGAGAGATTCAGATGGACCCCCCTTACAGGCAGCAGACACCTTTTTTGCAGATGAATTTGGAATCCCATTCTTACTCCTCACTCCCTTTTTTGCAGAGTTTTTTGTTGTTGTATGTTCCACTTTTATCTGTGCTTGTAATGCACGGACATTTTATTACATATCCAATACAGGTCTTTCAAACATAGTCATACCCATGATATTTCTTTATATTTTTTTCAAGTTACAACCATTAACTTAAATGTAATTTATTGGAATTTTATGTTTATACTAGAAATAGGCCCGATGCTATCGCATCGGGAGGGCAGTGATGTTACGATGGGGGCGGGCTCTGTTGTGGGTCGAGGAGCAGCTGTCTTTCCCACCGTCCGCCTTCCCCACCCCCCCATGCTGTCTTCTTTTCTCATGTGCACTCTCCTTCAGCGATCTTCCCCCTGTGTGCTGTCTCTGTACCCCACTGTACCGTTTTTTTCCTTCATCTACACTCTCATTTGTGTTGTCCTCCCTGTGTGTGGTCTCTCTTCCCTCTATGATGTGTCCTTTGAGCTATCATTCCCCTGTGTCAGCTCCTCCATGCACCCTATCTCCCTCAGTGCGTGCGCTGTGTCTGCCTCTGTGCGCTTTCTCTCCTTACGTGCACGCTTTCTTCCTCCGAGAGCTCTCTCCTTCGGTGATCTGTCCCTCCGTGCACGCGCTCTCTCCTCCCGTGATCCCGCTGTCTGTGTGCACTGTCTCCTTCCGTGTACAGCCCCTCCTGTTGTTGCTTTGTACCTCAGTGTGCGCTCTCTGGCCCCCATGTAGTCTTTCTGCCTCCCCCCGTATTGCTTCTGTTCCCTCTGTAGTCTTTCTGGCTCCACTGTACTGGTTCTTGTCCCCCTGTATTGTTTGTGCCCCCCGTACTGTTTCTGGCTCCTGTGCTTTTTTCTGCCCTCCTTGTACTGTTTCTGGCCCCCTGTGCAATTTGTCTGCTTCCCTGTCCCCCTCCCGTGCTCCCTTTCTGCCCTCTCCTCCCTTGTACTGGTTCTGGCCCCCCATCCTCTCTTTCAGCCCCCTGTCCCCCCATGTGTTCTATTTCTGCCACCCTGTCCCCCCATGCTCTTTCTGCCCCCTCCTCTGTACTGTTTCTGGCCCCCTGTCCTCTCTTTCAGACCCCCTCTCCCCCCTGTGTTCTCTTTTTGGCCTTCTGTTCCCCCATGCTCTCTTTCAGCCCCCCCACTCTCTTTCTATTCCCTCTTCGCCGGGGTTGCCAGGACGCCGCAAGTGTTAGGAAAGTGGCGGCTTCCGGCGTGACGGCGGTAGCGACGGCGCATGCACGGGGGGTTGCTAGGAGGCTTTCGGGCCTTCGCTCTTGGTGTCCACCACGCATGCGCCGGGGTTACCAGGACGCGCCATCGCTCGCGCCGCATCTGCCCGCGGTGCATGCCGGAATAGCTGCACAGTGTCCAGATGACAGAAACTGGCAATTACTATATAGGATACCAAAACAAGTATCAAGTATTTGTGTAGTGTAAAGGGAATGATACATGGTTTTCTAATAATTTTTCTTTGCAAAATAGCCCTAGCTCAGTGAGATTGGATGTAGACATCTGTGAACAGCAATTTTCAAGTCTTGTCACATATTCTCAATGGGATTTAGGACTGTGACTGGGCCATTCACACACATGAAAAAGCTTTGATCTCAACTAGTTCTGGGGAACTAGCTATCTACTTTATGGAGAGGAGTTTCCCTGCAGTCATAAGGAGACCGATACAGTTAGGGCCAGAAATATTTGGACAGTGACACAATTTTCGCGAGTTGGGCTCTGCATGCCACCACATTGGATTTGAAATGAAACCTCTACAACAGAATTCAAGTGCAGATTGTAACGTTTAATTTTGAAGGGTTGAACAAAAATATCTGATAGAAAATATAGGAATTGTACACACTTCTTTACAAACACTCCACATTATAGGAGGTCAAAAGTAATTGGACAAATAAACATAACCCAAACAAAATATTTTTATTTTCAATATTTTGTTGCGAATCCTTTGGAGGCAATCACTGCCTTAAGTCTGGAACCCATGGACATCACCAAACGCTGGGTTTCCTCCTTCTTAATGCTTTGCCAGGCCTTTACAGCCGCAGCCTTCAGGACTTGCTTGTTTGTGGGTCTTTCCGTCTTAAGTCTGGATTTGAGCAAGTGAAATGCATGCTCAATTGGGTTAAGATCTGGTGATTGACTTGGCCATTGCAGAATGTTCCACTTTTTTGCACTCATGAACTCCTGGGTAGCTTTGGCTGTATGCTTGGGGTCATTGTCCATCTGTACTATGAAGCGCCGTCCAATCAACTTTGCAGCATTTGGCTGAATCTGGGCTGAAAGTATATCCCGGTACACTTCAGAATTCATCCGGCTACTCTTGTCTGCTGTTATGTCATCAATAAACACAAGTGACCCAGTGCCATTGAAAGCCATGCATGCCCATGCCATCACGTTGCCTCCACCATGTTTTACAGAGGATGTGGTGTGCCTTGGATCATGTGCCGTGCCCTTTCTTCTCCAAACTTTTTTCTCCCCATCATTCTGGTACAGGTTGATCTTTGTCTCATCTGTCCATAGAATACTTTTCCAGAACTGAGCTGGCTTCTTGAGGTGTTTTTCAGCAAATTTAACTCTGGCCTGTCTATTTTTGGAATTGATGAATGGTTTGCATCTAGATGTGAACCCTTTGTATTTACTGTCATGGAGTCTTCTCTTTACTGTTGACTTAGAGACAGATACACCTACTTCACTGAGAGTGTTCTGGACTTCAGTTGATGTTGTGAACGGGTTCTTCTTCACCAAATAAAGTATGCGGCGATCATCCACCACTGTTGTCATCCGTGGACGCCCAGGCCTTTTACAGTTCCCAAGCTCACCAGTCAATTCCTTTTTTCTCAGAATGTCCCAACTGTTGATTTTGCTACTCCAAGCATGTTTGCTATCTCTCTGATGGATTTTTTAATTTTTTTCACCCTCAGGATGTTCTGCTTCACCTCAATTGAGAGTTCCTTTGACTGCATGTTGTCTGGTCACAGCAACAGCTTCCAAATGCAAAACCACACACCTGGAATCCACCCCTGACCTTTTAACTACTTCATTGATTACAGGTTAACGAGGGAGACGCCTTCAGAGTTAATTGCAGCCCTTAGAGTCCATTGTCCAATTACTTTTGGTCCCTTGAAAAAGAGGAGGCTATGCATTACAGAGCTATGATTCCTAAACCCTTTCTCCGATTTGGATGTGGAAACTCTCATATTGCAGCTGGGAGTGTGCACTTTCAGCCCATATTATATACATAATTGTATTTCTGAACATGTTTTTGTAAACAGCTAAAATAACAAAACTTGTGTCACTGTCCAAATATTTCTGGCCCTAACTGTAAGTTGATAAGGACACTTATAGCCACAATAGTCCTCTGGGAAATATGCAAATTGTCTTTTCAATGAAAAGTGGATGAACTCTAGCTGCCACCTTTAGGTAGCAATACCCAAAGTCATAGTCACTCTTTAACAAGCCTTTTAATATGACCAAGGATTTGTGCCAGATCAGAACCCCAAACTACAGACGCTGCGTGTCGGGGTTACTACCCCTCATCCAGAGTAGTGTGTGGGATATTCTGATCTGGTTGTATGAGAGGCTAAGATGAGGTCTTGGGAACTAGCTATCTACCTTATGGAGAGGGTTTCCCTGCAGCCATAAGGAGACAGATAAGTTGATAAGGACACTTATAGCCACAATGGTCCTCTGGAAATATGCAAATTACTACTTCAATGAAGAAGTGGACGAACTCTAGCGCCACCTTTAGGTAGCAATCCTCAATTGCTCTAAACTATTCCATTGTAGCTCTGGCAGTATGCTTTGGGTTGTTGTCCTGCTGGAGGTGAACTTATGCTTCCGTCTCAAGTCTTTTGCAGCCTCTAACAGGTTTTTCTCTTGGATTGCCTAAAGTAAGCTCCATCTATCTTCCCATCAACTCTGAAACTTTCATGTCCCTTCTGAAGATAAGTTTCCCCACAGCATAAGGCGGCCACCAACATGTTTAATGTTACGGACACAGTGCCCGCCCAATCTTGGGTCTCCTGACCCAACTAACTGCCTAATAAGCATACATTCAGGCATAGACATAGTTTAGTTTTGGAGACCCCCTGCCATGCCTGGCGGGAATTACCCCCCTACACTGACTGTAAAATATTTTTGCATTAATTGCACTTCCTCAGATATGGTTTTTTTGTTTGATTTTTGTGGACAACTACCATTATATATCTATAACACAACCATTTTGTTTTGCATATCTAAACAGGAAATTATAGCTACCATCCATTGTTAATGTCTGGCATGCATACAAAGCTTGGCTTTGTTAATTTTCACAGCCGATCACTCTTTGGTTTTCAGATTAGAAAATAAAACTGTCCTCTAGCTGTTATGACACGGCATATGCATAATTATCCAGAACATTGAGGGTGAGTTACCAACGAACAGCAGTGATGCGAGAGAAAGCCACGACTATACATTATTTCTCCTGCAGATCAGCGTTTCTTGAATAATGGCTATTTTGCAGTAAAAATGCATGTCAATGCAGTTTTTGGGAACAGCAAAGCCAAGAACATTGATTATTGATTGTCTCGTTAATGGAGCTGGTCAAGAGGCGAGATAATTTAGGCAGCGTGTAAGTAATCAATTTTGAGGTTGATGGGTTGAAAGCTAGAAAGATGAACAACTTTGTGAACAGCAAAAGCATGATGACCAGAGAAAGACCATATTGCATGATGTCTGAACTGCATGAGAAGAAGTCTACCCAGTTTGGTCTACGGCATAGAAGAGCAACTCAAGGACCGATTGCTGACACGTAATACTGGTCAAGTTGAAAGAGGGTTCGGGACGCAGTTTGTCTCAGCTTGTTCTGTAATTGCTGATTGGTCAGAGCGACCATACTGACCTTGATTAGGTAATAATAATAATATTTATTATTTAATAGTCTATTAATTCCATAGCACTTTACATACATCAGTAATGCTGTCTCTCTTGGAGTCTCACAATCTAAACATCCTATCAGTATGTCTTTCAAATGTGGGAGAAAACGGATGCCCGGAGGAAACCCACACAAGCACAGGGAGAACATACAAACTCCTTGCAGATGTTGTCCTTGGTGGGAATTGAACCCAAGACCTTGGACCTCATTCTACAAAGGCTGCAGTGCTAACTACTTGAGCCACCGTGCCGCCCAGGACACGTTCATCTCTGATTTGCACAGGAGATTATACCAGGAGACACTTAAGGAAAAAGCAAATTTATGGAAGAACTTGTCGTGCTCTGTCAAATGTTTTGTTTGCAGGGGCGGACTGGCCAGGTGCCAGGGTGGCAGTGAGAGCGGCCGCCAGGTGGAGCATTAGGGCCGCGGCGGCCGCAAAACTTCAGGGGCTGCTGGAACAGGGTGCGAGAGAGGAGGCAGCCCAGGGAGGTGAGACACAGTAAGTCCCACTGCTAGCACCCAGACCATACCCCCGCTCCCAGCTAGCCGCTAGCACCCCCCCCTGACCCCCAAGCTATAAGCAAACCAACAACCAAGTTTTTTTTTTTTAAGTAATTGTACCTTGGAAATCAATCTGCCGGTCATTTTACCGCACAAAGGACACCTCGTCCTCCCAAAACACTGGGAGAATTTCATTTCTTTTCACTTTTTTACCACCTTGGAATTATCTTCCTGTTCTTCACTACACGTATGCTAAATTGATCATCTTAGAGTTGAGCGTAATTGGTGCGGGGGGGGAATATAAAAGTAATAAATAGCCAAGCCTTGAAAGGCTGAAAGTACCAGTATCTGCTGGTAATTTTTTTGTTGCCCAATACACAGTGTTGACCTCTGGGGAATCATTCTTTGATCGTTCATACGGTAGCTGTTTTGGGGGATCTGATGGTAACCTATTTTTTTCCCAGTAAATATTCAAGTTTAGATTGTACAAATATGAGGAAATTACATGTGGTCTGTAGTCTGGCAAAACAATATGCAGTAATACCACTTACAGCTCATGTTTGGACAAAGTATGGTGCTTTTCTGTGTGACTTAGAGATGATACATACTTTTTCCAACCAAATCTGAAGTTTCCATCCACACTGTTATGTGAGTTCACAGTGTGTGCAAAGAGCCTGAATGAAAATATGTCTTGCTGAAAAATAGAACATTATAACCTCCTCTTTTTTAATCAGTTTTAAGTTTCAGAAAGGCTGCGCTCACATCTGCGTTTAAACTCGGCGAGTTCAATCCCATAACACATTGGGTTGCACTTACAACAATGTTGAACTATAGAACAATGCCCATCTGCGAGGTTTTTCCTCAGCAAGAAACAAGCTAAAGAAAAATTTACAACATACTGCACATGGCATTATATCTCCCCAGAGATTCCCCAATGCAAATTAATGGGTGCCAGAAAAGAAATCAGACAGCACATGGAGTGTCATCCTTTGCCCCTCACTGGAAATGAGGGGTGTGGTATCACTTCTGGAGGGTGAAGCTAATGCAGGTGCTCGATCACTCTGGCCGTGTTATGTGCACTGAGAGATTTACTTCTGGCGTTGCTGGGAGGGTGGGATGCCATCACTCCCATCAATTATGCTATTCAGGGGCCCGGGACACCGGCTCCACTAGTGTCAGCTGTTGCCAGTGGATATGGGATGCAGTGTCTGCTGGTTCAGCTAGGTGGTGACTAGGGTTGAGCGAGTGTAATCGTTACTATTCGCTACTTGCACAGATAGTACGGTATTAGTGATATTCGGTACTCGGAGAGTATCGCTGGTGCTCGGAGGGATGTGTCCATTGTTATCATTCTGACACAAATTGGCAGCTCCCTTCAGTACACAAAGTGTGCCGGTACCTCAGGGAAAGCAGATTAATTGTTAGGCTCTCTCTGGGGGGCACTGCAAGGTGTTTTAGGCTTTGAAATCGTAAAAAATAAGATTGGGTGTGCCTCAGCGATGTCGGGGGATTTTTGAGCAGCAGCTTCAAACCTCCCATATCCTTTGTTTGGTGCTGACTATTTTAGATGTGTTTGGGTAGTAGGCATTAGTAGTTTAGGTTTGTTGGGCTTCTCAGGTGGTTTCTTTGCTCTGGCTTCTGGTTTTGGCTTTGTCCCTAGTTATTCTTATACTGTGTTTTGATCTGCACTGCTTCTTTTGGTTCTCTGGTGTCTGATCCAATTATGGCCTTTGTGCCTGGTCACCAGCCACCGCACTACTTTCCATCTGTGAAGGGCTCTGCCAAAGTACCCCCTTTCAAGGACTTGGAGATGGGTGAAAAGTACCCCAGCCCTTTTAGGTGCACTGTGGAGTGAGTGCTAGCGCAAAGTATGACTGACATACTGCATTTGCTGACTTGCAGTCCAGTCATTCCAAAACTACTTTAGTATTACAATTTTAAGGGTTTTTGTTTAAACATTCATACAATGCTTTTTTTTCCTTAGAATTTAGTTGTGAACTATACCCCAGTTGTACTACGTGAACCAGGGCTATGAAGTTGACTTCATCCAAAACTAGCTCCTACTCTGATACACATACCAGTTTATTCCAAAGATGTAAAAAATCTGTTTCTTTTTTTCCGTTTGCTGGGCTTATTTTTAGCCCCATTGTCAGTGTTTACAATCCTTGTTGCGTCTGTCCTTTTCATATGAAGAAAAAAATGTCTTTGCTTCTCCTACCAATTAAACGGGAACATACAGACGACACATACGGTAAATGAAATTCATGTTCTGTGCTGTTTTCTTTTTTTTTTACACAGGCCTTTTGAATATTATGGATTAGTATGATTTGCAATAAGGACCAAAGGGCATCTATTATATAATTGCGAATGGGTTTTTTGCCCCTTCTGAGTCCACTCGCACTGCGAGTCAGTGTCGTCATGTGGATATGCCCGAAGCATTGGCCGCGCAGCGGCCATTGCGAGCAGTTCTAAGGCGACTCGCTATGCCCGCGCAGCGGGCATGGCGAGTCGCCTTAGCAGCGCGAAGCATTGCCGCGCAGCGGCCATTGCGAGTCAGAGACTCGCTCTTCTAGAATCCCGATGCATGTGCATCGGGCACCCAGCTAGTGTTTTATAATTATTAGTTTATTTTTTTTTGCAGACAAAAAGACACATGAAAAGGCACATTCATTGTAATGCACTTGTACTAAAAAATGGCGTGAAAAGCCCTATATAATAAATGTATCAAATGTATGAAATTAATGTCATGGTAATTTAGAAAAGTTTTGAAATGTTCTGTATAAAATAACACCATGTTCCTAGACCCTTATTTATCAAATGGTGATAACCAAGGAACCATAGTGCTGATGGCACCACTCCTATGTTCTATCAGGCCTTAAAAATGTTGTTTCGTCTTCCTAAAATTACAGCGTAGACCTCAATAAAGTGCCGTTATCTTCTGCCATATTCATCAACTGAAAAACGTTTGTAGTTTCACATCACTGATCTCTCTGCTTCATTTATCAAACTCTCCTCAGCCATGTATTTCACAGTTCTGCACTACCTAGTTATTACACGTTCCGTTGTGCAAGCAGTGTGCAGAGCAGAACTATTGATCTCTGCTGGTGTCCAGCTGACAAAGCAGAGATGTGAAAACATCAGCAGCTGTATTCATGTAATAGTCAAAAGATAAAATCGGACTGGCAGATTTGTGTTCTGGACTGTAACATGGCAAAGCGCATACATTATTCAACCATCTTTCAGCAAAGATCTGAATAGGACTTCACAAGAACACCCAGGAGATGTAGGCGTCTGCAGCACTGAGGAGAAGCAATGTGCTGCTGGATATGTAATTTTCGCAATATATGACTCGAGACGCCAGTTTGGCTACATGAATCTAGATTTACAAAGGGGGCAAACTGAGAAAAAACGCTAAATTGAAAGATATGATTGTGGGAGTTACCCTTTAAAGGAGTAAAATTGGTAATTTCTTTTAAAAACATGCAACGTTGAAGTATTAGGAGTGTTGCACTCCTAAATGAAGAGACAAACTCTTTTTAGTACCAGGCATCTCCAATCTGCTTCAAGGCCCTTGTTATTCACAAACAATTTTACGAAAGTGGTAGGATGTATGCCCGAGAGTACAATGTTGCAGGTGAGATAAATGGCACGATCTAAGGTAGTTTTCTCACCTGGGTGTTTGTGCAGTAGGTGTGCATAGCTCCACTGTACATGCTGCACCGAATATTGTGCACCAGAGAGCTTCAAACCACTGTTGGCTAAGGCTGGATACTGCACATCCGCCGCCTATTGAAATCAATAGGTGGATGTGCAGTACCTGACTGACCACTATCAAAAGACTGAGCAGCTTCGGAAGCGGGCATTCCTTGCCACCTGCTGCCGGCAGCAGTACTGATGAGAACCGCTATAAAAACGGGGAATGCCGGGTGTTCGACTCTGGCCAATCGGACATGGATGACCTGAGGATAGACAATCAATGTTAACGTAATGGACAACCTATTTAGCAGTGTCACAGACTGCTCCTGCTGGCAATTCAGCGACTTGCGCAGACATGACGTCAACCGATCTACGGCTATTCCACTCTTCTATGAGGATGGGGCTTGAGTGCCGACATCATGCTGATTGACAGCTGGTTCCCTGCTGCCTATCTGCTTCTGTTGGCAACTACTTGCCTGGTTTAGTTTTAGGCACATAGTAATATATATATTTTTTTTAAATGGTACTGGATGATTTAAATATTAAAACATGAGTCATGGATATTATATTAACAAATAGTTAAAAATGACTAGTTTATAGAACTATTGCCCTTTTATAAAAGGAGCCTGAACTTTGCCATACGGACTCCACATCACTGTTTGGATACATTGCTGAGATACTGTATGTTTCCAGCTCTCCTACAGAGCAGGATGCTGTGGGATAATGCCATTTATTCCGATCCTGGATGTAACTAACTGTTTCTGGTAAAAACTAATTAGATTTCAGCTCTCGTTTCTTAAAGGCAGTTCTGAATGCTGCAGTTGGATTGTTTTTAAAGGGATTATCTGGTTTTTACATTTAAAAGGTCAAAACACTTAAAAATGACAATCGGCATTACTTTGTGTTATGGTTTATATTCTGATTATTTTTATTATTGTCTATAAATAGTCTCGACAACACCGTAGCTAAAGTATGACCGCCTTTGTATTTTAGTGGTGCATCTGATATTTTGTTTGTTGTTTTGATCTTTTTTTTTGCATAATTGCATCCACATGTCCTAAAAGGCCACAGAACCCAGGACTTGGAACAGTTTGGACTTTGTAGCTGTCACCTCCATTAGATCCCTGCTCATGCACACTGACCTTACCTCACCAGAAATTAAGCGGCTGTGAATGTGCATTGTACCGTGAAGGTCTTTTGCTCAATGTTCGGCATAATAACACATATTATGTTGCAGGAATGAGTTTTAGCCACTAGTTTGTCTAGATTTAGTGTTTATTTTCTTACATCCTTGTACGGATATTTAGCCTTTTAAAATGAAAAACTTTTCTCTTGATTTACCGTATATACTCAAGTATTAGCTGAGTTTTTCTGCACAATTTTTGGGCTGAAAAGTGCCCCACTTGCCTTATACTTGAGTCAATGCTTTTTGCTGTATGGGGGCAGTGACCAGGAGGACAACCAGGAAGACCGGAGGACGCCACGGAGTCTGCAGAAACGTCGGAGGAGAAGTTCAGTGTTTTATTATTATTGTGAGCACCAACTGGGGGCCCATGTACCAGTGATGGGGGTGCCCATGTACCATTGATGGGGGGGCCCATGTACCAGCGATGGAGGGGCCCATGTATCAGTGATGAGGGCCATATACAGTGATGGGGGACGCTTTATACCAGTGATGGGGGCTGCATACTGTAATGGGGGCTATATACAATAATGAGCTATATACCACTGATGGCATATACTGTAATGGGAGTCCTATATATACCACTGATGGGGCTATATACCAGTGATGGGGGCATATACTGGTTAGCACTGTAGCCTTTGCAGCACTGGAGTCTTGAGGTCCTGGGTTCAATTCCCACCAAGGACACTTAGGACAACATCTGCAAGGAGTTTGTATGTTCTCCCTGTGCTTGCGTGGGTTTCCTCCGGGCACTCCGGTTTCCTCCCACATTGTAAAGACATACTGATAGGATGTTTAGATTGTGAGCTCCAAGAGAGACAGCATTACTCATGTATGTAAAGTGCTATGGAATTAATAGCGCTATATAAATGAATAAATATTATATTATATTATTATATTATATACTGTGATGGGGTGCTATATACCACTGATGGTGCTGCTATATGCCAGAGATGGTGGGGGTATATACCAGTGATGGAGGTGCTATATACCAGTGATGGAGGGGGCTATATACCAGTGATGGAGGCTATATAGCAGGATAGGGGGCTGCTGCATTTCCCACCTTAGGTTATACTCAAGTAATAAGTTTCCCCAATTTTTGGGAGTAAAATTAGGGGCTTCGGCTTAAACTCGGGCGGCTTATACTCGAGTATATACGGTATTTAATATTTGAGTTTATGCAGAATGGCTTTGATTCATCTATTTATTTTTTATACATTTTGTTGTTTAGTGCATACTAAGGGTATATGGACACGCACACTCTTTTGGACCTGCGATCAATAAATGGGGCCCTATGGATATATTTGTGGACATTGCTTGAGTATTATGCTCTATTGTTCTGACAGTCCGCTCAGGAAGTCCTCAGATTTGGTGTTTGTTGGCAAGCATATAGTACATGTTAGTAAACCTCATTATTGCTCTTACTAAGGCTGGGTATCCTTGCGGTCTTGAGAGAATCAACTTAAAGCGGCTTCAGTGTTAATTGTGGTTAAGTGGTTTTACAGCTAAACAGTTTACCAAATGACCATTAACAAATTGCTTCAAGCTGCAGTCAGATTCAGACCCATGCTGACGACGTATCCAGAGGGAACTAGGCTACGTTCATTCACTGTATGTTGGTGCATGTGGCAGCAGGCTTCTCACATTGCAAATAGTTTCCAGCAGGGTATGCACAAATCACTGCGCATACCTGTATCGTGATGGCAAACGCACAAGTCATATAATCAAGCAATTACTGGGCTCATTTCTTTTGAAGTGTTATATGTTTCATTATATCTTATTAATACAGTCATGGCTGTAAGTGTTGGCACCCTGGAAATGAATTATTTCTCAAATAAACTTAGGACAAAACATGTGTAACTACAATAACTTTATTTACTTTGTCTTTTTTTCTTTTGTTCCAATACATACAAACTGGATATAATTTCACACAATTCCAAAATAAGTTAGACAAAATTGTTGGCACCTTTCCAAAATTATGGACAAACAATTTGTTTCAAGCATGTGATGCTCGTTCATACCCCACTTTTGCAAGTAACAAATTTGGGCAATATGAAAATCACACCTGACAAAAAGGGGAGAAGTTGCCTCACTCTTTGCATTGTGTATCTGTGTGCCACACTAAGCCTGGAGAAGAGAAAGAGAAGAGGAGAACTGTTTGAGGACTTGAGAACCAAAATGCTTGAAAAAAATACAACAATCTCGGTTACAAGTCCATCTCTAATGCAGGTATATAGTAATTATCTATTTATATAGCATGACACATCACTGAAATCCGTGTGTGAACCCTTACAGCACGCTATCCGCAGATTACATAGCAAAAATCTGCTGACAGATTCTCTTTAAGTACAGGGAAGCTAAAATTTACTTCTGGTTTAAATGACTTTTTTGTTGCATGTTTTTTGTTGTTGTCCTTGTTTTTATTAAAAGCAAAATTGGTAAAGGCTCAATTTTCCCAGTGGCCACTGGGGCTTTCTTTGACTTCCTGCTCTTTTAGAAAGAATTTACAGCAGGCTACTTATCAACAGAGGTAGGATTTCAAATACCACTAACCCCTTGATGCAATTCATAACATAGCCTAATGTGATTGGTGGATTCTATGTCACTGTTGACCCTGCTTTCCCTCCCTTAAAAATAACACTGAGGAACACAATTTTTTAGGAGTTAGGTCAGACAACCGTTCTTAATTAATTTTTGGATGCTGAATCCAGAAATGATCTCAGTTTTTCTCTATCACGTCAAGTTTTTCAACTATAGGATTTTTGTCTTCTCAAAAATTTGTAAACTACTGTACCTAAAAAGTGTTGTTTTTTTTTCAAGATATTGATAATTATGACGTATTGGGAGCTGCACACACCTCTCACCACACTGTCTCAGTTGTGACTACTCTTACAAGTTGCCACGTAGCTCTATATGAGTTGAATTGTAATCAGATAACAAGTCTTATTACAGATATCAGTACAATTGTGCTTCTCTGGCAGGTAAGTTGTGGAGGAAAAACTTGACGTGCTAGAAAAAACTGACTACATTTTTGGAATCAGCATGCCAATTTTAGTATAAATCAGCTCAAAAACCTAACTCAACAGAAAATGTTTTTCAATTTGTTCCGCAGTGTAATCTTTACATACACTTCTTACTGTAGATATCTCAAAATAAAAGACAGTATTGGAGTCAGTTCATTGCGGCTAATGTTCATGTATTATCTCCTGAAACAAGAAGTGTATGAAAATCCAAATTAGTATTTTTTTTTTATTTTTTAAATTCAATGTTCACACTGGAAAAAAAAAAAAAAAAATATATATATATATACATATATATATATATATATATATACCCTGTTTCCCCGAAAGTACCCCAATATCTCCACCACCCCCTGCAGCCCCAAATATACCCATGCAAAGTATCCCCCCACAGGTCCTACTTTTGGGGAAACAGGGATAATATATATATATATTATATATATATATATATGTATATATATATATAAAAAAAATAAAATATAGTGTGTGTGCGTGTGTATGTGTGTGTGTGTGTATATATATATATATATATATTATATACTATAGCGGGTCTAGGCATTTGGGAAAAAGTTCATTTTTTTCTCATTAATGTACACTCTGTACCCCATATTGATCAGGAAAAAAATGTAGAAATTTTTGCAAATGTATTAAAAAAGACAAACTGAACTATCACATGGTCATAAGTATCCAGACCCTTTGCTCAGTATTGAGTAGAAGCACCCTGAGCTGGTACAGCCATGAGTCTTCTTGGGAATGATGAAACAAGTTTTTCACACCTGGATTTGGGGATCCTCTCCAATTCTTCTTTGCAGATTCTCTCCAGTTCCGTCAGGTTGGATGGTGAACATGGGTGGACAGACATTTTCAGGTCTGCTGAATTGGGTTTAGGTCAGGGCTCTGGCTGGGCCAGTCAACAATGGTAACAGAGTTGTTTTGAAGCCACTTCTTTGTTATTTTAGCTGTGTGCTTAGGGTCATTGTCTTGTTGGAAGGTGAACCTTCAGCCAAGTCTGAGGTCCGGAGCACTCTGCAAGAGGTTTTCAGCCAGGAAATCTTTGTAATTGGCCACATTCATGTTTTCCCCCCTTCAGGCTGTAGAATAGCAGCCCGTAGTTGTCCCAGAAATTGGTGTATTAATTAGAAGCGCCAGTTTCTGGCGCTGAACCCGGCTCTTCCTGATGCCCTGGTGCAGTGGCATCTGGGTGATAGGATTAATGACAGCTGATGATTGGCAGCTTGTCATTAAGCTCTGGATTGGTAATAGGTTAAAAAAATTAGTCATCTCACTTGAGCCTTGGTGCACAGAAACACTTTAGAAGAAAGTTGAACCAGCTCCAAATAATCTATCTAGTTTTAAAAAAAATGTGCTTATTTACAAGTCCATTCAAATTAGTAACAGGTTATGCTAGAGTTCAGAGCATACACAGATAAAAGATTAAACGCATCAGGCAATGCGTTTCTCCCCTGCACGAGCCTTATTCACTGCAATAGGCAGCAATTAAGGCCCGAGGAGGACAGAAATGCATTGCCTTATGCGTTGTTAATTTATCTGTGTATGCTCTGTACTCTTCCGTGCGCCCAAACAGTAGTTCTTGACCACATATGGGATATCTGCATACTCTAGAGAAATTGCCCAACAAATTTTAGGGTCCATTTTCTGCTGTTTCCTACTTGAGACTAAATTTAACATTTTTGTTGAAAAAGTAAAATGTTATGTTTCATATAATGACATACCCCCTGCCGACAGGCCATCCCTGTATGGTTAGGTGCAGTCATTATACATTACATAGCAGGGGCACATATATAAGATTATCTCAGCACCTGAACATTGTTATTAATTACATCCAATTGTGGAAATTAATATTATTCCAACATCTATTGAATAAAATGAACTATAACGCTGCGGTCAGACGAGGGTATGGAATCCGATGAGAGAGCATCAGATATGAGATGCTAATGACACTTGGCTCAGGCTCTTCTGAGAGTATGAACAGAGTGTAAATCTACTGTGATCGGAACACAGGTGCAAAGAAGAGAGATTATTACTGACCTCAGCATATCACATTGCATGCGGATGACATCCAAGTGAAGTCCAATGTTTTCCTATTGTCACGGTAGCACCCACTCAGAGAGAGGATCCGCCCATAGGGACAGGATATTTACAGATCCTCCTCGCCTGGTTTCCTGTCCTTATGGGAATCGCAGCATGGAATGTAGTACCTGGGTCCTGATGCCTCTGTGTGGTGCCTGTGGAGACAGCAGAGTCTGTACTCCGTAATATGGACTGAAGGCACTGTAGATTTTCTTTCTTTTCATGATAGCGTTGAAGGAGGCCTGCCTGTCAGACTCCCCCCTCCGCTGGGAAGGATGGCACGATCCCATTGTCCAGGTGGTGCTGCCATAGGTCACTTGGGAGCAGCACAGTTGGTCCCTGTGCTCATCCAGAGGGTGCAGTGTATGGGCATCAGCCACCCTGCACCTCTTGCAGGCCGTTTCCGGGTTCTCCACTGAGCATGCATGCCGGCCTGATGACGCACCCGACACCCGGAAGTAGCCAAATGACTTCTGGGGGGTCGGGAGGTGCATCTGCCGGCATGAATGGTTAGGGGTGTGGCCATAAGATTAAATAGGCCAGCATCCCAGCACAAACCGTGCTTCAACATTTTTTCCCCTGGAGATGCGGAGGAGCATCCACAAGTGGCTAAACAGCGGAAGACCATGAGCAGTGATCGTGGTCACCCTAAAGGAGGTGGTACCACTGACACCAGGAATGAGCAGAACCTTCAGTTTAAGCAATCCAAATCCAGCACTGTGTCTCCACCTCCAGAGCCTGTATCCCACTAACAAGCTTCAGACGGTGAGTGTATCTTTGTGATCACCTGGTGAGCTGAATCCCCCTTCTTTTCTATCTATTTAGCTATTAGGCTAAAAAGAAGCTGTCCAAGAGCAAACATAGTGTGCCTTGTGTTTGCAGCCTCTTCCTGATGATTATACCAAACGATTATGTCAGCCCTGCATCTCTCAGACCCTGGACGAGGAAGCTCTTGTCCAAAATGCTAATCTAAAGTCATTTATTAGAGAGGAGATCAGAAATTCCCTTAAGAATGTGCATGAGCCTAACAGACACAAGACTAGCCAGGACGTTTATGACTGCATGCCTGAATCCGCTGAAGTGATACAGGAGGAAGCGTTGATGGTCTTCCCAATCATCATCATCATCTGATGATCATCGTGTGTCCTTGTACCGGATATAGACACCCTAGTAAAATCTGTCCATTCTACTATGGGCATAACAGACCCTAGGGAGCCGAAATCAGCTCTGGAGCTGATGTTAGCAGGCCTGTCACAAAAGAAGCACTGTTCCTTTCCAGTCGTTGATGCAATAAGAGATCTTTTACTAAAGGAATGGGAGAAACAGGATACTCGGGGTTTCCTTCCCTCATCCTCAAAGCATAAATACCCCTTTGATGATATCCAGCTGTCTGCACCCCCCCTAACCCCCAAAACCAAATTGCCCCCTTCAGTCCCTATATACTACTATATAGAGTGAGAGCCAACACGATTGACCTTTCAAAATTTCTGGGAATTCTCCCATTCCCGTGCGGGGACGTCTGTTCCCAATCTGCAGTTTTTTGGGAATTCTGCCCCCGAGCGGCAACTGTTGCAGTACGGGAAAAGGTAACACCTCAGGAGCCTTTAAACCAGCAATCTCCAGTACCTGCATTGCAAGATCTATGCTAGTATTGGTAGACCAACTGGAGGATCAGAATAAAGCAGGAACACCTAGGGACAGATTGCTAGCCTCCGTTCCCCATCTCCGTAATGGTGCAGCCTATTAGGCTCATGCATCTGTTGATTCTCTTAGATTGGTGTCCAGCAGGGGCGGACTGGCCCAGGTGGCAGTGTGCCATCTGCCCCCCTGGCCGGTAGTATATTCCTAGCTTAGCGCCGCCCAGCCAGTGAGAGTGGCCGCATAGCGGCCCCATGCGGCCGCCGGCGTTGCGCCCACTTGGGTGTCCGCAGCACCTGGGACTGCCAGTCGGCAGGTGAGTGAAGGAGCGCCCCCTTCCTCTCTCCGCTCCTCACTCGGCCACAGCAGCATCCCCCCCCTCATCACTTGGCCACGGCAGCACCACTCACTTGGCCCAGGCTGTGCAATGTGGACTGCCAGGGCAACATCAGCCAGGTAGCCCCTGGTGGCCAGATCTGCTGGGTTATACAACGCTGCTAGTCAGTCCCTGTGGTTGAAGGAATGGTAGGGGAATGCGCACACTAAAACCAAATTGTGCGCCATTCCGTGCCAGCTTGAGTACTTGTTTGGCCCTGTGCTTGATGACTTTCTGGTGAAGGCAGGTGATGTGAAAAAGGGTTTCCCTAAACGATTTGCTCCTGTGGAGCCCACTGGGACGGGGTACTCGGTACCGGACCGGGGTACTGCTGGAGATATCACGGCATTCTTGGTCCGGACCGTGTCCCGGGTTCCGCAAGTAAATGGGGGAATATTTACAGGGGAGTTTCTCGTGACGCCACCCACGGGTTGTGGTCAGTAAGGGGACCACCACTGCTGCAGAACCTCCGGGGATGATATTTGGCAGCTGGAGATGTAATAGCTCTCCGTGGGTAGAGCTGGGCTCCCCGGGGCAGTGATAGTTAAAGTCTATGATGGATGCTATAGATGCAGCAGGATAGCTATGATAGTGGAGATGATAGGAACAGTTTGTGAGGGAGTTGTGAGGGAGAGCAGGGTTTGCAAGGATTATAATGGGGGTTGTAGTCGACACAAGCACTTACTTTGCAGTTGCAGCACTGGTTGTCTTGGTGCTGGATGAGGTATTGTAATAGGTGCAATTCACTTACTTTCCTGCTGCTGCAGCCTTGTCCCTCAGCTTGTGGTGAAAGCAGTGTTCGGCTCTGCAGATGGGGATCTCTGGTGTTGAATATAGGGCAAAGGGTGCAATTAACACACAGATTCACGGTTTTGTAGTTCTTCAAAGCTTTACTGTAGTTGTTGTTCAGCAAGTACTGTCCACGGAGTCTGTAATGGGGCCGGATTGCTCCCACCCTGACCGAGTCCTTGGCTTCCCACTGCTGCGCTGTGTGTGTGGCCCTGCTGCTGCTTTAGCAGAGCTGCTGGCACTGTCTCTCCTCACAAAGTACCCCCTTTGCTAGGCAACTTGAGTCTTCCGTGTGCTTCTGACCCCGCTGTGTTGCTTCGCTGACGTACAGTGTAGATCTACAACCTCCACTATCGGTGTTTACTGTGCTGCGTGTGTCAGTCACAGTTTCGGATCCGGTATCCGGTCTGTGCGCTCCTTCGAGGCGAGTTGTGAAGTCACTCAGTCTCCCAGATGTGTTCCTCTGTTTCTTGTACTCCTTCCCTCAGACCCTGGTTATGCCTGGAATCGAGGAGCAGGCTGTAGAGAAGCCTGAGGCAGCCTTTTTACACTACAGTCTCTGGCTGGCTTCACACTGCAGTTTTTCACTGATCAGTGTCCATCCAGTTTGGGTGCCAAAACCAGGAGTGTCTCCAAAACTCAGAACAGGTGTCAATCTTTCAATTATAGTTTTTCTCTGCAAGTTCCTCTCCTGGTTCCTCTCCTGGTTTTGGCACACAAACACTGATGGACACTGATCAATGAAAACCTGCAGTGTGAAGCCAGCCTCTCTCTGTTCTCCCAGGAACAAAACTCTTCACAGTACTGCTACGTACTGAACTAACTACTTTCTCTTGACCCAAAGTATATAAGGAGCTCCTTTAGCTCCCCCTCCTGGCCCAGAGGTGCTAGTGTAGTGTCCAGTGTTGTGTGGGGAGTGAACCCATGTGGTGATACTGTGGCACATTAACCCCTGGGGTGCCACACACCTAATTATAGCAAGGCCTTTAGAAAGCGTCCGTTTTTGCGAAAGAGGTCAGACTCCAGATGGGAGCCCGCCGAACAGAAGCAGAAAGGTAGAAAACAGATGAGTCCTGCACACAGAGAACAGGTCTGTAGGAACCTGTTCACACCGCCTTCACAGATCACATATGGGAGTGAATGGGTGCGCACGGTCATGCGCTGTCAAGCGCAGCACCGTGCGCTCCCATTATAAAGATAGGAGCTCGCGGCCGCTGCGCTCACATTGCGGACCCCTCCGCAGAACGCTGCGGAGGGGAACGCAAATGTGAACCCAGCCTTATGCACTCGTGTGCCAGAGCCATAAAATGAACTGTGGGAAAACCCTTTTATGAAGTGTGTACCTGTTAATCAGGTGCCTCTGCCTCCAGCACACCCCCTCATCAAGAGTGATGTGAACATTCCTGGTCTTCCATCAGTCAAGGGCCTAATTTGTAGACTTTTTCCTTCCTGAAAAGTTGCCCATGGATTTTGGAACAAAAGGAGGAATTTTCTTGGGGTAAAAACTGAGTTTACGTTAGTCTGTCAGGACAAAATGGCATTATAAACGAAGTCTATTCATCGAGTAATGGTGTATAAACCCAATTATTAGTTCAATTCCTAAATGGGTGAATTCCTAATAGAGCAATGTTCTTAAGGATTGATGTAACTGCACAGATTAAAAATAGTTCCGTGCCTTAAGTTCTTAATGGATTAACTCATTGGAGCATGAAATGTTTCGGGTCCTCCAGCAATCGTTCATTGAGTGTACATCTCTATGTATGAGATGATGGTTTGCCAAGGGGGGCACAAGCTTCTGTAAGCCATTGTGATTATTTTCTTTTTTTCTAATCCTTTGAGAGGCTCTGACAAGTGTTTCTTTGCTCTTTTGGAACCTCCAGCTGTTCAGTTTACATTATCTGCTGTCATAGAGATAATGTAACCATAGTAGATATTGGGGGCAGTAATCTAAATGTCTTTATCCCAATTCTGAGAAAGTGAAACAAGATCTAATAATGCGACAACATCTGAAAACAGAACAATCATTAATGTGATCGATCTGCCCCCATAAAGGTGATGTGCTGCTAATAATAGTTATTTGCAAGTCCTCGTAAACTGAGATCTACCAATGAGCAAGGTGTTTGCATGGTTGTGGGGCAATCAAGGGTTTGTTTAATGGGGCAGATAATTGGACTTGTCTAAATAGACCTCAACAATGAAGTAAAAAAATCCATGCAGTACTTGGGGAGATGCTCATGGAGATTGAGCACGATACCTGCTAAATGTGAGATTGTGCACGAATTTCAGCAGGTGTGCGAGTTGTAACATAATCACCACCGATTCCTTCCAAAACATTAATGAATGGCTCTGAACATCATGAGATAACCTCTTGTAAAGTGAACATTGACTGACAGCTGCAGTTTGTACTGAACAGTGGAGATTTCAGCAGTAGGATGGACACAGAGTAACATGTAGTCAGGCTAGATTACATTTAAAGAGTACCTGTCACCCCCCCTGGTGCTTTCCAAACTGAAAGCACCACTGAATGCAGTGTGTCTGTTGCATTCAGGGAAGGGGTCTCCCATGTTTCTACCCACCTTGTAACCCGAAAAAAACACTTTGGAAAGTTTATGGTACCTTTACACGCCGCTACAGAAGGTTAGAAACAACCGGGTGTCTCACGTGCACGAGCACGTTCCAACGGTTGCTAACGGTACCCAATACCGCCTTTACACGCCGCTACAAGGTGCTCTACAGAAGGTTTTTTCTATCCCTGGAGGCACCGACGGGTGCTGCAGGTTACCTTCTGTAGAGCACCTTCACTCATTTACACACCGCTACAGAAGGTAATATGGGAGGACCTGGGGCAGCAGGGACAACACATAGGCGTGCCAGAGTTGTGGATTACGAGACGCTTGTTCGGTGATTGGACAAAGCAATAGCCTGATGATTGGCCAGCCAGCGCAGGAAGGCTGGCTAATACATGATGCTATTGCAATTGTGTAGTGTGACTGGTCAGCTCCTTAAATATGCCACCCTATACAGGGACAACCAATCGTAACGCAGGAGCTTCCACCAATGATCGCTGAAGGGGGGCGGTATCCCGGAGGCTGTGTCACGCCCCAGGGAGTTCACTAGGTGACGAAAATAACTTCCTGTTCCTCATTTACACGCCGCTACCATTGGGTTGAAACCAACCTGTTTTGGAGCACTGCTCAAAAACAGAGGTCGACAGTAACCAGTGGCAACAACCTGATTTACACGCCGCTACCTCGCGGTGTTTTGACGGTGCAAGATACAATTGTCTCCGACACCCGGTTGTTTCTAATCTTCTGTAGCGGCGTGTAAAGGTAGCATTAGAGATAACGAGTCCGGAGGAACTTACTGATTATGGAGTCCTTGCTGTTCCCGTTGGTCCTCCCCACCTCCATCCTCTCTGTGCCGCCTCGTGCCTGTGATGTCAGCGCTGGAGCCCCCCCTACTCCAGATTATGCTATATGAATACAGCAGGGTGGGCTCTGGTGCTGACGTCACGGGCAGGAGGCGGCACAGAGAGGAAGTAGGCGGGGAGGCCCCCTGGGAACAGCGACGACTCCATAATCAGCAAGTCCCTTCAGACTCGTTATCTCTAAACTCTACAAAGAGGTTTTTACAGCTTACAGGGCGGGTAGAAACATGGGAGATCCCTTCCCTGAATGCAGCAGACATGCTGCATTCAGTGGTGGTTTCAGTTTGGAAAGCATCAGGGGGTGATAGGACCTCTTTAAACATTAGGGTATTTATATATGACCGATACCATACAGTGCTTCTTACCTGTTTCTGTTACCCTATGGATCGGTCATAATACTTTTCTGCAGCCTGAACCTTCTGTATGAGCTGCGCACACACAGTTTATAGGCTCTGTAGTCAGTCTGTGGGTCTGTACACCGATGTATCGGAGTGAGTGTACAGACTCAGGCTTACTATTCATCCTGTACACCGTTCTGTTTCAGCAGCTTATGCAGGAGCTTTGAGCTTCAGTGATGTATCCTGATTGATTGGAAGGGAAGGGGGCCTCGGCCAGAAACCCACCAATATGCAGCACCTGTCATATATACCGTGTTTTCCCGATAGTAAGACCGCCCCGAAAGTAAGACAGGGTGGGGGGGGGACGGGGGGGTCTGCTAATGTAAGACCCCCCCGAATGTAAGGCAGGGTAGGGGGGAGGGGGGGTCTTACTATCGGGGAAACACGGGGGGGGTTTACATACATACAGACACATGTACAGACACATGCATACACATGCATACACACCATACACACCACACACACACATAGCACCGCTTCTTACCGGGTCCGGTGTGGGGTCCCCGATGGTCCTGTGCCGTCCTCTGTGCTCCGGTCCGGTCCCCGAGATGATCCGCTGCCGTCCGCCGTGTTCCGGTGCCGTTTTGCACCGGTATCGCCGGTCCTAGGCTCCATGGTCCCTGTTCTTCCGGAGTTCAGGCCGCAGCTCCGCCCAGGTCATAGTGTGGGCCAATCAGCATAGCGGCGCTAACGTCAGAGTCAAGCGCCCGATGACGCTTGCTTGAGCGCCGCTATGCTGATTGGCCCACACTATGACCTGGGCGGAGCTGCGGCCTGAACTCCGGAAGAACAGGGACCATGGAGCCTAGGACCGGCGATACCGGTGCAAAACGGCACCGGAACACGGCGGACGGCAGCGGATCATCTCGGGGACCGGAGCACAGAGGACGGCACAGGACCATCGGGGACCCCACACCGGACCCGGTAAGAAGCGGTGCTATGTGTGTGTGTGGTGTGTATGGTGTGTATGGTGTGTATATATGTGTATGCATGTGTCTGTCTGTATGTGTGGGAATGTGTGGATGGATGGCTGCAGTGTGTGGGTGGATGGATGGATGGTGGGGCCTCCAATGTAAGGCCCCCCTGAAAGTAAGACAGGGGGCCACTTTTGGCCACAAAAAGAATGTAAGACCCTGTCTTACTTTCGGGAAAACACGGTAAAACCTTTTGTATAGTGTCAAGGAAATACATGATTATACCACCATTCTAATATGAATGTAAAGTATTCACACAAAGCTAACCAGGTCTCTGAGATCTATTTAAAGGAAACCTGTCAGGTGATTCAGGCCGCATGAATTGGCCCGATGGTTACCAGCCTCCCAGCGTGCACTGTGCGGCGCTGGGAGGTCGTTGATCGTTGGTCTCCGCTGTCACACATGCCCGATGCTGGCCGCCCAGCGGGAGACCAACGATCAATAAATGGTCCTGGAGAGCTGGTCACTGGTGCATGTCACACACAGTGACATCACAAAACCGGTGACGTTGCAATGATATCGTTAGCGATATTGTAGGGTGCAACGGGGCCTTAAGGCTGCTTTCACACTGACAGATTTTCAAATCTGTGTGGTTACATGAAATTCATGTGTGGTCATGGACAGGCACGGATCTGTGCAAAAGGATGCCAATGGATGTCCACGTAACTTTTTTTTAACAGATCCGTCATCAGTCACCAGAGATGGGGGTGGGAGCAGCTGTACTTGGCTTCTGAGTATGCTAAGTAGAGGAAAATGGATTTGTTTCAGGGATCCGTTGTTTTCACGGATCCGTACGGATCCGTGCTCCATATAGCTCCAAGTTAATTTCATAAAGACACAAACGGATCCATGTCTGTCCATTGGTGTTTGCAATTTTCGAGGAAGCCCAGAAACGTAACAGATTCCGTTTCTGCGTACATGAAAAAATGACAAAACAGAGACACATGTGTGGCGCCCCTCTGGCTAGGCGCCCAGAGAGGTATTACACCTGATAAATATATTGTGGTATATCTGTAAGTTGAGGGTTTAGGGTTTAACCTATGGAGTCTCAAGTTACACACACACACCCAGGTCTAGGCCACCTAGTATAGAGTGACTGATAATTCAGTAGGTCCAGAAAGGGGGTGGAGCCTAGGTTAGTGAAGAAGTAGTAGAGTGACAGTTACCTCAGACAGTGCTGGAAAGGAAGTCAGGAAGGATGCGCCTAACAGCACCACTGACAGGAGGGATCCCCATCTTTAAGAGGGGCCCAGGACAGAAGGGGACGGACCAGAACCGGTTGGAGCCGGCTGGTATCGTCCGGGGAAGCATCGGCAACACGGGAAGCCAAGGCTGTCAGTAGTTCACCTCTACAATGCTATGCTGCACTCAATCCTGTCTATGAAGGTGCTAACTAAACACAATTCTATTTCAAATATAATAGTTGCACTCGACATAGACATATTTCTAAATAGAGACAAAATGATAGTGAAAAAGTAGAGATACTTAGTATTATGGAAATGGCCAAATCGATAATTCACCCAGTTGCCACGTTGAGGCGACCTCTATTAACTGGGTCCTAACACTAATGTAACTGCCTGATGTCGTTCTGGGCTTTTCCTCATCGGCTGATACCAGAGAACAATGGATTTTCAGTCTTATAACTAAAGACAGGTGCTTTGAATATCTAATTGGTGCCTTGGGAAAAGAGGTTAACCCCTTAGGCGTGCTAGAGACTGATACCAGAGGGCAATAGCTTATCTCTGACAACTACAGTGTGGAAAGGTGCTAGCATACGGGTGCAGACCCATGTCATACCTATGCAATGCTATACTGCACTCAATCCTGTCTATGTCCATAATACTAAGTATCTCTACTTTTTTCACTATCATTTTGTCTCTATTTAGAAATATGTCTGTCGAGTGCAACTATTATATTTCAAATAGAATTGTGTTTAGTTAGCACCTTCATAGACAGGATTGAGTGCAGCATAGCATTGTATAGGTATGACATGGGTCTGCACCCGTATGCTAGCACCTTTCCACACTGTAGTTGTCAGAGATAAGCTATTGCCCTCTGGTATCAGTCTCTAGCACGCCTAAGGGGTTAACCTCTTTTCCCAAGGCACCAATTAGATATTCAAAGCACCTGTCTTTAGTTATAAGACTGCAAATCCATTGTTCTCTGGTATCAGCCGATGAGGAAAAGCCCAGAACGACATCAGGCAGTTACATTAGTGTTAGGACCCAGGTAATAGAGATCGCCTCAACGGGGCAACTGGGTGAATTATCGATTTGGCCATTTCCATAATACTAAGTATCTCTACTTTTTCACTATCATTTTGTCTCTATTTAGAAATATGTCTATGTCGAGTGCAACTATTATATTTGAAGTAGTTCACCTCTGACCGACGAGCTGCCGGCCCATAATCACCGGGTAGCCGTTAGCGCCACAAAGGTACCTCACCCCTCAGCCCAAGACAGGTCCAAGATCATGGGAGCATCGGTCCGGATTCCAGTGGCGAGGGGTCTTGACATTTACCTCTCCTGTCCGTATGGTAAAGGAAATCCGTGCTCCACCGTGGGAGATCAGGGAACTGGCGGGAGAGCTCTGCAAGGGTGGTGAAAGACAGAGAGGAGCAGATTAGACCCCGGAAGACTTGAGAAGGAACATCTGGAGACTCCATAGGAGGACCCTGAACCGGCAACCATCTCTGTTAAACGAGACTGTACCGTGTATCTTTTAACATCTGCCGTTACCCAGTAAAGTGGAGTTAGAATTGAACTGGTCTCTGTTCTTCTCGTCGGTACCCGAAGGGCTTCATCACTATCAGCAGCATTTCATCAGAGGGGTAAGAACTAAAACAATTACTCACCTCACCCCTTCATCTTCCTCCATCACTGCTGCCCTGAGGTAAAAGCTCCACTGTGGGGAGCTGTACCACACTTAGCTGCACCCTTCTCACCTCAGCAGCCGGTATCTTATTACCGGGATCTACAGGTGGCGTCACATACTCTTGTAAATATTCCTGTCTTCCACCATCTAACAAATGACAGCCAGGGCACGGAAACGGGAACCCGACCACCGTGATTCCCCAGTTAATTCCATCAAACCCAGGGCCGGTATCCGAGTATCCCTTGCCCTGGGCTCATCACATGGATGGCCACTTAGAACCAATCCTTGACCATAGGATAACCTAAAGGTACCTTTACACGGCATGACGTTGAAACGATGTCGGCAACGATATTGTGGGCGCGTGGTAGTTTCAGACATCGTTTTGATATCGTTGGTGAGATGTCACATGTCTAGATATCGCGAACGACTCACCAACGATGTAGTGAGGGAGGTATCGTTCGCACAACCAGCGAACGATACCTGCTCATTGCTGTGAATGGGCGAAGTCGTAAACGGCATCGTTATCGCTGTGTCACACGCAACGATATACCAGGTTGGCTGATCGTTGTCGTGTGGTTTGAGAACATGTTCTAAACCTGTCAACTTGGTCAAACGATTTATCGGTGTATTGTGCTATTACACGCAACGACGCACTTACGATGTCGTTTCAACGTGTTCAAACCGTGACTTTTAAGCGATGTCGTTAAAGATGTTGTGCCGTGTAACAGGGCCTTAAGAAGCTAGAACAGATCGTGGCCATCAGTTTTAAAACAGATGGGCACGGATTTGGAAATTTACCTATGTGAAAGCGGCCTAATATGTCCTGCCCCGGCTGTCTCTTCAGTGCTGCACAAGATGATAGACAGGTTCTCTCTCGTGTAAATGGGAACAGACTTGTTTTATCTCCCACAGCAGGTTTTATTTGTCACTTTTTATTGCATTTTTTGGGTGGTGTAGTGACCTAAAAATGTCATTTAAATTTTTCCTGTTAATGGACATTGACATTATGGTGTAATTAGTTTTAGATTTGATAAAAGATTGAAATAAATATAAGGAGTATTGCAGTACACAGTGAAACTAAGCTCAATGAAGCCCATCCAGTGGATGCTATTCACAAGGAGTACCTAGATGGGGGTCTAAGCTAGACCCCTGGCTTTATTGGCACCAAGCGATTGCTTCACCAACTCATGACCTTTTTATTTGTCAAGTTTACTTTTGTTGGGAATTTCTAATCTGCAGATTTTGGCTATGGTTCAGTGTTTCTCTGTGTTCTTTGTAATTTAATAATCCGTATGTAGGTGAGCTAATCCTAGAACAATGCCATATTGTACAGTTTAGGTTTACATAGCTAGTCAAATATGATCAGAGGCACTGAATCATTTCAAAAGGGAAAAAAAGTGCTTCTTGCTTGTATGTAGCATTCAACTATAAATTCCTTATGGTAATTCACATGTAAATCAAAAAGGGTTTTCCAGGCTTTCAGAATATTAAATATCATAAAACCTATTAGAAATGAAATTTCTTCATTTACGGTACTTTCTGCTAAGATTTTGCTCTGTTCCTGAGCAGTCGTGTCCCCACTTCTTGCTACAGTGGGAAAACCCCTAGACCAAATGCACACCATGATAAAGATACCAAGTGAAACGTGCATTAGGTGTGGTGCCTCCCTGTTGTTCTACTTCGTGTTTCTTTAAAGGTACCTTTACACGCCACCACTGAAAGGTAGCAACTGCCTGTCATTTGGGATATTTATGCCACTTGCCATGAAATTGCTACGAAATGGCAGTGTGTAAACAGGGAAATGCCTTACTGTGTCCTGCAGTTGACTCAGATACCTGTTGCTGAGCCGTGCTCAATAACAAAAGGCAACGGAAAGGCACAATTGCCATGGTAGTGGTGTCTAAACGGGGCACAAACATGGATGTTGCGTCGCCTAGTGATTTCACAGGGACGTGCCACAGCGTCATGGATACCACGCCCCATCAGCGATCATTGGTGGGGGCTACTGTGTTACCATTGGCTGTCCCTGCACAGGGCGCCATATTTAAAGAGCTGACCATTCACACTACACAATTGCAATGGCGTCATGTATTAGCCAGCCTTCCTGCACAGGCTGGCCAATCATGATGCTATTGCGTTGTCCAGCGTACGAGCGTCACGGAATACACAACTCTGTCACGCCTATGTACTTGCGGCGCGAAAGATGTACGCCTATATTCCTTTGTGGTAGCAGCGTGTAAAGCAGGGAAGGTATTCAACAGGAAGTAAGCCGCAGGATCTGTCGGCACTTCTGGGGAAGTCCACTTCAGTGGATAACGCAATGGCGGCGTCTATATGCGGCATTAGCGATCAGTATCCACCGTTAAAAACGTGCACGTGCGGTGGATACCTGTTGCTAGGCACAGTAGCGGCGTGTAAAGGTACCTTCACTGTTTAAACATACTGTTACACGCTGCAATGTTGAAACGATATCACTAACGATCTCATGGGTGCGCGGTCGTTAAAACATCGTTTTGACATCGTTGGTGAGCTGTCGCACATCTAGATATTGTGGACGACGCACCAACGATCCAGCGATCAGGTATCGTTCACACATCCCCACGAACGATACTTGTTCACTGATGTGAATGGGTGTGAACGACATCGTTATTGCGGTGTCACACAGAACGATGCAGCAGGTTGGCTGATCGTGGATTGTCTGATTTGAGAAGATGTTCTCAAATCTGCGATCAATGATCCAACGATTTATCGTAATTGAATCTCAATGTCACACGCAACGAAGTAGTAAAGATGTCGCTTGAACGACTCCAAACCCGTGACGTCTAAGCTATATCGTTAACGATATTGAACCGTGTAACGGGGCCTATAGGATCATTTAGACATGTTTGTTCTCATATAGAAAACGTTCTCATTAAAATCTATGTGGCTGTTCACATTTCTGGGGTTTTTTTTAGGCCTGTCCATACAAAAATCACAAGAACCTCGATTTTTCATAGTAGTCACAATTTAAAATCACAAATTCAAGTCTGTGGACCATGGAAACCTTTGATAGCATGAGGATGACGAGCTCAAAACGTATGTTGTACATGATTTACACTGTAATGTTTAGAATGATGATGAAACTCACAGCTAAAGCACTGATAAATAAAGATTCATGTTTTTCCAGTTGATAAAAAAGCATGGACATTTGAGGTCTAAGGCTACGTTCACATGTTGAGTATTTAGGGAGGTTTTTTTGTACCTCATTATTTGCAGAAACACGTCACCACTTTATTTTTTTATGTCCACTCCTAGTTTTGGCTACAAATACTGAGGTAAAAAACTCCCCAAATACTGAACATGTGCACCTGGCCTTACAAATACTGAGGTAAAAAACTCCCCAAATACTGAACATGTGCATGTGGCCTTACAAATCCTGAAGTAAAAAACTCACCAAATACTGAACATGTGCACCTGGCCTTACAAATCCTGAAGTAAAAAACTCCCCAAATACTGAAGATGTGCACGTGGCCTTACAAATACTGAGGTAAAAAACTCTCCAAATACTGAATGTGTGCACGTGGCCTAACACCTGTTTGTATGATTGCTTAAAGGGGTGTTTACGCTCAGATTTATTTATTTTTCTTATCTGTTGTTTTAAACCTTTTTGATGGGGTCATTTTGGAACCTCATTTATGTTTATGGAGCCTGTCTTACACCCTTTAGTTTTACTTTATTTGATGTATGTTTGCTCCTTGACAGCACACAAATATTGGATTTTGGACATCTGGTTTTACACTGCCATCTTGTGGTAGACAATGAAGTTGTAAGAGTGTACATTCTTTATGTAAGAAGGTAAAGAATGTTTGTACCATATTAGCCAGTAGATAGAATAATATTGGAATCGTAGAGTCCTCAGTGGTTGATACCTTTTAATGGCTAACTGAAAAGATGGTAAATATAGCAAGCTTTTGGGACACTTTGGCCCATTCGTCAGGCTGATAATGACACGAATTCTGAAGACAAGTACATATATACGTAAGCAGTGTTAGATGATGTAGTAAATAAGATAGGTGACTTAAAGCAGAGTCAGGCTAGGGAGGGGGAGAGGAGCTGGGAAAATATACCATCTTTTCAGTTAACCACTAAAAGGTATCAACCACTTAGGACTCTCAGATTCCATTCTTTATGTGGTGTTTTCCCCTCCTTGTCAGTATTTTTGTGTGGTCTCTCTTTTAATAAGGCGGCAGTTTACATGAATTTAGCATGTCATTTCTTTTGGGATATGAAGTCCTCCTTTGGCATATACTTTTATGCTCTCCAGTTTTAGTGCATATGGAGCCTTTACAGTAAGATACGGAATAGCGAGGAGATGATATGACATACTTGTATAGTATGAGCTCGATTCTTCACGACCAACATTGTTTATTTTTTTTGTTTTTTTTATTTCTTTCAAAGCTTTGTACGTCTGAGTACTGGTGTAAAAGTTTTAATGATTTGAGCTGTATTTCATTATATATTCCTCAGTAATTTTATAAAGAACCTGTCAGGTCCACCCAGGCCTTGATATTGGACCCCATGAAGATTGAACCCTAGTTCAGCAATACAATCGTACCCATGATGTGCCGTCATTTTCCTAGAACAGTCCGCCTTCATCATTGTCGCTTATCAAATCCCCAATGTGGACACCTCTCACATTGCCCACAGCAATGTACTCCATGATTGCAGTCCTGTGCATTCACGTGACTTATATCCTCACTGGACAGGTGCAGAGAAGCTTGCTGAACTCTCCCCAGCTTCACTCTCCTTCCAGAGAGGAAATAAGTTGCATGAATGCACAGGATTGCAATTACTGAAAACATTGCTGTGGGCAGTGTGAATAGTCAGTCACACCAAGAGGAACATGATGAGTGAGTGTGAAAGTGGCTGTTCTGGGAAGAAACGCGTCTCTGGACTACTCAAGGATAACTTGCTTATCTGAAATGAGGGCAATAAGATTTATTTTTGTGTACATGGAAATAACAAGATGGTACATCAAGGACATGATTGTATTACTGAATTGGGGCTCTAAAGCTTTTGTAGGCCTGTGTGTGCCCCTTCATGACCAACAGAGTATAAAACCTCCCTTGGCCGTATCCCTACCCCTGATGCAATCTCTGCGTGTGAGCTCGCATCTTCCCCCACACATCTCAACTGATATGATAAGCTCAGATGTGTAGCTAATGGTGGGTTTACACGTTTCAATATTGTTGCGATATCGCAATTCAATGGCGCGGGAGCGCGCATTTAGTGCTCGTTTCTCCCGCATCGCATCGGAGGTTTAGACGTTGCGATTTCTGAATCCAACGTCCGTGCGATGTCTACGCCCCCCAACCCAGGAACGACCATTTAACATGGGAGTGAATGGGTGACGTAGAACTTCACATCGGAATTGGGCTGTCACACAGCACGATCCGGCTCCAATCTCCATTCAATATCGGAGCATTGAATAGCACGCTCATTCAATCCCCGATATCGCATTGACATCGTTCCTGCATCGTATTGGACGTTCACACCATACAACGCAGGAACGATATCGGGTCCAACGATCGAACCACGTGACTTTTCATTGAAATTGGACTCCGATATCGCAATGTGTAAACCCGCCATAACAGCACCAAGCCAATCGGTGCTATTAATCCTTTTGGATCGCGCTGTGAATCACTGACAACAGGATCCAAAGCACTACGGCTGGGAACGCGCCATTCTCGCCGGTATCGGAGGTCCCGTGATGCGATCACGGGTCCTTCGATTGTTACCTCGAGAGCTTAGTATACTGTAATGACCCCAGAAACTGTATGCAATGACTTTGTGTCAGTAAGCCCTGAGCCCCTTCGCCAGCAGAAAGTGATGATATCTCCTGTGTTCAGATGTGCAGCAGCTTATCTGTACATAGGAGAAGCGATTAGTCTGTGAAGCACTGAGGTCCCCTGGGGGGCAAACTAAAATAAAGACAAAAATAAAGTTTTTGAAAATATAGGAAAAAAATACAAGTTCAAATATATAAATAAATAATAATAATCACCACATTTTTTGCCCCATTGAAAATAAAACTATTAAAAAAACACATATTTGGTATCGCCGCATTCAAAAATGCCCAATCTATCAAAATATAAAATCAATTATAGATGGGAAACTGCATAATAGGAAAAAAAAAAAGTCCAAATATCAAAATTACGTTTTGTTTTGTTTTTTTGGTCGCCGCAGCATTGCAATAAATTGCAATAATGAGCGATCAAAACAGCGCATGCACCCAAAAATGGTATCATTAGAAACGTCAGCTCCAGACGCAAAAAAAAAAAAAGCCATCACATAGCCCCAGATCCTGAAAAATGAGAACACTACGGGTCACAGAACATGGCGCAAAAAGTGCAATTCTTTTTCTTTAAAGTCTTCTGAATTTTTTTTCACCACTTAGATAACAGTAAAAGTATACGTGTTTAGTATCTATGAACTGGTACTGAGGCATCACACAGTCTCGTCAGTCTTACCACATAGTGAACATGATGAATAAAACCCCCAAAAAATCAAATCTGGAATTGCACTTTTTTTTTGCAATTTCACCATAGTTGGATTAATTTTTCCCCATTTTCCCCATATAGTACACTATATGGTAAAAAAATTATCTCATTCAAGACTGAGGCTACCTTCACATTACGATTTTTAGGGAGCCGATGCTGTCCAATATAAATCGGACAGCATCGGCTCCCTTCTGATGCCTGGAATCGGATGCCAAATAGGCATCTGATTCCAGCATAAAAATCGTAGCCTCCGGGCTGAAAAAAAGGAAAAAAAAAAAAGTTTATGCTCACCTCCCCCCGAGCCCCGCCGTCTCCCGCCGTCTTCCTGGAGGTTCCCGGTGGCTACCGCAAGCTCCCGGTGGCTGCAGAGGTCGTCTTCTGCTGTACACATGACGGTGATGTCACAGTCATGTGACCGCGGGTTACCATGGAGTAACCTGGTGTCACGTGACTGACATCACCGCAGGTCCTGAACTGCAGAAGAAGACCTCTGCAGCCACCGGGAGCCTGCGGTAGCCACCGGGAACCTCCAGGAAGACGGCGGGAGACGGCGGGGGCTCGGGGGAAGGTGAGCATGAACTTTTTTTTTTTTTTTTTTTTAACCCCTGCGCTCCTAGTTGAGCATTGTTACTGTACTGAGCATGCTCAGTACAGCAAAATCGGGTCCGAGGAGACATCAGATGTTTCCTCGGACCCTTCTCCATAGGGCCCCATGTTATAGGGATCGGGTCAGATCGGATGTGTACTAAATGCCATCCGATTTGGTCCGATCCGATTCTGTCAGATTTAATTTTCGGTGCAAAAATCGGAGCAGGCTCCGATTTTTGCACCGATAATAAAATCGGACAGAATCGGATCGGACCAAATCGGATGGCATTTAGTGCACATCCGATTCAGTCCGATGCCCATAGGGCTGCATGGGGCCAAATTCGGATCCGATGCTGTCCGATTTTGTTAGTACAGCATCGGATCTGAAAAATCCGTAGTGTGAAACCAGCCGAAGACTCGGCCCACTAAAACAATCCCTTATATGGCTATTTTTGATCGAAAACAAAAAGTTATGGCTCTTGGAGGCAGGGGAGGGAAAAAACTAAAACAGAACGTAAAATCGCCGGGGGTGAAGGGGTTAACTGTGGTATTTGACAAAATATGACAACGGAAAGAAGATTAAAGGGTTCATTTTAATTAAAGTTAATTTTAATCAATAGATCTTGAATAATATTAAATTCCACAATTGGATGTCTTTAAAAAAAAATGTTCTTGTGCTGAGGTAATCTTATATACATGTGTCTGCTACGTACTGTGTAATTGATTTGTCTGACCGTACAGGGACATGGTCTGATCATACCACATCTCCTGTGCTGAGATAATCTTATATATTTGTCCCTGCTATGTACTGTGTAATGGATGTGTCTGACCATACAGGGACAAGGTCTGATCATACCACATCTCCTGTGCTGAGATAATCTTATATATGTGTCCCTGCTATGTACTGTGTAATGGATGTGTCTGATCATACCACATCTCCTGTGCTGAGATAATCTTATATACAGTTAGGGCCAGAAATATTTGGACAGTGAGACAAGTTTTGTTATTTTAGCTGTTTACAAAAACATGTTCAGAAATACAATTATATATATTAATATGGGCTGAAAGTGCACACTCCCAGCTGCAATATGAGAGTTTCCACATCCAAATCGGAGAAAGGGTTTAGGAATCATAGCTCTGTAATGCATAGCCTCCTCTTTTTCAAGGGACCAAAAGTAATTGGACAATGGACTCTAAAGGTACCGTCACACAGGGACATATCGCCGGCGATATTGCCGGGGATCCCGGGAGCGCGCATCCCTGACAACATCGCCGGTGAGCTGTCACACTGAGCAACTTACCGGCGATGTCGCTGGCTAGTTGCCGCGGCTATCGCTCGCTGGGTTGCCCAGCAACCCAGCGAGCGATAACCCGCAATGTTGTAGATAGGCGGAATCGCCCGTAACATTGCGGGTTGCCGCGTTACACAGGCGATCAGGCAGAATCGCCTGAGCAACATCGCCAGGTTTCCCAACATTGTTGGGAAACCTGGCGATGTGACTCAGGCGATTCATCGCCTGATTATCGCCCTGTCACACGAGGAAATTCGCCGGCGATGTCGCCGCAACCTAGCCACGCCCCTCGGTTGCCGGCAACATCGCCGGCGATATCTCCCCGTGTGACGGTACCTTCTGGGGCCCTTTACACGCCGATACTGGCGTGTGGATACAACCAGCTACAGGCTACAAATGTAGCTTGTAGCGGCAAAATACCCCGTAGTAGCGGCGTGTAAAGACGGTAGGAGGCACCCGGCAACAGATACATCTGTTTCCGAGCACTGCCCGGAAACAGGTGGCTACACAGGCGATTGTAGCGAGCTGTATCGGCGTGTAAAGAAGCAACAGAAGGGATGTGTCGACACCAGGCAATGTACCTGGTATGTAGCTGGGGCGTGACACAGGCTCCGGGATACCGCCCCCCTTCAGCGATCATTGGTGGAAGCTCCTGCGTTACGATTGGTTGTCCCTGTATAGGGCGGCATATTTAAGGAACTGACCAGTCACACTACACAATTGCAATAGCATCATGTATCAGCCAGCCTTCCTGCGCTGGCTGGCCAATCATGAGGCTATTGCTTTGTCCAATCACCGAACAAGCGTCTCGTAATCCACAACTCTGGCACGCTTATGTGTTGTCCCTGCTGCCCCAGGTCCTCCCATATTACCTTCTGTAGCGGCGTGTAAATGAGGGAAGGTGCTCTACAGAAGGTGACTTATGGCACCCGGCGGTGTATCCAGAGATAGATGTAGCGTAGCGCACCTTGTGGCGGCGTGTAAACATGGTGCGTTGACCGTTTGTAACAGTTTGCGCGTGCACGTGAAGTAGCTGGTTGTATCCACCTGCCAGTAGCGGCGTGTAAAGGTACCCATTGGGCTGCAATTAACTCTGAAGGCGTGTCCCTCGTTAACCTGTAATCAATGAAGTAGTTAAAAGGTCAGGGGTGGATTCCAGGTGTGTGGTTTTGCATTTGGAAGCTGTTGCTGTGACCAGACAACATGTGGTCAAAGGAATTCTCAATTGAGGTGAAGCAGAACATCCTGAGGCTGAAAAAAAAGAAAAAATCCATCAGAGAGATAGCAGACATGCTTGGAGTAGCAAAATCAACAGTTGGGTACATTCTGAGAAAAAAGGAATTGACTGGTGAGCTTGGGAACTCTAAAAGGCCTGGGCGTCCACGGATGACAACAGTGGTGGATGATCGCCGCATACTTTATTTGGTGAAGAAAACCCGTTCACAACATCAACTGAAGTCCAGAACACTCTCAGTGAAGTAGGTGTATCTGTCTCTAAGTCAACAGTAAAGAGAAGACTCCATGACAGTAAATACAAAGGGTTCACATCTAGATGCAAACCATTCATCAATTCCAAAAATAGACAGGCCAGAGTTAAATTTGCTGAAAAACACCTCAAGAAGCCAGCTCAGTTCTGGAAAAGTATTCTATGGACAGATGAGACAAAGATCAACCTGTACCAGAATGATGGGAAGAAAAAAGTTTGGAGAAGAAAGGGAACGGCACATGATCCAAGGCACACCACATCCTCTGTAAAACATGGTGGAGGCAACGTGATGGCATGGGCATGCATGGCTTTCAATGGCACTGGGTCACTTGTGTTTATTGATGACATAACAGCAGACAAGAGTAGCCGGATGAATTCTGAAGTGTACCGGGATATACTTTCAGCCCAGATTCAGCCAAATGCTGCAAAGTTGATTGGACGGCGCTTCATAGTACAGATGGACAATGACCCCAAGCATACAGCCAAAGCTACCCAGGAGTTCATGAGTGCAAAAAAGTGGAACATTCTGCAATGGCCAAGTCAATCACCAGATCTTAACCCAATTGAGCATGCATTTCACTTGCTCAAATCCAGACTTAAGACGGAAAGACCCACAAACAAGCAAGACCTGAAGGCTGCGGCTGTAAAGGCCTGGCAAAGCATTAAGAAGGAGGAAACCCAGCATTTGGTGATGTCCATGGGTTCCAGACTTAAGGCAGTGATTGCCTCCAAAGGATTCGCAACAAAATATTGAAAATAAAAATATTTTGTTTGGGTTATGTTTTTGTCCAATTACTTTTGACCTCCTAAAATGTGGAGTGTTTGTTAAAGAAATGTGTACAATTCCTACATTTTCTATCAGATATTTTTGTTCAACCCTTCAAATTAAACATTACAATCTGCACTTGAATTCTGTTGTAGAGGTTTCATTTCAAATCCAATGTGGTGGCATGCAGAGCCCAACTCGCGAAAATTGTGTCACTGTCCAAATATTTCTGGCCCTAACTGTATGTGTTCCTGCTATGTACTGTGTAATGGATGTGTCTGACCGTACAGGGACATTGTCTGATCATACCACATCTCCTGTGCTGAGGGTGCTTTCAGACTACGATTTTTAGGGAGCCGATGCTGTCCGATATAAATCGGACAGCATCGGCTCCCTTCTGATGCCTGGAATCGGGTGCCAAATAGGCACCCGATTCCGGCATGAAATCGTAGCCGGAGGCTGAAAAAAAGGGAAAAAAAGTTCATGCTCACCTCCCCCCGAGCCCCCGCCGTCTTCCTTAAGGCTCCCGGTGGCTCCCGCAGGCTGCCGGTGTCTGCAGAGGTCTTCTACTGCAGTACACAGGACCTGCGGTGATGTCACAGTCATGTGACCGCGGGTTACCATGGTGAACCCGCGGTCACGTGACTGTGACATCACCGCAGGTCCTGAACTGCAGAAGACCTCTGCAGACACCGGCAGCCTGCGGGAGCCACCGGGAGCCTTAAGGAAGATGGCTGGAGACGGCGGGGGCTCGGGGGCAGGTGAGCATGAACTTTTTTTTTTTTATTTAACCCCTGCGCTCCTGGTTGAGCAGTTTTACTGTACTGAGCATGCTCAGTACAGTAAAATAGGGTCCGAGGAGACATCAGATGTTTCCTCGGACCCTGCTCCATAGGGCCCCATGTTAGGGATCGGGTCAGATCGGATGTGCACTAAATGCCATCCGATTTGGTCCGATCCGAGTCTGTTAGATTTTGTAATCGGATGAAAAAATCGTTGCAGGCAACGATTTTTTTCACCGGAAAAAAATCGGCAAAAATCGTACAGAATCGGATCGGACCAAATCGGATGGCATTTAGTGCACATCCGATCTGACCCGATCCCCATAGGGATGCATGGAGTCCGAAAATCGGTCCGATGCTGTCCGATTTTTTATCGGACAGCATCGGAAATGAATAAATCGTAGTGTGAAAGCACCCTGAGATAATCTTATATATTTGTCCCTGCTATGTACTGTGTAACGGCCGTGTGTGACTGTACAGGGACATGGTTTGATCATACCACATCTCCTGTGCTGAGATAATCTTATATATGTGTCCCTGCTATGTACTGTGTAATGGATGTGTCTGATCATACCACATCTCCCTCCTATGCTGAGATAATCTTATATATGTGTCCTGCTATGTACTGTGTAATGGATGTGTCTGATCGTACATGGACATGGTCTGATCATACCACATCTCCTATGCTGAGATAATCTTATATATGTGTCCTGCTATGTACTGTGTAATGGATGTGTCTGATCGTACATGGACATGGTCTGATCATACCACATCTCCTATGCTGAGATAATCTTATATATGTGTCCTGCTATGTACTGTGTAATGGCTGTCGTTGGCCCAGATTATTTTAACAGCCAATCACAGATGTCCACTGTCTGTAACAGTGCCTGTGATTGGCTTTTGGGCCCCTCTGCAGTGAATATCCAGAAGGTCTAAGGTACCTTCTGACGTGGTAAGTATAACGCTTCCATTTAATAACTATTTTCCTTCTTTTTACAGCAACCACCACCCCCATCTCATGTCTTTAAAGTTCGAGGTTTGAACTCAAGTTCGAGTCACTTTCGGCAAAGAACTCGGACTCTAAATAAAAATCTAGGCAGGTCCACCAAACCCAAACATCGGAGGGTTTGCCCATCACGAGTACTGACAGCTCCAGCAATGTCTGTACTGTGGAGCATCATCTGCTTTACCATTGGAGCTTCTAGAACCTTCCGTGCATCCTGAGTTATTGCTGGCAGTGCCACAGAGAGCACGAGACCTCCAGGCCTGATATATAATTCAAATGTTCTCTGTAGAGCTGTAGGTAACAGAGGGAGACGCTGTCCTAGGGTGCGTGCACACGATCAATGTACGCACCGTTTTGGACGTTTTGGTCTTGCCGCTGCGTAGTACAGTATAAGCATAGTGGATGGGATTTCAAGAAATCCCATCCTCACTATGCTTTGCCCGCCCGCCGCGCCTCCGCAGCATGTTCATTTCATGCTGTTAAGTAGGAAGCGGCTCTCATCGGATGACTGCAGGAAGAAGCTGCCCCGCACCCACCGCACATGGTGAGTACAGGGCGGCTGCGGTCTCCCTGCAGCTTCACTTAGGTCCAGAGGAGCTGCGTCCAACCCGCAGCTCCTCCGGACCGTGTGCACGCACACTGAATTGTGCATTCTGCTATACTGTTAACAGATGCAGGTTAGCCCGGCTCAATCCAGTAATCCAACCAGCTCTAAGGCATAGAATATAGCTTGGTGATCACCTCTATCAGACCGCAGAGGTGGCCGGTAACCTTGGCAATGGGGCGCAGCACATTCTAGAATTAAAAATCCATACTTGATCAGAGAGGATTGTTATTAAGATGTAAAGTGACTGGCACTGGGTTTTAAAAGCACTTTCTAGTTTTATCCATTTAACAAGATAAAGCAACCTCCTTAATTGTGTGCAATGTGTGGCTCATTTGAATGCTGTTTGCCAACCTTTTCGCACCCGCTGAGCCTGCCTTCTGGTGCAGCAGAATGTTCCCTCATTTCCCTTTTATGTATGACGGCTTCTCCATAATGCTGTATGTCATTTTCACTGTTATCTTGTGTTTGGTCTGCTTTTTTTTTTATACTCTGCCCCCTTTGTTTTTGAGAATTATTGAACATGCAGTGTTACATTTGTGCTATTGTTCAATACCGTGCTAGTCCTCCATACTCCCTAATGGACATTCTCTACAAGCACAGAATCTACCTTCCAGTGACTGCAACAGGACCAACCATTAGAAGTGACCACACTGGTCCTCCTTTCCCACCCTAAACTGCTTCTTAATGATATGTAACATAGACTTCACTAAGTAACTTTGATTTTCTCATCATTCATAAACACATCATCAAATTCAATTTTTTTTTCTATTTCTTTGCTTATCTAATTACTAACCTATATAATATGTAATAGTGTGTGTATGTGTACGTACATACATCTGGACATGCTTTAATTTAGGGTCCCCTATCCCATTACACCTTTACAAGCTTTCACATCCCATTTTAAATCCATGAGCAAGCACTTTCATTGAGTTCTTTTTTGTTTGTTTTTTTTAAACTAAAGTGTAAGTAATATATATAAATAAATATATATAATATTAGAGAGATGGATATGATTTAATTTCAACAGCTTCCAGCTCTGATTCTGAGCCAAGGCGGCTTGATGGATGAACGCTTTGTAGGAACTAGAAGATCAATCTTGTGCAAGCCTATGTAGGTCCACCAGGCCATTGTCTTTATTACTTCATAGTTGTGGAGAAAGACATGAGCCGCATATCCAAAATCATTAGTTGATCTAATGCTGCTGGGCAAAAATTAAAGCTGAACATGAGAGTCTTAAGGTACCGTCACACTTTTCAACATCGTTCTGATGTCGTTCAAAAGTGATGTCAGGAACGATGTTGAAACAACGTTGTTGCTTCGTTGCGTGTAAACGCATGACGCAACAACAGTAGTTGTTAAAGTCAGAGTTGACAGGTTTTCCTGCATGCAGGAAAACCTGTCAACTTCAACTTAAGCAACCTGCAACATCGTTCAGTGTGACACCGCAATAGCAATGTCACGGCCGATCCCGCCTATTCGCTGGATTGCAGCGGATCGCTCGCTGGGTTGATCCCAGCCCAGCAAGCGATCACGGCACCAACATCGCAGCGCCGTCACAGGCAACATCTTGCCGTGTAACTGCTAGGCTGCGATGTCGGAAGCGAGCGCACACCCGTGGCATCGCAGCCGATGTTGGAAGGTGTGACGGGGCCTTTAGTCTAAAATTCTGATCAGACTGTATGAAGCCCACTGCCATGTCAAGTCAAACCTCTTAGTGGGTTTCTTACTTTTTTCTACAGCTTTGATGTTTTACATGGTCTGCCCCCTCTGTTTTGCTTTATTTGGACCAGCACTCCTCTCATTTGGCACAGCATTTTTAATCAGCAAGGAGAATGCAAGAGGGATATTCCTATTCTTGCTTTCATTTCACATTCTGGAAGCAGGTGGAAGATGAGCTTTTCATGCTTTCACTGGATGTTGGTGTGCTATGGCAGGCCTTGTTTAGATTTTGTGCCTGTGGGGCGTAGAGTCATGAAGACTCAGACTTACAGCATAAGTGCTGTGGGGCACCAGGTCTCTCACCCTGCCAGTTCATTGCCGCTGCAACAGTGGGTGGTGTATGACCCTGCACCTTTTAAGGCATATTATAGTTAGGGACCCACTAAGAAAGGGATGGGAAACTCCAGGCCTCGAGGGCCGCCAACAGGTCATGTTTTCAGAATTTCTTAAGCATTGCACAGGGGTTGGAATCATTAGAGTGCAGGTGATTCAGTTATTACTTGCATTACTTGAGATCCTTAAAACCTGCACTGCTGGCTGCCCTCGAGGCCTGGAGTTCCCCACTAAGAGGTTTGCCTTGACGTGACAGTGGACTTCATACAGTCCAATCAGAATGTTAGACTAAGAACCTCCTGTGCAGTTTTCATTTTTGACTTGCAGCATTAGATCAATTTATAATTTTGGATGTGCCACCCATGTCTTTTATTTTTCTACAGCTATGACACGGTCTTTAAATCAAGCCATTAGATTGCTGATCTTCCTTTTCGTCTTGTTCCTTGTATTCTTCCAACCATTCTGACCTTCTCCAGTAATTGATGTGTTCAAAGTAGGCAAGTCACAGCTAAGTGATCCTTGTTTTGAGTTTTATGTCTGGCTAGAATTTTTCCAGAATTGATTTGATTGTTCTTCTTGCTATCCAAGGTATTGACAACATCTTTCTCTAGCGCCACATCTCAAAGGCTTTGTTTTTGCATGTATTTGCATAAAACCAATTTAAAGCATGCAAAAAACTGCTTCAATAATGCAGCAAAAACACCCTGTGTGAATATAGCTTAGCTATGTTCACACAGGGTGCTTTTGCTGCGCTTTTGCAGTTGTTTTTTTTTTACATGTTTCTTCCATTGGTTTTATGCAAATACATGCAAAAAAAGCTGCTTTTCGAAGGCTACATCGTGAAGGCGTTTTATTAGCAAACATTTGCATAAAACCAATGGAAAAAATTCTTGCACACACAGAGCTGCTATTTTTTTCCTGACTAAAATGGAACATTGCTTAGTTTTTACTGCACCTTTAGTGTATGTCATCACGGTCTGGAGGAGCTGCATGTTGGATACAGCTCCCCCAGACCGGAGTGAAGCCGCGGGTGGCCATAGGGAGACCGCAGCCGCCCTGTACTCACCATGTGCGGCGGCTTCTCCCTGCAGTCACCCAATGGGAGCTGCTTCTGACTCCGCGGAGGAGCGGAACGCCGACAACCTGCACCGCAGCTAAAAGAACACTGTGGTCGGGTTAAGCATAATGGGCATGGGATTTCTTAAAATCCCATCCACTATGCTGATACTGTACTATGCAGCATTTTGGACGGAGTGGCAGGATGCTGCGACTACTGACCTTGAGTATGCAGCCTTAAAAGAATCTGCATGTCAATTATCTCAACGTTTTTGCTGCTTTTTTCAACCATTGAAAGCAAAGAAGCGTTAAAAAAATGCACAGCTGCATGTTTCGTTCGGTTTTAGTGCATTTTCTGGTGCGCTTATGCAGACTCTGCTAAGCTTTGTCTACTGAACAATGTGCATTGGCTTCTTGTCATGCAGTTACCTGGCATCTCTAGAGACGACTGCCACATTTACCAGATCCCAGGGGTTGCCCTGGACTTCACCCGTTAACGCCTACACAGGGATCTGTAGTTACTGAGCACTGTAGGAAGAGAGTCAGCTGTGGTGCTGACAAGACCAATAGTCAAGTAGTCAGGAAGAACCAAGGGTTACTGGTAAGTACAAATTAGTCAGGCAGAAAAAAAGTCAGTAAGCTGTAGTCAAAATCTGGAACCTTTACCGTTTACCTTTTGTGCCTCCCCCATTTTCTCATAGACTTGTAAGCTTAGAGGCAGGGCCATGACTCGTCTTGGTATCTGTTGGATTGTGTTACTCTGTGTTGTTTTATTGTCTGTACATGTCTCATTGTAAAGTGCTCTGGAATAGGTTTTCCACTATATTGTAATATAGTGATAAGATAGTAATTATTAATACTATCATTGACAGTGGTATCTGATTCTCAGGGTTTAAATAGTGAGAAGGTCCCATTCAGGGCTGACAGCAGGAAGAAAGACCAACTAGGATTTAAGGGAACCAACCACTCGGATGACCCTCATACACTGTTAATATGTGCCCCTGCAGCCTAGTAAACCATTAGCAGCACTGTTTTTGTGTGAAAAGTGGCTGCAGTAGAAGTGAGATAATGATTTTATAAACTTACATGCCTGCGTACTTTTGGGCGTCTCCTGTGTGTGCTGGCACTTGTGATCTGTGCTCATCATGCCTGCTCTCCCCTCCCTTATGCACGCCCCCTCTCAGCCTGCTATACTGTGTGAGGCTGATTGCGTCATAAAGGGGGTGGGGCTACCGGGATGCCGCGATTTAGCCCCGCCCCTTTATGACGCAATCAGCCTCACATCACTATAGCAGGCTGAGAGGGGGTGTGCATAAGGGAGGGGAGAGCAGACATGATAAGCACAGCCCACAAGTCCCAGCACACACAGGGAGACGCCCTCAAGTACGCAGGCATGTAAGTGTATAAAATCATTATCTCACTTCTACTGCAGCCACTTTCACACAAAAACAGGGCTGCTAATGGTTTACTAGGCTGCAGGGGCACATATTAACAGTGTATGAGGGTCATCAGAGGTGGTTGGTTCCCTTTAACCCCAAAACATCTAGGCTAGCAAGAGCTAAAACACGACTACCAAATAGTCACTCTGCAACAGCCAGTGATCAACGTAGGCACAGAATGGACAGGCTGTGGGACAGGTGTCATAATGCCATTGTTTTTGGCAGCATGACCCTTATTGAAACAGGGCATTGAGCAGCCTGCTAAATCATAATTTCTCACAATGAGAATTGATCTCCATCCTGCTTTATATTGCAAGACTATCAGGTGACCAGCAGCAATGTCGTAACTTGAAGCTCATGGGCCCCGATGCGAAAGCTCCAATGGGGACCCCAATTATGGCAAATCCAGAATACAATTGCTTTTGGGGCCCCCTAGGCTCCAGGACGCGGGTGCGATTGCAGCCCCAGCACCTATTGTAGTTAAGCCCCTGATTAGCAGCCTATGTACACTTCACGATCATCATAAAGGAGCATTACTAGTCATTATCACTAATCTATCAGTGTAAATGTCTCCCTATTTTAACCAGTTATGTTCTTGTTCTTCTGTTCTTTACAGGGTGATAAATGCGGGGAAGAGCACACACAATGAAGATCAGGCAAGCTGTGAAGTTATGTTTGTGAAGAAGAAAACTGGAGTTCAATCAACTCCCAACAAGATCTCTTCAAACAAGCGAAGATCATCTCTACCAAATGGAGAAGGTTTACAACTGAAGGAAGGCTCGGTAATTGTCACTGTGAGCTGGAGGTTTCCAATGGTTTCATTGCATTTTACATTGTTATCTTACTATAATGAGCTTGTATAATGCTATCATAGTGTTATTGAGCTGATTTAAAGAGGGTGTGTAACGAGGTCAAAGTGGTCTTATTTTATTCTTGTTGCTCCCAACGATTTTTATTTTTTGATGTAGGACTGTCTCAGAGATATGGTGCTTTTTGCTTAATACTTTGAGGAAATCTTTTTGGCTGTCCCACAAAGTAATTGTATTTTTGCCCTAACATTGACAAATATTGCTAGCATTGAGGGCATATTTCTGTCTGCCACCAAAACGAATAGTGAGGACAGCTTCAGGGTCAGTCCCACTACGCATCTTAGGGTGCCATCATACACTGGCAGCTAGGGTATAGGAGGGAGCACATACTTTAGGGTTAATCCTCTTCCTTCCCCTGTTAACTGTGCGCTTTTTGCCTTTACACATTTTCTGTGGCATGTTTGTGTTGTCTTTTTAAAAATGTATCGTACAATCAAATTTATTGTTTTTAAGTGGATTTATGTTATTCCATCTTTTTGCTTAATGCTAATTTTTATGGTCTTTACCAAGGAGGCATTGGTCACAGAATTCTCTGGGATCTTGTTTTTAGACTGTGCTGCCATGGACAACACACAGTAAAGACCACAAAATCCACACTGAGTAAAAACTGGAAAAGGGGGAGAGAAGCGCAATAGGGTCTTATCATTGATAAAAAGGTGGACTAAATTTAATTAGTCACTCACCTGGAAGGGTTGTGTAGCACACAACCAGCGTCAGGACAAAAAGATGATAGCTGCTGCAAGGTTCCACACCACAACGATCAACGTAGTTAAAAAATGCAGAGGATGGACGGTGTATACGGACCTGTGCTGCATAGACCAGAAAGATCAGGTGGTGTTCATCATTATAGTGTTTATTTCCGACGTGTTTCGGAGTTAGTCCCAACACCTTCCTCAGGAGAAAAGGAGTTGGGACTAACTCCGAAATGCATCGGAAATAAACACTTTAATGATGAACACTGCCTGATCTTTCTGGTCTATGCAGCGCAGGTCTGTATAACACCATCCATCCTCTGCATTTTTGAACTACACTGAAAAAAAGGCCCGTATCCCTGAAACCATATGGCAGATTTAAAAATAATAAAAAAAAAATGCCTATTACTCTGGAGAGCAGTAGAAATATAGTGATAGGTCCTCTGTGAAGTCATAAGGGTCAGAGGCACTTTAGAATGAATAAAAGATGAAATTCTAATTGTTCTTAGTTTAAAAAAAAAAAAAAATTGTTGCAAAACAAGCAACGTTTTGGCTACATGGCTTTATTCAGACAAGCAAAAAAAGCCATAGATGAAACAGTAGAGAATCTGTGCATCTTTTCCATCTGTGCTACCCTAATTCTCAATAAACTACTAGCAAATGTATGTATGCAAAAGTAGGGGACAGTTGAAATAAAGTATTAACACTAGATTAGACTATAAAGAGTCTGATGTTTTAGTATGAATGTGCAAGTCTTAATAAAAGTTGCAGCTACAAAAAGGTAGAATATATTTGTATATTAGATATTTTAGGGCCAATGTAAGTAAGTCCCCAAAAAATTGAAAAAAGTATTCTAGGAGTGATACCTTTATTGGCGAACCAGAAAAATTATATTTGTAATCTTTCAGAGCTCACATGGCTCCTTCATCAGATGTCCCAAAGCGGTCCCCAAAGGTTGGGGAGAAAAAGACCAGGGGCCGAATCTTCGGGATTGAAGTGGCCACTGAAAGTTGTTGTCGAACCAGCATTCAGAGTTGAGAAGTCAACCTGAGTTCTTGGTCCTTAGGAAAGGGCTCTCCAATTGGTCACAAAAAACCTCATAAATGAGAGGGGACTGTACCCGGCAGGGAGGAAAATGCCAAACCAGTAAAAAGAGATTGGATAACACCAAAAGGTGTGATACATTCGAAGGGATTCTTCTGAAATTCATCAAGGTTCCATAATCGGAGAAAAAAATAGGATACCCCTCCTGCTCAGAATGCCGATGCTGAAAGGCCCTCTCAAGGACCCAGATGGGAAGAAAAAATATCCTACATTAGCAGGGATCAGAAAAATACCAGAGAGAAGACCGTTCCTGGGATAGGGAAAAGAGAAAACCCCAACATGTCTTCCACCAGACATCGGGAGGCCAAGCTGTACTCCTTGCGGAAGAAGAAAGAGAAAAGGGAGCTCGTGAATAGTCCTGATGAATAGTCTGATGAAGGGTCGATGTGAGCTCTGAAAGTTTACAAATATAATTTTTCTGGTTAGCCAATAAAGATATCACTCCTAGAATACCTTTCTCAATTTTTTCGGGTGTTAAGTATTTACATCGATTTTTCTGGCTAAAACTGTACCACAATATCATTTTTAATTGTACTATATTGTAGGGCCAAAACGCTTGGTTGGGGTACTATATTGCTCTCCTTAACGACATTGGAAATACTCTTATTCTGTTAAAGGAATTGTCCAGTACTTTTATATTGATGACCAATCCTTAGGGGCAGTTGTATCTGACAGGTTTCAAACCAAATTAAAACCATCATGGCTGGTGAACCATACCATATATGTAAGCTTTTCCCTTAATGGTAGCTCTGGGATTAGGAATTGGACTACTGCACTTTAAATTGCTTAAGTGCTAATTTTATTAAATTTAAAGTACAAGGTGAGAAACAAACGGCAGAAAAGTGAAAAAACATCAATCTTCCCCACAGGTTACCCTAGTCTAATATGATATACAGATCATAACCAAGTGGATTTGAGCTTAGGAAAACAAACAATTGTTGTCAATCAAATAATATGGTCTCAAAAAAGTAGCAAGACCGGTAACCTTACCTAACAGTTACCGTATATTATATTATAGCAGACCTAAACCAACATCCACTAAAATGGGGTATAATATACCATATTTCCCATTAACAATTACCATGGGCTCAGAGGTTTGGAGAACAAGGGGACTACAAACCTACATACTTCTATATAACAGAGATTCAATCCCCAAATTGTGCTGCTAAATCACAGAGTAACAAGCAAGGTAACATGTACTACGTATAACTATAAGCTTATCACCACAAAATATTACCTTGAGCCATCATGTCAATCACACATGCAGGGTGTCCCCATTACCCTAGTTTAACGGTTGTTAGTTTAGGTCTGCTATAATATAACATATCTGTTAGGTAAGGTTACTGGTCTTTTTACTTTTTTGAGACCATATTGTCGGGTTAACTACAATTGTTTATTTCTCCTTCGCCTCATTGGGGGACACAGGACGATGGGTTATGCTATTCTGCCACTAGGAGGCGACACTAAGCAAATGAAAAAGAAGCACAGTGGCTCCTCCCATTAGTGTATAACCCCCTGCCTGGCACAGTTCAGCCAGTTTTTTGCTTAGTGTCTTAGGAGGCAAGTCACTGTTTGTTTTGTTAGTTTGTTATTTTCTCTTTTCGCTCCCCAGACCCCACAGTTGGGGCTCTGGGTTGTAGGCTGCGTTCGGACCGCTGCACCGTTCCGTTCCCAGACCCCACAGATGGGACTCTGGGTTGCAGGTTGATGGCCGGCTCCTGCAGCAACCCTCCCCAGACCCCACAGTTGGGAATCTGGGTTGCAGCAGATCTCCCTTGGCCTCTGGCCCCTGCAGCACAAGGAAGAATCTGCATCATGCTGCCCTGGGATGGATGGTCCGCTCCCCTGCCCCTTATGGGGTCCAGGGATGGAGCCGTCATAAGATATGGCGCGGCGCTGCGCTGCCCTCCGGTGCCCACCGTATCCCCCACTGTGTGCTCTGTGCCGGGCCCCTCTCAGTCGGTGGCCTGCTGCATTAATTTAAGCCCCGGCTTCGGGCCTACACAGTGCGATCCGCCCCTTCCTTCCCTGCCCCTCGTGATGATGCGGCCCGGCCGGGTATGCCCCGGCCAGCCCCCGGCCAGCCCCTTGGCCTATGGCGTCCACCCTGGATTCTGCATCACTGGGGAGCGTGGCCTAGCAGCTTCCCGCTCCAGAGGGCATAGCCTAACATTTTTCATCATTTTGGCGCTTCTTTGTCGCTCTGGGCGCCATTTTCAGCAGCAGAGGGATCCTCAGTGTGGGCACAGTTGGATTTCTGCAGGGGGACACAGGATTCGGTGCCAGCGACTCTCAGGAGACAGGGCTCAGCAGCGTTCTATATTTCTGCTGTAGCCCTGAGCTGTTTGTGTGTGTGCTCAGCAGCAATTTATTCTTTCTGCTGTAGCATTACTCTATGTTTGTGCCTCACATTCAGCAGTGTATACTTCTGTGTGTAGCAGGGTAAGTTTTGCTGTGATGTCTGGCAATAAGAACAAGAGGACACCAAAGACCTTTGCTGTGTATTATGCTTTTTGCACTGCATGCAAGGCTGCACTGCCATGCTGTTGTTCTACTCCGTTTTGCCAGGTCTGTGCCTCTGTTTCACTCAGCCTTGTGCCTCTGCCGCTGTGCAAGCCCCCGCTGATAAGGATACGTCCTCTAGGGGCCCTGCAACCCCCGAATGGGAGGTTGCATTATCGCAGTCCGTAGGCCAATCTATAGGGCTTTTCTGAGACACTGATCCTCAGCACCTCAGAACCTGGCTCCTAGGACGACCTTTCCGGTCGCGAGGAGATATGCTCTCAGAGACTAGCTCGTATCCCCACTCTCCTACAATTCTGGTAGGAAGGGCTCCACTAGAGCTCCTCCACAGCCTCATCACAGGGCTCTTGGGTCTCCCCTATAAGGAGCAGGTCCCACGAATCACGCTCGTCTGGTGAGCTCCGTGATTCTAATTAGGATCCGGACCGGGAAGCCCCCTTTGATTCAGCCTCCTCTAGTACTCTTGCATGGTGGACGGCCTGGTTTGGGCGGTTAATCAGGCCCTGTCAGTGTCTGACCCAGCCCGGGTCGCATCCTTGGATCACGTGATCTCTTTTAAGAGATCCAAAAGATCTCATAAAGTATTCTCAGGCCACCCTAAGATTCAGGAAGCTCTGCAGAAACATTGGTTTCAGCCTGATAGACGTTTTGGTAATCGTAAGGTGATAGAGTCCCGTTAACCTTTCTTGCCAGCCGTATCACAAGCCTGGGCAGACTTCCCACAGGTGTTCCCTCCGGTGTCCCGTTTGGTCTCTCTGAGGAAGCGTCTATCATGGACGCCACTGACCATCAGACAGAACACTTGTCAAAGTCGGTGTTTGAGGCTTCAGGCTCGTACCTTTCCCCATCCTTCCCCTCCATGTGGGTGGCTAAGGCCATTGTGACCTAGGCGGGTGATTTGCATTCCGCCTTGCGTCACTGGGAGTTGTTGGATCTGACCGCTCAGATTTCTGTAGCAGAGGATTTCTTGGTCACGCTTCTATTGATGTGGCCAACTGCACTGCGGTGGCGGCCTCAAACGCCATTGCGAGCCGCTGCACCCTCTGGTCGAGAGTGGAAGGCGGATTCGGCCTCAATGGAGTCTCTCTCTAGCATGCCTTGTTTAGGCAGGTGTCTTTTTGGGGAAAAGCTTGACCAAGTTGGCGGCCGACTTTTTCACTTTCGGCACGCCTGGCTCGCTGTCACAGACGACAAGTGGGTTCGGGAATTGGTATCCTTTGGCTACAGCATAGAGTTTCACACCCCCCTCCCCCCCAGCAGATTCTTCCCTTCCACACCTCCGGGAACGCATGCAGAGGTGCGTGCCTTCTTTCAGGCCATCGTCTCTCCGGCAGGCGGAAGTCGTCATCCCAGTTCCTCGGAACGAGCGGTTCCAGGAATTTTATTTGAATCTGCTTATCGTGTCCAAGATGGACGGGTCTTCCCGTCCCAGTCTGCATTGATACGGCTCAACAAGTCTCCAAGGTCATGACAGCTGTCATGACCATCCTGCATTCACGGGGAGTCTCTCTTCTCCCCCACCTGGACGACCTATTGATCAAGGGTCAGTCCTCTGGGGACTGTGAGGACAATGTCCGTGTTGCGGTAGATACTCTCACGTGCCTGGGATGGCTGTTCAATCTACCAAAGTCCTCGCCAACACCGAGCCGCAAGCTCACGTTCCTGGGGATGGTTCTGGACACGTCTCAGGGACTTTTGCTTCTCCCCCAGGACAAGGCTCATTGCCTGCGCTGTGCAGTTCGGATGTTTCTCCCCTTCCGCACTCCCTCCGGTTTGCAATAAGAGTTCTGGGAAAGATGGTTGCGACATTAGACGCAGTACCATTTGCCCGACTCCATCATCGGCCACTTCGGTTGGCCCTGCTATCAGCCTGGATTCGCAGTCCGTTCACCCTTCATTGGCCATTCCGTCCGTCAGCAGAAACGAGGCAGTCTCTTCGATGGTGGCTGATCCCGTCATCTCTCTCTTGGGGAGATCCTTATCCTGGCTCGGTGGGACGTGCTGGCCTCTGATGCCAGTCTCCTCGGCTGGAGAGCGTTTTTTTCGCCATCACACAGCCCATGATCGGTGGACTCTAGCGGAGTCTTCTCTGCCCATAAATCTCCTGGAGATTCGGGCCATCTACTTGGCGTTGCAAAATTTTCATAATCTTCAGAAGAGCAGTCACATCTGCATTCAGTCGGACAATGCGACGGCTGTGGCATATGTCAACCATCAGGGCGGAACACGCAGCAAGTCTGCTATGTAGGAAGTGGAACCGATCCTCAGCTGGGCCGAGTCCTCTGGAGCAGTTTTCTCGGCTGTTCACATCCCGGCGATCGACAATAATTGAGCGGCAGACTTTCTCAGCCGTCAGGGCCTTGCCTTGGGAGAATGGGTTCTCCATCCAGAAGTATTCCGCCAGATCTGCAGGTGCTTCGGGACTCCGGATGTGGAACTCATGGCGTCGCAAAGGAATGCTCAGGTTCCCAACTTCTTTGCCCGCTCCTGCGATCCGCGAGCCCGGATCGGGGATCGGACGCTTTGGTCCTGACTTGGACACATTTTTGTTTTACATCTTCCCTCATCTGGCCCTCTTTTCCAGAGTGGTCCAGAAGATCAAAATGGAGCGCGTCCCGGTGATTCTGGTGGCCCTGGATTGGCCCAGGAGACCATGGTAAGCCGATCTCGTGCAGCTCGACGCAGACGTCCCATGGCGCCTGCCGGACCGTACGGATCTTCTCTCCCAGGGCCCATTTCGTCACCAGAACTCAGGGGCCCTTCGTTTTATGGCGTGACCCTTGAGGCCCGGATTTTGACTCAGGCGGGGTTTTCGGAAGAGGTTGCGTGCACTATGGCCAGTGCGAGTAAACCTGTCTCCGCCCGCATATACCACAGGACTTGGAAGGCTTTCTTCGCCTGGTGTAAGTCTGGAAGTCTTCCATTCTTGCATTTTCAATTCCAGTGATTCTGGGTTTTATTCAATCTGGGCTAGATAAAGGCCTGTCCCTAGGCTCTCTCAAAGGACAGGCATCAGCTCTGTCTGTGCGTTTTCAGCACTGTTTGGCCACGAGACCCCAGGTTCGTTCTTTTTTTGCGGGGTGTCTCTCGGATTGTACCACCGTATGAGAGGCCCTTGGAGGCCTGGGACCTGAATCTGGTCCTGGAGGTGCTTCAGAGGCCGCCCTTCGAACCTCTCAGGGAAGTTTCGCTCTGCCTGCTCTCTCAGAAGGTGATTTTCCTCGTGGCGATCACCTCCGTTCGACGGGTATTGGAACTGGCGGCACTCTCCTGCAAGGCATCTTTCCTCAAGTTTCACTAGGATAAGGTGGTATTGCGTCTGGTACCGTCCTTTCTTCCCACGATGATTTCTTCTTCCATTTGAAGGAGGACATTTCTCTCCCGTCCTTCTGTACGGCTCTGATGCACCGCTTTGAAAAGGCTCTGCACTCCTTGGACCTAGTCCATGCTCTCCGGAATTATATCTCTAGGACAGCACCTTTCAGGAAGTCGGACTCCCTTCTTCGTCCTTCCAGAAGGGCACCGTAAAAGGATGGCAGTGTTCAAGCACACTCTTGCCAGGGGGATTTAGCTTACCATTCAAGTTCCTTATTCCCTACGTAATTTGACCATTCCGTCAGGGTGGCGTGCTCACTCCACTCGCACAGTGGGTGCTTAATGGGCTATTCAGCACCAGGATAAGGATGGGCAGGTGTGCAAAGCTGCCACCTGGTCTAACCTCCACTCTTTTTGCGAAACACTATCGTGTTCATACTCGGGCCTCGACAGATGCCAGTCTGGGTAGATGCATCCTACAGGCAGTGGCTGCTAACCTGTAGACTGTGCATTTCAGAATGTGGATGTTTATTCCCACCCAGGGACTGCTTTGGGACATCCCATCGTCCTGTGTCCCCAATGATGCGAAGGAGAAAAGGAGAATTTTGTGTACTCACCGTAAATTCCTTTTCTCTTAGCCTCTAACTGGGGGACACAGCATCCTCCCTGTGGCCCGTTGGCCTTGTTGTGGTTGGTGTTCTCTTGTTTATGTTCCTGGTTGCCTTATCGGCTTATGTAGTTTTCCTCCTACTGCTTTAGCACAAAACTGGCTGAACTGTGCCAGGCAGGGGGTTATGTACTGCTGGGAGGAGCCACTGTGCTTCTTTGCTTCTTTTTCATTTGCTTAGTGTCACCTCCTAGTGGCAGAATAGCATAACCCATCGTCCTGTGTCCCCCAATTTGAGGCTAAGAGAAAAGGAATTTACGGTGAGTACACAAAATTCTCCTTTTTCCTAAGCTCAAATCCACTTGGTTATGATCTGTATATTATATAAGACCAGGGTAACCTGTGGGGAAGATTGATGTTTTTTCACTTTTCTGCTGTTTGTTTCTCACCTTGTACTTTAATTTAATAAAGGTAGCCTTTAAGCAATTTAAAGTGTGGTATTTGACAAGTTGTTGAGCCAAACCATGGCTCCGTCAAATGTATAGTGGCTGCAGCCGGCTAATGCACATTTAAATTAATAAGGTTGGAAATGCAATGCGCTGCAGTCCCTAATACTATAATGTTGACAAAGGTTTGCTGTTGAACTGATCACATACATGCAGTACTAGAACAGCTGTACAACGGGGGTCCTTGGTGTTGCACCACCACTGATTTGATATTGACAGTCTACAGTAGGGAAAGACCATCAATATCAATAAAAAAAGTCCTGGACAACACCTTTAAATGTCACTGTCGAGGAGACAACAGCATTTACAGCACGCGTCCAGCAGGGTACACCATTCTTAGCGCTCACTGCCCCCACCCAGTATTGCGATCAAGGGGTGCTATTGGGCTGTCATGAGAGCCAAGGATCTGCTGAAGGCATCACATGATAAGATGTATGGTAAAATTTATGTTCAACAAATAGTCATATATCCCCCTCTTCTTTTGCTTTTTTTTTTTTTTTTTTTTTTTTTTTAATAAAAGCTCAGCATTATATTTTGTGTTATAGGTCTCTTACAGACATGTGAATAAGATGTCCGCTAGGAGCTGCAGTTTCACTTTTCTGTTAGGAATGTCCCCACACACTTTTGCATGGTCTAATCAGTAATCATTCTGTAAAGTTATGTTCCACTGACAAGGGAAATGTTGATTAGCCATACATTTCCAGTAAGAATACTGGTAAATCAGATATGTCTAAAGAGGCGACATTAATGTCAACTCGGAAAGTTCAATGCAGTAGATACGGCTGTCAACCCCCACCTCATCTCTCTAGACTTTCAACCCATATTCCCACGGACAGCAAGCAGGGACCTTATATTGATGCACAATTGAATAAAATTAACATTTGTCTTTTTGTAAAATTACAAGAAACATGGTTTGGTAGTGCAGCCAGAAATATTGTTGTTCTAAGTGTTATCCAGCACTCCACTCTTCCACAGGAGATGATGATTGGTTCAGGTGTTGTGCCTGTGTCCTATTCTGTTACCAGCCAGCCATATGCAAAACCTGAAAAGCTGTAAACATGCATCATGTCAGTAGCACATCAAACATCTGAGCTATATGTAGGAAAGAAAAAATAAGTGCTGAAGAATGTTTGTAAGATTAATGTTATTGAAGAGAAACTGTTTGCAGCAATTTATCTTGAGACTGTATAGGAGTCTCAGGATGGTGCTTTGTAAATGGAGTGGGTGGGCACTTAAGGGGAGTGTGTGACCGATACAGATATTGAAAAGAAGCCAGAGCGCATTGCCTCCTGGGAAATGTAGCCTAGAAACACAAAGGAGCAGATGGCTGAAAGTACAGACCGTAATCAATAACTGATCACAAAGATGGCTGCATAGTGCTGAAGAGGAGCTAAAAAAGAAAAGAAAAAGAAATAGGGGTGTGGGAACTTATTACTGATCACCAGATGATATTTTAGGTTTCTGGGTACACCAAAAATAAAATTAACTATGTAATTCCTGAAACATCTATACTAACCACCTCCTCTGCTTTTTTGGTTCCTATCTTTAGTTTATACACAACTCTGGATATATGAAACTAAATGACTTAATTAACACCTGTTTTTCCTGTGTTAGTTGGTGTTTTTTTTCTTAGCTGGGTAAAGACAGAGCTAAAGATCTACAAAGTTATGTGGAGGACATGACATTTCTTCCCAGTAAGTCTGGCTTTACATAAACAGAAACAATTCTTCCAACTATTGAGCAGCTAAGGGTGCTTTCACACATTGTTTTTGTGCTGTCCGAGGGGATCCGACTTTATATAGGACCCCCTTGGACAGCAACTGATCCAAACTGATGCCTGCAATCGGATGCCAAATATGCATCCGATTCCGATATTTTGCAGCATCAGTTTGGATCCTCTTTCTCTCTCCTCCTCTCCCTGCTCCTCCTGTCACCTCGTCCCCCTCCTCTCTCCCTCCTGTCACCTTGCTTCTCTCTCCCTCTTGTCACCTTTCTCCCCTCCTCTCTCTGCTCCCTCTTTTGTCCCCTCTTTTGTCCCCTCTTTTGTCCCCTCTTTTGTCCCCTCTTTTGTCCCCTCTTTTGTCCCCTCTTTTGTCCCCTCTTTTGTCCCCTCTTTTGTCCCCTCTTTTGTCCCCTCTTTTGTCCCCTCTTTTGTCCCCTCTTTTGTCCCCTCTTTTGTCCCCTCTTTTGTCCCCTCTTTTGTCCCCTCTTTTGTCCCTCTTTTCCAGACGTTAAAAAAATCTTTAATCTCACCTATCCACGACTCCCGCAGCGCTTCCAGCTGTCTTCTTCTGATCCACATGACCTGGCATGATGTCACAGTCACATGACCGATTACCTCGGTAACCAGTTGTGTGACTGTGATGTCACGCCTGGTCCTAGAAGCATCGAGTGCTGGAGGCATCTGTGGATCGCGGGACAGGTGAGAATAAAGTTTTTGGTTTTTTTTAACCCTCTCTTTTCACTAGATGTCACTTCTGCAATATATGAATATACATTGCAGAAGTGAAATTAGATGGCACAGAGCTATTTTAGTGTACTGTGCATGCTCAGTACACTACAATCGGGTCCGAGGAATGATCAGCTGTTTCCTCGGACCCGCGCTCCATAGGCCCCATGTTATTTGGCGCGGATCAGATCGGATCCAATTTGGTCTGATTTGACCCGCTGTGCCCAAAATCGCAGCAGTCTGCGATTTTGGGCACAGCTAAAAGTCGGACAGAATCGGATCCAACAAAAATCGGATTCCACTAAGAGCAAATCCGATCCGATCCGTGCCCATAGCATAACATGGGGGCCAAATCGGATCCGTGGCTGTCCGTTTTACAACGGACCGCCACGGATCACAGAAAAACGCAGTGTGAAAGCAGCCTAAGCTTTTCTGAAGGGTTGCACTACTCTAGTTGCAGATACATAGTGACAAGTTGTCTGTCTGTCATTCGGTTTGCAAATATTAAAACAGTAAATAGCTGTTGAAAAACCAAAGTTAGCCTGTTCCCTTCTTATCTCTATTTCCTACTGACCCCACAGACTGTGTGGGAGGACGGCCAAAGCATCTACTCGGGATCAAAGAAAATGTTAGCAGTCTTTTTCTTAAGAGACTAGATGACACCTTCAATGTTAAAATCTTTCTATTGTCCTATTATTTAGATATATGTATATTGTTTTTGTTCTCCAGGAGGTTGATGGAATCACTTTTCAGTACTGGGCACTGTTTGATGGACATGCCGGAGCTGGAGCTGCAGTGGTGGCCTCCAAACTTCTTCATCACCACATCACAGAACAACTACAGGACATTGTGGACATCCTGAAGAACTCTGCAGTTTTGCCTCCTACATGTCTGGGGGAGGATCCAGAAACAACTTCCACTAATAGTCGGACTCTAACGAGGGCTGCATCGTTACGTGGGGCTGCCGGTGCTCCAGGCTCGCCAAGCACACCTCAGACTCGATTCTTTACGGAAAAAAAAATTCCTCACGAGTGTCTCATCATTGGAGCTCTGGAAAATTCATTTAAGGAAATGGTAAGAGAAATCCTGACACCTAACAGTAAATTGATCTTTTATGGCCATTTTAATTTTTTATTAAGATGGCAAGAAAAAATATTAAAAAGAGACTTATTTTTTTTCTGAGATGGTGGATGTAATGTGCACATGCTGTGGCATGCTTATAGCCGCCACTCACAATGCTGTGGCATGCTTATAGCCGCCGCTCACAATGCTGTGGCATACTTATAGCCGCCGCTCACAATGCTGTGGCATGCTTATCGCCGCCGCTCACAATGCTGTGGCATGCTTATCGCCGCCGCTCACAATGCTGTGGCATGCTTCCATCCCCCGCTCACAATGCTGTGGCATGCTTCCATCCCCCGCTCACAATGCTCTGGCATGCTTCCATCCCCCGCTCACAATGCTCTGGCATGCTTCCATCCCCCGCTCACAATGCTCTGGCATGCTTCCATCCCCGCTCACAATGCTCTGGCATGCTTCCATCCCCCGCTCACAATGCTCTGGCATGCTTATAGCCACCACTCACAATGCTGTGATTGATGATTGAAACCGCTCTGGTCATGCCTCTCTTCCTCCCAGGGGCCACTGGCTTTAAAGTCAAAGAGTTTTTCCTCCCAGTAGCTGCACTTTCAGTAAGATGGCTGGACAGCATTGTAACATTACCCTGCAGATTCTCCCTATGTCTGGGGACAAGACAGATTCCCTTTAAATAATGCTTCCATCTACTATATAATTGTCTAAGGCGTCTGTCGGTCACAGAAATCGCACGCCAGACAGAGGCTGCTCATTGGTCGCTGGCAGACGCGGCGGCCAATGAGTGCAGCGTATGCAAAAGAGCAGCACGGCGCACAAATTCAAAATTCGCGTGCCACGCGGCCCTCCTATGCGTTTAAAAAAAATTTATGAAAAAGTCTATAAATGGGAGGTCCCGCAGATGTTCGGGTTCACCAGACCTTAAAAAAAATAAATAGATAAAATGTGTTTGAGGCGGACTTGACTTCAATTTGAGTTTGGACCCCAAACCTCATACAAATCTATGGGGACCCAAATTAAATGGTGGCTAGGAGGCTGCAAAAAGAAGCAAAATGGGGATTAAAGGGTTAAATCATATTTAACAGTCTTAATTAAAAACGTGTGAGGTCTCCCAATTTGATTTTCAGCCAAGATAAAGCACACAGCTGGGGTTAGTATTCTCACCCTGGGGAGGCCCATAGTTATTGGGCCTCCCCAGGCTAAGAAAAGCAGCCCACTGCACCCCAGTAATAGCACATCCATTAGATGTGCCATTCCTGGAGCTTTACCCAGCTCTTTTCAATTGTGCTGGTGTAATGGCAATCAGAGTAATTAAGGGGTTAATGACAGCTGTGAGTTGATAGCTGTCATCAAGCACTTGATTTGTGATGTCCGGGACTCTGAGACCCCCACATTATCACTCCTGTAAATAAATAGTTAAAAATGCAGACACCGGGAAAAATCCTATAGTTGAAATAAAAAACTTAGACACTCTCTTACCCACTTATTAATCCCCAAACATACCCTTGTAGCTCTGACAGTAATCCACAACAGGAGATCCATCGAAGGTCCTAGTCTCTGCTACATCAAAACCTCATGCCGAGCGATAACATTAAAGTTTCGGCACACATTGGCGGAACGAAGAGTCGCAGCTGGGAGAGCAGTGACTTGTGTGAGATCACCTGTGATCAAAGTACTCCAGCTGTAACCTTGGGTGACCTCCCAGCCGCTGCTTTTGATGCTATCATTGTGTTCCAGACATCACGCTGAGTGGTCACTTTGTCACTTTAATGTTACCGCTTGACGCAAGGTTTTAATATAGCAGAGACAAGGAGCTTCGAGAAACCTCCTGTTTTGGATTACCATTGGAGCTGCAAGGATATGTTTGGGGTTAACTCACAGCTGTCATTAACCCCTTATATTACTCTGATTGCCACCACACCATGTCAATCGGGAAGAGGCGTGTAGGCGCAAAATTTGGTGCATTTGATTTATGTGCCAAATTTAGGGTGGCTATGGCTACTATTGTTAGCCTGGAGGGCCCAATAACTATGGGCCTCGCGCCATTTTTTAAAATGATTTCTTTTTAGACTTCATGGACACAGATAGCTACTGTGAGGCTGGGAAACCAATCACAGATGTCATCACAGAGGATGGGCAGGGGATGCAGCAAATTAATATTCATGAGTTTTTAACCCCTTAATGACCAATGACGCTTATACCTTTACGCTTATGCTTTGAACTGTCACTGCGTGAAAATACTTTCTTTGGTCAGAGAAATGCAGAAAATATCATTCTAAATTTAGCACTAACATAAAGTCTAATATGTCATGAAAAAACAGTCTCTTAATCACTGAGATATGTTGAAGCTTTCCAGAGTTATAACCTCCTAAAGTGACACAGGTCAAAATTGCAAAATGAGGCTTGGTCCTTAAGGGGTTTTAATGAGCGGACCCAAAAGCAGTGTTAGAGACCGCAGCGCGGAGACTGGCAAGTATGATTTCACACCCCGTTTTGCAACGGTAAAGCTTCCTCACTGGCGGCGCTGCAGCTCCTCAACAATCTTTATCCGGGCTGCCAAGCCAATGTTCAGGATCCGTGTAGAAGCACTAGGTATACGGTACGGACCCGGAATTTTACAGTTCGTTTTTCACATAGACTTCAATAATGTTGTTTCTCTTTTCTGCACCAAAATCTGTTAGGGAAAAAAAACCTGAAGGGTTGGCACAACACTTCAGGATTCTCATTGACTTTGCTGTAATACGTTTTCCCTTGCAGTACTTGAGAAAATCTGCAAGGTAAAATACATCACCAAATTGAAGAAATACATAATGTTTCAGGGTGGGAGGCTTTGGCTATTGTTGGACTAGGGGAAAACAGATTAATCCTAACTTCCCCGGGTGTGGATGTTGGGAGCTGCAGGAGCAGCCTACATTCACGCTCCCTCACACTTCTGTTTAGTGAGGGGGCGTGCAGAGATTTAGATTCACTGAGGTGGGGGCCAGAGCAGAGGAGCAGGTATGATTTTATTGATTTATAAGCGATCTATAGATCCTAGAACTGCAGTGTACAGCTCTGCTTCATCATGTAGGAGGGCAGGGACTGTACTAAAACATTTTCTCTCACTGGAGTTCCCCTTTAATAATCTTAACATTAGAGGCTAGGAGAGATTCCGTACTGTACCAAGTCCCTGAGATAGTACTGTTTTTTAAGTGGGATCCCTAACCTTTTCCTGAGGCATCTGTCATCAGAATTATCCAGGTTGGTTCTTCTAGATCCATACCGTCCAGTCCGTTTTCTCACCAAGAGAGTGTTTGTCTTGTTGCCGTGGAAAGGACATGCATTCATCCAGTTTGGAAAGACTGCCATCTCATATGTTTAGGACTTCTTTCTGAATGGCTATCATATGCACTAGGGCCCAAGGGGCAGCTTCGGCTATAGAAGTTACCAACCCTATGAAACCCCATTGTGAATCCGCATCTTTCTCTAGGGGGAGAGCTATAGTATCATTTCTAGAGAGTTGATCACAAATCTCTGGAAGGATTTTGTGGTTCCTGGAAGGAGACCCGACTTTTCTATATTTATCAGCCAGCCGAGGTCTGTGAGAAGATCTAGAGTAATCCTTAACGGCTCTAGAAGGAGAGAATAAGATGAGGGTAAAAGCAGCCAGTCGTCCAGAAATGGAACAACACCTATTCCCTGAACTCTAAGTATGGACATGGATGTCATTGCTAATACCACCTTGGTGAACACACAGGGTGCCGTGGACATTCTGAATGGAAGCACCTTTAATTGGAAATGCTGTAGTTTCCCATTGAGGCTAATGGCAACCCGGTAGGTATTTCCTGTGTGGAGCAAGTATGTGTATGTGGCACATATCCTCTTGACAGGAGGAATCTAATTCACCTGATTTGTTTACAATCCTGAACCATTCCTTCAAAATAAACCAGTTCGGATATCTTGGGTCGATTATTAATTGCCACTTGCCTTACTATTTTTTCACAAAAACAGATGAGTATACGCCTTTCCCAAACTAGGATGTTGGAGCAGGCTCCAGAGTGGACAGAAAAATTAGCTTTTGTATCTCACTTTTTAGACCCTTCTTTCCCGGGACTGGAAGAGTTCTTGGCTCCAAGTACCTTTCTTGAAGACAGGAGATGAAAGGAAGTTTATAATCACTCTCTATAATGTTGATCACCCATGTGTCTTTTATTGGTCGTTTCCAATTTTGCACAAATTGTGTCAACCTTCCCTACCCCCCCTTCCCCACCAGAATACTTCTGTCCTCAGAAGTACTTTTCGGATGTTTTAGAGTGCTTAGAGGCTCCCACTGTGTAAGATGAGGCTCCTTCTTTTCTTTCTCAGTATTGACATCGCCCTCTTTATCTGGGGGGAGATCTGTCTCTGGGCTGACGACAAAAGGGCTATTTCTGGGGAGCGATTTGCCCTTTTTGTCCACTGTCTTCTCCATAATAGTGTCCAATTACTGGCCAAAAATTCTTCCTGGAGCATACTTTAAACTTGGTGGTTACATCTCCTGACCATGGTCTATGCCAAAAAGCTCTCCTCCTCACTGTAGAAAGGTCCAGAGTCCTGGCATCAGTTCTTATCATTTGCGAACAAAAAATCTACAGCTACATTGATATGCTTGAAAGCTTTTAGGATATCCTGTCTACAGTAGATACTCCCATATTGATATCCTCTTCCAACCTATATAGCCACCGTTTAAGGACTCTTGATGTTTCGAAGGCTGAGACAACAACGGAGGACTGCACAGAGGCCGAGGAATAAGATCTCTTAATGGAAGCCACAATCCTCCTATCCATGGAATCTTTAAGATTACTGGCATCTTCTGAAGGGATGATAGTTTTCTTAAACAATTTTGCAATTGCCACATCTACCTTAGGAAGTGACACCCAGTCCTTAGACTGAGACTCATTAAGGGAAAAGTCGGAGCTTTCTTGGGTCTTTTCCATTCGCATTTCATAAGGTCAATGACCTTGTCCTTCAAAATAAAGGCGCTTTGAAAGTGGAAGGTAGCTCAGGTGATGGCTGAAGTTCCATCTGCTACAGCTTTAATAAGCTTATTGGATTTCTCCACAGGGAAGTACTTCTTTCCTGGAGTTTCTGCCTTGGAATTGGATGATGAGCATCTGAGTAAAGCCACCGTTACATGGTAAGATATCGCGAACGATATCGCTGAAACGTCACGGGTTTGGAGTCGTTGAAACGACATTGTTAGGACGTCGTTTCGTGTACACCGAGATACACTACAATAAATTGTTGGATTGTTGATCGAAGATTTGAGACAGTTCTCAAATCAAACGATCCTTGATTAGCCAACCTGCTGCATCGTTCTGTGTGAACCGCGATAACTATGTCGTTAACGACTTCGCCTATTCACAGCAGTGAGCAAGTAATGTTACTGGGTTGAGCGAACGATAGCTTCTCGCTATTCGTTGGTGCGTCGTCCACAATATCTAGACGTGTGACATCTTACCAACTATATCAAAAAGATGTCCTAACGACCAAGATCGTTGGTGATATCTTAATGACACTGCAGCGTGTAACGGTACCTTAAGTCTATAACCCACAGCACAGGCAACAGCTAAGCATGCAAGGCAGGGGTTTGACGGTAGAAAACAAAAACTTCCCACACTGGCAGAGGGACAAAGTTAAAACTGATGGTTTCAGGGAGGCTTTCCCTTTTATGCCGAGAAGAGTGGGGGACCCTCAAAACTTATTAAAAGTTTGCATTGTCCTGCTGGAGTATAGGGACAAGGGAGACCCAATATTTGTGCTGCTGTGGACAAATTCAGTATAATTTGTGATGCCATTGCGGAACAATAAGGCACCCTTAAGTTTTTCCAGAAAATGATTGCAATTATACATGTTTTGTTATACACATTTATTTCTTTTTGTGTGCATTGGAACAACACAAAAAAAACACAAAGAAAAAAAGGCAAATTAGATGTTTTCACACAACCCCAAAAATGGTCCGGATAAAATAGTTGACTCTTTTCCAAAATTTTGAGTATACAACTTTTTCAAGCATGTGTGCTCGTTTAAACTCGCTTGTGGCAAGTAACAGGTGTGGGCAATGTGAAAATCGTACTTGAATCCTGCATTGTGTGGCTTACTAAGGCTAGCTTAACACTATATGGTATTTTGCTGTCAGGGTGGATTCTGTTTTTTGCATGATCCACCGGACAAACTGACTGGACAGGATGTGCAGAAAGTGTGGGCAAATATGGTCTGGGATCCTGGTTTTTGCAGGATTCGTTCTCTGCTGCGGTTCCATGGTGCTGAAGTCTGCCTGTGTCTACTCTGCCGCTGTCCAAGGTGCTGAATTCAAAGCCTGTGCATGAAATACTGCTGTCCATGGTGCTGAAGTTAGAACACCAGGATTTCTGAGCATGCTCTGTGCAAAAAAACGGAGCTGGGAAACTATCTGATTTTTTTCACTGATCCGGTACCATAGACTTCCATTGTATGGGAACCGGATTGCGCCGGGTCGGTTCTGTCCGATTTTTGTACCAGAGACGAAAAATAATGCAGGCTCCGATTTTGGGAACGGGGAAAAAACTGACAAAACCATATGAGGCACAGAATAAATCTTCAAATAGGACCAATCCGGCACCATAGGGATACATGGAAGGCAAAACCGGATCAGGTTCTGTCCGGTTCATACTGGACAGAACCTGATGCACAAAACCATGGTGTGAAGCCAGTCTAAGGCTGGCTTCACACCACGATTTTTGCCCTGTCAGGCTGTGTTCTGTGCTTTGCAGGAGGCACCGGACACAGCGGACACATAGAACCGGAGGGTTATTATGCCCTCAGGTCCTGTTTGTAGCTGGAGTCTGCAGAGCGCAGCTGAGGTAGCTGTCCCCTGCTGAAATGGTGCTGAACCACTTCACAGGGGACAGCCCCCTGGTGCTGAAGTTCAGCGTGAGCTACACTGACCTGCAGCTGCCGGTGTCCAGATCCTCCCAGATCTGGGCAATCCAGCGCCATAGACTCCCATGTTAGGGAGTACCGGATTGCCCTGAATCCAGGAGCATCAGATTTTGACCGGTTTTGCCCCAGACACAAAAATTGCTGCTTGTTCCAATTTTGTATCCAGGGCCAAAAAACTAAAGTTGCCGGATCCTCCCGGACAGCTCAAAGCCGGATGGCAAAACACTGCCATCCGGTGCAATCCGGCCCTGTAGGAATACTATGGCGCTAAAACCGGATACGGGACTGTCCGTTTCACACGAGACAGTCCCGTATCCAGAAAATCGTGGTGTGAAGGGGGCCTAAGAATGAACAACAGAATAAGGAGATGAGAACGGTCTGATGACTTGTAACCTTGAGATTGTTAATATTTTTTTACAATTTTAGCCTTCAAGTCCATTTCCAGAGATCTTGATGTTCTACAGTGCACAACATAATGAAGAAGTTTACAACAGATTGCACTATAGCTAATCTAACATGAAAACACTGACAGCACTTCTGTCAGATTTTTCATTTTGGATTGTGGGGTCATGCCTTCTGACTGATCCCTTCCTTCCATCAGCTTAAGGGGATTTAAAATTTTCTATTAGCAGGTTCCTGCAAGCCCATAAAGTGTATGTTTTTTTTTAAACCTGATAGAGGCATTAAGTAGGGACCCAGCAATGAGATGCGCCTTGACGTTATCTGCTGGGCTCTCATGAAATTGGCCTTTTTTATGCGCTACTTGTCTCAATTTTTAAATGTACTTACTTAGCAGCAGTGCATATCTAAATTCCTATATTCAATGTTTGCATACCATAGTATTTCAGAATATATAGCTATTGACACGAAAACTGGTGTATCTATTATATAATCACGATTGGGTTTTTTGCCCCTTTTGAGTCCGCTCACGCTGCGAGTCAGCGTGGTCATGTGGATACGCCCGAAGCATTGGCCGCGCAGCGGCCATTGCGAGCAGTTCTAAGGCGACTCGCTATGCCCGCGCAGCGGGCATGGCGAGTCGCCTTAGCAGCGCGAAGCATTGGCCGCGAAGCGGCCATTGCGAGTCAGAGACTCGCTCTGCTAGAATCCCGATGCATGTGCATCGGGCACCCAGCTAGTATGTAATAAATTACCGTATTTTTTGGATTATAAAACACACTTGTTCCCTCCAAATTTGGGGAGGGGGAGAAGTTGTGGGTGTGTTTTATAACCCGAAACTAGTAGGGGAGGGGGTGCGGCTTTGGAGCAATATATAGGGGCTGGTGCAGGCTACAGCTGCTGCCTGTGACAACGTGCCCCTGCTTATTATGCTCATATAGTATGCACTGCATCCCGTTGTCCATCACGATGGCGCTGAGAGGTAGGCAGGGAGCAGCACATATTATATGAGCATAATATATACTGCCCCACATACTGGATATGACCTCAAACCGACACACTAAATGGCCCCCCTGCTGGCGTGCACAATAAAATAACAAACATTATTAACTCGCCCTCCGTTGCTCCCTGCTCCCAGCTAAGCAGTGTCTTCCTGTGTCCGGGCATCGGATCATGTGACCAGGACGCACAGTGATCACTTTCTGAACTTACTCTTATTTTTTTTTTTGTCCCTCAATCCTATACATTACCGTTCATAAGTTTGGGGTCACCCAGACAATTTGTGTTTACCATGAAAACTCATACTTCTATTTATCAAATGAGTTGCAAAATTAATAGAGAATATAGTCCAGACATTGACAGGGTTAGAAATTAATGATTTTTATTTGAAATATTAATTTTCTCCTTCAAACTTTTCTTTCGTCACAGAATGCTCCCTTTGCAGCAATTACAGCATTGCAGACGTTTGGCAGGTACTATTTAATGAAACTGCCAGTTGAGGAGCTGTGAGGCATCGATTTCTCAAACTAGAGACTCTAATGTACTTGTCTTGTTGCTCAGTTGTGCAGCGGGGCCTCCCGCTTCTCTTTCTGCTCTGGTTAGAGCCTGTTTGTGCTCTCCTCTGAAGGGAGTAATACACACCATTGTAGGAAATCTTCAGTTTCTTGGCAAGTTCTCACATGGAACAGCCTTCATTTCTAAGAACAAGAATAGACTGTCGAGTTTCACATGAATGTTCTCTTTTTCTGGCCATTTTGAGAGTTTCATAGAACAAACAAATGCAATGCTCCAGAATCTTAACTACTGTAGCTCAAAGGAAGGTCAATTTTATAGCTTTTCTAATCAGTCAAACCATTTTCAGCTGTGCTAAGATACTTTTGCAAAGGTTTTCTAAACATCCATTAACCTTCTAAGGCCCCTTTCACATCAGCGTTTATTTGAAATCGCGGCAGATGCTGTGAAAAAACCGCATCTGCCGCGATTACCGCATACCGGCTGCACTTGCGGCACGGTTGCGGCACAGTTGTGGCAAGTGCAGTTTTGGCACTTGCGGCAGGTGCGGCCTTTTTTTCGCGGCCGCACCTGCCGCAACCTGCCGCCAGCCCGCCTATACATTGTATGGGGCTTGCCGCAAGTGCAGCCGTTTCCACATAGTTGGTGACTGCAGCCTTCTATAAAATGTGGGGTGTTACCAGAGTTTGAAAAGAAAACATAGGACTACTTCACCTTTTTAATTTTATTAAAAACAATGGCCCTCATTCATAGCTTGGTATACTTAGTGTAGAGGATGACTGGTAGGGGCGTAACTACAACAGATGCAGGGGTTACAATCACACCCGGGTCCTGCAGCCTAGGGGGCCCCAAATACCCCTTTGTCCTATAGAAAAATACTAATGCTATTAATTTGGGGTCATTGGGGCCCATGAGCTTCTAGTTACACCACTGATGACTGATGATACTTTAATGATAGAAAACTATACATTTAATGTATTTCTCAGAGACACTAGTTATATATCAGACATACAATTAGTGAATGCAATAAGTATGTTTGTTTTGTGTGCATTTATTTTTAAAGCATTTCTAAATACTTGTTAATTATTACCGGTATTTTGATATGAATACTTTATTCCCACACCCTGGAATGACAGATGACTTGAGACTGTAATGTTAAGGAATAGAGTTTGAGCCCAGTGTTTATTAATATTTACGTAATTCATTATGATATTAAAGGCTCTCCATGTAATTCTCTCTGCAGACAGCAGGTGGCAGTCTTGTATAATAGGCCACATGAGGTAGTTTTCTAATACTTAGAAATGTCTCTTCTGTGCCTGAGTTAGCATAGTTAACCCCTTAGTGACTCATTCCAGTAACGGATGATTTTTATTTTCGTGTGTGTGTGTGTGTGTGTGTGTGTATATATATATATATATATATTATATAATTGCCGTAGCGACTTCCGTCGGAGCGGCGCAACTTCCGGTGGCTTTGTTAGCGAGTCCAGGTTTCATCTCCTGGACTCTGTCCGTGGCCGCTACGCGAAAAGCGGGCATTGCGAGTCGTTGCAGATTTGCGAACCAATGCCCGCGAAGCGGGCATTGCGAGTCGCTAACAAAGCCACAGGGGCTGCCTATGAGCAGGGGCTGCCTAACACCATGGCAGCCCCCTGCCGCTCTAACACACTACCCCGCCGCTGCTGGCTAACAAAGCCATAGGGGCTGCCTATAAGCAGGGGCTGCCTAACACCATGGCAGCCCCCTGCCGCTCTAACACACTACCCCGCCGCTGCTGGCTAACAAAGCCATAGGGGCTGCCTATGAGCAGGGGCTGCCTAACACCATGGCAGCCCCCTGCCGCTCTAACACACTACCCCGCCGCTGCTGTAGTCTACACCGCTATAGTATACTACAGTCCCATGCCCATAAGCGCCATGGGACTGTAGTATACCATCGCGCTGTACACTACAGCCCCCTGCCGCCCTAAGCCACTACCCCGCCCCGCCGACTCCTAAGCTCCCGCCGCAAAGCCCCCACCCGCCGCACCTAAACACCTACCCCCTAAGTCCGCCGCACCCCTACACTCTAAGCCCCGACCCACCGCACCTATGCCCCTACCCCGTAAGCCCCGTCGCACCTAACCCCCTACCCTCTAAGCCACGCCGCCTCCTAAGCTCCCGTTGCTGTCGCTAACACCGCCGCACCCCTACACCCTAAGCCCCGACCCGCCGCACCTATGCCCGCCGCTGTCGCTAACACCGCCGCACCCCTACACCCTAAGCCCCGACCCGCCGCACCTATGCCCGCCGCTGTCGCTAACACCGCCGCACCCCTACACCCTAAGCCCCGACCCGCCGCACCTATGCCCGCCGCTGTCGCTAACACCGCCGCACCCCTACACCCTAAGCCCCGACCCGCCGCACCTATGCCCGCCGCTGTCGCTAACACCGCCGCACCCCTACACCCTAAGCCCCGATCCGCCGCACCTATGCCCGCCGATGTCGCTAACACCGCCGCACCTATGCCCGCCGCTGTCGCTAACACCGCCGCACCCCTACACCCTAAGCCCCGACCCGCCGCACCTATGCCCGCCGCTGTCGCTAACACCGCCGCACCCCTACACCCTAAGCCCCGACCCGCCGCACCTATGCCCGCCGCTGTCGCTAACACCGCCGCACCCTACACCCTAAACCCCGATCCGCCGCACCTATGCCCGCCACTGTCGCTAACACCGCCGCACCCGCCGCACCTATGCCCGCCGCTGTCGCTAACACCGCTGCACCCCTACACCCTAAGCCCCGACCCGCCGCACCTATGCCCGCCGCTGTCGCTAACACCGCCGCACCCCTACACCCTAAGCCCCGACCCGCCGCACCTATGCCCTCCGCTGTCGCTAACACCGCCGCACCTATGCCCGCCTCTGTCGCTAACACCGCCGCACCCCTACACCCTAAGCCCCGACCCGCCGCACCTATGCCCGCCGCTGTCGCTAACACCGCCGCACCCCTACACCCTAAGCCCCGACCCGCCGCACCTATGCCCGCCGCTCTCGCTAAAGCCCTACACCCTAAGCCCCCGCAGTCCCCTAACCTAACGCCGCTGTCACCTAAGGCCCTACACCAGAAGCCCCCGCCGTGCCCTAACCTAACGTCCCCGTCGATCACTTACATGCCTTCAAGTCATCTGATCGTCCGTCCGATCCACAAGTCCTCCGTCCGGCCAGGCGTCCTCTTCCTCCGGCCCCGGGGGTCTTCTCTCTTCTTTCCGCCATCTCCGCTTCTTCGTCCGGCCCCGGGGATCTTCTGTCGTCTTTTCGCTAACTTCCACCTCCAACGTCCTCTTCCTTCTCATTAAGATAGAATGGACGAAAAAAAACCATTCTATCTCAATGAGATCTGAGGCCCTCTTCTGATTGGTCGCTGTATACTGCCCTCAGCCAATCAGAAGAGCCCCTCAGACTGAGACGCAGTTCTCATTCAGGTCCGCCTTTTTTTTTCCCCATTGACATACATTAGCGGTGTCTCTGCGATTTTATGGCCGGCCACCTGGTTCTATTTGTCGGCCCTAAAATCGCGGACACACCGCTAATGCATGTCTATGGGCAGTCAGCCCGATTTCGGATTGGACGCCGACCAATCAGAATTCGAGCTGACTGCCCATAGACATGCATTAGCGGTGTGTCTGCGATTTTAGGGCCGACAAATAGAACCAGGTGGCCGGCCATAAAATCGCCGACACACCGCTAATGTATGTCAATGGGGAAAAAAAAAGGCGGACCTGAATGAGAACTGTGTCTCACTCGCAAGTAAAAAAATAAATAAATTTAATAATAAAAAAAAGAATTAAAAAATAATTAAAAAATAATAAAAAAATAATTAAAAAATAATAAATAATTAAATAAAAATAATAATTAAAAAAAAAAAAATGCGGAACTGAATGAGAACTGTCTCTCAGTCTGACTTAAAAAAATAAATACATTAAATAATAAAAAATATTATTTAAAAATAATTAAAAAATAATAAAATAAATAAAAAATAATAAATAATTCAATAAAAATAATAATAAAAAAAAAAGATATATGCTAATTATATCAGCCCTTCCAGCGGACCTGAATGAGAACTGGGTCTCAGCCTAAATAATAAATTTAATAATAAAAAAAATAATTAAAAAATATAAAAAAATAATAAAAAATTAAATAAAAAATAATAAATAATTCAATAAAAATAATAATAAAAAAAATAAATATATGCTAATTATATCAGCCCTTCCAGCGGACCTGAATGAGAACTGGGTCTCAGCCTAAATAATAAATTTAATAATAAAACAAATAATTAAAAAATAATTAAAAAATAATAAAAAAATAAATAAAAAATAATAAATAATTCAATAAAAATAATAATTAAAAAAATAAATATATGCTAATTATATCAGCCCTTCCAGCGGACCTGAATGAGAACTGGGTCTCAGCCTAAATAATAAATTTAACAATAAAAAAAAATAATTAAAAAATAATTAAAAAATAATAAAAAAAATAAATAAAAAATAATAAATAATTCAATAAAAATAATAATAAAAAAAATAAATATATGCTAATTATATCAGCCCTTCCAGCGGACCTGAATGAGAACTGGGTCTCATCCTAAATAATAAATTTATTAATAAAAAAAATAATTAAAAAAAAATAAAAAAATAAATACAAAATAATAAATAATTAAATAAAAAATAATAATTAAAAAAAAAATTCTAATAATAATGATATTACTGCTAATAATAATGCTATTAATGCTAATAATTATGCTATTAATGCTAATAATAATGTTATTAATGCTATTATTAATGCTAATAATCCTATTATTAATGCTATTAATGCTAATAATAATGCTATTAATGCTATTAATAATGTTATTAATGCTATTATTAATGCTAATAATGCTATTATTAATGCTATTTATGCTAATAATAATGCTATTAATGCTATTAATAATGCTATTAATGCTATTATTTATGCTATTAATGCTAATATTTATCCTATTAATGGTATTATTAATGCTATTAATGCTAATAATAATGCTATTAATGCTATTAATGCTAATAATAATGCTATTAATGCTATTAATAATGTTATTAATGCTATTATTAATGCTAATAATGCTATTATTAATGCTATTAATGCTAATAATAATGCTATTAATGCTATTAATAATGCTATTAATGCTATTAATTATGCTATTCATGCTAATAATATTGCTATTAATGCTCTTTATGCTAATACTAATGCTATTAATGCTATTTTTTATGCTATTCTATTATTTATGCTATTAATGCTATTAATAATGCTATTAATAATGCTATTAATCCTATTAATGCTATTAATAATGCTATTCATGCTATTAATAATACTATTAATGCTATTAATGCTCATAATAATGCTATTAATAATGTTATTAATGCTATTATTAATGCTAATAATGCTATTATTAATGCTATTTATGCTAATAATAATGCTATTAATGCTATTAATAATGCTATTAATGCTATTATTTATGCTATTAATGCTATTAATGCTAATATTTATCCTATTAATGGTATTTTTAATGCTATTAATGCTAATAATAATGCTATTAATGCTATTAATGCTAATAATAATGCTATTAATGCTATTAATAATGTTATTAATGCTATTATTAATGCTAATAATGCTATTATTAATGCTATTAATGCTAATAATAATGCTATTAATGCTATTAATAATGCTATTAATGCTATTAATAATGCTATTAATGCTATTAATAATGCTATTAATCCTAATATTTATCCTATTAATGCTATTAATAATGCTATTAATGCTAATAATAATGCTATTAATGCTATTAATGCTAATAATAATGCTATTAATAATGTTATTAATGCTATTATTAATGCTAATAATGCTATTATTAATGCTATTAATGCCAATAATAATGCTATTAATAATGCTATTAATGCTATTAATGCTAATATTTCTCCTATTAATGCTATTAATGCTAATAATAATGCTATTAATGCTATTAATTATGCTATTAATGCTATCAATGCTAATATTTATCCTATTAATGGCATTATTAATGCTATTAATGCTAATAATAATGCTATTAATGCTATTAATAATGCTATTAATGCTATTATTAATGCTATTAATGCTATTATTAATGCTATTAATGCTAATATTAATGCTATTAATGCTATTAATAATGCTATTAATGCTATTAATGCTAATAATAATGCTAATAATAATACTATTAATGCTATTAATGCTATTAATAATGCTATTAATGCTATTAATTATGCTATTATTGCTATTAATGCTAATATTTATCCTATTCATGGTATTATTAATGCTAATAATAATGCTATTAATGCTCATAATAATGCTATTAATGCTATTAATAATGTTATTAATGCTATTATTAATGCTAATAATGCTATTATTAATGCTATTAATGCAATAAATGCTAATGCTATTAATAATGTATTAATGCTATTATTAATGCTAATTGCTATTATATGCTATTTATGCTATAATAATGCTTAATGCTATTATTTATGCTATTAATGCTATTAATGCTAATATTTATCCATTAATTGTATTATATGCTAAATTTAATGCTATTAATGCTAATAATAATGCTATTAATGCTATTAATAATGTATTAATGCTATTATTAATGCTATTAATGCTATTATTAATGCTATTATTAATGCATAATATTATATGCTATTAATATGCTATTAAATGCTATATTTATCTATTAATGTATTATTATGCTATTAATAATGCTATTAATCCTATATTATCTTCATGGTATTATAATGCTATTAATGCTAATAATAATGCTATTAATGCTATTAATGCTAATAATAATGCTATTAATGCTATTAATAATGTTATTAATGCTATTATTAATGCTAATAATGCTATTATTAATGCTATTAATGCAATAATAAATGCTATATAATGCTATTAATGTATTAATGCAATATTATATTATTATGCTTAATGCTAATATAATGTATTAGCATATGCTTATCTAATTTTTCTATAGCTATTAATGCTATTAATGCTATAATTCTATTATTGCTATTAATGCTATATTTACCATCATGTTTATGCTATTAATGTAATTGCTAATGCTTTAATGCTAAAATATGTATTAAGCTATTAAATGTTATAATGTATTATAATGTAATAATGCTATTATATGCTATAATGCATAATGCTATTATATCTATATGTATTAAGTTATTGCTATTATATGCTAATAATGCTATTATATCTATTTGTATAATAATGTATTAATGCTATTAAATGCTTTAATGCATATTATGTATTATGTATTAATGCTAAATTTATCCTATTAATGTTTTAATGCTATTATGCTATATAATGCATTATGTATAATGTAATAATAATGCTATTAGCTATTAAAATGTTATTATGCTATATTAATGCTAATAATTATTATATGTATTATGCTATAATAATGCTATTAATGCATTAATAATGCTATAATGCTATAAATGCATAAGCTATTAATAATGCATTAATCCAATATTTATCCTAAATGCTATAATAATGCTATTAATGCTAATAATAATGCATTAATGCTATTATCTATAATAATGCTATTATAATGTTATTAATGCTATTATTAATGCATAATGCTATTATTAATGCTATTAATGCCATAATAATGTATTAATAATGCTATTAATGCTATTAATGCAATATTTTCCTATTAATGCTTTAATGCTAATAATAATGCTATTAATGCTATTAATTATGCTATTATGCTATAATGCTATTATCTATTAATGGCATTATTAATGCTATTAATGCTAATAATATGCTATTATGCTATTAATAATGCTTTAATGCTATTATTAACTTTAATGCTATTATTAATGCATTATGTATATTAATGCATTAATGCTATTAATAATGCTATTAATGCTATTAATGCTAATAATATGCAATAATAATACTATTAATGCTATTAATGCTATTAATAATGCTATTAATGCTATTAATTATGCTATTATTGCTATTAATGCTAATTTTATCCTATTCATGGTATTATTAATCTAATAAAATGCTATTAATGCTAATAATAATGCTATAATAATGCTATTAATAATGTTATTAATGCTATTATTAATGCTAATAATGCATATTATTAATGCTATTAATGCCAATAATAATGCTATTAATAATGCTATTAATGCTAATATTTTCCTATTAATGCTATTAATGCTAATAATAATGCTATTAATTATGCTATTAATGCTTAATCTAATAATTTTATCCTATTAATGGCATTATTAATGCTATTAATGCTAATAATAATGCTATTAATGCTATTAATAATGCTATTAATGCTATTAATAATGTTATTAATGCTATTATTAATGCTATTATTAATGCTAATATTAATGCTATTAATGCTATTAATAATGCTATTAATGCTATTAATAATGCTATTAATAATGCTATTAATCCTATTAATGCTATTAATAATGCTATTCATGCTATTAATAATACTATTAATGCTATTAATGCTCATAATAATGCTATTAATGCTATTAATAATGTTATTAATGCTATTATTAATGCTAATAATGCTATTATTAATGCTATTAATGCTAATAATAATGCTATTAATGCTATTAATAATGTTATTAATGCTATTATTAATGCTAATAATGCTATTATTAATGCTATTTATGCTAATAATAATGCTATTAATGCTATTATTTATGCTATTAATGCTATTAATGCTAATATTTATCCTATTAATGGTATTATTAATGCTAACAATAATGCTATTAATGCTAAATAATAATGCTATTAATGCTATTAATAATGTTATTAATGCTATTATTAATGCTAATAATGCTATTATTAATGCTATTAATGCTAATAATAATTCTATTAATGCTATTAATTATGCTATTAATGCTAATATTTATCCTATTAATGGTATTATTACTGCTATTAATAATGCTATTAATCCTAATATTTATCCTATTCATGGTATTATTAATGCTATTAATGCTAATAATAATGCTATTAATGCTATTAATGCTAATAATAATGCTATTAATGCTATTAATAATGTTATTAATGCTATTATTAATGCTAATAATGCTATTATTAATGCTATTAATGCCAATAATAATGCTATTAATAATGCTAATTAATGCTATTAATGCTAATATTTATCCTATTAATGCTATTAATGCTAATAATAATGCTATTAATGCTATTAATAATGCTATTAATCCTAATATTTATCCTATTAATGCTATTAATAATGCTATTAATGCTATTAATTATGCTATTATTGCTATTAATGCTAATATTTATCCTATTCATGGTATTATTAATGCTATTAATGCTAATAATAATGCTATTAATGCTATTAATGCTAATAATAATGCTATTAATGCTATTAATAATGTTATTAATGCTATTATTAATGCTAATAATGCTATTATTAATGCTATTAATGCCAATAATAATGCTATTAATAATGCTATTAATGCTATTAATGCTAATATTTATCCTATTAATTCTATTAATGCTAATAATAATGCTATTAATGCTATTAATAATGCTATTAATGCTATTAATTATGCTATTAATGCTATCAATGCTAATATTTATCCTATTAATGGCATTATTAATGCTATTAATGCTAATAATAATGCTATTAATGCTATTAATAATGCTATTAATGCTATTAATAATGTTATTAATGCTATTATTAATGCTATTAATGCTATTATTAATGCTATTAATGCTAATAATAATGCTATTAATGCTATTAATTATGCTATTAATGCTATTAATGCTAATATTTATCCTATTAATGCTATTAATATTGCTATTAATGCTAATAATAATGCTATTAATCCTATTAATAATGTTATTAATGCTATTATTAATGCTAATAATGCTATTATTAATGCTATTAATGCTAATAATAATGCTATTAATGCTATTAATAATGTTATTAATGCTATTATTAATGCTAATAATGCTATTATTAATGCTATTTATGCTAATAATAATGCTATTAATGCTATTAATAATGCTATTAATGCTATTATTTATGCTATTAATGCTATTAATGCTAATATTTATCCTATTAATGGTATTATTAATGCTATTAATGCGAATAATAATGCTATTAATGCTATTAATGCTAATAATAATGCTATTAATGCTATTAATAATGTCATTAATGCTATTATTAATGCTATTAATGCTAATAATAATGATATTAATGCTAATAATAATGCTATTAATTCTATTAATAATGCTATGAATGATATTAATGCTAATATTTATCCTATTAATGCTATTAATGCTATTATTAATGCTATTAATTATGCTATTATTGCTATTAATGCTAATATTTATCCTATTCATGGTATTATTAATGCTATTAATGCTAATAATAATGCTATTAATGCTAATAATAATGCTATTAATGCTATTAATAATGTTATTAATGCTATTATTAATGCTAATAATGCTATTATTAATGCTATTAATGCCAATAATAATGCTATTAATAATGCTATTAATGCTATTAATGCTAATATTTATCCTATTAATGCTATTAATGCTAATAATAATGCTATTAATAATGTTATTAATGCTATTATTAATGCTAATAATGTTATTATTAATGCTATTAATGCTGATAATAATGCTATTAATGCTATTAATAATGTTATTAATGCTATTATTAATGCTAATAATGCTATTATTAATGCTATTAATGTTAATAATAATGCTATTAATGCTATTAATAATGTTATTAATGCTATTATTAATGCTAATAATGCTATTAATAATGCTATTAATGCTAATAATAATGCTATTAATGCTATTAATACTGTTATTAATGCTCATAATACTGCTAATAATGCTATTAATACTGCTATTACTGCTAATAATAATGCTATGGCTTATATTATTGCTATTGATGATGCGATTATTATTTAAAAATGTTTAAAAAAACAATAAACATATTTTAGATACCCGATGCATTTGCATCAGGCTAACAGCTATAACTACTATAATCAAATTAATGCACGTTCTAGAATCCCGATGCATTTGCATCGGGCTCACAGCTAGTTATATTATAATATAATATTATGCTAGATGGTGGCTCGATTCTAACGCATCAGGTATTCTAGAATACCTTGTAAACATGAGTGAACTGTGTCACACTATGACTGACAGCCTTGTAGACAGGAGTGAGGTTCGTCACACTGACTGACAGCCTTATAGACAGGAGAGAAGTTCGTCACACTGACTGACAGCCTTATAGGACAGAAGTAAACTGCATCACACTATGACTGACAGACCTGGTAGACTGGAGTAAACTGTGTCACACTGACTGACAGACCTGGTAAACTGGAGTAAACTGCATCACACTGACTAACAGACCTGATAGACAGGAGTAAACTGCATCACACTGACTGACAGACCTGGTAGACTGGAGTAAACTGCTTCACACTAACTGACAGACCTGATAGACAGGAGTAAACTGCTTCACACTGACTGACAGACCTGATAAACTGGAGTAAACTGCGTCACACTGACTAACAGACCTTGTAGACTGGAGTAAACTGCGTCACACTGACTGACAGACCTTGTAGACTGGAGTAAACTGAGTCACACTGACTGACAGACCTGATAGACAGAAGTGAACTGCGACACTGCAAATTGCGCGCCAATATTGAATACCGCAACGCTCAATGGTGGCCGCGACTGGCGGCGACCAATGAGAGACTTGGCGCGCGGTTTAAATGCCCAGTCTCTGATTGGTCGCCGCCAGCCGCGAAGACCAATCAGAGACGCGGCATTCAAATCGCGTGGCAAGTCTCTGATTGGTCGCCACAGAGATGCGGCGCGTGTTTGCCGCGAAATTTGAATGCCGCCATATAGGAATACCCATACCGTGGGTGTTCCAATATGGCGATTGCGGTACTACCATGGCGAGCAGCCGGGAGATGACCGGCTAATGCTGGTCATCTGCCGCTGGTTCACCGCGGACCTTGCTGCGCAGTAAATGAGCTGCGGCCGCCGATATCCGCGGCTCATCTACTGCGCCCCAAGGTCCGCGGTGACCCAGCTGGGAGATGACCGGCGTTAGCCGGTCATCTCCCGACTGCTCGCCACGGTAGTACCCCGACCTCCATATTGGAACACCCACAGTATGGGTATTCCTATATGACGGCTCCCACCTGTCCTGCGGTCATGTGACTGATCAGTTTCCCAGGCAACGACAGGTCCTGCCCTGGGAGCTACAAGACGCATCGGAGGTGGAGCGAGCTGGTGGACGAGTGAGTATCCTCACTGCGGGGGGCCAGGAGGAGCGACGGAGGAGCCGGGACAGGAGGAGAGACGGAGGAGAGGTGACAGGAGGAGCGGTGACAGAAAGAGAGATGGAGGAGTGGAGACAGGAGGAGAAACAGAGGAGTGGGGACAGGAGAAGCTGTGACAGGAAGAGCGGTGACAGGGGGACAGGAGGAGAAACAGAGGAGTGGAGACACGGAGGCGCGGTAACAGGAGGAGAGACGAAGAAGCGGGGACAGGAGGAGAGACGGAGGAGCGGGGATAGGTGAAGAGACGGAGGAGCGGGGACAGGAGAAGAGACGGAGGAGCGGGGACAGGAGGCGCGGTAACAGGAGGAGCGGTGTAGTTAACTCATGTTGACTGAACAAGTTCTGTCAGTCACTGTATGTCAACTATATACATATTCTAGAATACTCAATGCTTTAGAATCAGGCCACCATCTAGTGTATTTATATCTTCTTGGTGACATGATTGATATTTGAAGTGAGAACACGCCTGTTCATACTGTGAGGTAGCGGCCCCTGGGGGACTCGCTTGCCAATGTAATGGACACCAACAACCATGTTTTTCTTTAAAATAACACAATACAGCATTTTATTAAGCTGTCATAAACTGCTGATAGCATTTAATACACATTACATTTCTCATATAATACTCTTTACTCACATAATCACATAAGACATTCACATAACATATATTATATACACTGGAGCATTACTACCATCTCCATCGACAATCAGGAGCACTAACTGTAGCTCCTCTGTAGAACCTACAAGACAGTATTTACATTTATCACATCAACAGAACATTAAGACGACCCTTATAGACCCAGTCTGGTTCTAATGGCAGCTATGCCCGCCTGGCATTATCTACACTTCATATTTACATATAATTCATAAACAGGAACCTTCTAGACCTTACAGTATGTCCCCAATGGCAGCTACAGCCGCCTGGCCCTTTGACAGGGATCTTCATTCCCCAACTTATTCACACTTGGATACATCACACATGGCACTTTAACATAAACCTATGATGACCCACATGTTTATACATCACACATAGTCAACGGGACCTTATCACAAATCTTTAGTCAGTCCCAATGGCCGTTACGGATGCCTGGCCTTCATTCACATGAGACAATATACATGGCATTTTTACATAGACCATTATACTTTAAACATGAACCATCACACATAGTCAACGGGACCATATCACGACTTAGCAGTCGGTCCCAATGGCGGTTACGGCCGCCTGGCCTTCGTGGGCTCCACTCATTACAGGGCCCACTCACACACACACACTGTCCAGCATGGACTACTGCCCTCTCAGACCCATACGTACAGTCAACGGGCTCCATACGGCTCAGGGGGACAGGCGTCTCCTAAATGGAGAGCCCGGCTTCCCGCCTCTTCCCAGCGGGACAGGAACCCCCTCTGCCTCACGTCCTCACATCCTGGCGTTAATGTCTGGTCTCCCTCCCATCTCCAGTCTCTCTGCCTTCCAGCACCAGACAGCTTCTTATCCTGGCTGCCACACCCACACCTGCAACACAGTGAGTCAATCAGCACATCTCACTCAAACACAGCTCTGGGAGTAGTTAATCCTCTGTACACCAGTCAGGTCTAGCACAGCAATAACCTCCAAAACACCGGCTCAGATACCGTTAACCCTGTGTGCACGGCTCAAAACACATAGGATGTATGTCGGGGCAGTATGGACTGTAACCATGGGGCCTGCGGCCACTCCCCCTGTTCATAAATAAGTGTGAGGGGGCATGAATGAAAGATGATCATGGAGCCCCCACACCTGCTCTCTCAAGTAGCATGACTGAATTTCAATGTCCCCAAAGGAAGGGTAAGAGCTGAGGAGCAGATATGATTTTATTGATTGATAAGCGATCTAAAGATCCTGGAACTGTCGTGGACAGCTCAACTTCATTATGTAGGAGGGCAGGGATAATACAAAAATCTTTTATCTCCCCAGAGTTCCCTTTTAAACGTTGTAACACTGTATGACGATACAGATCTTTACCCTGTTCAGAGCTAAGCTGACGAGCTATTTCAGTTGCAGTGTTGAAACAATTACACATGAAGACTCTCTGTATTATTCTGTCCTCTCTTTCATTTGTCTTTAAAGGCAACCAGCCGCCTTGGGGGACTTGAAAGAGATTGTGATGTTGTAAAGATGCAATATTCTAATATCACAGACTTGGAACAACCAACCTCTGTTGCTATGACTGATAGGGTGACCCTTTGGCCTTCATCTGGACAACCTGCTGCTGGAGGGTTTCAGGAACTATGGAACGGCATACCATTTTTGCAAAGTGAGTGCAAACTGGAAAGTTAGGCTGCCAGTTGAATAGGGTTTGTCAGATAATTAATTAAAGAAGTTGTCTGACCCCGAAATCAAAACAATTTTTTAAACTAATCTGTGCAGCATAGTAATATACAACACCCCTATAAAAAAATTTTGTTTCTAACTTTGTTTTCTCCTGAATTATCACCATATTCCTAGCACACACTTTGTTTACATGTGGCTCAACCAAATATGACAGCAGCTCACTAGGCTTGGTTACCTAACTCCCAGCCAGAGCTGATCCCACCCAGCTTCCGTGCCCAGCACTGCCCACTGCACACTCATTGGCTGTCAGTAAGCTGATCTTTATCATCATTCCAGCATTGTAAATAGCACAGTGATCCTGTCTCCTACAGTCACTTCCACTGCCATCAGCACTGATTGCTGGAGGCTGTGCTCCCTGACACTTTTACTCAGTGGCGTAACTAGAGTCTGGTGGGCCTCGGTACGAAATGTAGATTTGGGCCCCCCAACGCACACATTGGTCAGATGTATGGGCCATGTGTAATGCTTTAAATACTTTAAAGACTCACAGATGGACCCCTCTCCCCCTTCATTATGTATTAATGTCCCTCATCCTGCTCTATATGGTCCTCCTCCTGGAATATGGCCCTGATTGTGGTATGTATGTCACTCCTCATGGTTTATATGGTCTTCCTCCTCCCGCCACCATAGTCCTTCAATTGTTACAATGCATCCCCACATTCCTCCTTACATTTCAATGTACCTCCATAGTTGTCTATGTATTGTAAGGCATCCCATAGTCCCCCATTCATAAGGTAGCCAATATAGTCATCCAATTATAATAATTCACCTCCATTATCCTCCATATAGTATAATGCCGCCTCACAGCCATCTATATAGTATAATACAGCTTCTCTTCATACAGTATAATGCAGCCTCACATCCCTCCATACATTATAATGCAGTCTCGCATCCTTCCATATAGTATAATGCAGCCTCACATCTCTCCATATAGTATAGTGCAGCCACATATCCCTCCATATAGCATAATGCAGATTTATATCCCTCCATATAGCATAATGGAGCCTCATAGCCCTTCATCTAGAATAATGCAGCCTCATGGCTCTCCATATAGTGCAGCCTCATGGCTCTCCATATAGTGCAGCCTCATGGCTCTCCATACAGTGCAGCCTCATGGCTCTCCATACAGTGCAGCCTCATGGCTCTCCATACAGTGCAGCCTCATGGCTCTCCATACAGTGCAGCCTCATGGCTCTCCATACAGTGCAGCCTCATGGCTCTCCATACAGTGCAGCCTCATGGGTCTCCATACAGTGCAACCTCATGGGTCTCCATACAGTGCAGCCTCATGGCTCTCCATACAGTGCAGCCTCATGGCTCTCCATACACTGCAGCCTCATGCCTTATGGCCCCGCCATATGGTGCAGCCTTATGGCCCCGCCATATAGTGCAGCCTCATGACCTCTCCATATAGTAGAATGCTTCCCCCTTCTCCCCCATAATCCTCTGGCCTCCTTGCACTGATTTATAAAAAAAAAATGTAAAAAATCTGTACTTGCTTCTCCCGGTTCCCCCGCTGCTCCGATCTCCTTACAAACAGACTGTGGATGAGGAGGAGGCGGCGGTGATGGCAAAGCAGGAAGTGACGCATTCTCCTAGTGTGAAGGCGGCGGCACCAGCTTGCTTTATATGCGTTCCGCAGTGGAACGCAGGCCGGCACCACCGCCTTCCCCTCCCCTCCCTGACACACTGGCCTAAAGCAGTGTTTGTGCTGCCGTGTAGTCACATGGATATGAGTCCTTGGAGACGCACATCCATGTGAAGCGGGCGCTTGGCACTGGGATCAGCGGTCGCAGGGAACTGCTCGTCGACCGTGATCGTTACGCTACTGCTTTTACTGATTTCTCCCAGTGCTGCTAGCAGTAATCTGGCAGCACATGTGTTAATATCTCCTGACATCACTGAAAGCACTGGGGGAGGAGGAATCGGTGAAGGGGAACACAGCATCCAGCAAACAGATCCGACAGTGGTAGAAGTGAAAGTGCAAGGAAGGAGAAATTGGGTGAGAACAACCATAGCACACAGAGCCCCCAGATATCCAATTGTCCATTTGTAGAGCCCGGCATTGTCTGGTAATAGATTTTGTTATAACTGAGAACAGTTAGTTACTAACAGAATGATTATTTTGCACATAAAAAACATTTCCTGGAGGGTCGGAGCCATATGCATCCTTGAAGGGGGTGGAACTATGTGTGGACATAGATAGATGCATACATACATACATACGCTCAGCCCATACCTGGGCAAAGCTGGGCTCTATATATGTATGTGTGTGTATGTATATATACAGTACAGACCAAAAGTTTGGACACACCTTCTCATTCAAAGAATGTTCTTTATTTTCATGACTATGAAAATTGTAGATTCTCACTGAAGGCATCAAAACTATGAATTAACACATGTGGAATTATTTACTTTAAAAAAAAAAAGTGTGAAACAACTGAAAATATGTCTTATATTCTAGGTTCTTCAAAGTAGCCACCTCTTTTGCTTTGATTACTGCTTGCCCACTCTTGGCATTCTCTTGAGGAGCTTCAAGAGGTAGTCACCGGAAATGGTCTTCCAACAATCTTGAAAGAGTTCCCAGAGATGCTTAGCACTTGTTGGTCCTTTTGCCTTCACTCTGTGGTCCAGCTCACCCCAAATTATCTCGATTGGGTTCCAGTAAAGGCCCCATCACACCTGTCAATCTGGCCTGCGATGTCGGAAGCGATGTGCGGGTGCGCGCTCGCTTCCGACATCGCAGGCCAGCTGTCACACGGCAGGATGTTGCCGGTGACGCGGCGGCAATGTGGGCGGAGCCTCGCTCGCTGGGCTGGTATCAACCCAGCGAGCGATCCGCATCAATGCTGCGGTACAGGCTGGTTTGCCGCCAAGATCGCTATTGCAGTGTCAGACGGCGCGATCCAGCCTAATCGCTGCTTGCTGATTGACAGGTTTACATTCATGCTCGTAAACCTGCGACCAGCGATAAATCACAGTTGTGTCGCGCTGTTACACAGCACGACACACTTGCGATATCGCTAGCGACGTCCCTTTTCGGCGATGTCGCTAGAGATATTGACACGTATGACGCTGGCTTAAGAGACAAATCGAGAGCAACAGCGAAGTCTTAAAACCAGGGAGGTGGAGCCAGTAAGCCAAACATCCATCTCAGACTCTTCAATTTTTCTGAATCCGACTCCACGACCCTGAATCACAATCATTTCTGTGAAATCAGTAAGCCAAACATCCGACACCTCAATTTCCCTAAATCCGACTCCACCCAAATGGACACCGATTCCAACTCCACGACTCAGACTCCACAGACCTACTTAAAGCACTACTTCAGCTGTTTTTCTATTTTAGTCTTTTCTTATTATACCAATAAAATGGTACTGTAAAGGTCAGTTACAGTTGTGGCCAAAAGTATTGGCACCCCTGCAATTCTGTCAGATAATACTCTGTTTCTTCCTGAAAATTATTGCGATCACAAATTCTTTGGTATTATTATCCATTTAATGTGTCTTAAATGAAAAAAACACAAAAGAGAATGAAGCAAAAAGCAAGACATTGATAATTTCACACAAAACTCCAAAAATGGGCCAGACAAAAGTATTGGCACCCTCAGCCTAATACTTGGTTGCACAACCTTTAGCCAAAATAACTGCGATCAACCGCTTCCGGTAACCATCAATGAGTTTCTTACAATGCTCTGCTGGAATTTTAGACCATTCTTCTTTGGCAAACTGCTCCAGGTGATATTTGAAGGGTGCCTTCTCCAAACTGCCATTTTTAGATCTCTCCACAGGTGTTCTATGGGATTCAGGTCTGGACTCATTGCTGGTCACCTTAGAAGTCTCCAGTGCTTTCTCTCAAACCATTTTCTAGTGCTTTTTGAAGTGTGTTTTGGGTCATTGTCCTGCTGGAAGACCCATGACCTCTGAGGGAGACCCAGCTTTCTCACACTGGGCCCTACATTATGCTGCAAAATTTGTTGGTAGTATTCAGACTTCATAATGCCATGTACACGGTCAAGCAGTCCAGTGCCAGAGGCAGCAAAGCAACCCCAAAACATCAGGGAACCTCCGCTATGTTTGACTGTAGGGACCGTGTTCTTTTCTTTGAATGCCTCTTTTTTTCTCCTTAAACTCTGTTGATGCCTTTGCCCAAAAAGCTCTACTTTTGTCTCATCTGACCAGAGAACATTCTTCCAAAAAGTTTTGGCAAACTCCAGCCTGGCTTTTTTATGTCTCGGGGTAAGAAGTGAGGTCTTCCTGTGTATCCTACCATACAGTAACGCCGACGGATAGTATGGGTTGACACTGTTGTACCCTCGGACTGCAGGGCAGCTTGAACTTGTTTGGATGTTAGTCGAGGTTCTTTATCCACCATCCACACAATCTTGCGTTGAAATCTCTCGTCAATTTTCCTTTTCCGTCCTCATCTAGGGAGGTTAGCCACAGTGCTATGGGCTTTAAACTTCTTGATGACACTGCACACAGTAGACACAGGAACATTCAGGTCTTTGGAGATTGACTTGTAGCCTTGAGATTGCTCATGCTTCCTCACAATTTGGTTTCTCAAGTCCTCAGACAGTTCTTTGGTCTTCTTTCTTTCCTCCATGCTCAATGTGGTACACACAAGGACACAGGACAGAGGTTGAGTCAACTTTAATCCATGTCAACTGGCTGCAAGTGTGATTTAGTTATTGCTAACACCTGTTAGGTGCCACAGGTAAGCTACAGGTGCTGTTAATTACACAAATTAGAGAAGCATCACATGATTTTTCTAACAGTGCCAATACTTTTGTCCACCCCCTTTTTTATGTTTGGTGTGGAATTAGATCCAATTTGGCTTTAGGACAATTCTTTTTGTGTTTTTTCATTGAAGACAAATTAAATTAAGATAATAATACCAAAGAATTTGTGATTGCAATCATTTTCAGGAAGAAACTGAGTATTATCTGACAGAATTGCAGGGGTGTCAATACTTTTGGCCAGAACTGTATATTGATGCGCCCCTACCCCACCATAGTATGTGCTTGAGGTCACAATTCAATACATTTCCAAGAGAGCCTCATGCTGACCTTGTTCCAGCTTCATAGCAATGCATAAAGCTCTTGTAATGTAACTTCTGACTTTAAGATAGTCAGAAGTTATGGCTACATAATGGCACTGCTAGATTAAAGCCGCCAGTGGGCGAGTGTAATACATAGATCAGGGAGCTTACATTTAAAGTGCCACTCCAGCACTGAAAAAAGTTAAGGCTGGAATGGTGCTTTATTGCTGGACCCAAGGAAGGTACATGGAATCAGTTTATTTATTTTAAAAAAAAACTACAGCCAGTGATTTTCCAAAAGCAGAAAGCCCATTTGGGGTGAATAGGAATGCCTTGCTAAAACATAGAACTATACTTAACTATCTCTAGCAGTCCCATGGACCATGGATGAGTGGAGGTACGTGTACTTGACCTCGGCTACAATCATACACGACCCTGCACACCCTCTTCTAGGTATTCCCAGAAGACTGGAATCTTGATAATAAGGAATAACTTTAAAAGTGTGTACCAAGTTTTAAGTGTCCCTGGAGGAGTAATAAAAGTATAATTATACTCTCCTCTTAGACCTGCACCACTCATTAATGCAGGGGTCTCAAACTCCAGGCCTCGAGGGCCGCACACAGTCCAGGTTTTCAGGATTTCCTAGGAGTTTGACAGTTGATAATTTGATTACCAACTGTCAAATGCCATGGAAATCCTGAAAACTTGCACTGTGTGCGGCCCTTGAGGCCTGGAGTTTGAGACCCCTGCATTAATGCTTTACCTGTGGTATCTTGATCAGCTGAAGCTACATTCTGTTCAAGCTGGCATCTTCTGGATAGGTTGAATGGGAAAGCTACAGCTGATTAGCAGACACTTTACGTTTCCCATCAGATATTGATACCGGTAGGCTGGCAGAGGACACAGTATTGCATGCAGAAGAGCAGTGCCAGGTCTGGAGGGGAGTATGTATTTTCTTTATTTATAGCCCACCCTGTGCTCATTAACATTAATCTATAAAGTAGAGCAGAGGTTCCCAACTCCAGTCCTCAAGGCACACCAACAGTGCAGGTTTTCAGGATTTCCCTAGAAATTGGAATCATCCCCAGTGCAGGTGATTCAATTATCACCTGTGCAATACTAAGGAAATCCTGAAAACCTGCACTGTTGGTGTGCCTTGAGGACTGGAGTTGGGGTTTGAGGTTATCTACTGCAGAGGTTCCCACCGACCCATGCTGCTTTAACTTGAAATCGATACATTTCAGTTTTACTCCTTATCATACTCTGGAGAACCCATTAGAAGATTATACTTTGACCAAGTCTCAAGTGGGATTTTTCTACTGTGACCATGAAGTTTGTCATACAGGTCTTCATAGTTTGATTCTGGAACTCTCTCCAACTGACAATGTTGTGAGTCCACACTCCCAGCATACAGGAGATTGTTTACATGGTTCTTTTGGAAGTGGCTTGGCTTTCTGTATCCCTATCTTTCTAATTCTTTCATTTTACCCTATATATTATGCACCTATACAACAATCCTCTTGGCATGGTGATGAGCACCTCTGTTTTTTAGATCATGGCGCTCCAGAGTCAAACCCCCTCCTGTATGTCATCGCCAGTCAATCGGCGTTGTCTAATGGAAGAACTTTTTCCAAACCTATGTTTTGTTTTAGAAAAATGTATTACTGAGATTGTTGTTTTTATTTTTATGGTTTTACTTTTCTTCACTTTTTTCCTTAGGACCTGCAAATTGAGCGAGAAAGGAGCACTTACAATATATCTGGAGGCTGCACGGCACTTATTGTTGTATACTTACTGGGGAAAATTTATGTGGCCAACGCTGGTGACAGCAGGTATTTCACTTTTCATGCAGTAATAAGTGTGCTACCACCCGCCATCATTTGTCAGTTCTCCAGTGTGTCAATAATACAATATTGACCATTATTTTTGTTTGTCATAGCAGCTAACGTGATCTAGCTTTTCACTCGCGGCTATATCTTTTTATAGTGCTTTGTCATAGGTGGACTTGTTCTTTACCTTATGGAACTGAAAGGTTCCTGGTTTTTTTATGTTGTCATTTTTTTGTTTCTTTTTAACCTTACAAGTGTTACTACCAAACTCAAGTGATATTTCTAATGACCACTGTACATGAAGGGCTGTAAAATGTGAAAAATGTAAAAGGTATTTGGCAAATATGAAGAACAATTGCACTAGTGGTGCTGTTAAGAAACTGTATCACATGTTCTTTAAATTGCTAGTTAAAAGTATTAAATTATATTGTGTAATAACGAATTTACATTCTCAGTATGTAAGCAATACATTGCCCCATCACCACAATACTTATGTCGCGCCCCTGCGGACCGGTTGCCACTACTAGTTTGCGGCAACCGGGGTTGGTAAGTCCAGTCACCCACAAACACACCCGGTCCCAGGGATAGCGAGTGAACCCAGGTAGTGGGAAGGCTCAGGCAGCCTGTGGGATGGCGGAGAGAGAGAGGTGGGGGGTGGGAAATTAGGAAGAGCAGTCAGGAAGTGGGAGGAGGGCAAAGTGACAGAGCACAGGAAGTGGTCAGGCAGTCCAGTGAGGGAGTTGAGAAGAGAGCACGAAAGAGAAGGACCCGGAGGGCTTGAACAGCATGTGACTCGCCCCGGGTCCCAGGACAGCAGACTGCAGAGAGACAGAGGGAGCCCTATGGGTGCGGGAAGTGAGCGATCCACCCATACGCCCGAGTCTTTAGTGAAGGGAGGGTCAGGGCTAGAATCGGAGACCCAGCTCTGAAGGTGGCGAGGATGCTCCAAGTTCCCACCATGGAACCGGGGACCACGAGATCTCCAAGAGCTGTGGCCAACTCTCAGCACAACGCAGAGAAGGCAATCATATTAGGGCCGGGGACTCTGCCAGTCGTCCAAGAAGGCCCCTGGCAGCTGGATCGGGGCTCTATGTGCGGAGGCGCGTCCAGGAAGGAGGAGAACAGGCAGCGCTGAGAAACCCCAAGAGGAAAGGAACACAAAAGGGGGTGCACTAGAAAAGACATCCTGTTTGCCAAGGACTACCCCGGGCCACCACTTTACTTGTGCTGTAACCTTAAGTACCTGCCGAGAGAAGCCAAGTAAACCAGGCTGGAACTCAGACTGTTTGTGAGACTCTTATTTCCCGCCTGCGCCTGGGGAGCGGTGGACTACCAAACTACATAGACCACAGGCCCTGCAGGGGACCTGCCCCAACCCTGCAAGCAGCCAGCCCTGTCCTACTGGCCTTCCATCACTCCAAATCACCTTGATTCCAGATGCCCTGGGGACTCACTCCTCCTGTGGGGAGCTATACCATTACAGCTGCAACTCCATCATCCCCAGAGGTCTCGGACTGCAACAGCAGCCTCTACCAGCCGCCTCCCACGGGTGGCGTCACGACAAACTCTTAAACTTTAACTTTTTCTTTTTACCCCTTTTTTTCCCTTTTTACTGACTGCCCAGAAGGGGACCACTGACCTGGTCACGCCACCGTCACAGCCCCGATGACGTCGAGAGGGCCCAGTTCTGAGTACCCCCCATGGCCCCCACTGGGGGCGAGTTACTTATTTCTATAACTTTGTGTAAAAAGCAAAACAAACAGACAGCACTCTGAAAAGTAAAGTAAAAACGTGGACTTGAATAGCCGATGTTCTCCATTTTCTGATGTACACTTTTCAGAGTGCTTCCTGTTTTTTTGTTTTATTCTTTACAATCTTGGATTTGGTTTGCTCAAGGCTCAGCACCCACATTTACCAACAAGTTTGTGCTGTTCCTTTTTTCTATTTTTTTTTCTTTTAAATAACCTTGTGCAGTTAGGCGGGTTTCAGACTGGCATTTTTTTTTTAGCATCAGTGTGTATCCAGCTTAAACTAGATGCACCCCCATCAGTTTTAGCCCTTTGGGAGGGGGGGTTGGCATCTTAGTGCAATTTTGGTCTCTGTGAGAAATTTCGGAAGCACCATGGATTAAATCAGAATGTGCCCAATGGAGCCCATAACCAACGGGCTCCAGATCCCGCTGGATCTGGATGCCAGATCTGGGTTTCTGAACTGCACATGCCCAGAACGCAGTTCTAATGACACGCTCCCTAGGGGGCATATCATTTGTCACTGCATCCGACAGAAAAAGGTAATCTAGCCAATGCAACGGGATTCTCCCACACTGATCCGTGACACGGATCAGTTATGATACAGTTATGGGTGCATCCAATTGCATTCTGAAAAAACACTTGCGGGGGAGGGGATTCCAGGGGAATGCAGGCTTTACCCTGCATGCCCCCCAGATTAAAAAAAAATGCCAGTGTGAAGCTAGCCTTATTTGGAAAACTAAAGCTTGCATACTGTGGAATATGCATAATTAATAGGTCTCTGAGAATGAATTAGTGACTGAGGTCAAATTCACTATTTATTTTTAAATTAAAGGGATCCTGTCACCCCCCCCCCTTCCAGCGCCTATTAAACTAAAAGTGCCACCTTCAGCAGTGTCTATGCTGCATTTTGTGAAGGTGTCTATAATCCCCCTACCCCCAGGGACACCTAAATAAACACTTTTTAACAATTTCCGCCCTATATGTTAATAATTACTTTAAGTGCAGGAGGTATACTCCCTTCCCTGGACCGGATGCCTCGCTGGTCATTCTCCTCCTCCTCTTTCCTCCGGGATCCTCCTCTTCTTTCTTCCTAGTGATGTCGTCGGAGCCTGCGCAGATCCCTCAGTTCTCGGGCATGCTCTGTGAGCTGTGCCTGAGAACTAAGGTCACGTGGTTTCGGAACATTGCACCTACGTATAACACAGGTTCCAGATCCCGCCCTATGTTATCTTATGCTGTATGCTGACGGTTGGGCTGGGAATCTGGTGCCTGGGCAAACAAAATAAAGGGCAGGAAATATTGTTACAAAGTCTTTATTTAGGTGTCTTGGGAGGGTAGGGGTATCATAGCCATCATCACAAAATGCAGCATAGGCACTGCTGAAGGTGGCACTTTTAGTTCTAAAGGCCCTGGGGGTGACAGGTTCAATTTAACATATATGTATGTCATGGGTCGGGTGTCCGCCTTTGATGTGAGCTCCAGCGCGGAGCTCACATCATACATCCGACATCTCAGCTGATCTCATCAGCTGAGATGTGGGGCTAACAGTGCAGATCCGCTATCCGATCTGTGCTATTAACCCCTTGGATCCTGCTGTCATTCACTGACAGTGGAATCCAAAAGCACTGTGGCAGGGATCGCAGGCAGGGATCGTGCCATTCCCCGCCGTTCAGTTCCTGATAGCCGTCACACAGCCCCAGATCCCAAAAAATGAGAACACTACGCTACGGGTCGCAGAACATGGCGCAAGAAGTGCAATTATTCTTTTTATTTCAAACTTCTGAATTTGTTTTCATCACTTCGATACCAGCAAAAGTATACATGTTTGGTATCTACGAACTCGTACCGACCTGAGGCATCACACCGTCATATCAGTTTTACCATATAGGCAACATGGCATAAAAAACTCGAAACAAATGTCTAATTGCACTTTTTTTTGCAATTTCACCCCACTTGGAATTTTTTCCCATGTTTCTGATGTTTCCCATGTTCATGTTTTTTTTGTCATTTTGTGATGTTGAAGCTTTTTTTTGGTTTGTGTTTTTTTTTTTGTTTGTTTTTATAGTGTTGGTTGTCCTTTCACTTTTTCAACATTTTTGATTGCCGGCAATCTTTGTTTTTATGTTTCATAACGGATTTTTGCTGGTTTTTGTACTAGCATCTTTCTTGGGGTTTTTAAGCAAATATGCTGATAAAAGCCTTCCCATTGACATGCCTTGGAAAGTATAGAGCATTTTTAGAGCAGAAGATGCTTGAAGGTCTGGTCACTTCTTTTAACCGCTTGACATCTTTGGAAACCTGAAGCGGTTAAAGTAAATTCCATATGTTGAGCATACAAGCAGCAAGTCTATTTTACATAGAAAATAAAGTTTATGCTTTTGGGCATTTTGTTAGCTCTTTTTCAGGTGAGTTTCGAAGAGGCATCCACTCCAAATCTGCCTGAAAAAAATGTTGCGTAAAATAAGTTGGGCGCAGTGTATAAACAGGATGGTCTGTGCCCCGGTGAAGTAGTAAGTACTGATGAATAGTTTGGTGCCGAAATGGTGCGGCATTGCAACATTTTTTTGTTACCAGTTGAATTGCAAATGAAATATATACAGTATATATGGACAAAATGAGGATTTTAAATCCAGATTATTTTTTAATCATTTCACACTGCTTTGGAATTTTTTTGTGCATTTTTCAATTCAGTAGTAAAGGGACCAGTGTCATGCAGAACTGTAACTCGTTCTACGAAATAGCCCTCATACGACTGTGTTAACTTTCTAAATGAAAATGTTATGGCTCTTAGCAGGAGCAGAGAAAAACAAAAGCTCAAAAACTAAAAATATCCCTTGCATGAAGGGGTTAAAGCACTACTATTTAGATGTGGACCTTGTTCCCTCCAGCAAAAGTATTGTCTGGCAGCAATGCTTTCATTTCAAAATAACCTGCCAAAATGGATTTAGAAGTTGGACATATATTTTTGTATCTTTAAAGGGAACCGTCATGTTCAAAATTGTATCTGATCTGTAAGCAGGATACATTTTTGCAGGACAATTTTCAGTAAAAATTTACATTGTATTCCTTAAAATCCGTATTTCTTATTTCTGTTGGGTTATGCATCACTTGCATAGTGCTATCATATTCCGTAGCACTTCACAGACAATATACCGTATATACTCGTGTATAAGCCGACTTTTTCAGCCCAAAAATTGGGCTGAAAAGTCCCCCCTCGGCTTATACACGAGTATATAGTGTGAGTGTGACGGGGGTGCTGAGTGTGACGGGGACGGGGGCTCTGACTGGGGGCAGGAGGAGGCAGGAGGGGGCTGCAGTGACACTGCGCGGTCACGTGGGCCCGCCTCATTAATATGCACGCATCCCCCTGTCCATCCCCGGCAAGGGGATGCAGTGCATATTGCCCCACACAGCCCCTGGCGGCCCCCGGCAGTGGTATACAGCCCCCCCGCCTAGTACCGGGCCCCCATGCTGCGGCACAGCATACAGTAGCTCATACATTACCATCTCCTGCAGCGCGCGGCTCCTCCATATCCCAGCCGGCATCTTCCTGTAGTGTCATGTGACTGGCGCGTCACATGACACTACAGCAACAAGCCGGGCGGGAGATGGAGGAAGCGCGCGCTGCAGGAGATGGTAATGTATGAGCTACTGTATGCTGTGCCGCAGCATGGGGGCCCGGTACTAGGCGGGGGGGCTGTATACCACTGCCGGGGGCCGTCGGGAACCCTGTATACCCCTGTGCTGGGGGCTGCTGTATACCCCTGTGCTGGGGCTGCTGTATACCCCTGTGCTGGGGGCTGCTGTATACCCCTGTGCTGGGGGCTGCTGTATACCCCTGTGCTGGGGCTGCTGTATACCCCTGTGCTGGGGGCTGCTGTATACCCCTGTGCTGGGGGCTGCTGTATACCCCTGTGCTGGGGGCTGCTGTATACCCCTGTGCTGGGGCTGCTGTATACCCCTGTGCTGGGGGCTGCTGTATACCCCTGTGCTGGGGGCTGCTGTATACCCCTGTGCTGGGGGCTGCTGTATACCCCTGTGCTGGGGGCTGCTGTATACCCCTGTGCTGGGGGCTGCTGTATACCCCTGTGCTGGGGGCTGCTGTATACCCCTGTGCTGGGGGCTGCTGTATACCCCTGTGCTGGGGGCTGCTGTATACCCCTGTGCTGGGGGCTGCTGTATACCCCTGTGCTGGGGGCTGCTGTATACCCCTGTGCTGGGGGCTGCTGTATACCCCTGTGCTGGGGGCTGCTGTATACCACAATTCTGGGGGCTGTATACCTGTGCTGGGGTCCACCCTCGGCTTATACGCGAGTCAATAGGTTTTCCCAGGTTTTGGGGGCTAAAGTAGGGGGGTCGGCTTATACACGGGTCGGCTTATACACGAGTATATACGGTAATCACTGTCTCCATTAAGTCTCAATCTACATGCCCTATCAGTATGTCTTTAGATTGTGAGAAGAAATCGAAGCACCTGGAGGAAACCCACACAAACACAGGGAGAACATACAGACTCCTTGCAGATGTTTCCTTGGTGGGATCTAAACCAAGGAACCCAGCGCTACAAAGCAAATGTGCTTACCCTTACATGAGTTCATTGGGTGGTCCTGCTCAGTGATTGACAGTCTTCCGTGTATGACATAGAGAAATACCTGTCAATCACTAAATAGGTCCGCCCACTGGATTAGTAAGCCTTAAAAAAAACCAAAGATTTTAATGATTAAAATAGACTTTATGCTTGATCTTTTCTAACAGACCCGTATATCATTCTACCATGTATACCATATATATGTCCATAGATCGGACTGTCGGTACGAAATGTTTTATTGTGCGCCCAAGTTCTTTTATCTATCCCCTTTGCCAAGTTTTACCGTAATGAAGCAGTGAAGTAAGACTCTGGCCAGGTTTAGGCATGCTGTACAAGGACGAGATAGTGAAGCATTGTCTTGCTATAATATATTTTCTTAATTATACGTTGTCATTTTCCATGATTTATCGGGAAGGTCACATTTTCCTTGTCTTTTAATTCTAAGCTGAGCGTGCTAGCTTTACTATGTGTGAAAGATGTAGCAACTAAATATCAGTATAGCAGACAACTCTGTTGGCCGTGTGTCATGTAAATGAATGTGTTGCATGACTACTAATTTAGTCTTACATCTGCTGCCGCCTATTCCTTGCATTCCAATGAGGAAGGCTGCGTGGTTACATCCAGCACTGTCTCGCCTCTGGCAGCAGGATTGTAATGTACAGTATTCTCATTTCACATTTATATACATTACACATATAATATCACATGCCATTATTGACCTTCCTGTAACAAAAGGAGTGTTTCCACGTTTAACTTCTCCGACACGTTGAGGGCTTGTTCTGTAGCTGTACAGAGAGTAGCATTATTGTCAGATTCCTAACATGTTTCCAATACCTAAATACCTCTATGCAAAGCTGCATTCACTTCTTTACAATGCGTATAGTTTTTATATTCTACAGCATGAGTGATGGTTGAATACTCTGAATAACCCTGAAGAGAGTAGTACATACATAGCTGTGATTAGAATCAATAGGAACCATACAGCGAGGCTCCTGAGCGGAGTACATGCTACTCTGAGATTTCTGTATATCAGCTTGCAGCACACTCTAATGGTACCTTTACACGCAGCTACAGGTAACAGGTTTTCCACAGGTAACTTACTGGCTGCAGTGAAATCATGGAGAGATTATTCCATTTGTACACAGCAACAAGATAGAACCATGTCTCCATGATTTCACTGCAACCAGTAAGTTACCTGTGGAAAACCTGTTACCTATAGCTGCGTGTAAAGGTACCATAAGAGATAAATCAGACCTACCTCTTACTACAGTTTTGGAATATTTAGGTTTACCCCAAATTCTTCAGCTATCGGAGTTCCTATGTGGCTGTTTGCACAATAGGGATTACAATAAGTGAAAAGCACTCAAAAGTAGAGCGGAGTAAAAAGATTTGCACTATACTCCATTATCCGGTGGACCTTATTCACAGCCAGTAGTATGAATTGCAGAGATAAATGGTACATCTCCGATATTCATCCTGCCAGCCGTAAACAAGGTCCTACGAATAAAATATTGGTTCACTGGCTTCCACCGATTAGATGTGACATGGTATGAGTGACACTCATTAAAGATGTCTCCTGACCCACTTCTGTTTACTGAAGGACACTGAAACTGCACATTATTATTTATTTATATATCGCCATTATATTCCATGGCGCTTTACATGCGGAAAGGGCAGATGAGGACAAGTACAATAAATGTGGACGATCAGGTCGTACAGGTACATGATGGGAGAAGATCCTGTCCATGAGGGCTCACAGTCTGAGGGGCTGGTGGGGATACAGTAGGAGGGGGAGATGCCGGTCTTGAGGTGGTTCGGTGGACCGGGAATCCTTGCAGGTTATAGGCTTGACGGAAGAGGTGGGTCTTCAGGCTTCTTTAGAAGGTCCCGAGGGTAGGAGAGTGTCTGATGTGGTGGGGAAGAGAGTTCCAGAGTATGGCAGAGGCACAGGAGAAATCCTGTATGCCGTTGTATGCCGTTGTGAGAAGAGGAGATGGGGGGGGGGTAGAGGAGGAGTTCTTGGGAGGATCGCAGGTTGCGTGAGGGTAGGGATCGGGAGACCATGTCGGAGATTTATGAAGGGGACAGGTTGTGTATGGCTTTGTATGTCATGGTTAGTGTTTTGATGTAATGATATAAGTGTAATGATATAAGTCTCTATAGGTTATGTGACAATTTGCAACTCTGAAGTGATAAGTCTTTCTTTTACAAGTGGTGTGAGGTGTGATAATAGACCCATGGAATACAGAGCAGTCATCAAGTTCCTTTACTTGAAAGGTTTGTTCATCGATAACAGAATGGGATCACGCTGGAATTGGAGACATTTTCACAGAAGTTCTACCACATTTGAAATCTACTCTGTATTCACTGGCTCCATTATCACACCTCACACCACTTCAGCACCTGTGAAAGAAAGACCGTTATCACATCAGAGTTGCAAATTGGCTCGTAACCTTTATAGATTTCTATCATTACATATGTGCAGTTTCCGCATCCTGCGATAAATAGAAGTGGATCAGGGTAAATCTTTAATTATTTCCACTCATATTTTCTCTTTTTAGGCCTTACACATAGTCATGACGTGCATCTCACTATGATGTCTCAGGGACCTATTAATCGCCAGAATTGCCCAGGATGCAGTATAGAAAGGAAAAATGCTTTTCAAATATTCTAATGGTTCATGGTTATCCTTTTTTATTTTCTTTTTAAAAATGACACAGGAAACACTCAGAGCACAACTCAATACATCTTTATGGTATCCGCATTCTGGCTCTCATAGAGATGTATTGGGAGCTTGTGACATAACGTCTGACTTCTGGACAGACAGTCATTAGTCACAAGATGGCGCCGTGAGACCAGAGAGGTGTCTGTAAAAGGTGAAGATGCTTGAAGCAGAGTATATAACTGGGTGCACAGGACTTAGATTTAAAGCGCCACTCCAGTGCTGAAATTAAAAACCCGCTGTAGTGGTGCTTTAAAGACGATATATGTTCCGATTATAACATTCAGACATACGGTATGAAACAGACGCAGATGATAAGTAGGAGGACAGCATAAGATTGCTGCTGTCTAAACAGGCAGCTAAAGATATTGTTTTGGAATAAAATGAAAAAATCTCACTTCTATTATGGTTTAGCACAAAAACTTTACAAAATCTTAAAATATATAAGCTCTAAAAATCTTTACAATGAGTAGTAGTGACTTTAAAGGGAACCAACCACCCCCAATGACCCCCCGGACTATTAATATCGGTCCCTACACACAGCACATACATGTGCTGCAATGATTTTTGCTAAAAAAACTGTTTTGTAAAACTTAAGATAATGCTTTTGAAAGTTTAAACCGAAGGGACGGGTGGGCGTTACTTATCTGTGGCAAAAGCCGAGTAGCAGCTGTCAGTCATCCTCCTGTGTCCCGCAGTAGCAGTTATGGCCAGCCCTTTTCAGCGTCACAGCCTGGTGCACGGGCTCGCATGCCCGTGCACACGTCATCATCTACAGCCGGGAAGCGAGCGCGCGCTCTGACTTCCACAGCCGAGCGCAGGAAGTCAGAGCGCGCGCTCGCAACCCGGCTGTAGATGATGACGTGTGCACGGGCATGCGAGCCCGTGCACCATGCTGTGACGCTGAAAAGGGCTGGCCATAACTGCTACTGCGGGACACAGGAGGATGACTGACAGCTGCTACTCGGCTTTTGCCACAGATAAGTAACGCCCACCCGTCCCTTCGGTTTAAACTTTCAAAAGCATTATCTTAAGTTTTACAAAACAGTTTTTTTAGCAAAAATCATTGCAGCACATGTATGTGCTGTGTGTAGGGACCGATATTAATAGTTCGGGGGGGTCATTGGGGGTGGTTGGTTCCCTTTAAGGGCAAATCCATTTTCCATGAGTATTAAACAGAAGAGTAATCTATGTAACTAAGATATTGGGGTGGAATCTAGTGTGTGCAACTCGCAGGACCAGTACATTTTGCATTCACTGTATTGGTTCTATAGTCAGATCAAAAACATTGTGTCATCTGCTTATAAATGCCAGACCACTGGTCAACAGTTATGTGCAGCCAAGGCATAAAACAACCAACCAGACACACATTATGTATGTAAATACAACCTAAAAATACAATGCAGGAGTTATGAAAAAGCTAAAGCTTTGCCAACTAATGTGCAGAAAAGTTATGTCTGTCATGTTTTTTCTTTTCCAGTGCTGGTGGCATCCATAAAAATGTACATTATGAAACTTATAATGATTAAAAAAATGTACACTGATCCCTCAGAAGAACATCCACCGCCTCATCAGGAGCATGCCCCAGGCATTGTAGGGAGGTCATACAGGCACTTTGAGGCTATACACGCTACTGAGCCTCATTTAATTGTCTTGAGGCCTTTCCACTAAAGTCAGATCAGCCTGTAATTTGATTTTCCAGTTTGGTTTTGAGTATCAACCAAACCCAGACCTCAAATTTTGATGTACATTGATCATATTTATGTTTTATTATTTTCAATGCATTCTACTATGTAATGCATAAAGATTTGCAACTGGAATATTTCATTAATTGAGCTCTAGGATGTGGTATGTTAGTGTGTGTGTGTGTGTGTGATCGGTTGAAGCCATTTATCCAACTTAGAGGTCACTGCTCCAAGTGCTCCTATCACCACTGGAATCACTGTTGCCTCAATCTTCCACATTCCTTTCAGTGTGTTTATATATGCATGCATACTCTACATATGTGTGTGTGTGTGTGTGTGTGTGTGTGTGTGTGTGTGTGTGTTATATATATATATATATATATATATATATATATATATATATATATATATATATAAACTAGAAGAAATTCTCTGCAGCACTCAGCTACTACCAATGATGTACAAATGCTAACAAGCTGTATGTATTTGAGAAAAAAGTTTAAAAACTTACGTTTTTTTCAAAAAACTCAAAAATCTTACTTTTTTATTTCTGAAGTTCTTAGTACATACATTGGCCAATGTCTGTTTGCTCATCAACTGCGACAAAGTGACTTCAGGTCTGATGAGTCCTAACGCTGATATCCCTATCCTCCTTGTCCACCCACCCACTTCTCAATGGGTGAACACCATCTAGACCCTAGATCACCTGTAGGTGATGAGGGTGCAAATTGCAGCATGGAGCCAGGAGTTTTTAAACTTTTTTCTCAAATACATATAGCTTGTTAGCATTTTTACATCATTGGCTGTAGCTGAGTGCTGCAGAGTATTTCTTCTAGTTATTTGAACCAGCGTCCCTGCTGGCACCGGTTCACATTTTGTCTGTGAGTGCTGTGCAGTTTTGTTTTTTTTTTGTTTTTTTTTTGGAAACGGACGGCCTGAGGAATGTGAGAGGGGTGGTTTAGAGCCTGCTCACCTATGGTGGTTGTGCACCCCTGCACAACTTCGGTGTAAGCATTCCTATGGAGGGAGGATTGGAGGAGATCCAGGCTCCAACGCCATGTTCAGTTGCTTCCTGGAACTCAGTCACGAGGTCTGGCCACGTGACCATACAGGGCCGTGCAAGTATCGCGTCACCATAGGTCCTCAAACACGGCATGTAAGGTGTTCACAGCTGCTCATACCGCTCTCCCACAAGGGGAGGAAGTAATGGAAAGAAAAGGTGTAACAGAGGTCTCCGGAGCGCTAGAAAGGACGGGCACAGTATACACTGTGTGCAGAATTATTAGGCAAGTTGTATTGTAGAGGATTATTTTTATTATTGATCAACAACTATGTTCTCAATCAATCCAAAAGACTCATAAATTTCAAATCTTAATATTTTTGGAAGTTGGAGTGTTTTTTTTTTTAGATTTGGCTATCTTAGGATGATATCGGTTTGTGCAAGTAACTATTACTGTGCAGAATTATTAGGCAACTTAATAAAAACCAAATATATTCCCATCTCACTTGTTTATTTTCGCCAGGTAAACTAATATAACTGCACAAAATTTAGAAAAAAACATTTCTGACATGCAAAAACAAAATACAAAAAATTAGTGACCAATATAGCCTCCTTTCTTTATGATGACTCTCAACAGCCTTCGATCCATAGATTCTGTCACTTGATCTGTTTACAATCAACATTGCGTGCAGCAGCCACCACAGCCTCCCAGACACTGTTCCGAGAGGTGTACTGTTTTCCCTCCCTGTAGATCTCACATTTTATGAGGCACCACAGGTTCTCTATGGGGTTCAGATCAGGTGAACAAGGGGGTGATGTCATTATTTTTTCTTCTTTTAGACCTTTACAGGCCAGCCACGCTGTGGAGTAGTTGGATGCATGTGATGGAGCATTGTCCTGCATGAAAATCATGTTTTTCTTGAACGATTCTGACTTCTTCATGTACCACTGCTTGAAGAAGTTGTCTTCCAGAAACTGGCGGTAGGTCCGGAAGTTAAGCTTCACTCCATCTTCAACCCGAAAAGGTCCCACAAGTTCATCTTTGATACCAGCCCATACCAGTACCCCACCTCCACCTTGCTGGCGTCTGAGTCGGAGTGGAGCTCTCTGCCCTTTACTGATCCAGCCTCTGGCCCATCCATCTAGCCCATCAAGAGTTACTCATTTCATCAGTCCATAAAACCTTTGAAAAATCAGTCTTAAGATATTTCTTGGCTCAGTCTTGACGTTTTATGTTATGTTTCTTGTTCAAAGGGGGTCGTTTTTCAGCCTTCCTTACCTTGGTCGTGTCCCTGAGTATAGCACAACTTATGCTTTTTGATACTCCAGTAATGTTGCAGCTCTGAAAAATGGCAAAACTGGTGGCAAATGGCATCTTGGCAGCTTCACGCTTTATTTTCCTCAATTCATGGGCAGTTATTTTGTGCCTTTTTTGCACAACACACTTTCAACCCTGTTGGCTATTTGCCATGAAACGCTTGATTGTTCGGTGATCACGCTTCAAAGGTTTGTCAATTTCAAGACTGCTGCATCCCTCTGCAAGACATCTCACAATTTTGGACTTTTCAGAGCCTGTCAAATCTATCTTCTGACCCATTTTGCCTAATGAAAGGAAGTTGCCTAATAATTAAGCACACCTTATATAGGGTGTTGATGTCATTACACCACACCCCTCCTCATTACAGAGATGCACATCACCTGATTTACTTAGTAGTTGGCTCTCAAGCCTATACAGCTTGGAGTAGGACAACATTTATAAAAAGTATCGTGATCAAAAAACTAATTTGCCTAATAATTCTGCACGCAGTGTATTAATGGTTTACAAACCTCTTTATTAACAACCTCTAAATGCCACAATGCGTTTCGACAGCTGTGATGCTATCTTCTTAAGGTGATACCCTCACCTGAAAGTATCACCTGAAGAACACAACAATTGAACACAAAAATTGATGATATGGTGTGGTATATGGGGTACAAAGATAGTGGGGCCATTCTTCATTAACGGAAACCTCAATGCCACTGGATATCTGAATCGTGTAGCAATTTCAGATATCCGCTGCCATTGAGGTTTCCATTGAGGAAGAATGGCCCCACTCTATTTGTACCCTATATACCACACCATACTATCAATTTTTGTGTTCCAACAGTCTTGGAGGGATCTATCCACTGTGGGTTAGTGTCAGACCAATAGTGGTGGTTTTGTTTAACTTCACCATTCACAAAAAAGTTTGCCTCATCACTCATCTGAAGGCAATTGTCTGTGCTGTGAAGATACGAGATGTGCAGCATTTGAAACAATGGTTACTGGAAGCCTGGGCTAGCATTTCTTCTGTGGTGTTGCTATCAGTGTGAAGAGTGGGAGAAGAGGGTTGCATTACAATGGGCAGCACTTTGAACACATTTTATAAGTGGTCATAAACTTGTAAATAACTCATGAAATAATAAAGTTACGTTAAAACCAAGCACACCATTGTTTTTCTTATGAAATTCTCAATAAGTTTGATGTGTCACATGACCCTCTTCCCATTGAAAAAAATGAAGTTGGATCCAAAATGGCTGACTTCAAAATGGCTGGCATGGTCACCACCCATCCGGAAAAGTTTTCCCCTCCCATATACTAATGTGCCTCAAACAGGATGTTGATATCACCAACCATTCCCATTTTATTCAGATGCATCCATATAAATAACCCACCCTATATATATAATCACATACATGCATTCATTTACATATATATTGGACATATACTTACATATATACAGCGGGTGAAATAAGTATTGAATTTATCACCAATTTTCCAATTAAGTCCATTTTTAAAGTTTCAATTGGCATGAATTGCTCATCATGTAACAGAAAGTCAGCTAAACTCAACGCTAATTCATGCTTATTTGAATCTCGAAATGCATTACAGCTAATGAACTATGAAAATGGAGACATCTTAGCTAGTACATATAGCCATGTGTATGACCGCCCAATAGCCATGTCAAGGCGTGTTCCCTGTATTGGATCCTAACCTGTACCATTCATACCTGTATTATAAGTTTCATCCTCTCAAGATGCTGTTGTCTCTGTTATCAGGTCTGCTACTTGCCCATTTCAACAGAGATTTTTAATCGAGAGAGAGGCTGAGACTTATAATTCATGTATGAAGGTAGGTTAGGACCCAGTACGGGGGACACACCTCGACATGCTTACTGGGCTGTCGTACACATGGCCATATGTACTAGCTAAGAGGTCACCATTTTCATAGCTCATTAGCTGTAATGCTATCTAGATTCAAATAAGCATGACTTGCCGCTGAGTGCTGCTGAATTTTTGTTACATTGTATAGTGTTTCAACATGCTCCAGTATACATTAGGATGAGTGCCACTGCTTTTTCTTTATGAACTTCTCACCAGACATGACAATGACCCATCCAATCCACACAGGTGGAGAAATCAAACCATAGATGTCCATAAATTTAGTGATGTGTAATAATTAGAAATGGGCAGCATGGTGGCTCAGTGATTTGAAGGGCTGTTGTCCTAGGTTTAAATCACACCAAGAACAACATCTGCTAGGAGTTTGTATGTTCACACAGTTATGTGTTTCCTCCCACACTCCAAAGACACACTAAAAAGGAATTTAGATTATGAGCCCCAGATGGGATAGTGATGCACAAATCTGTAAAGCGCTGTGGAATAAATGGCACTATATAAGTGAGTAAAATAAAATACATAAAAGAAATGACACAGGGAAAATGTATTGAACTCATGAAGAAAAGGAGGTTACAAAAAGCCATGGAAAGTTATGACACCAGCTGAAATCTGGCAGCGATTAGAAAGCAATCCTGTCACTAAGTGAAAAATATCAGCTGGTTAAACTAAAGGCCAATAAACTCATGTCTTTCATTACCAAGGTGCCACACAAGAAACATTTCATGATTGGTTATATCAGTGAGCCAGCTCAAGACCTTTGCAACCTTATGGTTGCAAAACACACTGATGGCTTTGCTGCAGAAGAATTTCTAAACTTCTGAAGGTTCCAGTGAACACTGTTGAGGGCCAAAATGTGAATTGTAAACATCATTTCACCATAAACCGTCCATGACCAGATTCTCCCCACAAGATTTTAGACAGCGTAGTGTAAAGTGTTATCAGAAGAGTTGTCCAAGAGTCAAAAACCAACCACCTTTGGAGGGATACAGCAAGAATTGGAATCAGTAGGATGTTTCAAAGAAAACAATAAGTAATGCCCTCAACCTCCATGGGCTGTATGCAGGCTCACATGCAAAACTCCATTGCTGAAAAAAAGCATGCTCAAGCGCAATTAAAGTTTCTCAACATTTAACAAGCCTGTGAAATAGTTGAAGAATCTTTTGATCAGATGAGACCTAAATTAAGCTCTTTGGATGCTATAACTGTAACACATACCATTTGTTGAGGTCAAAAAGCACTGCATATCTCCCCAAAAACTTGTTGAGATCTGGTGATTGACTGGTGATTGACTTAGCTATTGCAGAATATTTCACTTTGCCATAAAAAACTCCTTTGTTGTTTTTGCAATATGTTTTGGTTCATGTCCATCTGTACCGTGAAGCATCATCCAATCAATCTTGCTGCATTTGGTTGAATCTAGCAGAAATTAATGCCCTGTACAATTCAGAATTCAACCCCAGCTTCTGTTTTAAGTCACATCATCTCTAAACACAAGTGGCCTTATGCCATTGGTAACCATGCATGCCCATGCATCACACTGCCTGCACCATGTTTATAGGGAATGTGGTATGCTTTGGATTCTGAACTGCTCTAAGCCTTCTCCATACTTTCTTCTTCCTGTCATTCTAGTATAGGTTGTTTTTTGTTTCATCTGTCCAAAGAATACTTTTTCATATCTGTGTCACAGTGGTGAGTGTGAACACACTGCACCACGTGGCCAGGCTTGCCTTGGAGGGGCGTAGCTCAACAGCTACCCCACCTTAACTAGAGACCACTGATGGTATGGTTAGGCATGAGCTGGAAGTTACTCCAAGTGCCACTCCAGTATGTACTGGAATTAAAACAAAGGGCACAACATAGGGTTTACCTGTGTAAAAAGTTGAAATATTGATGACAATAAAGACTCACCTAATAGTGTTATAAGTAGCCACAGCCACTTTGCACATATGACGACATCTCTATATCTAAGGATGCGACGGTCTGCAGCAGCCACCCACTAGGTGACCAGCTATATTATACAAAAAGAAGTGGGATTATCACCGCACTCCCATCCATCGTATCAAATAATTCTTCAACAATGTAAATCATAAAATACGTGTGATTTATTTCTATGTTTTCAGGGCATGCAAGCCCCCCTTCTTCATGTACATCTGTGATTTTCCTGAAGAAGGGGCTTGCATGCCCTAAAACACGTAGAATAAATCGCATGTTATTTTATGATTTACATAATTGAAAAATTATTTGATACGGACGAGAGTGCGGAGATAATTCCACTTCTTTTTGTATGCTATATCTAAGTGCCACTCCAGGACAGTCCCCCGATATTGTGGTAGATGACACCAGGGGTCAGAAATGTAGGTACAGATTTGAGTAGAGGCTGGTCAGCTTGAATAGACTGTCTGCCCTTTAAATCCAGCTCTCCAGTGGTCTCTATGAGCCAGCCTCAGCCCACCCAGTGAGGTATATGCTTTCCGCCTCTCCTGTGATGTCTAGTGATGTCTAGGGCTCTAGCAAACCTGGAAAGGCAGTTGAGAAGCAACATGACCAATATCACCCGTGCCAAAAAGAAGCCGCTCCAGCCACCACAATAGGGGTGAGTTGATTGAAAATGGCCCTTGGCAAAAAATTATTCCCCGCTCCCTGCTCTACAGCTTTTAAACATGAGACTACCTTCATTTTATAGACAATCATCTTGTCTGTCTCATACATAAATTTGGGTTGCAACTATTTAGAATATGATTAGTTATGCAGATTCTTGTCATGTCACTGCATTCTTACTGTGTTGCTACAGATGTTTGAAAAATATTTTCCTTCTGGTGTACTTCAAATTACAACTTGTTCTTACATTCCTTAATCGCTCTGCTTTATGTGTTACCATAGATTGTGTGTGTGTCCCCTAAAGCAGTGGTCCCCAACCTTTTTTGCACCAGGGACCAGCTTCATGCAAAAGCATTTTTCTGTGGCCCGGCGGAGGGTGGAGCTTTGGCCATATGGGACAGGGCTATGGAGAAGGGGTGGAGTTTAGTACCCAGTTTCCCCAACAGATGCATTACGTCCTATTTTCAGGGGATGTCTTATTTTTCCATCCCCTTGCAGCCCCCAATATGGTATCCCCAATCATCCCCTTGCAGTGCACAATATTGTAGCCCCCCCATCATAATCCCCTTGCAGCCCCCATCCTATCCTCTAGACTCCTCTTTCACGACCCCAGATCCTCTTCATGACCCAGACTCCTCTTTCACGACCCCAGACTCCTCTTTCACGACCCCAGACTCCTCTTTCACGACCCAGACTCTCTTCACGACCCAACTCCTCTTCTAGCCACCATCATCTCTATGACACACACACACACACTTAGGTCACGCTCCCCTCCGCACCTGCAGCATTACGTCCCCTCTCTGCTTTTCCCTCAGCTCTGTCTGTGAATAGAAGTACATGAGAAGCCATCGGCGAATCACAGTGCAGCAGCCAGACCAATCACAGTGCAAAAGCCCCCAGCCAATCAGGGCCCGGCTGCTGCACTGTGATTCGCCGATGGCTTCTCATGTACTTCTATTCACAGACAGTGCTGAGGAAAAGAACAGGGGGGGAGGTGACATCACTCCAGGAGCTGCCACAGAGCACACTATGTATAGTGCTGGTCTGCGGCGGCGCGGACCGGCTCGCAGACCCCTGTGGCCCGATCCCGGTCTGCGGCCCGGTGGTTGGGGTCCCCTGCCCTAAAGGAATCCACACCATCACATTTACAATCACAACATTTTGTACAGCCACCTCACTTGCCTTAGGAACGTCGACTATGTTTTGAGGAGAAATTTTCACCCTACGCTTTACAGTTAGTTGCCAAAAACAGTGCTTGCTTACTGTTTATATTTGTAAAGGCAAGATATACTACCTATCCTAGGCTGTTTTGACAGCCTGGATATTTATCAGGTGACCTATAGCAACCAATCACAGCTCAACTTCTATTTTTCTAAAGGTCATTAATAGGAGCTCTTATTGGTTACTATAGGCAATGAAGGACAATCTTAACATAAGACAGCTTATGTGTGAGTGAATATGATTTTGGTGGTGATGCTTAGCCAACGTTGTTGTGAGGCTGATGTAAGTGACGTAGCTGTATACTAATTGTGTGACTTTTTAAATACTGTCAATTACAGTCAATAATGCCCTGTAAGAAAAGGAATTTTATTGGATGATTGTCGTCAGCCATCATATTATAGCTCAATGACCAATCTGAAGAAAAGCTGACAGATCTAAGAACAAGCTGCTTCCTCAAGTGCTTCTGAAACCTCTCAGCAGAGATTTTACAGGCAAGAGAACAAGAGCTGCTTTCTCAGGGGCCACTGAAACATCTCAGCAGAGCGAAAACCAACTTACCAGTTTCGAATCAGAATTGCTTCCACCAGGACACAGGAAAAGGTTGGAAATTTGAAACACTGCCTTTTGCTACTACTCAGACATCAACTATTATGATAATCCAATAGTTAAAGGGATCCTAACCCCGAAAAATGAGCCCCCAGCCCCTTAATACCTTTCCTTGCAGCATGCTAATACCTCTGGAGCCATCCCTTTGTTTGTCCAAAGCGATATTATAATGTTAATAAAAGTGCTTTTTATACCTTATTTCGAGCGGCTTCTCAGCATTTGAGAAGCCGCAAAAGGCGTGCTTGGCTGCTGCTCCCCGCTGCCTGCTTGTTAATTATGCACGCCCCATGGGCATGCTAAACAGCAGAGAGAGCCTGAGCGCATCATAAAAGGGGCGGTAAAGCCGGTATGACGTAAATCACGTCATTTCCGGCTTTAACACGTCAGTACACCCATTAGGGTGTACTGCCGACCTCGCGCTGCCGATTGCGCATGCGCGAGGTCTGTTCACGGCAGCTTATCTGTGATAAGCTGCCGTGAACCAGTTTACAGAAACCAAGACACCATGGAGCAGGAGGAATACTGGTGATTTCGTCTGCTGCTATCCACAAAGGCTGTTTTCACAGCCCCGATTGTCCCACCAACGATTGAGAGGAATTATTATCCAGAAGTATGTGTTTGCCATGACAAGGACTAATTAATTTTTATCAGGAGGGGAAAAAAATAGGAAGTGTGTGTGTGTGTATATATAGCTATTGTAAGGTAGCGAGCTGGGGGACTCGCTTGCTGCGTAATGACACCAACACATATGTATACTTTTTCAAATGTCTACCCGTTTATTTCTCACAAGCATCAATAACCTGGGTAGTACATTTACCATTTAAGATAAACACGTCACATAATACATTACTTTCCACAATACATTACATAGAATATTGCACATATACAATTATAGTAACCCGGGACCTGTAACCACCTCTCTTTCTCCATTTGAGCTCTATCAACCGCTCCCGTGGTGGCTACGGCCTCCGGCCTATCTCTACATTTCACACGTATTTTACAGTACATAAGTTACCCAATAGGATGACCCCTCCGGGTTCTGAACAGGGATTGAGCAACCTAAGTCACGGGTACGCCATGTATCCCCAAAGGCCCCTTCCTGGACGTGTTTCGCTCCACGTCCAGGCCGGCATCCCCCCTGGTTCAGCCTCTCCCAAGGGGCTCTTTTCTGGACGTGTTTCGCTCCACGTCCGGATCAGCGCCCACTTGGATCAACCATGGTTTCCCCACTCTGGGAGCCCTTCCAACCTCTGCTTCTGACCATCACTACATACGGCTCAATGGGCCCTGTGGGTCCCAATGGCGGTACCAGCCGCCCGGCTTTAGACACCCAGCATGATGATTCTATATCACCCCGTAGTCAGGACTGCAGCCTGACCGGGACCTTCCATACCACATGTGATCCATCCTACTATATTCATGGACCACATGCCTCTTCACACCGCTCACAGCCCATCATAATCCATCCATGGACTGTGGCTCCTCCATGACCATAACAGGGACCTGGTCAACCGTAGAACCCGGGCTAACCATGCGTCACCATGGCCTACTTCACTACGGTACGGGCCACAAGCCGCCACCAAACCCCCATCTCGTGGCAGTTCTTCAGGTCGACGACTGTACCCTGCATCTGAGTAACACCCTCCTGTATCAGCCATGGTTACCCTTTTTAGCAGCCTTCTTAACCCCTGTGTCTGGCCACAGGTACATACATTCTATTGAAGAATGGGTACCTCATGCATGCAGCAAGCAAGCCTACCTCTCGTCCACCAGGGACGGAACGCCTTCAATCTATCATCCATACTCGCTGGGTCTCTCTCCCCACAACATTATACATGGCTCTTACTCATAGGCCATCGTCTCTCATTCAGGGCACTTTTACCTAAACCCTCACATACATCTGCGGGTCCTTTACCGACTGCCTAGTCGGACCCAACGACGGTTATGCCCACCTGGCATTATTCACACACAGCTCACTCCGTCACACGTAAACTGCCGTCTTACCGGGCACGGATCCGGTTCTAGCTACCTGAGGTCACGAGTTGACCAAGCATCCCCACGGGCTCCTTACTGGACGTGGGGCGAAACACGTCCAGTCCAGCGTCCACCAGGTCAGCCTCAGCTTCCCCACTCCAGGTGCTGAAACTACCCCGGTCCTGGCTACCGACATGGAGCTAGCACGCTCCCTTCACTATCTCTCATCATGGTGGTCTGGACTATTACGCTCAGTCCCTCACACAGACTGGATGTGCATCTCTCTCTGGACTCAGGCTGAATGATCTCAGAAGTCTATGAACTCTCGCACTCACTCAGCTGGCAGGCTCTTATCGTGCCTGCCACGCCCACATGGACACACCCATTTGGCTGCTAGTAATCAGCCTCCTCTAGTTCCTATACAGCTGTTCAGCTATGTGCCTGATCTCTACAGCACTCACACAGCTTGTTTTAACTCCCTGTGTTCAGGGTAGGCTCACACAGTACACACAATGCTCTCAGCCGCTCATTGGTCTCATGAAACTTTCAGGCATTGACACACTGGGTGCCAGACATGTTTACACAGCACACATACGGTAAAACCCGACTCATGCGATCCTATACTGATCCTGCATGTGATGCACCCCAGCCATGGGAGCATGCCGGCAGTGCCTCACACTATACACACACACATGTATACATACAGTTAGCTACAATGCAAAATAAAAGATTACTTGGATAAGTGTGTGTGTCTATATATATATGTACATAACAGTGCTATACATGTACTATAATGTCCCACCATATAGTATAACACTGCTATACATGTACTATAATCTCCCGCCATATAGTATAACAGTGCTATACATGTACTATAATGTCCCGCTATATAGTATAACAGTGCTATACATGTAATATAATGTACTGCCATATAGTATAACACTGATATACATGTACTGTAATGTCTCACCATATATTATTACACTGCTATACATGTACTATAATGTCCCGCCATATAGTATAACACTGCTATACATGTACTATAATGTGCCGCCATATAGTATAACACTGCTATACATGTACTATAATCTCCCACCATATAGTATAAGTGCTATACATGTAATATAATGTACCGCCATATAGTATAACAGTGCTATACATGTACTATAATGTCCCGCTATATAGTATAACAGTGCTATACATGTAATATAATGTACTGCCATATAGTATAACACTGATATACATGTACTGTAATGTCCCACCATATATTATTACACTGCTATACATGTACTATAATGTCCTGCCATATAGTATTATACTGCTATACATGTACTATAATATTCCGCCATATAGTATTATACTGCTATACATGTACTATAATGTCCCGCCATATACTATAGCAGTGCTATACATGTACTATAATGTCCCGCCATATACTATAGCACTGCTATACATGTACTATAATGTCCCGCCATATACTATAACAGTGCTATACATGTACTATAATGTGCCGCCATATAGTATAATACTGCTATACATGTACTATAATGTCCCTAATATTTATAATACTGTATAATGTACTGCAATTTAAACATATACCATAGTGCTGATATATATATGTATTATAATACAAATGTCGCAGCACTCTTGGAGATGTTCATAATTTTATTCAGCTTCAATTAATAATGGTATATGTATGTGTGTATATATATACATACATATATACACACACACACACACTTATCCAAGTAATCTTCTATTTTGCATTGTAGCTAACTGTATGTATACATGTGGTGTGTATATGGCTATATATACACACACACTTCCTATTTTTTTTTTCCCTCCTGATAAAAATTAATTAGTCCTTGTCATGGCAAACACATACTTCTGGATAATAATTCCTCCAATCGTTGGTGGGACAATGGGGGCTCTGAAGACAGCCTTTGTGGATAGCAGCAGAAGAAATCACCAGTATTCCTCCTGCTCCGCGGTGTCCTGGTCTCTGTAAACTGGTTCACTGCAGCTTATCACAGATAAGCTGCCGTGAACAGACCTCGCGCATGCGCAATCGGCAGCACGAGGTTACTGACGTGTTAAAGCCGGAAATGACGCGATTTACGTCATACCAGCTTTACCGCCCCTTTTATGATGCGCCCAGGCTCTCTGCTGTTTAGCACGCCCATTGGGGCGTGCATAACTAAGAAACAGGCGACGAGGGGCAGCAGCCAGGCATGCCTTTTGCGGCTTCTCAAATGCTGAGAAACCGCTGGAAATAAGGTATAAAAAGCACTTATATTAACATTACAAGATCGCTTGGACAAAAAAAAGGGATGGCTCCAGAGGTGTTAGCATGCTGCAGGGAAAGGTATTAAGGGGCTGCTGGGACACATTTTTGGGGTCATGATCCCTTTAACATAGGAAAAAGTGAATGTGATCTGCATGTACTAAAATGCCCTGAAGTGGAAAACTGAACCGTTAAGATTATGCTGTGCAAATGGCAAAATAAAACTTCTTCGTCTCCACTCACCACCAGATCCCCTGAAGACTCTGATGACAAGCACCATTGCAACTTCAAATAATTTGTTGGACAACATCAGGAAGTAAAATTCCTGCTTCCAAATAATGCAAAGGTTTTACCTAACATTCAGTGCAACTTCAGAAAGTGTGGCTGGCTGTGTGAAAGGGCTATTATAGCTCTGAAAAATGATAGGCATCAACAAGATCAATCTTCAAATTCTAAGTCTCCTTCCAGGTGTGTGCAGGACCAACAAGTCAGTGGATAAGTGACAGACCCTGCTCAAAAATTATTCTATGCAACTGAGTTCGAGTTCCTTAATCCTTTGAACCACAAGGATTTCCTCCACATAACCTCTTTCTAAAACTTGTAGGACCTATTCTGCTGTTGAGAAATTTAGATCCACTAAAGCTGCGTAATGGAACAAGACTCTTGATTTCCACATGTAATTGAAGTAACCATTTTGACTGGATGTGCCAAAGAATAGGATGTTTTCATTCCAACAATTCCACTCATTCCATCTGATTTTATTTGAGTTAAACGCCTCCAGCCTCCAATTTGCATTTGCAATGTCCATTACCAAGGCTCGGGGACAGTCCTTGAAAGTAGCAGGAATTTATTGCAATCTCCATGCTTTTCTCATGATCAACTTTACGTGGCCTGTTCAAGAGCTGAAACTGCCAAAAATCGGTTTTGTTTTTTGCACTTGAAGGAAAAATGAAGAATGTAGTTTACCAAAAGACTCTCAAATAAGGAGTTGCAAATAAAGCACTTCTTGGGTAATTGGTTAGTTAATGTGTTGCATATCTGTGGTGTTGAATATAAGATGTGAAATACTTCTATTACTTTTTGATTTATAATAATAAAAAGTATTTGTCTATTTAGTTTGTGACATTAATGTGCAAAATATTTTTTTGTTAACCCATTCTATTTTGTCATAGCTAAGAACAGTTAGTATACTGCTAGTATAATGCATCAGCTCTTCGCAAACCATAATGCACTTCATTGGTGTATCATATGGGACAGTGAATGAAGAATTCTAATTTTGGAGGATGTTGACATTATTTTGCAATTCTTTGTATGCTAGGAAGAAGTCATCAAATTATCGAATAGGTGGGGGTCTGACACCCAGAAGGCCCACTGTGTGGAGAGGTGGCAATTACATCTGGCCTCTGCCAGAGCTGGTAACAGTAACCCATGGATAGTTTCAGGTGTCCGATCCTCCAACAGAGTTGGAAATGATGGACCCACTATTCGAATAGCCTATCAAAATTCTACTTGTTAAAACACTTTAAATATGTTTATACACATGTTTGTTGCTTAATATCATACACATATTTGAGATGGCTTTAATATTTTGTGAATTCTTACATGATTTTCCACCTGCATGATGAAGGTCTTTCTTAACATAAACGCACTCTTCTACACTGAGATTATAACACCAAAAAGAAAAGTTGTGGAATTACAGCAACCACATGATAAATGATAGACAAATAAATTATATGCAAATTATAGAAAAATGGAAACAAACTTTTCATAACATCTCAATGTATTTATTATCAGGTATGAGCACCACGCACAGAAATACACACTTGGATGCCTTGACGTTATCAGATAGGTTAATAGTTGTCTGAGAAACTATTGCACTTGGATACACCAATCATCAAGATCCAGTACTGGCAGTTCCCTTTGGAAATGCCAATCTATGAAATGTAAGACATGCTCCATGAGAAAAGTCTGGTGGCACTGCAGATCTTGATGGCTAATTTAGGCTACACACTCTGTTCACAGGCGCACAAAGTGCGGCCTTTAGTTTTCACATGGAAACAGCTCCTGGAACACTTTGGAGAAATGGCTGTACCCCTTGTTCCAACACCAAATCAAATAACCCTCCGTCACATACAATATCGGTTCTAACGGGTTTACATACAATGTGAATGTCAGGCGCAGGCAAGAAAAATACCTATAATATCTAATGTTTGCAATTTCAGTGCTCTAAAAGTGATCAGTGACCTTCATATGGATGTAATAAAAGAGACTACACATAATCGGGTGCAAAAAAACCCCATTTACTTAACATAAAACTAATAAGTCTGAAATACAAACATTTCAAAACATTTTTTTTTTTTTTAAAGAGATGTACCTGTCAGGCCTATTGTATGTGACGGAGGGTTAATGGTTGAGCTGTTAGTGTACATAAAATGAAGAAAAGTGGGGTCTGGCTAATGTATATTGTCACCTTACACCATTATCTTGGGTGTAGGAACTGTGTGATGCTTCCATTGCTTCACCATTTGCATGTTATTACCACGTCTATCAATTTGTAGTTTCCATGAGCTTACAACACTTTCTTCTGGGTGTTGCAATTTCCAGGATGAGTGTATTTCACACTTACGGTATGTTCTACCCCTAAAATATTATGGAAGCTCTCAGTCCATAAGCAATACCATACATTTTAGATCATAAGACGCACCTCCACCCATAACCAAATTGTGTGGAAAATGGGGGTGCATTTTATAATCTGATTCTTGTGTTTTTATTTTATTTCAAACTTACCGAGCGGGGGATTTACGGTAGTGGAGCAAAGGTGCAGGTGGAAGGTTTGCCGGGTCCATGGAGGGTGGAAGCAAAGCTGCGGGCTCAAAGCGGGGGTTTCATGGCTATGTGCGGTGGTGGTCGCTATTTTCTTGTACCTGCATACGTTGGCAAGCTGTGACTCGGACTCTACCGTCCAAACTTCCAGAAAATCCCCACGGACCTTCGTGGCCATTTTCTGAAAGTCTGGACAGTAGAGGCTGAGTCACAGCTTGCCAATGCATGCAGGAACTTGGAAAATTGTGGCCAACACTGCACACTGCTGCGACACCGCCACAGCTCTGGTCCCGCAGCTTTGCCCCCTCTACTGTGGACCCTGCAAACTTGCCTCTTGCACCTCTGCTCCAACACCGCACTACCCCTTAGTAAACCATGGTGGGTTCAGGATGGGGGGGTGGGTGTACCGTGATGGGAAATATATATTCCATGATTGGGGGTCCATGTACACTTATGAGGGACATATGTACTAGGATGGGGGGTCATGTGCAAGGTTGAGGAACATTCTGATTGTAAGATGGATACTGGCATTATAAGTTGGACTCCATTTAATTTAAAAAAAAAAAAAATTTTCTCTCTTCCATCACCAAATTTGGGGTGTGTCTTATAATACAGTGCATTTTGTAGAGCGAAAATTACGGTAATTAATCCACTATTTCATGATATTCAGATATAGTATAATCTCTGTATTTTTAACATGGTCAGTGCCTTAAAGGGATCCTGTCACCTCCAGAACGCCTCCTAAGCTAGCAAAACATGTTCCTGCAGCATATTATCACTAATCTCACACTCCTTTTGTCTCCTAAAAGCATCCTGTGAAAGTGCATAAAAATGTTTTAATACTTACTCATTAGTGATTATAATTAGCAGGGGCTATATTCTTTAGTCACCAGGGCAGGCTGTTTTGCAGGCTCCAGGATCCAGCCCTTCTCTGTCTGTGTGCTCTGCTTGTGCAGACTTTACCCTCCCCCCTCTCTATCACTCACAGAATGCAAATCATTAGTCCTGCCTTCAGCTGCACATCACAGCAGCACAGACCGAGAGAGGGTGGATCATTCAGGCTGCAAAACAGCCCGCCCTGGTGACTAAAGAATATAACCCCTGCTAATTATAATCACTGAGTGAGTATTAAAACGTTTTTATGCACTTTCACAGGATGCTTTTAGGAGACAAAAGGAGTGCGAGATTAGTGAATGGATGCTGCAGGGACATGTTTTGCTAGCTTAGGAGGCGTTTTGTAGGTGACAGCATCCTTTAAAACTAGCCACAGTTTTGTAAAATACTTAACATTCAGTTTAGGGTACTGTCACATCTGCATTTTGAAAATACGGCAGAATTCCACATTTTTTGCAAAAAAAACCACTTATCTGACAACATTGTGTTCTGCCTCATGCATTTGTAATGGAGTTCCGGAAATGTGCGGTGACTTGCGGTTTCATCCAGATCCGTCAAATCCGGAACTTCGCAGCTTACAGACACTTCTCCATCCTCCTCTTTCTTGACCTATCCCCTGCATTCGACACAGTCGACCACTGCCTCCTATTAGAGATCCTCTCTTCCATTGGTAACACTTACCTTGCCCTCTCCTGGATCTCTTCCTACCTTTCGAACTATAACCTGCAAACGTGAGATAAATGCGCATAGGGTCTTATCCTTTTTTTAAAGGTTATATCGGTGTAAATTAAGAACTCACCTGATACAGTTGTGTCACCCACAACCAGTATAATCGCCTGTAAGATGGCTTATAAGATGGCTGCTGCAGGGCCGCACCTTCACGATAAACGTGGAAACAGGAATGCTGTAATAGGAACAAATGCCGAAATGCCCGCGCTGCCAAACAGGAATCACCAGGAAACGAAGTTAACTGGGCAGATTTTTTTCTTTATTTCATCCTACGCGTTTCGGAGCCTCTATCCGAGCTCCTTCCTCAGGGAACAACAAGAACACAATGGAAACAATCTTATTTAAACCCAAAAAGGCGCCAAGAAAGATGGAATGTTTACAAACACCGTGATGTCACATTGTTATCCACCCTATCACTGACGTCACAGTACAGGGGCTGTCACTTCTTTCTTGGCGCCTTTTTGGGTTTAAATAAGATTGTTTCCATTGTGCTCTTGTTGTTCCCTGAGGAAGGAGCTCGGATAGAGGCTCCGAAACGCGTAGGATGAAATAAAGAAAAAAAATCTGCCCAGTTAACTCTTCGTTTCCTGGTGATTCCTGTTTGTCAGCGCGGGCATTTCGGCATTTGTTCCTATTACAGCATACCTTTCGAACTACACATTTAGTGTCTCCCACTCCAACACTACCTCCTCACCCATCCCCTCTCTGTTGGGGTCCTTCAAGGCTCTGTCCTGGGACGCTTCTATTTTCTATCTATACCCTAGACCTAGGACAACTCATAAAGTCTGATGGATTCCAGTACCACTTTGTACGCTGATGACACTCAGATCTACCTCTCTGGCCCAGACGTCACAACTCTGCTGTCCAGAATCCCAGAGTGTCTATCAGCCATATTCTCTTTCTTTTCCTCTCTATTTCTTAAACTAAATGTAGACAAAGCTGAACTCCTTATCTTTCACCCATCTCTCGCACCTGATCTATCCATCACAATAAATGATATCACACTTTGCCCTGTACCTGAAGTCCGCTGCCTCGGAGTGATTCTTGACTCTGCCTTATCCTTCAGACCACACATTCAAGCTCTCGCCACCTCCTGCCGCCTCCAACTCAAAAATATTTGTAGAATCTCTCCCTTACTCAACCCACTAAACTACTAGTGCATGTCCTTATCATCTCCCGTTGCGACCACTGCAACCTCCTTCTCTGTGGCCTCCCTGCTAACACTCTTGCATCTCTCCAATCTGTCCTTAACTCTGCTGCCCGACTAATCCACCTTTCCCCGCTGCTTCTCCACTTCTACCCTCTGCAAATCCCTCCACTGGCTTCCAATTCCCCAGCGTATCCAAGTCAAACTACTAACATTGACTTTATTAAGCCGTCCACAATCTGTCAACCCCTATATATCTCTGAACTAATCTCCCAATATCATCCAACTCGTAATATTCAATCCTCCCAAGACCTCTTCCTTTCCTCCAAACTTGTACATTCCTTATCTAACCGCCTGCAAGACTTTGCCCGAGCATCCCCCATCCTCTGGAATCTGCACCTCAAAACGTCTGACTGTCCCCTACACTCGGAACCTTCAAGCGGAACCTGAAAACCCATCTCTTCAGAAAAGCCTACAACCTGCAATGACCACGGTGCCACCTCAGCACCACTGTACCCTGGTACTCCACCACCACTGGACCTGGCGCTCCACCACCACTGGAGCAGACACAACCTACTGTTCTCCTTCCCATTGCCCTGTAGAATGTAAGCTTGAAAGGGCAGGGTCCTCTCTCTCCCCTCTGTACCAGTCTTTCACTGTTAGGCTGGTTTCACATTGCATTTTAGTTAAATCCGATGCTGTCCGATGAAAATCAGACGGCATCGGATCCAAACTGATCCCTGCAATTGGATGCCAAATAGGCATCCGATTCTGACATTTTGCAGGATCAGTTTGGTCTCCTGTCACCTCACTCCCCCTCCTCTCTGCCTCCTGTCATCTCGTTGTCCCCCTGCTGTCCCCCTGTTTTCCCCCTGCTCTCCCCTGTCCACTCCTCTTCTCCCTGCTCCTCCTGTTATTCCAACATAAAAAATCTTTATTCTCACCTGCCAGCGCTCCCCTGGCGTGTCCATAGAGCTCCCGATCGGTTTTGCAGGACCTGCGATGATGTCAGAAGCGTCATCGGGTCACGTGAGCGGTAACCGCTCATGTGACCTGATCAGCTGATCGGGTTGTGACATCATCCCAGGTCCTGTTACCAAGCGGGAGCTGATGGAGATGGCGGGGGAGCGCTGGCAGGTGAGAATAAAGATTTTTTATTTTAAACACTTGATTTTAGTTATATTTCACTTCCGCAATGTATGTATATACATTGCGGAAGTGAAATTAGACGGCACACAATAGTTTTAGTGTACTGAGCATGTACCGTATTTAGCATGCTCAGTACACTAAAATCGGGTTCGAGGAGACATCAGATGTTTCCTTGGACCCTGCTCCATAGAGCCCCATGTTAAAGTCATCAGATCGGATCAGATTTGGCATAATTGCCATCCGATTTGCCTCCGATACGATTCTCTCCGATTTTTTTCAGGAGCCAAAAATCGCAGTAGTCTACGATTTTGACTCCTGCAAAAAATCGGACAGAATTGGATCGGAGGCAAATCGGATGGCAAATATGCCAAATCCGATCCGATCCCCATTGGATAACATGGGTGCTGATTCGGATCCAATGCTGTCCGATTTTCATCGGACAGCATCAAATTTAACTAAAACGCAATGTGAAAGCAGCCTAAGTTTGTTCATTGTATTTTTAACTTGTTTGTATGTAACCCCTTCTCATGTACATCACCGTGGATTCAATGGTGCTCTATAAACAATAATAGCAATAATAATCTGCCGCCTAACGGCCGCATTTGCGGCAAGCTCCATGCATTGTCTATGGGACTTGTGGCAATTGTGGTTTTGCCGTGATCCAGTAAATCCGGCAGTTGCGGCTGCGAAAAAATCTGTGGTCAGCAACGTTTTTTTTTTTTTTTGCCGCCACAAGTGCCGGATCTGCTGCATCCGGCAGAACTGCACTTGCTGCACCCGACCGCAAGCCGCATAGACAATGCATGGGGCTACCCGCAAGTGCCGCCGTTACGCGGCAGATGCGGTAAATTTGCCGGATCTGCCGCAATCAGCAAAGAACACTGATGTGAAAGGGGTCTAGAATCCCTGAACTGAAAATAACGCTGATGTGAAAGTACCCTTACTGGTCAAGAAATGCGTTCAGAGTATTTGTAATGTTTGCGTCTTTGTTATATACAGTTAACTATTTTGCCTACTGGATTTTTTTTTAAGTTGGGGACCTCCTACAATTGATGCTGCTTCACTTGTATTGTTATTATTATGTATTAGGTTTTCTTTTTCTTCCAAGTTACGTCTACTGGTAATAATGGTGCAAATTTTCCCTTCAACAACTGGGCGTATTTCACACTCTGTGGGCATTTGCTTTTTCTCCTCTGATGCAGCCAATCAAAATAAAATTACAATGAGAGAGAAGTTCTGTTGTTTGCTCCCAGTTGGTTGAATGGAAAATATGCATCTTTATTGCCACATTAGTTTGGAAAGATGGGCACAGAAGGGAAAAATTGTTCCATCATCGGTGAAACAGTGTCAATTAGAGGTTCTAATTAACTAGTACCTCTACTAATTTAAATTAAACTAATAGTTTTGAGCCTTCCTTTAAGATAATTGGTGTAATTTTCCTTTGTGGATGCCATAAATTGTATCTATCTGTCAAAGGGAGAAAATAATTACTTAAGCCAGTCTTCTCTTGGGTGCATCTTACACCATTGCCCATTGGTTTATTATGAGATGGAAACTTCTTACAGGGAACCTGGTTGTCATGTCCTTTTGGTTATTAAACCATCCCCAATGTTATTTAGATCATGTAGTTGTTTTTTTTGTTTTTTTTAACTGTTGGATCTCTCTCAAAAAAGCATTTTGGATACTAACCTATTTTCATTGGCTAGCTGGTCAAACAGTCAAGCAGTCATTTGGCTGGTTAACTATTAACAGATAAGTCATTGAACTTGCAGCAATGCCGAATGCTCTGTATAAAGGACCTGTGTGATGTCATGACCATGTGACCACAATAGGCGGAGCTAAGCAAACTAAATTGATAAGGTGTATGCAGACTTAACTTTTGTCAGGGACTGTGATAGGATGAGCTATGTCGCTTATCCATGTTGTGTAAATAAAAGCTTATAACCTGATGTTAAATTAATCCATTGGTTTTATAAATTACTCTTTTGAAAGCTGAAACCCTCATAAATGTGGTTTAGGTTAAGAAAATAAATTGGCATCAATGCTGAAATTTTGATCACTTAATGAACATAGAATGGTCAGATTTTGGCAAGACACAAGTTTTGTCGCCCACAGAAAGTAATGTGATATTAAAACAAATAATTAACTTAAAATACAAATATATATTGCATAACATTGGTGAATGAAGTTGTGGTGCTATTAGAGTCATATTTAATATTTTGTGTGACTTCCATGAGCTTGAAGGACTGCATCCATGCGGTTCAACAATGATTCATACAATTTATTAATGAAGTCATCAGGAATAGCAAAGAATGCAGTTTTACATGCCTCCCAGAGTTCATCTAGATTCTTTGGTTTTGTCTTACAAGCTTCCTCTTTCATCCTGCCCCAAACATGCTCAATGATGTTCATTTCTGGTAACTGGGCTGGCCAGTCCTTGAGCACCTTGATCTTTTTTGCCTGGAGGAACTTTGTTGTAGAGATGGATGTATGAGATGGAGCACCATCCTGCTGCTGAATTTGACCCCTTTTATGATTTGGAATATGAGGTACCGTATATACTCGTGTATAAGCCGAGTTTTTCAGCCCAAAAATTGGGCTGAAAAGTCCCCCCCTCGGCTTATACACGAGTCACTCGGTATGCTGTGGGGGCTGCACCGGTGGCTGGAGGGGGCCGCGGTGACCGCAGGCGGTCACGTGGGGCCGCCTCATTAGTGCAATGAATATGCACGGGATGCCGTGCATATTGCACTACACAGGCCCCCACCAGTAACACACAGCCCCCCCTCCTTAGTATGTCCCCCCCTCCTTAGTATGTCCCCCCCCCAGGCTGCGGCACCTGTTAAAATAACAAACTTTAATACATCACCTTCCGGCGCAACTCCTCCGCTCCTCCGGTCCCAGCTTCTTCTTCTTGCTTCCGGTGTCATGTGACCGGGCGCAAGAGATGACGTCATTTCCTGCACGCGGTCACAGAAGCCGGCACAAGAAGGAAGAAGAAGCCGGGAGCGGAGGAGCTGCGCCGGAAGGTGATGTATTAAAGTTTGTTATTTTAACAGGTGCCGCAGCCTGGGGGGGACATACTAAGGAGGGGGGGACATACTAAGGAGGGGGGGCTGTGTGTTACTGGTGGGGGTCAGTATACCACCACTGGGGGGCCTGTATACTACCACTGGGGCTGTATATACCTCTGGGGCTGCTGTATACTACCACTGGGGCTGTATATACCTCTGGAGCTGCTGGATACTACCACTGGGCTGTATATACCTCTGGGGCTGCTGTATACTACCACTGGGGCTGTATATACCTCTGGGGCTGCTGGATACTACCACTGGGGCTGTATATACCTCTGGGGCTGCTGGATACTACCACTGGGGCTGTATATACCTCTGGGGCTGCTGTATACTACCACTGGGGCTGTATATACCTCTGGGGCTGCTGGATACTACCACTGGGGCTGTATACTACCTCTGGGGCTGCTGTATACTACCTCTGGGTCTGCTGTATACTACCACAGGGGCTGCTGTATATACCTTTGGGGCTGCTGTATACTACCTCTGGGGCTGCTGTATACTACCTCTGGGGATGCTGTATACTACCACTGGGGCTGCTGTATATACCTCTGGGGCTGCTGTATACTAACTACTGGAGCTGCTGCTGTATATACCACTGGGGTTGCTGCTGTATACTACCAATGGGGCTGCTGTATATACCTCTGGGGCTGCTGTATACCACACTGCTGGGGGTTGTATACTTGTGCTGGGGTCCACCCTCGGCTTATACACGAGTCAATAGGTTTTCCCAGGTTTTGGGGGCAAAAGTAGGGGGGTCGGCTTATACACGGGTCGGCTTATACACGAGTATATACGGTAGTTAATACTTCTTGATATTTTAGGCTATTGATATTGCCTTCCACCTTGCAAATGTTTCACACACACCCATACTGAATGTAACCTTGGTCTATGATCTTTCTATCACCAAATTTAACTGTTTTCTGGGTGTATTTTGAATCCATATGGGCTCCAGTAGGTCTCCTGCAGTATTTGCGGCGGCTGTGGTGTAATTCTACTGAAGATTCATCAGAGAAATCCACCTTCTGCCACTTTTCCAGCGTCCATCTGTTTAGCAGGCTGTGGGACTTTGCAAATGCCACACAGTTTTTTATTTGCCTTTTGTTTAGTGCTAGCTTCTGGCCACTGATTCGACCATAGAGGCCATTTCGAGGCAGAATTCTACAAACTGTTCTAGTTGACACAGGTACTTGAGGTGACCAGGCCTGTTGGAGCTCTGCTGCAGTGGAAGAGGGGCTTGCTTTGGATTTTCTAACCAACAAACGTTCCTCCTGAGCAGTTGTCTTGCGGGGTTTGCCGGACCTGGGCTTGTCAAACACATTTCCAGTCTCTTCAAATATTTTTTTGATTCTTTGTACTTGACGCTGAGACACATTAAAGGTGCCAACCACCTCTGCAGTGGATCGGGTCTTCAGCCTCTTGATAATCAAGGCTTTGGTCGCAGGGTGGATTTTTGGCATGTTGTCACAGCTCAAGTTGCAGTTCAAGTGAAGGTCTGGGGTGCTGGGTTTCTTTTTATACACACCCACTAATAAAATTATTTATGGTACACAGGTGAGGATGTTATCTAGGATTGGGTGCATTATATGACCAGGCGACAAAACTTTTGTCTTGCCAAAATCTGACCATTCTGTGTTCATTAAATGATCAATATTTCAGCATTGATGCAAATTTATTTTCTTAACCTGAACCACATTTGGGAGGGTTTCAGCTTTCAAAAGAGTAATTTATAAAACCAATTAATAAATTTAATATCAGGTTATAAGCTTTTATTTACATAACATGGATAAGCGACATAACTTTTGTCAGGGACTGTATAGTGATATGTTTGTGACATCACACTGGTGCTTTCAGCATTTTCTGAATTTCGCCATTGCTACAAGTTAAGTTAACTGAGCTGTTGACTATTAACCAGCCGTATGACTGCTTGACTGTTTGCCCAGCTAGCTAATGAAAATCTATAAGTATCTAAAATGCTTTATTGGGGGAATAAATGCAACTATTTAAAAAAAAAAGTTTTTAGTGAACACTACATGATTTAAATAACTTTAGGGGTGGTTTAATAACAATAAAGAATGACAGGTTTCCTTAAATTAATTTGGTGCATCATTGGCTGTCCATGTGCTTGAATGACAATTGCTGTTGTAAGCTATAAGGAGCTGTAAGGAGCATGACTCCGAAACGCGTCTAGTTCCCCAAGGGGGGCACCTTATGCTTTTATTCATGAGAAAATAAAAAGAATAAATCATTTATACCGCATAACGGCATCGGAGCTTTGTTCATTTATATAATCAGTCGAACTAGTTGTCTACACTCCTCACTCTTCCTACTAAAACCTCCTTTTTTGGAAAAGTGGTAATAATTGTAATGACTCTTCTTTACCGTTATATTGGCGCCACTCTCTTTTGCTAAATTCTCCCCAAACTGTTTCTATGTATCTTTGTTAGGTATCCACTTTTTGATTTAATGATGCTTGTGTAAAGCAAAACTAATTTGTCAAGTCTATTTTCTTTCAGAGCTATAATTATCCGAAATGGAGAAATCTTTCCTATGTCTTCAGAGTTTACCCCAGAAACGGAGCGTCAGAGACTTCAGTACCTAGTAAGTCAGACACATTGTTACCAATAGGCAATGTTTTTTTTTTTTTTGAAGGTGAAAATGTTTATGTATATTGATGCACAAAGAGATAAAAGGTAGCAACACTGTAATCCTGCTGAAAGATTCCTTTTTAGATTATGTGCATACATTGTTTTTTGGTGTGTTTTTAGGTGCAGATTTCTACAAAACTGCATGCCTATCCTTATGCCAGCAAAGGCGATGAGAATCCTGAAGTTCTGGGCACATGTTGCTTATTTTTCCCTTGCAGATTTAGTGCAGAAATAAATCTACGTGTGAATTCTTGCTGCAGATTTCCAGCTCAATTGCATGGAAAATCTGTGTAACAAAAACCCTAGCAAATACACCTCAAAAACGCATCACGTTTTTGATGCATATTTCTGCCAGTGCCCTTAGGTTATGTTGCCAACCAAATACTCAATGTACGCATAGAGTCTTAGGGCAGTAGAAAAGGTTCATAAAATAGAAATACAAAGTTTGTACAGACCCCGTGGAAGCTGAACATCAGCGAAACGGTGCCGTCGTCTGCCTCCAACAGCCCCTCCCTGCACAAGATGTAACTCACATATAGTGGATTAAAGCGAGCAAAAGAAACCAGTGAGTGCCGTCTCTTTTTTTCTATAAACTGAAGATTATATTAAGCACTTTAAGACTGAGTAACACTGGTACAGGTGATAAGCCAAGGTGATTAGGTGGGCCAGACACGGTCCTAAAAGAAGGTTTGGGGCTATAGTGCCGGGTGAAACTCTTTTGTATCATAAAATAGTAAAGATAGACTAAGATGTTGACCATGTTTTGGTGCTATAGTAGATGAATACTTTAAAATAACATAACTTTTTCTGCAGTCAGAGCTCAGTTTTTCTCCCTATATTATGACAATAATTAGAATGGGGTTTCTGTGAATTTGTTTGAGACATCGGAAAGTCTTTCAACTGTACAAAGAGATACGTTTCGAATGAAGTAGGTAGCTAATTTAGTGTAGCATCTGGCAGATTTCCATAGTAAGTGCAGAGGAGCGAGACGACTGATGCTATAGTAGTGAATGAAACACACATGACTGTCATATAATATGTAGGAAGAATAAGTAATAAAATATAAACTGTTTAGTCGTCATCCAGGATGTGCGTCATCCAGATTTTGTGCTGCATAGTGGGTCAAAGGTAAGCAGATCATATGTTTGACTCAGGTTACAGACGGCATAAACTGTTTGTATGAACGACTAATGCCTATTGTAAACTTGACCATTGAGTGAAGATGAACAGTAATGTGATTGTTCGATTCATTGGATCTTTTATATGAATGAAAAACCATAGTTTGTAGTCTGCACTTACGATCGTATAAAGAGGAATTTCAATGTCACTTCTAATGTAGACTATATGGGGGCATGGGGAACAAACAATCATGCTATCGTTTAAATGAAAGCCTCTAGTGGAAGTGAAGTCCAGACCCAGTAAGGGTATGTGCCCACTGGACGGTTCTGCATCTTTGCAGACCGTCAGAAAACCGGCGGAGAATTGCAGAAACTGAGTTTTCTGACCCCAGCAGTGTCCATCGTTTTTATAGCGTTTTATGAGCGGTTTTTGAGCGGTTTTATAGCGTTTATACAGCGTTTTGTCGGCGGTTTTCTGGCGGTTTTTCTTAGCGTTTTTAAGACTGTTTTTTGTGCACTTGTAAGCTGGAACCGCTGGAAAAACGCTCAAAAGAAGTCACTTGCTCTGTCTTTGAAAACCGGTGGAAAACCGGTGAAGAAAGTGGAAAGGAGACAAAAAAAAAACGTTCTAATGTACACAGCGTTTTCTAAAATCCATTGACTAGCATCTTAAGCCAACCGGTGGTTCGGATTAACATAAATTAACATAACACTCAGCGGAAAACGCAGACGGAAAACGCTAAAAAACAGCCCACAAAACGTCCAGTGGGCACATACCCTAAATGGCTTATAAATCCAGGGTGTTAGATTGAGTCTTTTGTATAAAAGTAGAGGTAGGTATTGGAATTTTCCTTTTAGTCTACTCTCTTTGTGAAATTTGGCTTAGAGATCAGCAGTATGGATAGGCGAACCCGAACTGTAAAGTATGGCGTCCATACCGAATATCTAGTGTTTGGGCACGGACCCTGTAAATGAACTTCCCTGAGAAGTCAGTGTTACTGTTTGGGTTCAAGGGCTGAGGGGCTGTAAAAAGAAACAAAACATTGTTTAAGTATCAGCGTGATTACTTACCGGGGTCTGCGCAGTTGTACTTCTGAGGCTGCTCATTGATTTCTTGGTTATTCACTGCACGACAGATGCTAGAATGTATGAGAATCAAAAAGAAGGATTAGCTCCAACCACCTAATATTCCCAGGACTCCCAGGCAAACCGGAAAGTGGCTTGGCAACCACCAGTAGCAATAGAAGAAAGTGTAGAATCCGGTGCCACAAAATTCCTTTTTTATTTTCAAAAATTTAAAAAATCACACATGCTCCAAAGGAGCTCCTGGACGCGTTTCTTGGGTCTAGCCCACTTAATCGTCAGTACAATGGCAATACAGACAGAAAGAATATATACAATTTAAAAGCAAAAAAAATTTAAATTTTTGAAAATAAAAAAGGAATTTTGTGGCACCGGATTCTACACTTTTTTCTTTTGCTACTGGTGGTTGCCAAGCCACTTTCCGGTTTGCCTGGGAGTCCTGGGAATATTAGGTGGTTGGAGCTAATCCTTCTTTTTGATTCTCAAACCTTTGGTGGAAGCTCCCACCTTTTCCCGCATCTGGATATAATTCCTTTATCAGGTTAGCGAAGTCTGACCATGGACTCCACGAAAGATTATTTATCTATCTGTCGGAACCTGCGAGCAAAGAAACTGGAAGCTATTTTCTCCGGGGAAGATGTTTTGTGTAGCGACACTCCTGACATTAATAAGGCTTTCCATGCCTTGGAAAAAGTCTTAATTCAACACCTGAAAGTATGGTGGGACCATGCATCTTTGGAGAAATATCTATCCAAAAAGATGATCCCTAGAGGTCTCCGTATCAAGAAAATGGCCACCACCACTTTCAACGAGGAATTTACTTGTAAGTGGAATAATATCCTCACAGAATGTTCACTGAGATTGATTACCTTGATTATTTCTGAGGAGGAGGCAAAATTGGAATCCTTAGAAGTATCGGTAAAAACCTTACAAGATGAAGCAGATAAATTTATATCATTGGATACATATGAGGTCTTATATAATAAGATGCATAAGAAAATAGATGAACTAGAAAAGACCATTATTGAAATGAAGAAATCAAAGTTCAAACGGGATCTAAATGACTATGAAAATGATACGGTTTATGCTTGGAAGCAGTTTACACCTAAAAAAACGCGTTCACCGCATTCGCCGTACACCCCGGGACCTCCAAAAACACCCAAGACTCCAGCCCCTAAACCTATTCTAAGGAATCCTGCACAGCAATCAGGTAAGAGGAATGTGAGTTTCTCCTCCCCCGCTTCATCTGGGAGCTCTGAGGGCTCTTTGGACATGGGCCAGGATCATAGCCCGGAGGAAATCCATGCGGGCTATAATACCAGATATGCTTCAGCTCCAAAAAACGGGGGGAAAAGAAAAGGAGGCGGTCAAGGAGAAAATCGGGGGTACAGGAAGAAACAGAAAAAGTAAGTGACTTGAACAATTTTGCGGTGATGAATTTATCTGCCAATATATTATCAGAGCCGCAGATATGTCTTTTGGAAAAAGGACTGAACTTTGTACCAAATAAGGACGCTGATTTCTTTCAGACCCTTAAGGATGTTAATCATTTCACCAGAAATTTGACAGTGAGAAGACATTTCTTGGACACTAGTGTGAACAATGATGTAGATTTGTCTGCGACTGGTGAGATTGCAAATAGTAATAATGTGGTGGATTGTTTTCCTTTACAATTGAATCTGAGGGAAATTCTGTCAACAAGGGAATTATATCATTTGAATAAGAATGTGGAGGTTGAGGATTGTAGAAGGGTTAAAAATAAAATTGAGGCATCTAAATTTACAGTATCTAACCCCATGTACTATCCTATCGCATCACGAGCGTCTGCCATGGAGATTTTCCAGGTCACTATGGAAAGAGACCTGAACAGTCTCCTGGAGAATAAAACTTCTACAAGGAGCAATTTATCTAGGGATGAACAACAAGCCCTTTTCTCCCTCAAATCTAATGACAATATTGTAGTGAGGCCATCTGATAAGGGGGGTACGGTGGTAGTAATGGATTCTGGTTTATATAAAAAACAGATAGAAGAAATCCTTTTTGACAAAACCACCTACCGGCCCCTCTTGTCAGATCCTACTAAGGATTTATCAATGGATTTGGATAGATTGTTGGGGGAGGGGTGGCACTTGGTGCAATAGATCAGAAAACTAGGGATTTCTTATATGTGGAAAACCAGTTGTTCCAGTCTTCCATGCCCTCCCCAAGACCCACAAGGCTGTGTTCCCCCCACCTTTGAGGCCGATCGTGGCAGGGATTGGATCCCTTCATGAGAGACTTTCGGGGTGGGTGGACTCAAAATTGAGGGTCTTGGTGGAGGGCACTCCAGGCTTAATAAAGGATACCAAACACTTGATGCAGGCTGTAGATGGAATGACATGGCAGGAGGATTTCAACTGGTTAACTTGTGATGTAGTGCAGCTGTACTCTACTATCCCCCATGGAAAAGCTATATGGGTATTACAAGAAACCCTGAAAGAGACGGATGTATTTACTGACAACCAAAAGGAGTTCCTTCTCATGTCCGTAGAATTTCTCTTGAGAAGTAACTACTTTACGTTTAATGAAAGCTTTTATCTACAGCTGTGTGGTTGCCCTATGGGCTCAAAATTTTCCCCTTCACTAGCAATATTATATATGCGGAAATGGGAGGAGAGCTTTATCTATTCTGAGGACTGTCCCTTTAAGGATTGCATACGGTGGTGTGGGAGGTACCTGGATGACCTGATCTTTATTTGGGGGTACCATCCTGGATATCTCCCTCACCATCGCCTGTCCAAATGTTGGAATATTTCCATACAAATGGTTTCAATCTACGATTTACAATGGAGGTGCACGGAACTGAAACTCCGTTTCTGGATGTGTATGTAGTGGGTAATGTAAGAACAGGAAAAATTACATCTAGATTGTATCACAAACCCATTAGTGGGAACTCGGTCCTTAGAGCAGAAAGTAACCACCCTAAGCATGTGATTAAAAATCTGCCGGTAGGGGAATTAATAAGAGCGAGACGCAACTGCACCACATATGTGGATTTCAAGAATGAAGCTGATGTTATGACTAAAAGGTTACGATCAAGAGGATATAAAAATGGATGTTAGATAGAGCAGTGAATATTGCAGAATCTAGGAGTAGGGAATCCCTCCTGGCACAGAAAGAACGAGAAGCCCCTCCGGGACCAATAATACCGACCTTCTCAACACCCTTTAGCAACCAGTACTATGACATCAAACGCATCTTTTTGAAGAATCTCCCCATATTATATCAAGATAGTAAATTATCAGCTATTTTAGATTCAGGATGTAGGGTGGTCCCTAGGAAAGGGAAAGATTTGGGGAATTACTTGTCTCCTAGTATTTATCTGGAAAAAAGAACCCAAAGGAAGACATGGTTGAATTATAGGGGATGTTTAAATGTGGTGAAAATAGGTGCACTATGTGTAAATACGTGGATATGGGTGAAACCTTTTGCAATAATCGAACTGGGAAGCAATATAGAATATCTACCTATATCAATTGTAACACGTCCCACGTAGTATATATGGCTACGTGTAGTAGCTGTAATAAATATTACATAGGTTGCACTATCAGATCCCTTAAGGTAAGGATGTCGGAGCACATTACAGGGGCAAATCCCAATTCAAAAGCCAATAGAATGGGCCTGTCAGGTTTATCGTGCCATTTTAGGCATTTCCATGCAGGGGACCTTAAAACTTTAAAGATCAGGGGCATAGAGAGGATACCCCGTCCATATAGGGGGGGTAATTGGGAGAAAACACTACATAACCAGGAAAAATTATGGATCCTGCGGCTTGATGCACGGATTCCACAGGGTCTGAACTATAGATCTGATTTGTTATACTTTTATTGATCCTGCACCCTATGTCTCTTTTTTATGGTATTTGCTCCTTTGTATAATGTATATTGAGTGCACTTGCAATACGATGGCTATACATAATGTATGAATAATTCATTGGGTAAGGAGGTATATGTTTATGTATTCTGTGAATGTAATCTTAGTGGGATCCCCCTACTGTTATGTGGTTGGAGGATTATACCTTATCTTTTGGAATATACTATTTCTAAAATGTAATAGCCTTGCAGTTGGTAACTTACAATAAGAAATAAAGATCTTTGTTGTGGTTATCCTTAGATTTCTACACCTGTAAGTTTACCATGTAATTGCATTACTAATATATCAGTTCTTTGCTCTGTTTTTCTCTCTCTCCTCCCCCCTTTTCCCCCTCCTTTTTTTTTTTTTTCTTTCTCTTTTACTTTCTGTTATCAGCTCTTTTCCTCTCTTTCCCTCCCTTCCTTTTCTTCCCCATTTTTATTTATTTATTTTTTTTTTTTCCCCTCTTTTACTTTCTGTTATCAGTTCTTTTCCTCTCTTTCCCTCCCTTCCCTTTCTTCCCCTTTTCTTCCTTTTTTTTTTTTTTTTTTTTTTTTTTCTCTTTTACTTTCTGTTATCAGCTCTTTTCCTCTCTTTCCCTCCCCTCCTTTTCTTCCCCTTTTTTTTTTTTTTTTTTTTTTCTCTTTTACTTTCTGTTATCAGCTCTTTTCCTCTCTTTCCCTCCCTTCCTTTTCTTCCCCATTTTTATTTATTTATTTTTTTTTTTTTTTCCCCCTCTTTTACTTTCTGTTATCAGTTCTTTTCCTCTCTTTCCCTCCCTTCCCTTTCTTCCCCTTTTCCTTCCTTTTTTTTTTTTTTTTTTTTTTCTTTCTCTCTTTTACTTTCTGTTATCAGCTCTTTTCTTCTTTTTTCCTCCCCCTCTTCTTCCCCATATTTTTCCTTTTAACTCTTTTAAAACCTGCAGGTATGTGATTGGTTAGAAATAATTAATGTATATTTGTCACACATGCGAGAGGGGGCTGTTTTTTGCTTTTAAATTGTATATATTCTTTCTGTCTGTATTGCCATTGTACTGACGATTAAGTGGGCTACACCCACGAAACGCGTCCAGGAGCTCCTTTGGAGCATGTGTGATTTTTTTTTAAATTTTTGAAAATAAAAAAGGAATTTTGTGGCACCGGATTCTACACTTTTTTCTATTGCTAGAATGTATGGGCTGTTTCCAGATTACTGCACTGGCTCCAACAGCCAATCACAGACACCCACTTACTGTGACACCATCTGTGATTGGCTGTTGCACCCGTCACCCATTTTGCTGTCATTTCAGATTGGTTGCCATAGGCAACAAACCTTGCGTCATAGTATTGTAAAAATAAATAATTTAAAAATACATTGAGCTTCTCTGTATTTTTGATGCATAGCGCAGCTAAAGCGGACGGTTACAGGCTGCCACCCCAGCTGCCTAGCTTTACCTTGGCTGGCAATCAAAATACAGGGCAGCCCATTATTTATTTTGAATATTTAAATAAATAATTTAAAATAAAAATGTGTGGGCTACGCCCTCTTTTTGGTTGCCAGCCAAGGTAAAACCCAGGTAGCTGGGGGCCAGAGCAGTGAAGCATATAGTTATTGCCCTTCCCCCCCCCCCCCCCCCCAATGCCATAGGCTAAAGAATAGCAGACTGCAGTCGCACTGGAAATTGGCATATTCATTAGAAACGCCAATTCCTGGCGCTCCTCCCAATGCCGTGGTGCGGTGGCATCAGGGTGATAGAAGGGGTTAATTACAGCTGAGAATTGACAGCTTGTCATTAAGCGCAGATGAATAATGTCAGGCCTCTATGAGACTCGCCTATCAATCCTGTGAGGAAATGGAAAAAAAAAACAGACACTGAGAAAGATCCTTTATTTGAAATGAATCAGACAGATGACCCTCATTGCCCACTTCATTACCCCGCACATAGCCCTTCACCGATAATCCACAATGATGGTCTCACGAAGCACATGATCCAGGCTCTGCTTCATCCAGAGTCTGCAGCGGGAGAACAATCGTCCTCTCCCACCAGACTCTGCGATCAGACTGACTGCCAAGGGGGGAAGCGGTGACATCACTGAGGCCCGACAGTAATGAACTCGGGTGACTCCCACTGCTGGGAACTATCGTGGATTATTGTCTGGGATTTTGTGTGGGTAATAAATTCGAAAATAAGGGTTGTCTGATTTATTTCAAATAAAGGATTTTTATCTGTTATTTATAGCAAATGAATGATTTATCTCTGTCTCTTTTTTTAACTACAGTGTTTTTCCAAAAATAACCCCTAGCAGGGTTTTTCAGGCTTTTAAGAATAGGCTTGAAATATAAGCCCTACTCCAAATATAAGCACTAGTGGAGTACTATAGTGGGGGCTGGGCTGTGAGGTCAGATGTGGTGGAGCGGGTACTGGAGGCTGGAGCGGGCTGGATGTGGCTGGAGCTGCAGCTCGTGTTCATGTGCAATCGCTCATTAAGCTCATATAATATTCACTTCACGCTCCCCAACCATCACTTCAATGCGGAAGCCAGTTATGACAGGTGAGCGGTGGGTAGAGCGAATATGTTATGAGCCTAATAAGCGGGTGCACGCCTGCAGCTGCAGCCCCATGTGTTTGGGCGTATATTCACTGTTTCCACATATCATTATTGTTGTGGAAGCAGTGAATATCCTGGCAATGGATCATACTCGCCTCCCCATCGCTCCCAGCACAGCACGTCATCCTGTCTCTGCTGGCATTTGATCACTTGTGCCACGCAGGATAGTGATGTCATCTCTGTGAGTGCAGCTCATGTGATTGGATGCCGAGCAAGAAGACTGGATGCTGCTGCAGGCTGCAGGAGAGCCACAGAGGTGAGCATGATCTTTTTTTTTTTTTTTTTTATTAGTGTGTTTGGGGGGAGGAGAATGTGTAGGATGGGGGGCCCCTGTATCGGCGTGGGAGGCTATGTCCAGGATGAAGGGCCATGTGATGGGGGCATATATACCATGAGGAAGGGGGATCATGTATATACCCCCAGTTTATAGCCCCCATCCTGTAAAATGGCCACAATTTTGGTATATTTGGCCCTGATCCTGGAATATATGGCCCCAATTTGTATGAATGATTTTTCCCAGCCCAAAATATGCCCTTCCCTAAAAGGAAGCACTAGCCCTTTCCCCCCGTAGGTCTAAAGAAAATAAGACAGTGTCTTATTTTTGGAAAAACACAGTATTTCCTCTCAAGATTGATAATGTGCGGTTCTCATAAAGGCCTGACATTATCAATCTAGGCTTAATGACAAGCTGTCAATACTCAGCTGTCATTAAACCCTTCTATCACCCCGATACCACCGCATGAAGGCATCAGAAGTGCCAGGCAAAGCGCCAGGAATTGGCGCTTCTAATGATTGTGCCAATTTCTGGGGCTGCCGCAGGCAGTGGGCCCAATAACTATGGCCCTTGCCATGGTGAGAATACCAGTCCCCTGCTGCCTGAGTTTTACCTTGACTGGCAATCAAGAATAGGACGAAGCCTACACATTTTTTTTTTTTAATTATTTATATAAATAATTTAAAAAATCATGGGTTTCCCTGTATTTTGATTGCCAGCCAAGGTAAAGCCAGGCAGTTCGGGGCTGCTGTCCACTTTATCTGCGCTGAGAATCAAAAATACATTTAAGCTTTACGTCATTTTTTTTAAATTTATTTTTACACTACTATGATGTCAGGTACGTTGTATGGCAACCAATCACAGACGTCGGCACAGTGGGTGAGGGTCGCAACAGCCAATCACAGACACTGTCACAGAGAATGGGCATCTGTGATTGGCTGTTGGAGCAGTGACCCGAAAAGTTTTTAGAAAATAATTTTCTGAGGGCACCACCAAGATAATATTATAGGATCTATCCCAAATATGTGTACAGAAATTTACAAAAAGAGGAAAAAAGCCACATAACAAAAACTGGATGATCACTAAGTGTAATTACATGATACTATTTCATTGAAAAGTCCAAATAAACAGCAAACAGAAAACATTAAACACAATGAAAAATTGTGTCAAAACGCACTGTACGACTGAACACCCTTAAGAAAACAGGCATAAATGATCACAGTAGCAATGAAATAAGAGTATTGATTATATGCAAATATCTGATTATTAACCACAATTACCACAGTATGAATAGTGCAGCCATCAAGTCAGTCCAAACCTTGCCCAAATATCATGATCTAGACCCAATATCAAACCTAAATCACTGGTTGGAACATGAATACCCCTAAAGGAACCATGTCAGCAGAAATAAAGTACCCAATGGGTTAAAGATGAGAAAAGGGTTATACTTACCACAAGGTTGACCAAAGTGGGCTCGCATCAGCCTGCGTCCAGGAGTCAGTGTGGAGAAAACCCCACGCGTATCGTCACCGAAGTGACATCCTCAGGGGAAAAGAGAGTGTCTGCTGCTCTGCGGGCTGGCCATTAAATAGGCTATCAATAATAGGTAGTGTAAGTGGATTCACCTGGTTGTTACTCAGACAACGAGCGCCGACCGCAATGTAATCGGAAATAACAGCGCATGGGCAGTGTGTGGCCCACAATTGGTGGAGCTCGCCCAGTACGGGAGGAGACCAGAAGAAACTGACTGCGCATGCGCAGTGGGTGTATTTCGGCTTCAGACCCAGTGTACATAGATGGACGCCGCAGACTGCTCATAAGAGCATTGAGAAGATGGACGTTTTAATTGTTATCAGAGAAAAAGAGCTAGAGAGCACTGGGGATCAAATTGTGAACCCCTAACAGTAGTGTTTAAGCCCTTACATTTGGAATGTGGCCAAAGCTGAGAATGAAGTGGAGCCAAAATCAATTGCTCATTAAAGGGACCATAGAGGAAATGTGTTCAAGTGAACAAAATGCCGCTTGAAAGACTTAGCAGTATCCTGCAGTTCTGTAGTTAGAAGGGGAAGAAGTATTTTGAAGGGGTGTTTTAATGTTTCAAACATGGAGACCTGGAAAGAGCCCATACATTCTAGCATTTACCGTGCAGTGAATAGCCAGGAAGTTAATGAGCAGCCCTGGAAGTTCAAGCACCACGGATCCCGATAAGTATGAGCTGATGTTTAATCATTGTATTGTGTCTTTTTACAGCCCCCCCAGCCACCTTTTCATAAATCTAAAGTCGGTTTAGAGGTTGCATGTAATAACAGACCCCCACTATTATCTTCCTCTCTATTGTGTGACTTTATGAAACTGATTATCTATAACTAATGGAGGCTATACCTACTATAGGAATGTGAATCTGTCAGTAGGATCAACCCTTCTAAGGCTTAGAATCTAAGCCATTGATATGGCTATGTAGGTTATGAAAAGCTGAAAAAATTATGCCTTATCAGTGATTTGGTGCCTTGTTACCACAAAATCCATATTTTTATTATTTGTAATCGATCTGTTCCAGGTTGTCTGCAGAATGCTGACGTAAATGAGAATCTACCTCCAGAGCTTATTTTTATTCCTTTTGAAGAGAGACGTTACCGGTGTGAGATATGATGGGCCACTATCTGCTCTCCTGATCTCACCCTGTTCTGTGTAATTATAACTGACACACCTGCAGCTTCCTCTCAGCTTCAGTCTCCATCTCACATGCAGCCATTGTTGTAATATTGTTATAATACAGCAGAGCTGTGAGAGCTGCAGCAGGTGTGTTTGTTAGGAAAGTAATTAGGCATTGCATTCCCCCTCCTGAAACTGTGCCATTACCCAGACATTTCATATTACCACCAGCACTATGCAGTTAGTAAGACACTTAAAGGGTTTGTCTGGTCTTAGGGAACAGGTTTGCAATCAAACTTTGTGACTGCAGACTTGTGAATCCCTACGGTGCACATGCTGCACCTTTTCAGGATTCTCTCATGCCAGTGTCAAGAGTTGACGGTCAAGTGAGAACAAGTATACGATTTGCATACTTCAGGCCACATTCAGACTAGACGTGTTTGGCCTCACTCAATTCACTTGTATTGAGAAAGGCCATGCATATGTAGTCAGCATGTGACCACATGTATGCTGATCGCTTGCAATTTTATGACCACTTGTTCCCACCGTCGGCACAAGAAAATCCTGACAGCGTAAAGTGCGCACGCTATGAGACTTCAGAAGTGTGTAGTCAAATATAGTGACTGTAGTCATTCATCACAAACTTGGACTACCTCTTCAATGCACCTAACATACAGTACAGACCAAAAGTTTGGACCCACCTTCTCATTCAAAGAGTTTTCTTTATTTTCATGACTGAAAATTGTAGATTCACACTGAAGGCATCAAAACTATGAATTATATGAATTATGTGGAAATATATACTTAACAAAAAAAAGTGTGAAACAACTGATCATATCTACTATATAATTGTCTGAGGGTTATTCGCGTGTGTCTGTAACCGAAATCGCGCGATAGACACAGGCCGCTCATTGGTCGCTGGCAGACGCGGCGGCCAATGAGCGCCGCGTATGCAGAAACACCTGCACGGCGCGCAAATTTTAAATTCGCGCGCCACGCGGCTCTCATCTAAGCCCCCACTCTTGTCTCCTGCCTGCGCTCCCCCCCGCTCCTCCTGTCTCCTGCCTGCGCACCTCCCTCTGTCTCCTGCCCGCACACCCCCACCCACCACCACCCCCCCGCTCCTCCCGTCTCCTGCCCGCGCTCCCCCTGCCCCTTTCCGCCCCCCCCCTGCCTCCCTCCGCTCCTCGCAGTCCCTCCCGCCCCTCTCCGCTCCTCGCGGTCCCCCTGCACCGTCCATGCGGCAACAGGCAGGGGGAGTGGCGCTAACCCCCACACAGCCGCTTCCTGCCTGCCGAGCGCCGCCGGGAGCGGCAAGTTAAAGAGCTGTGTGGATGATACATGTGTGTGCATGATGCATGTGTGTGCATGATGCATGTGTGCTGTGTGCATGATACATGTGTGTGCTGTGTGCATGATGCATGTGTGTGCAGGTGTGCATGATGCATGTGTGCTGTGTGCATGATACATGTGTGTGCAGGTGTGCTGTGTGCATGATGCATGTGTGTGCAGGTGTGCTGTGTGCATGATGCATGTCTGTGCAGGTGTGCTGTGTGCATGATGCATGTGTGTGCAGGTGTGCTGTGTGCATGATGCATGTGTGTGCAGGTGTGCTGTGTGCATGATGCATGTGTGTGCAGGTGTGCTGTGTGCATGATGCATGTGTGCGCAGGTGTGCTGTGTGTATGATACATGTGTGTGCAGGTGTTCTGTGTGCATGATACCCTGTTTCCCCGAAAATAAGACCTGTGGGGGGATACTTTGCATGGGTATATTTGGGGCTGCAAGGGGATGGTGGAGATATTGGGGGCCGCATGGGAATTTTAAATTTTTGGGGTTAGATGATGGCAAAATTAGACATCCCCTTAAAATAAAACATAGTGCATTTTTGGAGCAAAAAAGTTAAAGAAAAGGGTGTCTTATTTTCGGGGAAACAGGGTACATGTGTGTGCAGGTGTGCTGTGTGCATGATGCATGTGTGTGCAGGTGTGCTGTGTGCATGATGCATGTGTGTGCAGGTGTGCTGTGTGCATGATGCATGTGTGTGCAGGTGTGCTGTGTGCATGATGCATGTGTGTGCAGGTGTGCTGTGTGCATGATGCTTGTGTGTGCAGGTGTGCTGTGTGCATGATGCATGTTTGTGCAGGTGTGCTGTGTGCATGATGCATGTGTGTGCAGGTGTGCATGATGCATGTGTGTGCAGGTGTGCTGTGTGCATGATGCATGTGTGTGCAGGTGTGCTGTGTGCATGATGCATGTGTGTGCAGGTGTGCTGTGTGCATGATGCATGTGTGTGCAGGTGTGCTGTGTGCATGATGCATGTGTGTGCAGGTGTGCATGATGCAGGTGTGCTGTGTGCATAATGCATATGTGTGCATGATGCATGTGTGCAGGTGTGCTGTGTGCGTGATGCATAGGTGTGCTGTGTGCATGATGCATGTGGGTGCAGGTGTGCTGTGTGCGTGATGCATGTGTGTGCAGGTGTGCTGCCCCACTCGCTCCATCCTGCCCCCCCCCCACCATCCTGCTCTTCCAGCTCCATCCTGCCCCGCTCGCCTATATCCTCGCCCCGCCTCGCCTCTATCCTGCCCCGCTCGCTATCGCCTCTCTATCCTGCCCCGCTCGCCTCTATCCTGCCCCGCTCGCCTCTATCCTGCCCCGCTCGCCTCTACCCTGCCCGCTCGCCTCTATCCTGCCCCGCTCGCCTCCGTCCTGCCCGCTCGCCCGTCCTGCCCGTCGCCTCCGCCTGCCCGCTCGCCTCCGTCCTGCCCCGCTCGCCTCCGTCCTGCCACCATCCTGCTCCTCCGGCTCCATCCTGCCCCGCTCACTCCATCCTGCCCCGCTCACTCCATCCTGCCCCGCTCACTCCATCCTGCCCCGCTCACTCCATCCTGCCCCGCTCGCCACCGTCCAACCCTGCCACCCTGCCATCATCCTGCCCCGCTCACCACTATCCAACCCTACCCCCCTGCCACCATCCTGCCCCGCTCACCACCATCCAACCCTACCCCCCTGCCAACATCCTGCCCCACTCGCCACCATCCAACCCTACCCCCCTGCCACCATCCTACCCCGCTCGCCACCATCGAACCCTATCCCCCTGCCACCATCCTGCCCCGCTCCGCCACCATCCAACCCTACCCCACTGCGGATATGCTCCTCAACCGCTCCTGGGAGTCCTGCACAGGGGCCTTTCCACGAGCCGTATCGGCTAAATGTACGGCACGGTCCTTATTGGTATGGTTTGATCAATTTGAGTATCGACTCAAGCATGGTATTTCAAGGGACAAGTTGCTTTCCTCACTTCCACTGATCAGGGGGGGCGCTGCTTCTTTGGCGGCTGCCTCGGCTGATTACTTGCGGTTAGCAGCTTGATCGGCGGGCCTTTTTAATTTGGCTCGTCGTGCTTTATGGCTTAAAGGGCTGGAAGGGGGATGCACAAGCCAAATCTCGGTTATGTTCCTTGCCATGTCAGGGAGGGTATTCAGGCGCAGGTCGTTCGGTCAGTAGATGCCCTATAAGGCCCATAACAGATGGGACTACATATGGGTCAACGAGGCTTCAAAGGCCAATGGTGCCCTCTTTGGTTACTCTTCCAGGAGGGATAATAAGTTCCGTTAGTCCTGTACCTCCTATAGGGGGCAGGTAGCGTCTTTTTTCCACGAGTTGGCGAGTTATTTCTTCTGGTTTTTGGATTCTGTCTCTTGTGCCATCAGGTCTGAAGTTAGATTTGAGGGGGTTTTTTTGGTCCAGATTTTTTTTTTTTGTGCAGACTGCCCCTCCGTCTCCTTTGCGGCAGCATGCACTGGAACTGGAGGTTCTGAGTTTGTTAGTGTAGCTAGCCTTGTTGGAGGTGCCTGGGGGCCTGGTTGGAGGGAAGGTTTACTCCCCCTTATTCCTGGTGTCTAATCCTGTTCGGTCCTCTTATTGACTTGAAGCGTTTGAACACTTTTTTGCGGTTTTCTGGTTTCACGATGGCGTCATTTCACTCTGCTATACGGTCTGGTTTCTTAAGTGTTTTATGGCAGTGCTGGAATGAAAGGTGCATATTACCATCTGCCGATTCATCCAGTCCATCAGCTGTTCCTCCGGGTGGCTATCACGTTCGGCGGTCGGCTCTGGCATTTTCAGTTTGCAGCAATGCCGTTTGGCCTCGTCATGGCCCCACGTTTATTCACCTATGTGATGTCGGGGTGATGTGTTTTTTACGTCATCGGGATATTCTTATTGTTCCGTATCTGGATGATTTTTTGATATGTAGGAAATTCAGCTTCTCAGTGCAGAGATCGCCTGTCACGGACCATTTCTTGTTTGCGGAATGAGGGCTGATTGATCAACTGGGATAAGTCTAGAATGGTTCCTCTGACTTGTCAATCCTTCTTGGGTCTACACCTGGATTCTGTGAGTCAGCTGTGCTTTTTGCCGGAGCCCACGAAACAGGTGATACTCGCCGAGGTTGGGTTGGCGGTTCACCATCCTCGCATGTCCTTGCGATCGGCTATGTCTTTGTTGGGGTCCTTGACCTCTTGTATTACAGTGGTGCTATGGGCTCAGTTCCACACCAGATGTCTTCAGCAGGAGATTCTCTGTGCCGAGGAGGAGTTGCATGGGTCCCTAGACGGCTTCCTTTCCCTTTCTTCGGAGGTCATCGCTTCCCTTTTCTGGTGGTTGTCTCCGGGTAACCTCTCTAGGGGGGTTCCATGGGTGGTTTCCCCATCTGAGGTAGTAGTCACGGATGCAAGTCCAGACGGGTGGGGTGCCCATCTGTGGTCTTTATGGGCCCAAGGTCAGTGGTCAGTCCAGGAATCGACTGATTTTTCTAATGTCCGGGAACTTAAGGCGATTCTTCAGGCGTTGCTTTACTTTCTCCCGTGGTTGGATTCCCAGCACGTCAGGCTCATGTCGGACATTTTGTCTTGTGTCGCGTATATCTCTCATCACGGCGGTACGTGTTCACTGCCTCTGATGTCTACTACATCACGGATTCTCCTTCTGGCCGCACGTAGTCTCCTGTCCCTCACAGGTCTTCATATCATAGGGACGGACAACTCCACGGCAGATTTTTTGAGTGGGCCTGCTCTACGTCAGGGCGAATGGACATTGAGCAGCCGTGTGTTTCGGCAGCTTGTGCGCCTCTGGGGTCTCCCGGCCAGCACTCTGTTCGCCACCAGGGCGAATCGTCAGGTCGAGCAGTTTGCCTCTCTCATTGTCCAGGACTGTCTAGAGGTGGTGGAAGCTGTCCAGGTCCCATGGTCGTTCCCTCGCTTATGCCTTTCCTCCGAGGTCTCTTCTTCCATTGGTCATCAGGGAAGTCAGGGAGGTGGGAGCGAGGGTCGTTCTCATTGCTCCTTTCTGGCCAAGGAGACCGTGGGTTTCATGGCTCCGAGCCTTGTCCCTGTCGGATCCTTGGTTTCTGCCATCAACCCCGTCTCTGCGGTCTCGGGGTTCACTTCGTCATCCTCATGTGCACGGTCTCCTCTTGACGGCGGGGACTTTGAGAGGCTGTTATTAAAATCCAGGGGGTTTTCCGATGGTCTGGTTTCTACCCTTCTTCTGAGTAGTAAAGCTTCCGCCACTAATATCTACTGTAGGGTGTGGCGTAAATTTTTGTCTTTTCTCACGGCCCATTTTTCTGAGGTGGTTCCTACCCGGGCTATTCTGGAATTTCTTCACCGGGGTTGGGACTTGGGGTTATCAGTTAGTACCCTTACGGTTCAGGTTTCTGCCTTGGGGACTTTGTATGGGGCTCATGCTGCAGGAGCTAGGTGGCTTGCCCGATTTATTTCTGCTTGTGCACGCAGTACTCCGGTTCATATTGCCGGTGTGCCTCCTTAGGACCTGTCCTTGGTTCTGGAGGCGTTTACTAGTGCTCCATTTGTGCCGTTTGCCTCTTCTTCTCTGAAGATTCTTTCCCTTTAGACTTCCTTGTTAGTTGCCCTTCCCTCTGCTCGACGGGTTAGTGACATTCAGGCTCTATCCATAGACCCTCCGTTCTTGTCTGTCTTTCCTGATAGGATAGTGCTGACACCTGATCCCTCTTTCCTCCCTACGGTGGTTTCTAGGTTTCACCGTCGTCAGGAGATTGTCCTACCCTCCTTTTATCCTGACCCAGTTACCCCTGCTGAAGAAACGTTTCATACTCTCGATGTTAGACGGGCCGTCCTCTCCTTCTTTGCTTTGACTCAGGCAGGGAGGTAGTGTAGGGCTCTGTTTGTCTCCTTCCAGGGCCTACGGAAGGGGTCTCGGGTCTCCAAGAGTACCTTGTCCCGCTGGATCAGAGACTCTATTGGCTTGGATTGTGAGACTTTGGGTGTGACTCCTCCGGATGGTGTTCGGGCCCATTCCACTAGGGCAATAGCTTCCTCCTGGGTTGAATGGGCTGATGCGTCGATTGAGTTATGTAAGGCGGCAACCTGGTCTTCACCTTCTCCTTTCTATGACCTTTTATAGGCTCATCTTCTCTTCCGTTTTTGATTTGGTGTTTGGGAGGTCTGTCCTCCGAATGATTGTCCCACCCTGAGTATTGATCTCTGTAAGTCTCTCTGTGGGTGCTGTCGTGGCGATGGGAAAAGACCAGGTTACTTACCGGTAGTCTGGTTTTGTGGAGCCACGACAGCACCCACTCACTTTCCCCCCCCCCCCCTTGGTTGCTTTTCACGGCTTGGCGTTTTTTGTTTTGCGCACGTGTGGTGGTGTTGTTTTTTTAATGTCTGATTTGAACTTGTACTAATTAGCGGTTCCTCTCGGTCTCTGTAACACAACTGAGGAGGTGAGGGGGACCGTCCCTTTTTATCTGTAGGTTTCCTGTCCCTGGGGGCGGATCCCTCTCTCTCTGTGGGTGCTGTCGTGGCTCCACAAAACCAGACTACCGGTAAGTATCCTGGTCTTTCATAGTCATGAAAATAAAGAAAACTCTTTGAATGAGGTGCGTCCAAACTTTTGGTCTGTACTGTATGTTAGGTGCATTGAAGAGGTAGTCCAAGTTTGTGATGATTGACTACAGTCACTATATTTGACTGCAGACTTCTGAAGTCTCATAACATGCGCACTTTACGCTGTCAGGATTTTCTTTTGCCAACGGTGGGAAGAAGTGGTCATGAAACTGCAAGTGTTCAGAATACATGTGGTCACATGCTGACTACATATGCATGGCCTTTCTCAATGGTCTGTACTGTAAAGAAAAGCATATAAACCTTTAACTTGACAGACAGCACAGCACTTTATTAAAATAGCCATTTATCATGTAATCTTACAAGTTATGTTACATGTATTAATGTGCTATTGTTGGTTTTGATCCTGTACAAATCATTAGATCCCCTATCAGTGCAGAAACATATCACCAGAAGCACAAGCAGCCAAAATCCCTATCAGTACAAAACCACAGTATCACAATCACCTGTACAGAGATACATTACCAGCATCACCAGCAGTACAAAAATACATCACCAGCAGTACAGCAATACATCACCAGAACCCCCCCCCCCCTCCTCCATTAACTGCAGAACTGAATCCTCATAGCCTGCATGACTGACCTGTCTGGTGTGTTCCACATGGTGTGATGTGAAAATGTTCACAGGGTCTGAATACTTTTTAAAGGCACTGTACATATGATAATTGGGGTTGATGATGCTGGTAGACAAAAATTAATGTTTTTTATAATATCTATTCTGTGAACATTGTATAGATTCTTAAGATGCATCTGTGAATAATTGAGACCAAACCAGTTTTACATCCAGTCATGCAAAGAACCTTGTGTGCGGCATGGATTTCTAGAAGATACGTGGGTTTAATGCACTATTAAATAGCTCTTTAGTACATCTTGCCACCTGAGGCACAGAAAACACAAAACATCTTACAATGACAAAAAATGTTGTGCATTAGCAGAGGGCCACTTTCTATGTACGGTACTTAGATCTCCCATTTTATATATTCTTCTTAATGAACTGTATTGTTATATTTCTGCCTAACAGACAATGTATGACACATTTCAGTGTATACCCTTATGTCATGTACACAGTTTGACTTTAAAGGTTACACTACCGTTCAAAAGTTTGGGGTCACCCAGACAATTTTGTGTTTTCCATGAAAACTCAAACTTTTATTTATCAAATGAGTTGCAAAATGAATAGAAAATATAGTCCAGACATTTACAAGGTTAGAAATAATATTTATTTAAAATAATAATGCTTTCGTCAAAGAATGCTCTCTTTGAAGCAATTACAGCATGGCATGAATTGCAAAATGGAGTGATAGCCTTCCTTGTTCAAAATCCCTTTTACCTTGTACGAATCTCCCACTTTACCAGCACCAAAGCAACCCCAGAACATCACATTACCTCCACCATGCTTGACAGATGGTGTCAGGCACTCTTCCAGCATTTTTTCAATTGTTCTGCGTCTCACAAATGTTCTTCTGTGTGATCCAAACACCTCAAACATTAAATCATCTGTCCATAAAACTCTGTTCCAATCTTCCTTTGTCCAATGTCTGTGTTCTTTTGCCCATATTAATCTTTTCCTTTTATTAGCCAGTCTCAGATATGGCTTTTTCTTTGCCACTCTGCCCTGGAGTCGCCTCTTCACTGTAGATGATGACATTAGCGTTTTGCGGGTACTATTTAATGAAGTTGTCAGTAGAGGAGCTGTGAGGCGTTGATTTGTCAAACTAGAGACTCTAATGTACTTGTCTTGTTGCTCAGTTGTCTAGCGGGGCCTCCCACTTCTCTTTCTACTCTGGTTAGAGCCTGTTTGTGCTCTCCTCTGAAGTGAGTAGGACAAATGTTGTAGGAAATCTTCAGTTTCTTGGCAATCTTGGCAATCTATCGCATGGAATAGCCTTCATTTCTAAGAACAAGAATAGACGAGTTTCTTATGCAAGTTCTCTTTGTCTGGCCATTTTGAGAGTTTTATAGAACAATCAAATGAAATGCTCCAGATTCTCAAAGGAAGGTCAATTTTATAGCTTCTCTAATCAGCCAAACTGTTTTCAGTAGTGCTAAGATACTTGTACAAGGTTTTTCTAGGGTTTTCTAAACATCCGTTGGCCTTCTTACACAGTTGGCAAACATAATGTACCATTAAAACACTGGAGTGGTGGTTGTTGGAAATGGGCCTCTATACACCTATGTAGATATTGCATTAAAAACCAGACATATGCAGCTAGAATAGTCATTTACCACATTACCAATGTATAGAGCAGGGGTCTCAAACTCGGCTGGGTTGGTGGGCCGCACATAGAAAATTTTTTTTATCAGGGGCCGCATTGCTTGTAGGACTAAGGGTACCATCACACTAGGTGACATCGCCGGCGACACACGGGAGCGCGCACATTTTTGGCACCCCGTCAGCGTCGTGTGTTTAGACGCGGCGATACCTTCGGTGATGCTTTGGCGATGTTTCAGGCAATGTCGCTGTTGGGGTGTCTAGAAACCCCAGCAGGGATCCTGTAACATGGGAGCCTATGGCTCCCATCGCCTGTAACATCGCTATTCGCGATGTTACACAGGGCGATGCTTACACATCGCCTGAGAGTGGTTGCCTGGTTTCACAGCAGTGCTGTGAAACCAGGCGACCACTCTCAGCCGATTTTTCGGTGCAAAATCGCCACTTTACACGGGGCGATGTCACCTGGTTTGACGGTACCCTGACATTTTTAGTAATACCAGATTTTTTGGTCAATGTAGTAACGTCCAAATCCTGATCCCCTTCTTGTAGTAATGTCCGCATCTTGGTCCCTTTCTTGTTGTAATGTCCCCATACTGGTCCCCATCCTGGTCGCCCTCTTGTACTAATATCCCCAACCTGATCCCCTTCTGTAGTAATGTCCCCCGTGCTGGTCCCTTTTTGTAATGATGACCCCCTTACTGATCCCCTTTTGTAGTGATGTCACCATCCTGTCCCCCATGCTGGTCCCCTTTTGTAGTGATGTCCCCATCCTGGCCCCCATAGTGTAGTAATGTCCCCCATGCTGGACCTCTTTTTTAGTGATATCCACAACCTGGTCTGCCTTCTTTTTACACACTCAGACATATTCACTCACAATCACACCCACTCACACATTTAACTCACCCACACTCACATTAACTCACACTCTCACACTCACGTGGAACAAAAAGGGGGGAAAGCACAACCCATGAGCGGTACCTGGTGGTCTAGTGGGGGCATCAATAACAGATATGGGGGGTTCGCATCTCACCTTTGGAGGTTCTGCAACCCTGCACAACCTCGGCGTATCGCAGTGGATGGCTCCGGACTCCAGCGGTCGGGGTTTCCTCCACGAGCAGCTCCTTCTTCCAGTCAGTTGACTCGAGCATCCGATCACCTGCCCCTGTGACGTTCTCAGCTACGTCACCGCAGGTCCTTTGGATTCTGTTAGCGGAGACTCTGGTTCACAGCTGCTCCTGCTGCAAACCTAGGATGGGGATATGATATTTGTACAGAAGTGTGTGATTATAACAGAAGCGCTAGAGCACAGGAGGCCATGTTTAATTATCTTTAATATACCACAACGTGTTTCCACGGCGGCCCGCCGTCTTCATCAGGTAAATCCACCTGATGAAGAATGCGGACCACCAAGGACTTTTGTTATAATCACACACTTCTGTACAAAATCGCGCACTCTGACACCCTCACGCATTCACACTCACAGACACCCCACAGGCTCTCTGACACCCACAGGCACTCTGACACCCACAGGCACTCAAGAGGCACTCTCAAGACAGGCACACACACACACAGGCACTCACACACACAGGCACTCACACACACAGGCACTCACGAACACAGGCACTCACGAACACAGGCACTCACACTCACAGGCACTCACACTCACAGGCACTCACACTCACAGGCACTCGCACTCACAGGCACTCACACACACAGGCACTCGCACTCACGCTCACAGGCACTCACGCTCACAGGCACTCACAGGCACTCACACTCACAGGCATAGGCACTCACACTTACAGGCACTCACACTCACAGGCACAGGCACAGGCACTCACAGGCATAGGCACTCACACTTACAGGCACTCACACTCACAGGCACTCACAGGCACAGGCACTCACACTCACAGGCACTCACTCATAGGCACTCACACTTACAGGCACTCACACTCACAGGCACTCACACTCACAGGCACAGGCACTTACACTCACAGGCACTCACATGCACAGGCACTCACACTCACAGGCATAGGCACTCACACTTACAGGCACTCACAGGCACAGGCACTCACACTCACAGGCATAGGCACTCACACTTACAGGCACTCACACTTACAGGCACTCACACTCACAGGCACTCACACTCACAGGCACTCACAGGCACAGGCACTCACACTCACAGGCACTCACACGCACAGGCACTCACACGCACACTCACAGACACTCACACTAGCACACACTTTTATTACTAACCATGCTGGTCCAGTGCATGGGGACCCTGGGGCTTCCCTGTGCGGCCCCCAGCACTTTGGACCAAGAACCATGCTGGCGGCGGTCCAGTGCATGCTGCCGCCGCTTTCCCCGCTATAACAGTACTTGCGGCCGCTTCACTGTCTCTTCCGCTCGCTCTGCAAGTTCAATGCGAGTCACTGTCAGCCAATGAGAGGCCCGCAGGTGACGTCAGCGGCCTCTCATTGGCTGAGGGGCTTGTATTGAGCTTACAGAGCGGCAGAGCGAGCGGCAGACCGAGCGGCAGAGACAGTGAAGCGGCCGCAAGTAATGTTATAGCGGGGAAAGCGGCGGCACCATGCACTGGACCGCCGCCAGCATGGTTCTTGGTCCAAAGTGCTGGGGGCCGCACAGGGAAGCTCCAGGGGCCGCATGCGGCCCGCGGGCCGCGAGTTTGAGACCCCTGGTATAGAGTGTATTTCTGATTCATTTAATGTTAGCTTCATTGAAAGAATGTGCTTTTCTTTTAAAAATAAGGATATTTCTAACTGATCCCAAACTTTTGAACAGTAGTGTATGTGACCAATTAAGAACTCGGAAATGTGATTTTTTTCTTCCTCGTGCACGTACAGGTTTTAATTGGGAAAGCCTGATCCTGCAATTTGAAATGCCTTCTGTAGAATAGGAATTTACCTCCCACTGAGATTTTTGCATGTTTGCAATTCTTTCGCCTTTTTTTCTCTCCTCGTTTTAGTTCATCATTGACAGGAATATTCTGTTTTTCAGTCAGAATGGAAAAGCAATACAGTCTGGCACTTTTTCAATTTAAACCTAGGATTTATGCCACATGTATGTATGGTGCTGTGGCAGTGTTGTGGTGAACTGTATATAGTACAGTCACGTCACTAAAATAGTTTCTTTCGTAACAAGATGCTTCTGCAAACCTGGATTAGGTGCCTGGCTCTGAAATACTTCTTCGGAATTGAGCGCTGGCTTCACATATGGTCGGAATCCCACAGATCAGAAATGTATCACCAATCCCAGGGATAAGTGATGACTTTCATTGTTTGGGACAACCCTTTATTTACTTATACATAGTTTCACCAGCTGGCCCTGAGATGCTTGCTGTAGTAATAGAAGAGGACTAATTTTACCCTAAAAAAAAAATTTAAAAAAAAAGCCATAAAATCTGACTGAGGTCATCTGCAAGATGACATTGGTGTGAACATAGCCTCAGAGATAAACCACCAGCAATAGCAACTGCACTTGGAGGAAATCTGTTAGCAAGAGTTAACACTTCAACTTATTTATATACTCTTGTATCTCTTACAAAGTCAAGTCCAAGACTATCTTTACATGGCTGGTTCGTTCTCCCATTACAGAGAAATTGGTGTTTAAATGGATATGCAAATGATGTGGCTGAAGAACTTTTGGTAGATCTGAAACCTTTGCCACTCTAGCTCTATCCTCCATGCAGCACCACCTAAAGGGACCTTCACACGCGTCAACATCGCGTGCAATATCGCTGCTGCACATGACTGATTCAACCAGAGCTGGGGTGCATGAGGTACTCGGACACCGGGGCTACTGTGTGGGAGTCACGGATGGTCGGGACCCCGGTGCCGTGCCCTGGTGATCAATTATACCAGATGTTGATGGTAAACGGTGGGGGTTAAAGGGGTTATTTCAGGGGAACGTGACGCCACCTGTAGTGTCCGGTAAGATGGCATCGGCACTGCCAGCCGGCCACTGAGGTGATGGAGGGGGCAGCAAAGTGTGGTACGGCTCCCCACAGGTGGAGCTTTACCTCAGGGCAGCGATGTTGTGGTGAGACGGTGAGGGAGGACAGTGATGGTAATGGTGGTGCAGTTCTTACCCCTCTGCTTGATGATGTTAAGCCCTCCGGGCTGCGGCAGGAAGAAATAACAGAAACAGTTCCAGTTTAACTCTGCTTTACTTGGTACCGACTGATGGCATAACAAAACACGGTACAGTTTGGTTTTAGGGTGTTGCTGCCAACTCAGGGTTTCTCTTATGGAGTCTCTATATGTCCTCTCTTTATCTTTCAGGGTTTACTACTTTCTTTCTCTAGATCTTTCAGTCTTTTACCACCCTTGCAGAGCTCCCCGCCAGTCCTACGGTCTGTATCTATAAGACAAGGTCTGTGCACTACCCGGTCTGGATAAGGCAATCCGGAAAAGAGATAAAGAAGGCTCCCTTCCAGCACCGCAGTATATGTCTGTCCCTTTTAGTTTCTTCTAGTGTCCTGAACCGGTTTTCAGTCCTAAGGGGAGAGGTACCTTTGTGGCGCTGTCAGCAACCCGGTCCTGTTGGGCCTGCAGCTCGTCGCTTTGCAGTCAGGGATGAACTCCTGGCTGCCTCGGTTGTCCGTGTCACCGGTGTCCCCTCAACATGACCAGCTGGCTCCTACCAGCCCTGGCCCGTTGCCTTCTGTCCTGGGTCCCCACATAAAGATGGGGTACCCTCTACTCAGCTGGGCTGCCAGGTCTGACCACTCTCTGTCTGCCTTCCCAGCACCGACTGAGGTAAAACTGTCAACTGTCACTCTTACTCAGTCCTAAGCTCCGCCCCCACCTGTGGAACCTACTATATTACCAGTTCCCCCTACTCTAAGTGGTGCGGTTCTAAGTGAGTGTAAAAATAGACTCCATAAGATTTAAATCCTAAACTAGCAACTTACAATAATATTACATATAAATAATAAATGCAATACCACTCTGTGGCGCCTAGCCGCAGGGGCGCCACATGACGTTGCAGCGATATTGACGCGTGTGACAGGGCACATCAACCAGCGATAAATCGTTGGTTGATGGTCGCCAGGTGTTTGGACTGGACCGAAAACCTGGCGATGGTCGCCCGGTGTACACGCAGCATCGCTGCGTTTGACAGCGGGACTCGCGATGCGCCTCTCAGCAAGCGCTGGGAGCTGGTATCCATGGTAAACTGCGGGTAACTAGGCAGCCGCGCTGCCTAGATACCCGAAGTATACCTTGGTTACCAGCCTTCTCCACTCACTGGCTGGTATCCATGGTACACAGCAGGTAACTAGGGTCCCTAGTTACCCGTGCTGCCTAGTTACCCGCATTTTACCATGGATACCAGCCTGCAGACATCGTGGAAACGATATTTAAATCATTTCCACGATTTCGCTGGTCCAATGATCGCTGGTGAGTCTGCCTGTGTGACAGCTCACCATCAATCAGCCGTCAACGTTGCCAACGATCAGATCGCTGACAACATTGACGTGTGCGACGCTAGCTTTATTGACAGCCTTTTTGTTGTGTGACTTCAAACAAAGGAGCAGTCAGTCAGGAGGAGATGGCACTGGGCAGGGACTGGAGCTGAAATGACACAAACTTCAGATCTTGCATAGATCTTCAGCCTTCTTTACATACCAATTTAAACAGTTTTTTTCAAGAATTGAAGAATGGACTGGCCATGTAAAGGTTTTTCTGGCCTTTTATTTGACATAGCTAAATACACAAATTATATATCACTTACAACTGAACTATAAAGTCAGTTTAGGACCTGTACATGCATATAACCTATGACTCCTTTCCCCCTAATTATCTCAAAGTAAAAGAGGAGTTATTAGACCAAGACAAACAAAGATATTAACCCAGTGACAAACAGGTGAGTGGGCAAACCACCCAGGATAGGATACAAAAAAATGGCTTAGGGTGGCTTCACACCACGGTAAGGTCCAATCTGGGGCTATCCGGTGTAAACCAGATAGCCCCGGACCGGATTTTGGCCCCATAGTGTCCTATGGGGCCGGATGGCAGAGAGCTGCCATCTGGTTTCCATATATCCGGAGGAATCTGGGAGAATTCGGATTTTTCTCACCGGAGACAAAAATCTCCCCAAATTGCCGTATCCCGGTTTCTCCCGGATTCCCCCATATCCTCCCTGATCCGGTGCAATTTGGCGCTCCCTAACATGCGAGCCTATGGGGCCGGATTGTCCCGGTCCGGGAGGATCCGGGAACCAGACACCTGCAGTTGCACGCCGCTGTTGTTATAGGACCGCGGCTAGCTCCCTGCGAGTTGCAGTCCTGAATCATCAACAGCACGGCAGCTGTGTCAGGCTGCACACTGGACCGGAGGGCATATTTGCCCTCCGGTTCTGTGTGCTGGTCCGGTCTGAGGCTGTCAGGTTCGATCCCTGACAGCCCCAGATCGGACCTTACCGTGGTGTGAAGCCAGCCTAAGTTAACCACAAAAAAGGAAGGGGCTTAACCACAGGTCCCTCAAGGTTATTCAGTATGTCATATACAAATTCCATGTAACTCAACCCAAGCTCGAAGAGATCTTATTACTGGATACCCACAAGTAAACCCAGGCAAATCCATAGTAACACCCAAGCTCGAAGAGTCTAATCTTATTACAGGATACCCACAAGTAAATCCAGGCAAATCCATAGTAACAATTGAGGCTACCTTGGGACATATTAGATGTACTTGGACAGGGACCACAGGTTCAGACACCCCTTCACACCTCGACGCACGTTTCATTGCAAGGCAGCTTCCTTGGGAGGTGTGATAAACTTTGATATTTTGTATAGGACTTGAATATCTATGACTCCTCTTTTACTTTGAGATAATTAGCGGAAAGGGGGTCATAATTTTTGTGTAGGTTATATGCTCAAATAAATTGTTAGGGGGTGAATTCACGTTGACAAGATGTCCCTTTAAAAACTATCACAGAGAAGTGGAGAGGTCCCTAGAATAAATCCTATAAATACACTGTTCGGGTTTATGGTTACATAATTTGTAAATGTGTTGGGAACATTTGCAGAGCATTAATAAATCCATACCATTATAGAAAAAGGGGTTTGCTGCCAAATTTTTGTGTGTATCTTCTCTGTACACTGAATAAATTCAGCAGACACATTTCTCTATTAAGAATGCTGTGAATTAATCCAGGATTTGGTTCGCAGTGCTGCTTAATCTCAGCGGTTTATGTCAAGATTCACATCTAAATCCTGATTTCCTGCCATCACTTCCAGAAGCTAAAATTACAGATAAGATTATGTAAACTATTCATGCTCGGGTGAATATGCAGAACAAGGTTCATATATAGCAGGACCTTCTACTAATCTGTATAATGTATATTACATGGTTTCCAGTTTCTAAGGAATCTTTTATTTCTCTTTCCAATCTGTTAGGCTTTCCTGCAGCCACATCTACTGGGAAATGAGTTCACACATTTAGAATTTCCAAGAAGAGTGCAACGTAAGGAACTAGGCAAGATGATGCTTTACAGAGACTTTAATATGACCGGCTGGTGAGATTTTTATATTTGGACTCCTTCTTATAATGTGTTGGTTGATGAATGCTATTCGACAACACGGGTTCCTTTAATAAATGACAAAACATTTTTTCTTATATATTTAATGTTTTACACCAAGTACCAAATGTTATAGTAGGATCTGTGCATTTCTGTAGTTGGCACATACCAAACCCAGATTTGTCTATCATCTTAATGCCTCATCATAAAATAGGATTTATCCCTTCTGTGAACACATTTCCACTTCTGTAGAGTCCATTTTCTTTTTGTTACACTACTCCAGTTGATGATTGTTATTGATGATGGTTTTAGGATTGTGTGCAACTGTTTGTCTATGGAACCCATTCCACAAAGATCCTGAGGCATCGGTCTTGTGCTGATGTCATTATAGGGGAATTTCGGAGCTCTGAAATGAGGTATGCATCAGAGTATAGTCAGTTTTTCATCACCATGTGCTTGAGCCCGTTTCCCTTCTCTAAATTTGACTGTAACTTCTAGATGCATCTTCTTCCTAATTCTAGGCTACAGTTGACTAGAGTGGATCATTAATTTCCCAGATTTGTGGCAAAAATGGCAACCTATTACAATTATGTGCTAAATAACAGCATTGTATTTAAGACAACTGATAAAAAGCTCAATCCTCATTACATTTCTATATACACAAGGGCACTGGAAGCATTGCACATTCAATTCCAAATGAAAACATGAACAAAATATCAAGTTTTAAGCTAAAAATTAAGAAAAAGGAATAATAGACTGTTCAAAAAAATACCAGTGTCGAGAGAGGTATGGCCTGCAGCCCCATGTGAATACACAGGAACTTGGAGCTCTCGTTTTTCATCAAAAGCGACTGAGCATTTAGCCTTTTTAAGGGTAAATTCTCAATCAAAGCATTTGGACTGAACTCAGGAGTGCCCAGAAATTGTTGTGGAAAACAGGACGAAGTGTCGGTGATCCGCGCTGCTGGAAGGAAGACCAGAACCCAAGAAGTCTGGTGCAATAGTGTTTTTTTATTCCGATGCATTTCAGAGCAGTCTCAGCTCCTTCCTCAGGGATTATCTTTTATTTGTCTATTATAGTTAATCCCTGAGGAAGGAGCAGAGATTGCTCCGAAACACGTCGGAATAAAAAACACCATTGCACTAGACTTCTTGGGTTCTGGTCTTCTTCCAGCAGCGCGGATCACCAACACTTCATCCTGTTTTCCAGTTGTTTGCAATGTTGCACGTGGAGTTGTGGATCCAGCGGCAGCTGTACGAGCGCATATACTGGTTGTGGGTTTACACAACCAGATCAGGTGAGCAATTTTCATAGGGCATCTGTCTCTCTCTGCTAAGAGATAAGACCCTATGTGCATTTTTGTCTCATATTTCTAGACAGAGATTGTTTTGGTCCTTTTCGAGGTTTCATGCCTCAGCTTTTCACATGGATTCATAAGGGAGGCCTAAATCCTAATACAGGCTTGAGGAGCCATATCTGACTGAATCTCATCCCCCTTTACCTCATCAGGGATTTCTACCATCAAATCCACTAAAAAAGAAGCAAAATTCTTAGTCATCAATAGATTTTTATTATTTATGAATTACCGTATCTATGATCAGGTGAGCCCATCCTCAGCTTTTGGATTTCTAACTTCAATTCTTCCTGACTGGAACACAGGGTTCGTAATAGCGGCATTCACTCCTGCTTTCAGGTGAAGTTAGTCAGTTTTTGCTAACGATATAGACCGGAATCTTCCTCAGTAAGCTCTGCTATGTAAATGACTCCCAATGCTGTGTTTATTTAATTGCTAAACACCGGCATTTACCGGCGCAGGAACTAGTTTCTTTACCGCTGTTTAAGCTGACCGCGGTGCGGCCAAGTGGTCTCTGAGCATCCACATATAGTTCCAGCTGCCGAGACCACCAGCGCTGGATTCTGTTGTGCGCTGATGATCACCGCGGCTGCAGCCGATGGAAGAAGTGCCCATTTCCACTGAGGAAGCAAGTCAGGATGTTGAGCTCATCAGGGAATTAAATCACCACTTGTCATCACATCTTGCTGAAGGCCTGCATCGCTCACGAGCATTGCGGCGTCGCAGCATGGGATTTTTGTTCTATGCCAGGTCTTCTTACAAACGTCGGGGTCAGCTCATCTGCCGCAGTCTTTGCAGACTGGGACCTACAATCAAGCAGGGCTGGAGGGCTTCCTTCGTACACAACCTGCGCAAATTGAGGATTCTTATATCCCGCAGCCTTACGGGATAAGTAGTGTTTTCTGCGTGTGTCTTCTTAAGACTGAACCAAGACAAGGGGTTTAGAGTGCACTGCACTCCGTCGGAGGTCACACTAGGCTATCGTTTGTAGACACCGCCCCCTCCGCTTATAAACCCCTACCGCAGGGAACATCCTCAGTTTTAAACTTAGTGTGCTCGGAGGATCACGCTTTGCTTGCACTTCACTGCATTCTCACTACTTACGTGATGGCGTCTGAAGACAAGGTAATAAGGTCCCAGTCGGGACCGGTGACAGCCTCCCGCTCACCCTTAGTGGCACACGCTGGTGGAGGTACCGGAGGGCCTAGGGCCTGGACACCTGGTGTTCTCCCGGTACGCTGTTACACTCCTCTCTATCCCTCTCTGGGGGCTCTGGTGAGTGGGGAGATGGGAGCCTTGCACAGCTCCGCTCCGTCCGAGGCCTCCCTAAATGGTGCTTACAGACCGGACTGGAGCCAGCCCAGTCCGAGGCCTCCCTAAATGGTGCTTACACTCCGGACTGGGCTGAGCGGCCCAGTCTGAGGCCTCCCTAAATGGTGCTTACACTCCAGACTGGTGCTGCACCCCCGTCCGAGGCCTCCCTAAATGGTGCTTACAGACCGGACCGGCACTGAGGCACTCGGTGTCTCCTGTGTGCCTGGGGGTAGTGTCTGGCACTTTATGTGCTTCATGACGCTCAGACCGCGTGTTACCCTCGGGTCCGCGGTTCTGCGGGTGTACCCTGTGCTGGGGTCACCCTGGCTGACCGCCCTGTGTGTCACAGGGGCTGAGGCCGTAGGCTGCGGATGTGTGACATGTAATTGCAGTCTGTGTACATTGTTTTTTACACTGTTTCCCGCCCTGCGGGCTCCAGCTCCCTCATGAGGGGGATGCTTGGAGGATGGGATGCAGCCCGTGCGGTGACGTCACCGCGGGGCGTGTGTGTGTGTTTCCCGCGTGTCTTCGGCGCCGCCCACAGTTTCTCTGTCGGCGGCCATCTTTACCCTCACTTCCCGGCTGGGAACTGTATGCAGCGTGCGTCTGCACTCCAAGAGGGGAGACCGGAAGAGACAGCGCGGAGGTCGCACACACACACCGCTCCTCATACCGCTTTACAGCGGTCGGTAAGCCACCGGGATCCCCGGTTTTATTGTCTGCAATTGGGCTTATCTACCCCTACTGTGGCCATGTCCTCAGCTGGGAAGCGTGCTGCTAAGGCGGCCGAGACCACCGTTACATGTGCTACGTGCAATGGAACACTGGTGGAGGGGTCCTGCAATAACTGTGGACGCCCAGAGGCCGGGCTGCAACTACTGGGTCAGCAACCCCGGTGCTATACCCCGAGGTTCAGGTGATCTCAGGGCCTTGGGAGACTCAGAACAGGATCAATGAATCTCTGTTGTCTCAGCTGTCCTCCATGTCGCAATCCCTGGAGGCACTTAATAGGAGACTGGATAGCCCAGCTACTCCTTCCAGTTACCCCCGGGTGTCTCCCTCTTCTGCTGTGAGACCCCTTAAGCGGGCTCGTCGTGAGGCTTCACCCGAGCTCCAGACTCTCTCTGAGGAGGAGCGTTCCTCTGATGGTGAGGAAGATGATGGGGTTCGACTTTCGGGTCTGTATCTGTGTCTGAACCACCAGATGGGGTGGAGGATCTGGTGTCCTCTATCAACGAGACCTTACGTCTCGTGACACCCCCTGAGGAGGTGACGGTGCACCCGAAGGAGGTCTATCAATGGCTGCGGCCGGAGGCTAGACCAAGTGGCTCCTTTATGGACCATACTAATTTTGGAAGGGTGATTAGAGCCCCCAGGTTACATCCTGGGCGGCGTTATGTCCGCAAACCCAAGGACAATCGCTTCCCCTTTCCCCAGGAGGTGCTTCAGGAATGGTCGCAGTCCCGAAGGTGGATGCTTCCATGACCAGGATTGCTGCACGCTCCCTTTTCTCTGCCTCTGATAGCTCCTCACTGAAGGATGCTACTGATAGACAGGTCGAGCAACTCGCCAAGTCTTCCTATGAGGCGGTGGGGTCGTCATTTGCCCCTAACTTTGCCACGGTCTGGACCTTACAAGCGATTACTACCTGCTTGGATGGTATCACTGACCTGGCAAGGTCCAGTCCAGAGGTCCTGGCACTTACCGAAAGGGCAAGGGCCTATGCGGACTACGCCAGAACGGCGACTCTGGAAACTGCTACTCGCTCAGCTGTGGCTTCGGCCAATGCTATAGCGATCCGCAGGTTGTTGTGGCTGCGTCTTTGGGACTCAGATGCCACATCTAAGAAGATTCTGCAGAATCTTCCTTTCGCTGGTGACAGGCTTTTTGGCACAGAGCTGGATAAGCTAATTAAGGATTCTGCTGAGTCTAAAATACCGCAGAATAAACCTAAGCCACGGTATACCGTTAAAAGGAACCCAAAACAGTGGTCCTTTCGGTCCAGCTCACAGTCATCAGCACCGTCCGCTCGCACGGACCGAGGGGGCAAGCCCGCTTCTCAGTGGCGCTCTAAGAGTCTTCCAAAGAAGCCGGCGGGGGCAGCAGCTGCCACCCCCAAACCCGCCTCTACATGACTCGCTCTCTCTTCCTGCCTCTCCACAGGTGGGGGGCCGCTTGTCTCGCTTTCAGAACGAGTGGCTACTTCACGTTTCAGATCAATGGGTTCGAGACGTGGTCTCGCGAGGTTACAGGATAGAGCTGACGTCAAAACCGATATCCCGATTCCATCGGTCGGTCCCCTCCCCAGAAAAAGCTCAGGCCTTTTCTTTGGTGTTGGAGGGACTCCGCAGAGACGGAGTGGTGGTCCCGGTGCCTTCCGGGGAGAGGTTCAGGGGTTTTTACTCCAACCTCTTTATAGTCCCAAAGAAGGACGGATCCTTCCGCCCGGTTCTGGACCTGAAGTTGTTCAACCGCCACGTGCTGGTTCGGAAGTTCCGTATGGAATCACTGCGCTCAGTGATCGCGGCTGTGTCACAGGGGGACTTCTTGGCGTCCATAGATATCAGAGACGCTTACCTTCACGTGCCCATTGCACCGGCTCACCAGCGATGGTTGAGATTTGCAGTGGGGGAGGAACACTTCCAATTTGTGGCGCTGCCGTTCGGCTTGGCCTCGGCACCGCGGGTGTTCACAAAAGTGATGGCCTCCATGATGGCTCTCCTGCACGTGCAGGGCCATGCCGTCATTCCCTATTTGGACGACCTGCTGGTCAGGGCGCCATCGGAACACCTCTGTCAAGCGAGCCTGGATGTGACCATGCGGTCTCTGGAACAATTCGGTTGGCTCCTCAATGTTCAGAAGTCAACCCTGGTTCCGACCCAGTCCTTGACTTATTTGGGCATGGACTTCAACACGTCCTCAGCCCTGGTGTCTCTGCCACAATCCAAACAGGTGGCGATCCGATCGGGAGTACAAGCGGTGCTCCTGTCACCACAATCATCCCTTCGTGGGTTGATGAAGCTGGTGGGTCGCATGGTGGCAGCGATAGAGGCGGTGCCGTTTGCACAATTTCGCCTCCGTCCTCTCCAGCTGGAGATCCTACGCAGGTGGGACAAGAGGACGATCTCGCTGAATCGGCTGGTGACACTGTCACAACCGACCCGAGATTCCCTGCAGTGGTGGCTTCAACCACATCACTTGTCGCGGGGCCGGTCCTTCATAAAACCGTCTTGGTTAGTGGTGACCACCGACGCCAGTCTGAAGGGCTGGGGTGCGGTGTTCTTACACCACAGGGCCCAAGGCCTCTGGACTCTGTCGGAGTCGGCATTACAGATCAACGTGCTGGAGATCAAGGCGATCTATCTAGCACTCCTGGCTTTTCAGAGATTCCTCTCAGGACAACCCATCCGGGTTCAGTCCGACAATGCGACGGCCGTCGCTTATGTAAATCATCAAGGAGGAACCAGGAGTGCAGAGGCTCTGGCCGAAGTCCACCGCATCCTATCCTGGGCGGAGGACAACAACTGCCTGATCTCCGCAGTTCACATCCCAGGGGTCGAAAACTGGGAGGCCGACTATCTGAGCAGGCAGGGGATGGACGCCGGAGAGTGGGCCTTCATCCAGACGTCTTTCGGGACATCTGCAGCAGATGGGGCACTCCGGACGTGGATCTGATGGCCTCACGGCTGAATCATCAGGTTCCGCAATACATGGCGAGGTCATGGGACCCCCAGTCGTTGGGAGCGGACGCCCTGATCTTGACTTGGTCCAGATTCAATCTACCATATGTGTTCCCTCCTCTGGCTCTGATTCCCAGGGTGCTGTGGAAAATCAGGTCGGAATGCAGGGTAGCCATTCTAGTGGCTCCAGACTGGCCCAGGAGGTCCTGGTATCCGGACCTGTGGCAACTGTCAGGCGGACACAGGTGGGCTCTTCCAGAACGCGCAGATCTTCTCGCGCAAGGCCCATTCTTCCACCTCGATTCCAAGGCCCTCAGATTGACTGCATGGCTCTTGAGGCCTGGCTGCTGACATCCAGGGGGTTCTCCCCTACAGTGGTTGCCACTATGAATCGGGCTAGAAAACCAGTTTCCAGGAAAATGTACCACAGGACGTGGAAAATCTTTTTTACCTGGTGTGCCTCCGGGGGCCGGTCCCCGTGGCCCTTGTCCATCCCGACACTGTTGGCATTCCTACAGTCGGGTTTGGAGTTGGGATTATCCCTTGGCTCCTTAAAGGGTCAGGTCTCAGCACTTTCTGTGCTGTTTGACAGACGATTGGCGCTTCTCCCGAAGGTCCGTCAATTTCTGCAGGGGGTGTCGCGGATGGTTCCACCCTACAAAAGACCTCTGGATCCGTGGGACCTTAACATGGTCCTGGCGGCATTGCAAAAACCGCCATTTGAGCCTCTGAGGGAGGTTTCCCTTTCTCGTCTGTCCAGAAGGTGGCTTTTCTGGTGGCAATTACATCTCTGAGGAGGGTCTCAGAATTGGCTGCACTTTCGTGCAAGTCTCCCTTTCTGGTGGTTCACCAAGACAAGGTGGTGTTGCGTCCACGGCCGGAATTCTTGCCAAAGGTGGTTTCAACGTTTCACCTGAACCAGGAGATTGTTCTCCCGTCATTTTGCCCGCTCCCGTTCATCAGGTTGAGCGCGACCTCCATACTCTGGATCTCGTGAGAGCTATACGCATTTATGTGTCCAGAACCGCCTCCTTTAGGAGTTCGGATTCTTTGTTTGTTCTTACGACAGGTCGCTGTAAGGGGTCCGCGGCTTCAAAGTCAACCTTAGCCAGGTGGATTAAGGCTTCCATTCAAGAGGCTTACCGGTCCTTTCGAGGTTTTGCCTCACTCACATGGATTGGAGGCTCAACTCTAATACAGGCTTGAGGAGCTCATAGTCTGACGAATCGTCATCCCTTGACTCACAGGTTTCTCATCTCCACTAAAGAAGCAAACTTTCTCAATAGCATTTTTATTATTTGTCGTATCTATGCAGTGCCATCTCAGCTGGATGTCAATAATTTTCCTGACGGCGGGTTCTAATGGCGGCATTCCCCCTTTCAGGTGAAATCAGTTTTATGCTAGTATGAGGAATCTTCCCAGTAGCCTGGTATGTTAATGGACTCCCAATGTCTGTGTTTATTTAATTGCTCAAACACAGGAATTTTCGACGTCGTGAATATTTCTTTACTCTGAATCTCAATGTGACCCGTACCCACAGTGGTTCTACATTGCCTATGTTTGCAGTGCGAACCACTCTCTGTTGTGTGCAGTGATTCCCGCGGTTAGCATTGAAAAGTTTTGCACGGGAAGCATTTCAGCGATGTTTGAGCTCATGTGGATTTAAAATCTTTCCTCACTCTGCTAGGCCTGTGACCTACTGAGAGTTGCCGTCGCAGTGGTTTGTTCTATGCGGAGGTCGTTCTTACAAACGTGGGTCACTCATCGTGCCCTCTTTGGCAGGCTGTGACCCTAAATCCCATTGGCTTAGGGTCTCCTTGTACAAAAATGGACAAATAAGGAATTACTTATATCACAAATTCATAATTTTTGTCACCATAGCAGCAAGATCGCTGGTCTCTGCTTTCACGACTGTAACCACAGCAAGCAAGCAGGTTAATAGGAGGTTGCCACAGCAACATCAGCTTGTGCGGCGACGGTGCACAACTGAGGCTTGGTCTTTGTTTATTTCTTTATGGGGGTCCTTGTTGCGCTCCTTTCACCTTCTCTCCCAAGCTGTCTGCTGTGCTGCCACAGTTTCTTATTGCTCAGAAGCTATCATTGAGTGATTCATTTCAATTGTATGATTTCTCTTAAAATGTTTCTGTCAAAGAACAACAGGGTAAAATATTTGCGATTGGCAGTGAACCAGGTAAATTGGGGTTAACATAAGAGGATACACATTTTTATGTATTGCATTCATATTGGTAGTATTATATTTTTCATATATTAGTTACCTAATCATATTTACTAAATAACTAGATTAGTTTTACATACCCCTACTAGCTGATTTATATGGCTACAAATTGGCTATTTTACACAGACATCTGAATATAGCTATTTATAAATCTACTTGTATTGTATTGTATTGTCAACTTATATTGATTTATAACATTTCTTATCCTCATCCAACTGAATGTAACTCTAATCTCTCTATCTAAATTTGTAAAATCAGCTTTGTTATAAGAAACTATATAATAGCTGAGTGAAAGACTGGGAATAATCTATAATTAAAGGTTATTCCACTACTATACCTAATCCAGTTGCACTCTCTCACTGTCCTCCATCGTAATCAGTGCTACACATCTCATTTAAAACTTTGAAAAATATACAGTTACAATATTTTGTATTTAAGTCATTATCAAAAACTATTACTAGACAGTATACAAGTCTGATCATACCTATAAAAACTTACAAACCCTCCAACACAATAAACAGTCTAAGGAAGTTGATTAATGCTGGATAGACTTAACTTATTTCTTGCTCACACAAATTAGTGAAACTATCACTATTTGAGTGATTAAAAGGGTATCCCAGATTCAAACACTTAAGTGTTGGTGCAAACATTTTAGGATTACAATTGCAGCTTCATACTGTATATTGCAATAGTCAGCTTATAAGGGGAGCTATACTCAAACTGTCTCATTAGTACGAGATTTTCACTACTGTTCTACCATAAAATTTTCTAAATCTGCAGACTTAAGCCCCAGTCACACATAACAAGATCATCAGCGAGATCGTTGTAACTGTGACATCTAGCAGCGATCAGGCCCTGCTGTGAGGTCGTTGATCGCTGCAAAGGGCTCAAGACCATTTTTAGGTCGTTGGTCTCCTGCTGGTCAGCCCGCATCGCTGCGTGTGACAGCGAGAGACCAGCGATCAGTGACCTCACAGGGCGGGAAACCATGGTAAACACGGGTATCTTGGCAGCGCCGCTGCCTTGATACCCGGTGTTTATCATGGTTACCAGCGCTGAGCAGGGAGGATGCTGGTAACTATGATAAACTGAGGGTATCTAGGCAGCACGCGTTGAATTTTTCAAGAATTTTTCCACAATCTTTTTAAAGCATACAATTAGACCCTTAAAACTGATCTGGAGGAAATGAAAACATCCTTAGCAATGATAGCTTCCAGATCAGAGAGGACAGAGAGAGAGGTGGAAAATCTTTCAAATGATGCAAAAAATATAAAAAAGGATCAGGATAAACTGAAGGAGGAAGTAAAATTCCTCAGAAATAAGTGGATTGATGGGGAAGATGAGACAGAAGGAGCAATTTGAAGTTCCGAGGAATTCCAGAGAAAATAAAAAATATAGACCCTATGATATATGTAAAAAATATAGTGAAGAAAGCCTTACCTTCCCTGCCTGATGTGGAATATTCGTTTCAGCGTGGCCATAGGCTTCCAAAGCCGTCATTTCAGGCTGAGGAAATTCCAAGAGATGTAATGGCTAGATTTACATTTTATAGAACAAGAGAAAGCTTAATGGAATACCTATGGAATAACAGATAATTGCCGTCTCCGAATGACAATTTAGAAGTCTTTATTGACCTATCAAAGAAAACACTTAAAAGAAGAAAGGACTGTAAACCAATTACGGATGTCCTGAGAAAAAATGAGATTCTACATCGTTGGCTAGTCAAAGAGTATTAGAGATTATCAAAAATTTTCAAGAGCGTCACTTTAGAAGATCAACATGAATAAGACACAGGCACTGCATTTCAATTTAGACAAAGATCTCTTAAAAGTCTTAAGGTAGAAATTAACTTCCAAAAGGACATGGAAAATATGTCCTACTTAGGAATCCAACTGGCACAAAAAAAAAACAAAAGATTGCGCTAATCAGAATATTTCTGATATATATAACAGTAATTCAGAAAGATCTAACTTGCTTATCTAGAGTTGAATTGTCCTGGTTGGGCTGGATAAATACCTACAAAATGCTTGAACTCCCCAAACGTCTTTACATATTTAGAACAATTCCAATGCCAATTAGGAAGAAATTACTGCATAAACTGCAATCTCTGTTGACCTCGTTTGTATGGGGCGGGACGAAACCACATGTAGCACGCTCTACTTTAAGCAAACATAGAAGAAATGGAGGTCTAGAGATGCCTAATATTACGGCCTGCTACCAAGCTAAATTCTCAAGAACAGTCAGAAATATTGGTGCATGTCAGACAAACCAGCGTGGGTTGGTCTGGAGGAATCACTCTGCTCAAACACAAACATTGTAGACCTGATGCTGGCCTATCTATGCAACTCTAAAAAGTTACTTCCTAAGGCTAGCTTCACACCACGGTGTGATCCGATCCGGGGCTGTCCTTGATGACCCTGTCAGCCCCGGACCGGATCAGCACACAGAACCTGAGGGCAAATGTGCCCTCCGGTCCTGTGTGCACCCAGATGGCTGTAATTGCAGCTGCAGCTGCTGATTTTTCATGACCGCGGCTAACCTAGAGCTAGCCGAGGTCCTGAAACAACAGCGGCGTGCGGCCGCCGGTATCCAGTTCCCGGATCCTCCCGGACCGGGGCAATCCGGCCCCATAGGCTCCTATGTTAGGGAGCGCCGGATTGCCCCGGATCCGGGAGAATCCGGGATCCGACAAATTGGTTTACAAATCCTGGTTTACACCGGACAGCCCCGGATCGGATCACAACGTGGTGTGAAGCCAGCCTAAGGAGGCCATCACTAGGAACTCCGTACTGTTGTGGAGGAAATTTGTAGCACAATCTAGAACAGTGTTTCTCACCTCCAGTCCTCAGGACCCACCAACACATCGTGTTTTCATGATTTCCTTAGTATTGCACAGGGGTTTGAATTATCCCCAGTGCAGATGATTAAACTATCACCTGTGCAATACTAAGGAAATCCTGAAAACAAGATCTGTTGGTGGGTCCTGAGGACTGGAGTTGAGAAACACTGATCTAGAAAGACTCACATAACTAAGTCGATAGGTTTGATGAAAATAGATACACTCACTGCATTCTCAACAATGTTAAAGCTTGCATCTTGGAAATCCAAAGGGATTTTTTTGATATCTGATAAGCAATGACAATTTAAAACCTTTTCAGACCCTAGCAGTACAGTATAATCTAACAAAATCAGATAAGAAAACCTAGGACATGATTGAGAAATTATGAAGAAATCCAGCACCACTCTTCATCTACCAAGCAATCTAATGACTCTCTTGAAGAATCCAAGCAATCAAAATAAATGGAGAACTAAAAATATATAAAATTTTAAATGAGGACAGACAAACTCTCAACTTAAAACATCTGGAAGCATGGAAAAATGAGACTAAAATCTCAGAAAGCGAAATTGAAAAAAAGTTTCAAAAATCGTTAGCCATCTATTATATAATTGCGAATGCTGCGAGTGCCCCTTTGTCGTCATGTGGATACGAACGAAGCATTGGCCGCGCAGCGGCCATTGCGAGCCGGCGAGTCGCTATGCCCGCGCAGCGGGCATGGCGAGTCGAAGCATTGGCCGCGCAGCGGCCATTGCGAGTCGCTCTAAGGCGACTCGCTATGCCCGCGCAGCGGGCATGGCGAGTCGCCTTAGCAGCGCGAAGCATTGGCCGCGAAGCGGCCATTGCGAGTCAGAGACTCGCTCTGCTAGAATCCCGATGCATTGTGCATCGGGCACCCATCTAGTGATTTATAAAAGCATACCTGTGTCTCACTTATCAAAACTCATTACAGGAAGATAACTCGTTGGTACCTCAGACCCCCAAAAACTACATTTAATCGACCCAGAAGCCTCAAATAAATGTTGGAGGAATTGTGACATATGTGTCACATATTTTGGTAATGCCCAAAAATTAAAAAAATTTGGAAAGAAGTCCGATTGTTAATAAATTCTACTACGCACTTAGATTTAACTTTAACTCTAGAATTAGCCATTCTCTTAATAGAAATTGACAAAATACCAAAAAATGTAAAACCCTTAGTAACGCACATCCTATCAGTAGCCAATAACCTAATTGCCTTACACTGGAAAAGCAAAATGGTCCCTAACATTCAAGAAGCTAGAGAAAAATTGGCTTTGCAAAAAACGCTAGAATACTACTTTGTGATAAAAAAATAACACTTAAGACAGATTTCACACCAAGTGGGACCCATGGCTAGAATTTATCTCTCGGCAATCCGCTCATCCCCATTGACGTAAAAGATTAATCACCCAAGTCTCAGAAATGCAAGCCCACATGACAATCAAATCACGAGGATCTAAATGGTAAAACAACTCTTATTTAAGCCTAAAAAAGGCATACATTTTTGTTTGTTTATTTCAGCAAGATTGAGAAACCATCAACTCATGTCATTAAGTTGTGAGTTTGTTTGTTATACAGTTACCTTGTTACATAGGGTTAATTTAAAAGTAAATGATATAAGCACAGCAGCAATTTATTAAAAACCTTATATTTTACCAGAACCATGATTGTTAACAACTCTTGGAGATTTACTTTATACTTAGACAACTGTAAATCTGGATAAGTATATGACATAAGTATTCATGTAACTACATAACTTTAAATTATACAATGGCTGGATTTGTAAAATTTGTTAATTGTAAAATCTAATAAAAATCATTTGAATTGAAAAAATACCAGTGTTTGCTTTTTCATTTACAAACTCGAATATTTACAGTATAATTGGATTTATTGACAAACTTAGTTATCACTGAATTAAGATTTACAAACTTAGTAATCACTAAATTAAGATTTAGTTGAATAACCTTTTATTTCTGATAACTACTTTACATCTGTGTGGCATGGAGTCAACTAAGGTGACTGGACTACATTCCACATTTGGATTCTTAGGTGTTGCATCAAAAACAGCATTTTTGTCCCTCCAAAAATTCCCAATCAGATTAAGGTCTGGGGGTTGGGCTGGCCACTTAATAACATCAATCTTGTTTGTCTGGAACCAGGATGTTGGCCACTTACTGATGTGTTTGGCGTCAATGTCCAGGTGAAACATCCATTACAAGGGCTTTGTCCTTCGTCATAAGGCAGCATGACCTTTTTTAATATTTTACGGAAAAAAAACCTATTTGGGAGACAAAAATATAAATACAATATTACAGTCTTTGGTAGTTGCACAACTTTATGCACTCACCTGATAGAGTAATATAGTCTTGGATTGTGTATCCTCAGAAATCCCTCTGGGACACTTTTCAATGGACAGGGCTTGCAGCTTGCCTCGGGTGGATCCGAGTGAATGAGCTGGACATAGGCTCTCACAGGATGAATATATGAAGAAGAGTATATCCAGCCGATGAACGGTAGCGCTTCCCAGGCACGCGTAGAATAAAGGCACCATTATCTTTTAATCCACTAAAGTCTTTTACCATATGGCTTGTGCGGATCAAACAACACCATCCATTTGGTTTTCAACAATGGTACTCTATGAGGGTTTTTTGCAAATAGTTTGGCTTCATCTAGGCATATTCTAATGGTTGTAGTACTCACAGGTAACTGAAGATCTTCTTTGATCTCCTTGGAGCTGATCATTGGTTGTTTCATTGCCATACATAAGAATTGAACCTCTGGTCCTTGGGTTTAGCCATATACATAGAGGTGGTGTTGATTTTCAAGACGATTTGCCATTTAACCAAACTGCTAGCACGTCGCACCTTAGGGACACAGAGACTAACTGAAGTCTTTGTGATGTTAGCATAGACATCAGTTGATCCTTGCTCTCCATGTCTTTTTTGGCATTTCTCCTCACCTATGCATCTATGCTTTAGTTCTTTTGGAGTGTACTGACTTAAGCTTTATATCTTGCGTATTGGGAGAGATATGGGGATTGAGACAATTATCCCCTGTAATGCATTAAGTTGCTAGCACTTTATAGACAGAAAGACTTCAATAGTCTCTCATAGTACTATATTTAATGGCAGTTTCATATTGGGCTGCTTTCTGTTGTCATTTTCCATAACCCCCTTACCTGTGAATATTTAGTGCCTTGTGAATGTCCCATTTTGATTCTCACAATCATTACATATGCAATATTATTTATACAGATTTTAATGTTCTTATCCATGCAGATACCCTTTCTGTAATGTTCCTTCATTGCACTTGCGGTGTGTAATCAGTTCTTGTATATAGAACTGTGTGTAAATGTTTTTATTTTTAGGTTGCTGTGTTTTTGTCACCAATAAAAATGATTCATTTTCACCTATTTTTATTGTTGATGTGCACGTCGTTGGCAAAAGATTTTTCTGACACTTTGGAAAAAGCCGGCACCAGGCAACTCCAATTTTCAAGTTTTATTGGTCAAGGTGTTCAGTCATTAAAATCAGCGACCTAAGGAACAAGTCCAGCGGGACTTGCTCCCTTAGGTCGCTGATTTTAATGACTGAACACCTTGACCAATAAAACTTGAAAATTGGAGTTGTCTGGTGCCGGCTTTTTCCAAAGTGTCTCTGAAGTCTGGATTGGCGAGAAATCCTTGCCTGGCACCAACGGCCTACAAGCATTCGGTGAGCACCATCCATTCCCCTTCCCTCTACTACAAAAGATTTTTCTGCCTCCTTTTGATAATTAAAATTTTGAAACCAAAGTATAATTTTAGTGGAGAAAAACTAATTTTCTGGTCATCATAATGGGAGACCCAGACAATGGGGTTTAGGGCACTGCCCTCCGGAGGTCACACTAGGTACTACAAGTTTGTAGACACCGCCTCCTCCGCTTATAAACCCCTACCGCAGGGAACATCCTCAGTTTTAAACTTAGTGTGCTCGGAGGATCACGCTTTGCTTGCACTTCACTGCATTCTCACTACTTACGTGATGGCGTCTGAAGACAAGGTAATATGGTCCTGATCGGGACCTGCGACAGCCTCCCCGCTCACCCTGGTGGCACACGCAGGTGGAGGTACCGGAGGGCCTAGAGCCTGGACACTTTGTGTTCTCCCGGTACGCTGTCGCGCTCCTTTCCATCCCTCTCTGGGGGGCTCTGGAGAGTGGGAGATGGGAGCCTTGCACAGCTCCGCTCCGTCCGAGGCCTCCCTAAATGGTGCTTACAGACCGGACTGGAGCCAGCCCAGTCCGAGGCCTCCCTAAATGGTGCTTACACTCCGGACTGGGCTGAACCCCCGTCCGAGGCCTCCCTAAAGGTGCTTACAGACCGGACCGGCACTGAGGCACTCTGTGTCTCCTGTGTGCCTGGGGGTAGTGTCTGTCACTTTATGTGACCTGACACTCAGACCGCGCGTTACCCTCGGGTCCGCGGATCTGGAGGTGTACCCTGTGCTGGGGGCACCCTGGCTGACCGCCCTGTGTGTCACAGGGGCTGAGGCCGGAGACTGCTGTTCTTTGGATGTAATTGCAGTCCGTGTGTGTGTAATGTGTTTTACACTGTTTTCCCGCGCTGCGGGCTCCAGCACCTCCATTATGAGGCTGCCTGGAGGAGAGGAGGCAGCCCTTGCGGTGACGTCACCGGGGGGGCGTGTGTGTGTGCTTCCCGCGTGTTCTCGGCGCCGCCCACGACCTACAGTCGGGTTTGGAATTGGGATTATCCCTTGGCTCTTTGAAAGGTCAAGTATCAGCACTTTCTGTGCTGTTTGACAGGCGATTGGCGCTCCTCCCGAAGGTGCGTCAATTTCTGCAGGGGTGTCACGGATGGTTCCGCCCTACAAGAGACCTCTGGACCCTTGGGACCTTAACATGGTCCTGACGGCATTGCAAATACCGCCGTTTGAACCTCTGAGGGATGTTTCTCTATCTCGTCTGTCCCAGAAAGTGGCCTTTCTGGTGGCGATTACATCCCTGAGGAGGGTCTCAGAATTGGCTGCACTATCGTGCAAGTCACCCTTTCTGGTGGTTCACCAAGACAAGGTGGTGTTGCGCCCACGGCCAGAATTCTTGCCGAAGGTGGTTTCAACTTTTCACCTGAACCAGGAGATTGTTCTCCCATCATTTTGCCCTGCTCCCGTTCATCAGGTTGAGCGCGACCTCCATACTCTGGATCTCGTGAGAGCTATACGCATTTATGTGTCCAGGACCGCCTCCTTCAGGAGTTCGGATTCCTTATTTGTTCTTACGACAGGTCGCTGTAAGGGGTCCGCGGCTTCAAAGTCAACCTTGGCCAGATGGATTAAGGCTTCCATTCAAGAGGCTTACCGGTCTTCTGGTTTGCCTCTCCCGGTGGGATTGAAGGCTCACTCTACCAGAGCCGTAGGTGCCTCCTGGGCCTTGCGACATCGAGCATCTGCTCTACAGGTGTGTCAGGCGGCCACTTGGTCCAGCCTGCACACTTTCTCTAAGCACTATATGGTGCATGCCCATGCCTCTGCGGACGCAAGTTTGGGCAGGCGGGTTCTCCAGGCGGCGGTTGCCCACCTTTAAAGGGAACCGTGTGTTATCCGTCTTGTTGAGGAACTCTTCCCGCCCTGGGGTATTGCTTTAGGACATCCCCATTGTCTGGGTCTCCCATTATGATGACCAGAAAAAAGAGAATTTTGTTTACGTACCGTAAATTCTTTTTTCTTTAATCATCAATGGGAGACCCAGCACCCACCCAGTTGTTCCGTTGCATGTTTTGCAGTTGATCTGTTCCCTGTTGGGACAGTGTTTGCCGGGTTGTTGAACCGTCTGTGCACGGCATTCTTCCCGATGTTTCGGGTGTGGTTTATTTCCTCCTCGCAGCTTATGGACCAAACTGAGGATGTTCCCTGCGGTAGGGGTTTATAAGCGGAGGAGGCGGTGTCTACAAACTTGTAGTACCTAGTGTGACCTCCGGAGGGCAGTGCCCTAAACCCCATTGTCTGGGTCTCCCATTGATGATTAAAGAAAAAAGAATTTACGGTACGTAAACAAAATTCTCTTTTTTTCATTTGTACAACCCTATCTAATAAAATTCTGTATAGTTTGTAAGTAAAAAATGCACACTACACCAGTAGATCAATTTAAATTGGGGTTTAGTTTGCCAAATAGGATCACATGTTGGTGATTTTCCACACTTTTGACACCTTAGGTGCTTTTTTTTTTTTTTTTCCCGTGTGGGCAACCATTAGGTTTTTTAACCATAAGTGGAAATATCGTTTTTTTTGGGGAGAAATTGCATAACTAATTATGGAGTCAGTTTTTCTCCTATTATCCATTGTCACAATTACAAATTTAGGGGGCGTGACCTGGGAGCTGATGGCATCGGTCGCATGAGCTGAGAGCTCCCGCACCAACTCCTAACAAGCGGCAATTAAACACAGATTCCCCGACCTGACCACCGGTCCTGCCTGTCTGGGAGCCGCATGAGTGGTTCAGGATGCCGAGGGCTTCATCTAAACGAAGAGGTGAGCCAAAAAAAGTAATGGACTTCTTTGTGGCGGAGAAGCTCCCGCTGCATCAGCTAAGTGTGACAACCATCCGCTGTGAAGCTGAGCTGCTGGTAAGGCAGCACCCCGAGAAACCCCGAGACCCTTAACCCCTATACAGGATCTGGAATTATAGCGGAGCCCAGGGGGTAGCTGCCTATTATGAGCAACAGAGCAGGGAAGGTCGCCAGGGGAAAAAATCAAGACCCGAAAAACGAAGTCAGAAGTCCGAGTCAAAACCGAGAGGACAGCGAAGGTACAAAATCATCAGGCAGTAGCAGAGTCGAGAATCCAGGCAAGGGTCAAGGGCTAAACCAAGAGGGCAGCTGAGGTACAAAATCGACAGGAAGAAGCAGAGTCAGAAATCCAGGCCAAGGTCAGAGACAAAACGAAACATACACTATATCACTGGGGAACCAAAACTATATCTGGCGGCCTGCAAGGCAGGCTCCAATGTATTTGAAGGGCGCGGTTACCTCCCATAGGCTGGAGCTCACAGCCCGATGACCTCATCCGGACCGCCCCTAGATCCAGGCCAGATGGAGATGCACGACTGGCTCCACCCACGCCACCTCTGACAGAAGAACGCAGGCTGCGCCTAACGGACACCTCTACAGGGCCCGCTCCTCTGCGACCAACACCACCCAGAGGGGAAACACAGCGGCGCTCAGCGACAGAGGCAGACGTCGCGGGAGCAGTTTCATATGAGGACAAGGCCCTCCTGTCACCGGTGCCACCAGCCGTAGGAATCCGGCTCCTCCCAGCGGCCGAGGCAGGAACACCGGCCACCGAGTCCAATGGCGATGTGACACTAAGATGGTGCAAGATCCCCCTCCTCCTCCTCTCGCGCCTCCCGCAGCCCGGGGAGCGCTCAGAAAGGGAAGATGATGATGCTCCTGTCACGCAACGGTATTTGAGGGGTTTCATGAGTTCCCTAAGTAGTGCCCTGAGAGAGGATCTTAGGGGGATGATATCCGAACTGAGGGGAGACATAGCATAGTTGGGAAAGTGGACTCGCCACATTGAGTCCAAAATGGCAGAATATGCCACAGCTCACGATGAGCTGGCCGATGACTACGCTGCAATGGAGGGTAACATCAAAGACTTACAGCTAAAAATGTGGGATATGGAGGATAGAACAAGAAGTGGCAATCTAAGGATTCGGGGCTTCCCCGAAAATGGCGGAGATGAGGACTTGTTGGGTTCTGTTTCATCCTTTCTGCACCTGGTTCTACCTGATGCCCCTAATGGAGACCTAGGCATTGACCGAGCCTACAGAATACCCAAACTGTCTCATATCAATAAGTCCCTTCCAAGAGACATCCTAGTGTGCCTAGCTATCCCAAAAATGAGAGACCAGATTTTACAGGCTATGAGGAAAAAGCCTACTTTTCCTCTTCCATTTGCTGATATGTCAGTCTATCAAGATCTCTCAGCAGGAACACTCCACGAGACGTGCGTTCACTCCATACAGCAAAGTATTCCGGGATAAAGGAATTATATGCAGCTGGGGCTCTACGGTGAAACTGAAATTCTGATACAAGGGATCAAACCAAATATTTCATTCTCCCAGCAGACTAAGAAAAGCCCTCAAATCCTGGGACTTCATTCCGGATTCTGAAAAGACTACTCCCCGCTCTGGATCCTGCAACAATTCTAAGCAGGTGGTAGCAGACTGGGAAAAGCTTGGAGGACAATGTACTTGAATCTTTCTGGTTAGGATGAAGCCGGGACTTTTTTGTGTCTTTTTTTTTTACTTGCTCTCTTGATGTTTCGTATTTTTTTGTGTGCTGGGGACCTCCTCTGGACGTAAGTCGGGAGAACTCGGGGAAAAAAAACCCTCCAGGACCTTGCTCCTGACTGTTCAGGGGACCTTAGTACTAATTTGCCGTGTCTTAGATCTTTACCATGGCGACCCCCTCTCGCTTCGCTTGAGAGAGGGGACAGAACCCCCATGACATTGGGCTTTGCCTTCATTGCTGTTTACATGTTTGTTCACTGTTTGTCTTATCTTATCTGCCTTCCCCACCTCCCACCCATCTCTACCCCCCCCCCCAAAGTGTCTACGTTCTTCCTGCAATATGATGTCCGCATATTGGCCTCATCATTTAGACAGTATCCCACATGAGTGTGACAATTGTTTCCCTTAACGTACAGGGTCTGAATTCCCCAGTAAAGAGGTCGCTATTTTGGAGGGAAGTACTTAACTCTAAAGCGGACATTGTATGTGTCCAAGAGTTCCACCTCCTCAAAGAAGATAACTTCAGGCTGACCCATCACTTATTCCCTAATGCATTTTTTGCCAATTGCACCAAAAAAAAAAAGCAGGTGTGTGTGTACTAGTGAAGAACACCATGCCCTTCCAACTAGTCAACTTTACTGTTGATCCATCTGGCAGATATATCATTCTGAATTGCACTTTGGCTGGCACTAATGTGTCTATAGCCAACATATATGCACCCAATGAGGCCCAGGTTCAATTTATCCGTCCTTTATTGGAAAAAGTTGAGGAGCTAGTTCAGGGTTTCCAAATCATTTGTTGGGACTTTAATTTAGTCCCAAACCATATTTTGGATTGCTCCCTTGGTACTCCTGGGAAAAGGCGAGATTTAGGCTAGAGCTAGACTGCACGTGAATGCCGTCTACACGATATTTGCACTCTCACTCCCATCCTTCTCCATTTCCTGCTACCCCCCGCTCATCCCTCCACCCAGCAACAAAGTACTTATCTCACCCTCCATTCTACCTAGCCACCTTACCCACTCCTCTGAACTATTCCTTCACTTTCAATCCTCCATCTCCAATCAGGCACGGCCACCACGTAAACTCTCATGCTCCCACCTGCTAACCCTCTCCCTGCTCCTCCTACTCGCTGGTGACATTTCCCCTAATCCCGGCCCCCCCCGCCACATCCCCACAGTCACCTGCACCCTACCCCCACGTCCCATCACCAACTCTCATAACCCCACCATCACCCAACCTCGCAACCTGACCAACCTTAGACCCATCCCCCCAGCCCCTGCTCCGCTAATCTCCCTGCCAGCGCACTCTGGAACGCCCGCTCAGTCTGTAATAAGCTTACAGACATCCATGAACTCTTTATTTCTAATAAACTTTCATTCCTTGGCATCACAGAGACCTGGCTCACCCCCTCCGACACAGCCTCCCCTGCTGCACTATCCTATGGCGGATTCAATCTCTCCCACACACCCCGCCCCTCTGACAAACATGGCGGAGGTGTCGGCATACTCCTATCCGACACCTGCTCCTTCGCCCCTATTCCACTACCCCCCTCTGTTACTCTCCCATCTTTCGAAGCCCACTCTGTCCGCATCTTCTCCCCCTGTAACCTCCAGCTAGCCGTCATCTACCGCCCCCCTGGATCCATCCCCACCTTCCTCGACCACTTCACCACCTGGCTACTTCATTTCCTCTCTACTGACATCCCCACCATCATTATGGGCGATTTCAATATCCCCATTGACACTGCCCACCCAACCGCCTCTCAACTTCTTTCCCTGACCTCCTCCTTCGGGCTCTCCCAATGGTCCTCCTCTGCCACCCACAAAGATGGCCACACGCTTGATCTCATCTTCACCCGTCTTTGCTCCCTTACTAATCTCACAAACTCAACCCTCATCCTGTCTGACCACAATCTGCTGACCTTCTCCTCCCTCACCTCCCCTACTACCTCACCTCCTCTCCGCAAACTTGATCATCCCCGCAGAAACCTAAAACACATTGATCTGCACTCACTCTCAGAATCCCTTCTCCCTCTCGCCAACATAACATCTATACGTGACACAGACACTGCCACCACCCTCTACAACACCACATTAACAAAGGCGCTCGACCTAGCAGCCCCCCTCACACACCACGCTCCACGCACTAATAGGCAGCCCTGGCACACCACGCTCACTAAAGACCTGAGACGGGCATCCAGGGTCGCCGAGAGGCGATGGAAAAAATCACGTTCCACTGAGCATTTTGCGCTGTTCAAACAGTCCCTCATCGCCTTCAAGACTGCACTTGCCACCGCCAAACAAACCTTCTTCTTATCCTTAATAACCTCCCTGTCCCACAATCCCAAGCAACTTTTCAAAACCTTCAATTCCTTACTCCGCCCGCCTGCTCCCCCTCCCTCTCCCCTTATCTCTGCAGAAGACTTTGCCTCCTTCTTCAAAGAAAAGATTGACAGAATCAGAGACAGCTTTGATCCACTGTCCCCACAGCCTCCCCTTTCACCTATACTGCCCTCTACTTCCATCAACTGCTTCCCCCCTATAACTGAAGACCAGCTCTCCTCCCTCCTGTCAATATCACACCTCACCACCAGCGCCCAAGACCCGCTCCCATCCCACCTCATTCCCAACCTCACCTCCGTTATCATCCCAGCCCTAACTCATCTTTTCAACCTATCACTCACCACCGGCACCTTCCCCTCAGCCTTCAAACACGCCTTGATCACACCCATCCTCAAAAAACCCTCCCTCGATCCCACAACTGTCTCCAACTACCGCCCTATATCTCTCCTCCCTTTCGCCTCTAAACTACTTGAACAGCATGTCCACTCTGAGCTGTCCTCTCACCTCTCCTCCTGCTCCCTCTTTGACCGCCTGCAATCTGGCTTCCGACCCCTCCACTCCACTGAAACAGCCCTAACCAAAGTCACAAATGACCTACTGACTGCCAAAAGCAAGCGCCACTACTCTGTTCTCCTCCTCCTCGACCTGTCAGCCGCCTTCGACACTGTTGACCACTCCCTTCTACTTCAGATCCTGGAATCTCTTGGCATCACGGACCTTGCCCTCTCTTGGATCTCCTCATACTTAACGGACCGCACCTTCAGCGTCACCCACTCCCACACATCCTCCTCGCCCTACCCCCTATCTGTCGGGGTCCCCCAGGGCTCGGTTCTTGGACCATTACTGTTCTCAATCTACACTCTCGGTCTAGGGCAACTCATTGAGTCCCATGGCCTCCAATATCACCTCTACGCCGACGACACCCCAAATCTACCTGTCTGGTCCTGACATCGCCTCCCTTCTATCCAAAATTCCACACTGCCTGTCCGCCATCTCATCCTTCTTCTCTGCTCGCTTCCTTAAGCTGAACATGGACAAAACAGAGTTCATAGTCTTCCCCCCAAGACGCTCCCCCTCACTACCTGACCTATCCATCATCGTCAACGACTGCTCTCTCTCTCCAGTCCCCCATGCTAAGTGCCTCGGGGTTATCCTTGACTCTTCCCTCTCCTTCAAGCCCCACATCCAGGCCCTCGCCACCTCCTGCCGACTCCAGCTCAAAAACATCTATAGGATTCGCACTTTCCTTGACCACGACACTGCTAAAACCCTTATTCACGCTCTCATCATCTCCCGCCTCGATTACTGCAACCTCCTGCTCACCGGCCTCCCCAATACCTCCCTTGCACCTCTCCAATCTATCTTGAACTCCGCTGCCCGCCTAATCCATCTGTCTCCCCGCTACTCCCCTGCCTCCCCCCTCTGCCAAGCCCTTCACTGGCTCCCTACTTCCCAGAGATCCCGGTTTAAAACATTAACCATGACATACAAAGCCATTCACAACCTGTCCCCTCCATACATCTCTGACATGGTCTCCCGTTACCTACCCTCACGCAACCTGCGATCCTCCCAAGAGCTTCTCCTCTACTCCCCCCTCATCTCCTCTTCGCATAACCGCATACAGGATTTCTCCCGTGCTTCACCCAGACTCTGGAACTCACTGCCCCAACACATCAGACATTCTCCTACCCTGGGAACCTTCAAAAGAAGCCTGAAGACCCACCTGTTCCGCCAAGCCTACCACCTGCAATAAGACCCGGTCCACCACACCGCCTCATGACTGGAATTTCCCCCTCCCACTGTATCCCCACCCACCCCTCGTAGACTGTGAGCCTTTGTGGACAGGATTTCTCCCCTCTTGTATCTGTATGACCGAATTGTCAACACTTATTGTTACTTGTATTGTTACTATGTTATTTGTCCTAGTCTGCCCTTTTTAGCATGTAAAGCGCCTTGGAATATAATGGCTATATAAATAAATAATAATAATAATAATAATAATACTTACACACAACAGAAAGAGATTACTCCTTCTCGCATAGGCACAGGTTCTATTCCAGGATCAACTTTTTCCTGGTAGATGACTCATCACTTGCGGCCTGTGTCTGTGCGGAAGTTGGACTGATCATGTGGTCCAACCATGCCCCAGTATCTCTTAAATTAGCATTAGAAGGTAGGCCCCAGGCTCCCTGCAGCTGGAGATTAAATGTGGGACTGCTTTCTGAACTGGGTATCACTGAGGAGATGGGAAAGTGTCTTGCGGATTTCTTCCTTTCAAATGATAATGGAGAAGTCTCAGATGAGGTCCTTTGGGTGACACATAAGGCGTATATACGTGGAATGCTCCTACAAAAAGCATCCCAAATAAAACGTACATGGAATAAACAGAGGTTGGAACTTTTTGGACAATTGGAGGAGAACAATAAAACTTTCCCATCTCCTCGGTGTACCGCCCTCATTTTTGGAGACCAGATCCCAGTCGAAATCATTCCTTCTTCTTTAACGTGAGAAATGCTTACAGCGGCTCAAGACCTCCTTCTACGATTCAGGAGATAAAGTGGGGGCAATATTGGCTAGAAGACTAAAAAAGAGGGAAACCAAAAGCATGATAGATAAAATAGTAGATGTTGAAGGAACGGTGGCAAGGAACCCAACGGACATTGCGGCAATTTTTGCTCGCTTTTATTCCAAACTCTATAATCTCGGAGACGATCGGGATACTCCCCAACCGTCTAGTGAGAGGATTGAGGCATTCTTGGAGGGCCTGAGCATTCCAAAACTGTCGAATGCTCAGCTACAAAGTTTAAATCTGCCCTTCACGGTTGAGTAGGTGGATTTGGTGATCAGGGCTACTAACATACACTCAGCTTCGGGCCCGGATGGGCTACCTAATGACTATTATCGAGCTTTCCGACATGTGTTGGCTCCGTTCCTCCTAAGAACCTTTGATTGTTGGCAAAAATCGGGCTTTATTTCCCCTGAACACTTGGAGGCCACCGTTGTAACAATAATTAAACCAGTCAAGTCTCTGGACTCACCTGTAAATTATTGCCCCATATCACTTCTTAACTGTGATCTTAAAATCTATTCAAAGCTGTTGGCTAATAGATTAATGGAGGTGGGTACAAGCTTGGTGGGTCCGGAGCAGGTGGGGTTCGTGGCCGGAAGGCAGGCAAAAGACGGAGCCAGAAGAATGATTGACCTTATACAGGTGGTTGAGCGGTCAGGTGCCCCAGTTGTATTCCCGTCATTAGACGCAGAGAAGACATTTGACAGGGTACACTGGGGCTTCCTAAAAGCTGTCTTGGGGAAATTTGGACTACAAGGTCCTATCCTCTTGGCAGTTATGTCCCTCTACTCCCACCCTAATGCTAGGGTTCTGTCATCTGGCTTTCTCCCGCCAAGGTTTCAGATCACCAATGGAACCCGGCAGGGTTGCCATTGTCCCCGGTGATTTTTGCCTTGGCCTTTGAGCCCCTAGTGGCGCTGAGCCGGACATAGAGGGTATAATGGTGGGACATCGTCAGCATGTTATTGGGCTTTATGCTGATGATGCGATCATCTCATGCTTGAACATCACTAAGTCCCTTTCAGCAACTATGAAAAAGTATTAGCGGAGTATTCTTTGATTTCTTATTACAAGCTTAACGCCTCTAAGGGCCCTTTCACATCAGCGGTATTTTCAAATCGCTGCAGATGCGGTGAAAAAACCGCATCTGCCGCGATTACCGCATAACCGCTACACTTGCGGCACACTTGCGGCAAGCCCCATGCAATGTCTATGGGGCTTGCGGTAAGGGTGCGGCAAGTGCGGTTTCGGCACTTGCGGCAGGTGCAGCCGCAGAAAAAAAATGCTGCAAGCAGCGTTTTTTTTCGCGGCCACACCTGCCGCAAGTGCCGAAACCGCACTTGCCGCACCTGCCGCACCCTTACCGCAAGCCCCATAGACATTGCATGGGGCTTGCCGCAAGTGTGCCGCAAGTGTAGCGCTTATGCGGTAATCGCGGCAGATGCGGTTTTTTTCACCGCATCTGCCGCGATTTGAAAATACCGCTGATGTGAAAGGGCCCTAAGTCAGTAATCTTCCCTGTAAATATACCCCAGATATTAATAAGCCGGTTTAGCTCTGAACTCCTTTTTATATGGTGCCCTGAGGGTATCCCATACCTGGACATAACACTATACAAATCGGACAAATTGGCCCAAACTAATTTTGATCATATTTACGCTAAACATGCCAAGGACATATCGTCTATTCCCCTACATACACTTTCTTGGATGGCCAGGCTTAATGCCTTTAAAATGCTTCTTCTTCCCAAGCTAATTTATAGTTTTTGGTACATCCCTGTTACGATCTCACGGAGGCTCCTAGGAAAATTGCAGATTTTGGTGAATAATTATATATGGGCTAATAGGAAGTCACGGGTCTCTCGCCATGTTATGTATTTACTTCTTCAGAGAGGAGGCATGGGAGTACCCAAACTAATAGATTACACAGGCCTGTGATGAAAAAAAATACAAGGGAATTGATAGCTGAAATTTATATACCCGTATATACTCGCGTATAAGCCGAGTTTTTCAGCCCAAAAATTGGGCTGAAAAGTACCCCCTCGGCTTATACGCGAGTACACCCACGCAAGTACGCCCAAACCGCCCGCCCGCCACCATGAGTATACATGTGCCCCCCCCCCCATCAATATCCAGGGCCCCCCCTTGCAGGCCAAACCTGTAAAGAAAGATCATTATACTTACACCTGCGCCCGCCGCCGTCCCCGCTCTGCACCGCGCTCCTCCATCTTCTTCCGTCTTCCTCCTCGGTCGCACAGGCAATGACGTCATTGCCTGTGCGAGTCATTGCCTGTGCGACCGAGGAGGAAGACGGAAGAAGATGGAGGAGCGCGGTGCAGAGCGGGGACGGCGGCGGCCACAGGTGTAAGTATAACGATTTTACTTTACAGGTTTGGCCTGCAAGGGGGGGCCCTGGATATTGATGGGGGCACATGTATACTCATGGTGGCGGGCGGGCGGGCTTCCTATATATCTGTGGGGCTGCTGCTGTATTTACCTGTGGGGCTGCTGCTGTATATACCTGTGGGGCTGCTGCGTACATCCTGGGGGCTCTGCTGTATTTACCTGTGGGGCTGCTGCTGTATTTACCTGTGGGGCTGCTGCTGTATATACCTGTGGGGCTGCTGCTGTATTTACCTGTGGGGCTGCTGCTGTATATACCTGTGGGGCTGCTGCTGTATTACTGTGGCGCTGCTGTATTTACCTCGGGGCTGCTGCTGTATATACCTCTGGGCTGCTGCTGTAACACTGCTGGGGCCTGTATATACCACTGGGGAGGCCTGTATACCACACTGCTGGAGGCTGTATACCTGTGCTGAGGTCCACCCTCGGCTTATACACGAGTCAATAGGTTTTCCCAGGTTTTGGGGGCAAAAGTAGGGGGGTCGGCTTATACACAGCGCTTATACACGTATATACGGTATTTTTTGGTGCAGATTTAAAAAAAAATAATAAATTCTGTATCACGTCACGTTTTTTGAGAAATTAAATTTAATTGTATTTTTACGAACAATTACTTCCAATTTTATTTTTTCTCTGTTGAATGTATTCCCTCTGTTTTTACCACGGTGAAACCTACGAAATACCCCTCGAAGACCTTCCCAACACATCGGAAAGACGCAACGAACAAGTCTAAACTTGCACCGTTGTAACTAGTAAAAAATTTTAAACGGCAATCGCTTTTATTTGTTTACTTCTCTTTAACCCCTTTAACCTAGAAGATTGTGTACTTAACGTCCGTAGTAAGATAAAGTACTATATATACTCGAGTATAAGACAAGTTTTTCAGCACAAAAATTGTGCTGAAAAGTGCCCCCCTCGGCTTATACTCGAGTCATACAGTTGCTGAGTGGGCAGGGGCTGTGATCGGGCGCTGGAGGAGGCGGGGAGAGGCTGCAGAGTGAGCAGGCAGTCACGTGACGCCGCTCATTAGTGCAATTAATATGAACTGCATCCCCCTGTCTTATCAGCGACAGGGGGAGCTGGCATATTACATTACTGTGTCCCCCTCACAGTAAACAAGCCCCCCTTGCCTGCTGGCAACGGCCCCCCCTTCGGTATACAGAGGCCCCCCTGCTGGCACACGGCCCCCTCATTGGTATACAGAGGCCCCCCGTGCTGGCACACGGCCCCCCCCTTCGGGATACAGAGGCCCCCTGCCTCCGCATTGATCTCACCCTACGATGTCCGCAGGCACCCGGGGTCCTCCATCCACTCTCCTCGCTGTATGCCGGCAGGTTCTACATGTGACCACCGGGCGCAGTGATGACGTCATCTCTGCTGCGCCACTCTCGGCAAACCCGGCATACAGCGAGGAGAGTGGACGGAGGACCCCGGGTGCCTGGGACATCGGAGGGTGAGATCAATGCAGAGGCAGGGGGCCTCTGTATACCAAAGAGGAAGCCGTGTGCCAGCAGGGGGCCTCTGTATACCGATGGGGGGCTGTGTGCCAGCAGGGGGCCTCTGTATACCGATGGGGGTCCATGTGCCAGCAGGGGGGACCTCTGTATACCGATGGCGTGTGCACAGGGGGTCTTACGATGGGGCCTCTGTATACTGATGGAATTAATTTTTAAATAGGATTTTAGCAAAAATATCGATTTTGGTTTTACAAAAAATCCTTACGTGATGTAAAAAAATGGAGGTCAGTTTTGTAATCAGTACACCAAATTACATAAAAATCAGTGAAAACTGAAAATTTTGCAGGGTTGTGTTATCATAGAGCAATAATATTAGAAGAAGCTAAAACATGGTGGACCGCATCAGACCAGGTGAGGTGGGTTCAGATAGAAGCTAAACATACACCACAAGGCTCACTGAGAACATGTTTAGCTGCTGAAGCATTGGGTCGATGGGCTGGTCACCACCCTTAGACACTAGTCACACTCTGATTGCTACTTGGAGGGCGATGCAGTGCGAGTGGACATATCTTCCTCCAAAACATATTTCCACAAAAGCACTGCAGATGCACATCCCAGATCTGGATCTGCTGAGCTGGGTGGACTCGGGAGTTGGCTTCCTGGCGGAGATTTTAGAGGGGGGAATTTCCCTCCTTTGAATCCTTCACCACAAAATTCCCGAACTGTCGGTTGTCGTTTTTACGGGTGAGCCACCATATTAAATCGAGTCCATATCTGGAAAGATGTAGAGGGATCCCAACTACTTCCTACCTGAAAAAACCTTTGCTTTCTGACCAAAAAATTCCAAAGGTATGTCAGGAATCTATAAGGATTTGGTGGATATTCACAATTTGCCAAAATTGGATTACATGAGACAATGGGAATTAGATTTGGGCTTCACTGCAACCTCAAATGAGTGATTCTCGGCAGTTGGGGAGGCTCCAAAAGCCACCAGGTGTATCAATCATTTAGAGAATTTAAAGAAGATACAGCTACGCTGGTACATCACCCCTACTCACATATCAAAGTTTAAAATAGGTTTGTCTCCCTTATGTTGAAGAAATGTGGGGAGCGGGGAACAATGCCACATATGTGGGGGTTCTTCCCTAGGCTGACCCCATATTGGACAGTGGCTCCAGCCTAGTTGGATCTATTTCAGGATTAAAAGAATCCTTGTCCCCCCAACTTGCAATTCTTAATATATACATAGAGAAATTCCCCCCATTACTCAGGGGCACGGTGTCCTATGTCCTGATAACGGCTAGATTATGTCTAGCGGCTAGATGGAAGTCACACAATCCTCCTACTCTGACTGAATGATTCAGAAGACTAATTGGATCGCTCAACAAGAATACTTCTTAGCCCTAGGCAAACCCAGCAAAACAAGAACATTAGAAAGTTGGAAAATCTGGGTGTCACACCCGCTGGTAGAACCGGTTCCTCAGAGATAGATAAACACTAGAGTCCTTTAAATAGGTAGTTATTAGTTTTACACTTATATAGCTGTATTTACTTATAAAACAGTACTGCGTAACGCGTCTCTTTGGTATTATGACAGGATTCCCCTCCCCCCCCCCCTCATCCTAGTCTATCCTCCCCCTTTTTGATTCCACCCTAGTTTACGTAATAATTGCTATTTATTGCACCTTGCTCTTTACTGTATTGTACAGTTAACATTTCATTAAATAAAACAAACTTAATGGTAAAAAACAATTACAAATTTAGGGCGAACAAAGCATAACCATCGTTCTCACATCTACATTTTAAAATGTTCAGTGACTCACCTATGGGTTCAAAATGCACAACGCACATAAATTCCTTGATGGTCTGGTTTCCAAAATGGGGTCATACAGTTGAAACCAGAAGTTTACATACACTATATAGACACCTGGGTATGTTTTTTCAGCCATGAAATCAGAATGACATTTTAGGTCAATTAGGATTACCGTAATCTATTTATATACTGTATTTTTTTGATTATAAAACGCACTTTGGTTCCCCCAAACCTTGAGGGAAAGTGGGGAGTGCGTCTTATAATCCTCAATGTACGGATTATGTACTGCAGGGGAGTGAGGGGGGCAGCTCTGGAGTGCGTCTGGGGGATAGAGTGGACTGGCTGGGGGCTGCAGGAGGCAGCGGGAGGTCACGTGCTCCTACTCATTTAATATGCACTGCACCCGCTGTCCATCATCGCGGTGCTGAAACCGCACCACGGAGGTTGAGTTGGGGAGCAGCGCATATTACATTGCCTGCGCCCCTTCCCCCCCAGTGATGGCACATGCCCCCCTGTGCTGCATATGGACCCCCATGCTGCTGCCCTTAATAAAATAACAAGCATGTAACTCACCTTTTCCAGCGGTGTCCCTCCGTGTCTCTCTCCATGCCGCTGCGCCCGAACTTCCGGGTTCTTCTCTGTAGAGTCGCTGATCACATGACCGCGCGCCCGATCACATGACCATATACACACATACATAGACATGCACACTTATTCAGCCGCTATCTTTGGGCACTCGGATATAAACCATGTTCCAAATTATTATGCAAATTGGTTTTAAGTGTCTCGGGGGTTTTTTTGGTTTTTTTTTTCAATGAAACCCATTGATGGTATTGTGTCTCAGGGTTCTTTGGATAACTGAAATCAATCTCAGATACCTGTGATAATTAGTTTGGCAGGTGAGCCCAATAAAAGGAAAACTGGGTGTTACACAATATTGAGTGAGCAGGCCACAGTTTTCAACTAGCATGCGAAAGAAAAAGGATCTCTCTGCTGCTGAAAAGCAACAAATAGTTCAATGCCTTGGACAAGGGATGAAAACATTTGATATTGCACGAAAACTTAAGCGTGATCATCGGACTGTGAAGAGATTTGTGGCGGATTCTGAGCACAGACGTGTTTGTGCAGATAAAGGCATAATGAGGAAGGTTTCTGCCAGGCAAGTTCATCGGATTAAGAGAGCAGCTGCTAAAAAGGCCTTACAAATCAGCAAACAGATATTTGAAGCTGCTGGTGCCTCTGGAATGCCTCGAACCTCAAGGTGTAGGATCCTTCAAAGGCTTGCTGTGGAGCATAAACCTACTATTTGGCCACCCCTAAACAGTGCTCACAAGCAGAAACGGTTGCAGTGGGCCCACAAATGCATGAAGACTAATTTTCAAACAGTCTTGTTTACTGATGAGTGCCGAGCAACCCTGGATGGTCCAGGTGGATGGTTGGTGGATGGACACCCTGTCCCAACAAGGCTGTGAAATCAGCAAGGAGGTGGTGGAGGAATCCTGTTTTGGGCCGGAATCATTGGGAAACAGATGGTAGGCCCCTTTAAAGGCAACCAACCACCCCAAATGACCCCCCCGGACTATTAATATCGTTCCCTACACCCAGCACATACATGTGCTGCAAGGTTTTTAGCTAAAAAAACAGTTTTTAAAAGTGAAGATAATGCTTTATAAAGATTATAAAGAAGGGACGGGTGGGCGTTACTTAGCTGTGGCTAAAGCCGAGTTCCAGCTGCCAGTCATCATCCTCTCTCCCCTCGCAGCAGTAACGGCCAGCCCTTTCTTGTCGTCACAGCCTGGTGCACGGGCTCGCATGCCCGTGCACACGTCATCAGCTACAGCCGGGTAGCGAGCGCGCGCTCTGACTTCCACAGCCGAGCGCAGGAAGTCAGAGCGCGCGCTCGCTACCCGGCTGTAGCTGATGACGTGTGCACGGGCATGCGAGCCCGTGCACCAGGCTGTGACGACAAGAAAGGGCTGGCCGTTACTGCTGCGAGGGGAGAGAGGATGATGACTGGCAGCTGGAACTCGGCTTTAGCCACAGCTAAGTAACGCCCACCCATCCCTTCTTTATAATCTTTATAAAGCATTATCTTCACTTTTAAAAAACAGTTTTTTTAGCTAAAAACCTTGCAGCACATGTATGTGCTGGGTGTAGGGAACGATATTAATAGTCCGGGGGGGTCATTTGGGGTGGTTGGTTCCCTTTAAGGTTCCTGAAGGTGTGAAAATAACCTCTGCAAAGTATATAGAGTTTCTGACTGAGAACTTTCTTCCATGGTACAAAAAGCAAAAATGTGCCTTAAGGAGCAAAATCATCTTCATGCATGACAATGCACCATCTCATGCTGCAAAGAATACCTCTGTGTCATTGGCTGCTATGGGCATAAAAGGAGATAAACTCATGGTGTGGCCACCATGTTCCCCTGACCACAACCCTATAGAGAGAACCTTTGGAGTATAATCAAGCAAAAGATCTATGAGGGTAGAGGCAGTTCACATCAAAACAACAGCTATGGGAGGCTATTCTGACATCATGCAAAGGAATACAAGCAGTAACTCTCCAAAAACTCACAAGTTCAATGGATGCAAGAATTGTGAAGGTGATATCAAAGAAGGGTTCCTATGTTAACATGTAACTTGGCCTGTTAGGATGTTTTGGAATTAGCTTTTTATTTCAGTGAATGTGACCTCCTAATGCTGCAAATTCAACAAATGAGCATTTTCAGTTCTTTCAAACATACAGTCATATGAAAACGTTTGGGCACCCCTCTTAATCTTACTCTTTTTTTTTTTTTTAAATAGTTTTTTTACAACAGCTATTTCAGTGTGATATATGTAATAACTGATGGACACAGTAATATTTCAGGATTGAAATTAGGTTTATTTTAGTAACCGAAAATGTAAAATATGCATTATTTAAAAAATTGACAGGTGCAAAAGTATGGGCACCTCAACAGAAGCTGTGTTTTGGATCATTGTCTTGCTGAAAGATCCACCCCCAGCGTAACTTCAACTTTGACACTGATTCTTGAACATTATTCTCAAGAATCTGCTGATACTGAGTGGAATCCATGCGACCCTCAACTTTAACAAGATTCCCGGTGCCATCATTGGCCACACAGCCCCAAATTTGACAGTGGGTAGCAAGTGTTTTTCTTGGAATGCTGTGTTTTTGTGGCACCATGCATAACGCCTTGTTGTATGACCAAACAACTCAATCTTTGTTTCATCAGTCCACAGGACCTTCTTCCAAAATGAAACTGGCTTGTCCAAATGTGCTTTTGCATACCTCAGGCGACTGTTTGTGGCATGCATGCAGAAACGGCTTCTTTCGCATCACTCTTCCATACAGCTTCTCCTTGTGCAGTGTGCGCTGTATTGTTGACCGATGCACAGTGACACCATCTGCAGCAAGATGATGCTGCAGGTCTTTGGAGGTGGTCTGTGGATTGTTCTTGACTGTTCTCACCATTCTTCTTCTCTGCCTTTCTGATATTTTTGTTGGCCTGCCACTTCTGGCCTTTACAAGAACTGTCCCTGTGGTCTTCCATTTCCTTACTATGTTCCTCACAGTGGAAACTAACAGGTTAAATCTCTGAGACAACTTTTTGTATCCTTCCCCTGAACAACTATGTTGAACAATCTTTTTTTTTTTCAGATCATTTGAGAGCTGTTTTGAGGAGCCCATGATGCCACTCCTCAAAGAAGATGCAACTAGGAGAACAACTTGCAAGTGGACACCTGAAATAGCTTTTCTCATGATTCGATACACCGGGCTATGAAGTACAAAGCTCAATGAGGTTACCAAACCAATTTAGTGCTTCAGTAAATCAGTAAAAATTAGTTAGGAGTATTCAAATCATGAAAATCAGAAGGGTGGCCATACTTTGGCACCTGTCAAATTTTGAAATAATGCATATTTCACATTTTTGGTTAGTACAATAAACCTCTTTTCAAACCTGAAATATTACTGTGTCCATCAGTTATTACATATATCACACTGAAATAGCTGTTGCAAAAAAACTATTTTAAACAACAAAAAGAGTAAGATTAAGAGGGGTGCCCAAACTTTTTCATATGACTGTATCAAATGTTTACAAACTCTACTGTGCCTAATAATTTGGAACAGTGCATTTAGAATTTTTTTTAATTTTGAAGATTATATTGTTATCATTGGGAGGTTACTTCAATAAAATTAGATGTATACTCTAATGGGTGATGACTTTTATTACACTGACTGTCATTTGCACCAACCATTTAGGATAATCAGAGAAAAAGAACATTTGCATAATAATTTGAAACATGGTGTACAAAGATGGTGGCGGTGTGACTCATCACAAAATTACAGTAATTCCAGGATTACGTCGGTAGGAACTAATAAAGTGGATAACGAGGTGTCTGTCTATTTTGCATGTAATAAACAATTTCTCTTTTTTTTTTTTTTTTTTTTTATCTATTTACTGAAAGTACTGCTAATGGTCGACTGTCATACTGACGGCCGACATTAAAGGGAACCAACCACCCCCAATGACCCCCCCGGACTATTAATATCGGTCCCTACACACAGCACATACATGTGCTGCAATGATTTTTGCTAAAAAAACTGTTTTGTAAAACTTAAGATAATGCTTTTGAAAGTTTAAACCGAAGGGACGGGTGGGCGTTACTTATCTGTGGCAAAAGCCGGGTTGCAGCTGCCACTCATCCACCTGTGTCCCGCAGTAGCAGTTATGGCCAGCCCTTTGTTCAGCGTCACAGCCCGGTGCACGGCTCGCATGCCCGTGCACACGTCATCATCTACAGCCGGGTTGCGAGCGCGCGCTCTGACTTCCATAGCTGAGCGCAGGAAGTCAGAGCGCGCGCTCGCAACCCGACTGTAGATGATGACGTGTGCACGGGCATGCGAGCCCGTGCACCGGGCTGTGACGCTGAACAAAGGGCTGGCCATAACTGCTACTGCGGGACACAGGTGGATGAGTGGCAGCTGCAACCCGGCTTTTGCCACAGATAAGTAACGCCCACCCGTCCCTTCGGTTTAAACTTTCAAAAGCATTATCTTAAGTTTTACAAAACAGTTTTTTTTAGCAAAAATCATTGCAGCACATGTATGTGCTGTGTGTAGGGACCGATATTAATAGTCCGGGGGGGTCATTGGGGGTGGTTGGTTCCCTTTAACAATAGGGCTTGATGTCACTGCCAAAAAAAAGCTGACATAAACCCCTTTATTATTACCCAGTCTTCCACCGCTACACGGCTGCTGAAAGAACGGGGTAACCTCCAGTTTTGCCACCTCTAAAGGATGCACCAGTTCTGGGGTGGCTGTTGGCTGCAATTTTTAGCTGGGGGGTCCAGAACTCTTGGGCCTTACCATGCTGAGGATTCCAGCCCCCAGCTGCCTGGGTTACCTTGGCTGAAAAATACGGCAGAGCTAACGCAAATTAATTTTTTTAATTATTTATTTAAATAATTTTTTTTTTAAATGGCTCTACTGTATTTTTCATTGCCAGCGAAGGCAAAAACAGGCAGTTGGGGTTAGCAACTAGTAGCTGCTTTGGTTACCTTTAGCTGGCAATTAGAAAATATGGCGACACCTACGCCAATTTTTTTTTTTTTTATTATTTTTAAAAAATAGGTCTCCCCTGTATTTTTCATTGCCAGTGAGAGTAGTGGGGGATGGCAGCCAGTAACTGCTTGGTTTACCTTTTCTGGCAATAGAAAATATAGCAAAGTCCTACCGATTTTCTACCAGGAAATTAAACACTTTATTAATAAACATAAACACAGGAACAGGTTTTTAATTAAAAATATATTTACCTACATTACATACAGTGAGGAGAGCGCACAGGGGGTACGCAGCTTAATCGAGAGAGCACATGTGGGAGAAGACAGAACGGGGGGGGGGGGGGAAGATGGCACACAGGGTAGAAAGAGCACAGAATGGGGAGAGACTACACACAAGTGGTAATAGACAACTCAAAGGAGAGTGCACACGAGGGGAGAGTGCACAGGAGGAAGACAGCTCAAAGAGAGCACATGAGAGAACAAGGGGGGATGGGATGAGATGTGGAAGAGATGGCCACAGAGCCTGCCCTCATTGTGACGTTACCACCCTCCCGATGCGATTTCCAAATGCCATAATAAGGGTAGGATGTTTTTAAGTTATTTTTATTACTTTCTCCAAAGTCAGTAAGCACGTACACTAAGATTACTATGCCTTTAAACCATTTAGGACAGCCCCAATGATGAAGTCATGTATTTGGAAGCTTCTGATTGGTTTATTGGCAACATTTGAGTTAAAGACATACTTATGGATGTATTTTAATGCACACCTGAAACGTAGTGCTTCTTTGTCATGGGAAAGTCTAAAGAACTCAGCCAATACATGCAGCAACTGAGATTACTTAGCACACTTCCTTACACTGCTTTGTCATCATTATCACTTTGTGTGCACAGTGCAAGCAGCAAGATGATAAATTCATCTCAACTGCTGCATTCAGAATGAAAATAAATTACTTAGGGTACGTTTACACATCGCGATATCGTTCCGATATTGCATACAATTTCACGTGAGCGCGCACGTTTTTGGCACTTGTCCAAGATCCCATAGTAGATGTCACACATGGAGATATCGGCAGGCAACGCACCTAGGATGCTGTTTGCAACTTTTTTGCGCTGGGTATGAGCAACCCAGCGTCCGAGCATTAACGTTGTAGTGGATAGGGGAAGTTCCGTTCTACATCGTAGTTGCACCGTCACACAGCACGATCATGCCAGATCGCATATGAAACATTGTACGGTTGAGGTGCTTGCACAATCTTCTTACATTATCGCACCTACGATTTTTTCGATTCGCATTGCCCATTTACACGACACAACGCACGAACGTTATCAACTGCAACGGCCTTACCACGTGACTTTTTGTCTTTCTTGCATTGAGATATCGCGACGTGTAAAGGTACCCTTAGGGTTTTGCTGCATCCACATCTCTTCCACACTCCCTGTCAGCCCTGTAGTCTAACAGCTATCTGGCTTTTATTATTTTTGTTTGTTTTTTTAATTTTTTTATTTTCTTGGTATTTTCTGTCTAATAAAATGGTGAAAGAGGGTATGTGTTGGGGAGAGTTTGTTTTTTTTAGCCAGACATAAAATGTCTGCTCAACTTTATTGTCCTGTTTAATAGTCTTTCGTTCCACATATTGAACAGCTGAGTTTAGAGATAAATTCCTGTGACTCAGAATAGGACTGGTGCTCGAAACTGTGGAAGACTGTGGTCGATAAGTATATTAATACAACTACACTACACTGCATATATATTTAGAAAGGTTTAAGAGATGCAATTTTTGTCGGGAGTTTTTCTTTAACATGCTCCGTATTCTGACGCCATAATTGGGCTGCAAGTGTGGGACTCATTAGACCGTGTTTCTATGAATGTCTTTATTGAATCAGTACTCACATCACACTAAGAATGGTCACACAGTGTCAACTCAGCCACATATATGAAGATTCCAGGAGAGCTTTGTTCTCCAACTAGAATTCTTGTTTCATGCATAACCGCAACAAGTAAAAAGATGATTCTTAGCCAGAGATGTACAGAAGATGAATATGAGACAAATGCTAGTTGATTAAATACAAGAAGGGTGGGGTTACCTACATAAGAGTTAAGGTACCGTTACACGGCACAACATCTTGCACGAAATCGCTCAAAAGTGACATGTTCAACGATGTTGAAACGACATCGTTAGTGCGTTGTTGCGTGTAACCGAACGATTCAACTACGATAATTAGTCAAGTTGGAGTTGACAGGTTTATAAACATGTTCAAAAACCTGACGATGTCGGTCAAGCGATCTGCTAGCATCGTTCTGTGTGACACCGCGATAACTATTTCATGGACAACTTTGCCCATTCACAGCAATGAGCAGGGATCGTTCGCAGTGTTGGCAAACGATACCTGAACACATCGTTGGTGAGTTGTCCACGATATCTAGGCATGTGACATCTCACCAGCGATGTTAAAATGATGTAACAAACAACTGGGCACCCACGAGATCGTTGCCAACATCATTTCAACATCTTGCCATGTAACGGGGCCTTTAAACTACAGGAAGAGACAGGACAAACTTGAGTGGGTAAACTGATTACATAGCATCATAACATCAAAATTACAACAGTCTACTATCCCTATAGCCCTATCCACTCTCTGTAAATTTGTTCTGAAAACAGCGCCACCTATAGGACTTTGTGTACATTACAAGAGACTGTTAAACTGGAATATGAGAATTTAAACCAAGGTTGGTTTATCACTTAAAATCTATGCCATGCTGGGTCATCCCAAAAAGTACGCAGATGATTTGTAAAGGAAAGCAGTAGCAGCACAACGGAAAACGCCACAAGCGCAAACTAGACTACTAAAAGTAAGCATCGCCTTGACCAAGGCTCTACACTGAAGTGCATGTGTGTCGTAGACTACTCCCCCCAGTCCAGACCCATTACATTGTCACAGGAAGCGATTTTACAGCATCAGCGTCAATGACCTGAATCTCCGGTGTCAAGATCCATGAGAGGCTCACAAGATGCATCGCAGCCAGGTCTCGAACGTCAAGGTCTAGGAGGTTGACAAATAATGCAGGATCACAAAGTGACATGACAAAGATTCTCCATTGTCCAGATTTATGACACTGTTACAAGATGCATCATTACATTGCCGACATCACGACCATGAATCTCTGTAATCCAGATCAATGAGACTGTCACAGGATGCAGCATCACACAGGTGCTACCATAATGACTAATCTACAGAATACAGATCTATCAGACTCTCACAGGATGCAGCATCCCACCACAAGTACTCTATTGATGAATGTCTAGTGTCCACACAATATTGTCATATCACGTGTTTATGTTCTTTACTCCACCATGAATAGCTGCATTTTCATCTATAACCGCAGCTTTAATGATATTTAACATACACTTACCTACTTTGTTGTTTGCAGGTTATACAATTCTACTTCTATCGCTGAGTTTTAAAAACGCCTATTTCTCCCATCGCCTTCCACGACAGCATTGGAGGATGTCGTCCACGCCCTATTGGGGGACAGGAACACAGAGAGGTTAAAAGCCCCTCCCCTTCCTCCGCACTCCAGTGTCTTCCTGTCCCCCTTGGGGCATGGAGAGGTTCCAGTGCTGTCAGGCCGGCAGAGGCAGCATTGGGGTGTACTTACAGCCGGGCCAGGGATGGACGTCGGGGGCGGCCTCCTCCTCCTTCTCGGGGCTCCCGTGGTGGGACCATCCGGCCTTCCTGCGTCCTACGGGCAAAGCAGGCCGTGTATTGCAACGCCGGAGGCCTGTTCAGCTCTCCGGCGTCTCCCTCCTCCAGCTGCGGTCCCTGGGGCATGCATCAGAGGTGCCGCGGAGGCACTTCCGGTTTCGGGGATGTCACTTCCGGTTCCGGGATGTCACTTCCGGTTTCGGGCGGCGGCTCCTGTAAGGGCTGTGGCAGGCTGGGCGCGGCTCCAGGGAACCCAGCAGGACTTTCGCGCGCTACTGCCCGCGGCCGGTGACCAGGAGGAGGGTGGGAACAGGTGTTCCTCGTTGGGGGCACGGTACTTCTGGATAAGTACCCGCCGGAAGCTACACCCAGGTAAGGCTGATCCCTAAAACATGGAAGGTGATAGGCTTCCACCTCTGCTTCTGCAGAGCCCAGCGTTCCCCCAGCTCATGTAAGTGTTTCTGGGGGTGGTCACAAGGGGTAGAGTTATTTAAGCCCTGCACTCACACTGGGACCCCCTTCTCTTCCCTTTTTGTCTATAGGGAGACGAGGGCCGTCTGTGAAAGGGAGCAATAATGTGGCTGCGGCACAAAATGTCCCTCTTCCTACAACAAGGTGTCGGCCATGACTGACAGGGTTGTCAGGATGGACTCCCCATTCTTGCTTGAGGAGCTCCAATCCATTAGGGAAGAGGTGCAGGCTTCTATCTCGGCACTGCGGGGTTTTGCTGCAGCTCCGGGCCTTCCCCTCCGTAAGAGAGGAAGCTCCAGGATTGTGACTCTGTGGATCTCATGGAGGCTGGCCAGAGCTCAGCGTTGGAGGACAGCGAGGATATTGCCGCTGTTGCCTCTGTCCAGACACGAGAATCTGGACACTACTATTTTTCCACAGAGTCCATGGGTGCATTGGTGGACACTGTCCATTGTACCATGGGAGTAGAGGTGGTGGAATCCCCTTCTTCTGTGCAGGACTAAATGTTCAGAGGCCTGAAGGCTAAGCGGCTCACCCCATCCGAGTGGATTGGAGGGTGATGACTTTGTCTGGGAGGTCCCGAAGGTGGACATCCAGGTGGCCAGGGTAGCAATCAGCTGCTATTGTAAACCCATTGTGCATGCCCTTGACGCACTGTTGAGGCTAAGCAGCAGGAGCCTCAGTCACGGGCTGGATGGGAGACCTCATGAGAGACCCAATGGGAATCTCTATGGAAGTCTCTATAAAGTCAATGGGACTTCTAACATGAAGGTCTATGGCAGTATTCCATTTGGGAAGCTTAACATATAAGACCACGTTGCCTTTGAAAATTCCTCCCGGTTGAAGGACCCCCTCGTTCGTAAAATGGAGAGTTTCCTCAACAGATCCTGGGAGACGGCAGCTATGTCTTTAACGGTGTACATTTCCTCTACATGTGAGCAGGTCTCTCTTTAAGTGGCTCACCCAGCTGGGAGAATTTATCCTGCAGGGTACTCCCAGGAAGGAGCTTTGGACTCCATTCCACTTCTGAGACGGGCTATGGGCTTCCTGGCCGATGCCTCTGCTGAGTCGTTCCGTGTTGGCACCAGGTGCGCAGTGTTGGCTAACACAGCTCGCAGGGCAGTGTGGCTTACAAGGTGGAATGAGGAGTTCACGTCTAAGCTCCAGCTGTGTGGCCTCCCCTTGCAAAGGGCATTGGATGACATCCTGGAAAAGGTGTCTCCCGGAACAGGAGCCCTTTCGGAGGCAGTCCTTTTGGCCTGAGCGCAGCCAACCCTCCCAGTCTAAAGGGAAGGGTAAGTCTGGTCGCTGGGCATTCCAGTATGGGAACAAGACCCGTAATATCTTGCTCCCCCAGCAGCGGCATCACCAGCCGCTCCTAAACAAGGTCGCCTTCCCCATTGCGGGGCGGCTCCTGCAGTTTCTGCCACAGTGGCAAGCAATCTCCTTGTGCCCTTGGATCCTCTCGACCATTTGGGAGGGTCTACGCTTGGAATTCATGAGCCAGCCCCTCCGTGTCTTCGAGTCCTCTCCCTTCCTCAGGGGGACTCTCGCACGTTTTTTCTTGTCGGGTCTGCGACACATGTTGGATTCGGGTGTGGGGTCCCCGGTTCCTCCTGGAGAGGAGGGCCAGGGGCGCTACTCCAGGTTGTTGTGGACCTCCAGAACACGTATTCTCATGTCCCCATTCACCCGTCCCACAAGCGCTTTCTGCGATTCACGATCTCCGGGGCAGGCGGGACGGTCCATTCTCGGCTTAATGTGCTGCCCTTTGGGATTTCGTCGGCCCCAGAGGTTACTAAACTCATGGGGGAAGCGATCACATTCATCCAGACCCAGGGGATATGTATGCTTCCCTATTTAGACGACATGTTGGTGGTGGCTCCTTCGGCAGCGCTTCTGCGCACAAGGTCTCCAACACATTGGAGATTCTTCAGTCCCTGGGATGGGTACCCAATCTTTGGGAATCGGAACGGGTGCCTGCAACCCGACGTCAATTTTTGGGAGTCTTGCTGGCCTCCTCCAGACAGACCTCGTTCCTTCCTGCGGAATATCAGCTTTTGCGCCGCGTGAATGTGACGCCTCCGGGCAGGGGGGTCGCCCTCCTTGCGGGAAGCAATGTCCCTGTTAGGGGCCATGATGGCCTGCATTCAGTCAGTAACATGGGCTCAGGCTCCTTCCCGACTGCTCCAGGAACACATACTGAGTTCCTGGGTCAGACGTCAGGATTCCTTAAACTCGCGGGTCCGGACCCCGGGGCGGGTGGTAATCTCGCTTTCCTGGGGATGAATCCCAGACACCTTCCTGTGACCTCCATTCCCACTGATGCCAGCGGTTCCGGTTGGGGCACGATGGTAGTTCGCACACCGTTCCAGGGGATTTGGAGTCGCTCGGTCAGTCGCCAGTCTTCAAACTTCTGGCAGTGGAGGAAGCGCTTCTTGCTGCAGCTCACGTTCTCCGGGGTCATCATGTCAAGGTCCTGTCAGACAATGTGACTACGGTTGCTTTCTTGCGGTACCAAGGCGGTACTCGTGGCTTACACTTGCAGGGGCTGGCAAGACTGTTCTTTTTGTGGGCAGTACTCCATCTTCTCTCCTCCTCGACAGTACTTCTGAAGGGAATGGCCAATGTACAGGCAGATTTCTTGAGCCGCACGGAGGTCCACCCTGGCGAATGGAGCCTCCATCCGGACGTGTTTCGCTCTCTCACGGACAGGTGGGAAGTCCCTTCAATCGACCTGTTTGCATCGGGAGCCAATGCCAAGGTGCCGACGTATTTTTCCCTGAGTCGGTCGGACCATCCTCTGGGGCTGGACGCCTTCGCCCATCGCTGGGACTTCCGGTTGGTGTATGCGTTTCCTCCGATCCCGCTGCTCCCCAAGACGTTGCAGAAGATTCGGGCGGAGGGGGTGACGGCTATCCTGGTGGCTCCCCTGTGGCCCAAAAGGGCATGGTACGGCGCTATCCACGACCTATGCCTGGAGGGTCCGATTCGGTTGCCCCACAACCTCGACCTGCTATCCCAGGGTCCTCTGTTTCACCCGGACCCGCAGTGGCTCAATCTGGCGGCCTGGCTGTTGAGGCCGAGATCCTGACGGCCAAGGGCCTCTCCCAAGCTGTAATCCGCACGCTTTAGCAGAGCAGGAAGCCCGTGACGAACGCCATTTACGGGAAGGTTTGGAAACGCTTTCTGTCCTGGTGTGCTCCTTCCATTCCGGATATCCATCATCCTAATGTGGCTCTCAATTTGGATTTTTTGCAGCGAGGCTTGGTTTTGGGCCTTCAGCCGAGCACCCTTAAGGTCCAGGTTTCAGCTCTCGGTGCCGTGTTTGATCAGGATCTTGCTGGCCATCGATGGATCAAACGATTTTTTACCTCTGCTTGTAGACTGCGTCCCAGGCTTCGGCCTTCCGTCCCTACTTGGGATTTGAACATTGTTCTTCATGGGCTTTCTCGGGATCCCTTTGAGCCCTTGTCTGCTGCTTCCCTTCCATCTCTCTCTCACAAGACGGCGTTTTTGGTAGCCATTACTTCGGCCAGGCGAGTTGGGGAACTGCAGGCGCTCTCGATCCAGGCGCCTTCCCTCGTGGTTTCCGATGATCGCATTACGCTTCCGTTGGATCCGTCCTTCCTTCCTAAAGTTGTGTCGGATTTTCATCGGTCCCAGGAAGTGGTGCTCCCGTCCTTTTGTCATTCTCCTGCTAATGCAGCTGAGGCAGTGTTTCACACCTTGGATGTCCGTCGGTCCATCCTCCACTATCTCCAAGTGACCGCTTCCTGGAGATTAGATCAGAACCTGTTTGTTCAGCATTTTGGGAAAAACAAAGGGAAGAAGGCTTCCAAGGCTACCATCGCTTCCTGGATCAAGAAGGCGATCTGTTCGACCTACGTCGCTCAAGACCTTGCTCCTCCGGTGGGTTGAAGGCTCATTCCACTCGGGCTGCTGCTACATCCTGGGCGAAGCGGGCTGGAGCTTCATCTGAGCAGATATGCAGAGCGGCTACGTGGTCGTCCCTCCACACCTTTTCTCGCCACTATAGGTTAGATCTGTCCTCTAGTCGGGATCTGTCCCTTGGTAGGAAAGTCCTACAGGCAGTTGTCCCACCCTGGTGGAGTATCGGTGGTATTCCTCCAATGCTGTCGTGGAAGGCGATGGGAGAAAACTGAATTAGTCCTTACCGGTAATTCCTTTTCTTGGAGCCTTCCACGACAGCATCAGTTCCCCCCCTTATTGTCGATTTTGGATTCAGGTGTATCAGGTAATCCATGTCTTCAGGTGATCTTGATAATACACTGGAGTGCGGAGGAAGGGGAGGGGCTTTTAACCTCTCTGTGTTCCTGTCCCCCAATAGGGCGTGGACGACATCCTCCAATGCTGTCGTGGAAGGCTCCAAGAAAAGGAATTACCGGTAAGGACTAATTCAGTTTTTTTTATTTGATTTTTAATCTAAAACATTAACAACATAGTTAAACTAATATATAATCGCACACGATCTAGAATCGCACAGTGCGATAGAATCGGGTCCCCTTCTAGTACGGTATAATTCCCAAGTCGTGGGACTTGACATTCCATTTTTTTTTTTTGTGAAGATCTTCTCTTCAGAATGATTTGATGCATGGAATTGCTATGTGGTGGCAAACAGATTGGGTATATATCTGTAATATGGAACCTAGGGACTGTTTGCAGTATTATACAAGGTCAGTGCAGGAATCTTAAATGGTTTGTCTCATGATCGTTCTTCAGGAGCGCACCACTCCCTACATGATCACTTCCTGTCAGGGGATAGGCGGGAGGGCAGGTGGGTTCCTAAAGATTGATGGTTTGAGATGACTGCATGGATGTGCCGCTGAATTGAACTTTACCCTCTCACATGCTGCAGACAAAGCCAACTGTATTTCTATAGCATTGTGAAGTTCTGTGGAATTGAAAAATGCCAACTTCAAAGCAGCGCTTGCTTGATAGACTGCAGAGGTGGTCCACAACCTAGTCAACATTATAAAAGTACACAATAGAATTTAAAATACCAATGTTCTTGAGAATTTAGAGTAGCTTTAATAAGCAGTAAATTGCAAACTTTTTTCTTTTTACAAGCACTTTGCTATTGTACCCATTTAAGGACCCTTTCACATTTAACACATCTGCCGCCTAACGGCCACACTTGCGGCGCGCTTGCAGCAAGCCCCATGCATTGTCTATGGGGCTTGCGGCAAGTGCGGTATTGCCGTGATCCTGCAGTTGTGGCCGCCAAAAAAAACGTGGTCAGCTGTGGTTGTTTTGCGCGGCCGCAAGTTCCGGATCACGGCAATACTGCACTTGCCGCAAGCCCCATAGACAATGCATTCTCATTTTTCAGGATCTGGGGCTGTGTGATGGCTTACTGTTTGTGGCTTGAGCTGACATTTCTAATACCATTTTTGGGTGGTTGTGCTGTTTTGATCGCACATTATTGCATTTTATAGCAAAGTTGCAGTGACCAAAAAAACTTAATTTTGGCGTTTGGACCTTTTTGCCATTATGCAGTTTATGGCTCTCATTAATTGTTTTAATATATTGATAGAGTGGGCGTTTGATTTCTTTTTAATAGTTTTCTTTTCAATGGGGCAGAAAGGGTGATTTGCACTCGTGTTTTTTCCCATATTTTCAAAAACATTTTTATTTTTTTACTTTATTTTACTTGCTCCCCTAGGGGACCTCAGTGCTGTGCAGGCCGATCGCTTCTCCTTTTTAATATTTTTATTTTGAATGAGGGAAATGGGGTGTGATTTGAACTTTTGTGTTTTTCATTTTTTCATATATTTTTTTAAACTTTATTTTTTAATTGATTCTTGATTTTACCCAGCCCCATAGGGCGCCACACTGCTGCAGCATCCGATCGCTTGTGACAGGTCCCGATGAGCTGCAGCACATCAGGACCTCTGTCACAAATGATCACTGTGAGTGTTTGGCAGCGCTTGCCAACCACTCACAGGAAATGGATGCTGATAGCCTGGGTCCTGCTGAGACCCCGGAAACTATGATGTGACGGACGGAGATCTCGCATATTATCACGGGATCTCCGATCACGGCGGGGAACGGAGTGCTCCCCGCCGCTGTGCCTTTAGATCGCGCTATCACTGAATGACAGCATGATCTAAGGGGTTAACAGCACCGATCGGATCCTGGTTCCAATCAGTGCTTTAAGCCTGACATCTCAGCTGATGAGTTCAGCTGAGATGTCGGGTGTTTGATGTGAGCGCTGCATCGGAGCTCACATCAAAAAGCGGGACACGACCAATGACATACATTTACCTCATGGGTCGTAAAGGGCTTAAAATACCCTCAACTCGCTCAGTAATCACTACGTCACAACCTATATTAATAGATTCTTGCCTATTTTAATACTCTTTATTTTTCTGACACCTTGCATGTATTTTCTTTAACTTTATTCATACACTATCGAGTGCTTTTTGGATGTCTCTAGGCTTTTTTTAATCTGTATCCTCACTTCTTTTATCTTGGTTTTGTTTATATACTTTTTGAACACACTATTGTTTTGTATTCTTTGTATGATGAATTCTCAATAAAGGTTATTTTATTTTCAGTAGGGTCTGCAATAGATTCATTGTTCATACCATATTTTTTTGGACTATAGGTGCACTTTTTTGCCTCGAAATGTTGGAGGAAAGTGGAGGATGCGTCTTATAGTCCGGATGTACAGTCTGGTTGTGCTGTGGGTGATGGCGGGAGCTGTGGAGTGGATCACCGCAGGCTGGACCAGGCTGCAGCTGTGGCTGCTTATCACTTATCACATGTGCCCACTCTTTAAGCTAATTTAATCTTTAATCCACTCCCCCCGCCCATCATTTTTTAGTACTGAAGCTGACACTGAAAGGTGGGCAGGATGATGGGCAGGGAGGGAGGTGAATATTAAAATTAACTTAAACAGCTGGCCCATGTGATCACTGGGCGGAGCTGCAAGTGATTTGCATTTGTGGATATTCACTGCTTCCCATATATCATCGTTGGAGTTAGAGCAGTGAATATCCCGAACTAAAGATTATACTACCCCCCCCCGCAAAGCTTCCCCACTGCGTTGCATCCTCCTGTCTTCTTCTGTAGTCTGCTGATGTGATGTGTGGAGCGCAGCACATGACAGCGTTGTCATCTACCAGAATGGGGGATCATATACCAGGATATGTGCACATACACCAGGATGGGGGACATATATACTTTGATGGGGCCTAGGATGTGGACATTAGTACTGAATTTCAGGACATTACCAGTAATAGTGTCAGCAGCAGATTCCCCTTCCCTCCCCACATAACAGTGCATCATTATCACATTTTGCTTCTATTTTTTTCCCTATTTTCCCCCTCTAAAACCTGGGTGTGTCTTTATGGTCCAGTGCATCTTATAGTCCAAAAATATATGGTACTTACTTTGGGGCATTTCAATACTCCATTTTATTGGTTTAAAAGTTTTTTATTCGCTTCTTATTAATGTTTGATGCTTCCGAAGGCGGGGAGAGTGATGATGGTTGGGCGCAGGGCTCATGTGCATAATAACTACATGTGCGCTCCCAGAATGGGAGTGCCGAACCCGCTTAAAGGGCACCAGTACTGGAGGTGGGTAGTAAGTGTTTTTATATTAATGGGGCAATCAGTCAAATTGAGAAGGGGTTGCCCGAATAATGGACAGGACCTTTAATGATGCAGTTGGCCCCGTTCTTCATGCAGTCTTTGCAGTACTAATCATACCTTTCAAATGTGATCATATTTATGTGTTAAGGTAACGGATATGTCTTTATATCTTTTTTACTTTAAATGACTGACTAGTTTTTATTTTTTTTTTAATCTTATTGGAATACAAACCTGTCAAATATTTAAAATATTAGCTGAATATTCATAAAAGGCTCTTTATCGATAGAGTAAAAATGCTCTTCTTAACTCCCTTCCCTGAAGAGATGTGTCAGGATGATATACCTCTAAGCATGTTTGATTTGATTGCATTTAATTAAATGTATTAGTATGCAAGAATATATTTTTCTTTCATTGGCGCTTTGTTGAGTTCTGGAGCTCTGCCAAGCTGCTAAGCATCAGGGAATTACTTTATTTCCCTCTTCTAGCTAAGAAGGTCTTTTACTCTCCAAGGATCTGATTAAAAGAAACTTCGCTTTCAATACATTCAGATGCTTCGCAATGACCTTTTCTTTTGTGAGAGTCCAGGGTTTTACTTTACTGAAACAAAAAAAGTGCTTATTAATCTCTGCCAGAATTAGAAAACAAGAAGACAAAAAATGATTAGCTAGATTTAATTTGTGTCTACCAAATCATATGTAATGAAGCGGGTGGGAGCCGCTGAGGATTTATTATGCTTTTTAATGTATGAATAAAAGAGTTTGAAAAGTTGAGATGAAAGAGCGGTATTGCACTGCATTCCATATTGACCCACTTCATTCATAAGCAATTGAATCCGTGTTAAAGGATACATGAAGGGATGTTTTTAGCAAATAAAAGATATTCTTTGTAAAATGAAACCTTTATAATTTTTTTTTCTTATACTTTCAATATACAGTGCAGACGAAAAGTTTGGACTCAAAATTGTAGATTCACACTGAAGACATCAAAACTATGAATTAACACATGTGGAATAATATACTTAACAAAAATGTGTGAAACCACTGAAAATATGTGTTATATTCTAGGTTCTTCAAAGTAGCCACCTTTTGCTTTGAGTACTGCTTTGCACCTTTTGCTTTGATGAGCTTCAAGAGGTAGTCACTGGAAATGGTTTTCACTTCACAGGTGTGCTCTGTCAGGTTTAATAAGTGGGATTTCTTGCCTTATAAATGGGGTTGGCACCATCAGTTGTGTTGTGCAGAAGTCTGGTGGAGACACAGCTGATAGTCCTACTGAATAGACTGTTAGAATTTGTATTATGGCAAGAAAAAAGCAGCTAAGAAAAACGAGTGGTCATCATTACTTTAAGAAATGAAGGTCAGTCAGTCCGAAAAGTTGGGAAAACTTTGAAAGTGTCCCCAAGTGCAGTTGCAAAAACCATCAAGCGCTACAAGGAAACTGGCTCACATGACAACCGCCCTAGGAAAAGAAGACCAAGAGTCACCTCTGCTGCGGAGGATAAGTTCATCCGAGTCACCAGCCTTAGAAATCGCAGGTTAACAGCAGCTCAGGTTAGAGACCAGATCTATGCCACACACAGTTCTAGCAGCAGACACATCTCTACAACAACTGTTAAGAGGAGACTTTGTGCAGCAGGCCTTCATGGAAAAATAGCTGCTAGGAAACCACTGCTAAGGACAGGCAACAAGCAGAAGAGACTTGTTTGGGCTAAAGAACACAAGGAATGGACATTAGACCAGTGGAAATCTGTGCTTTCGTCTGATGAGTCCAAATTTGAGATCTTTGGTTCCAACCACCGTGTCTTTGTGCAATGCAGAAAAGGTGAACGGATGGACTCTGCATGACTGGTTCCCCCACATGAAGCATGGAGGAAGAGGTGTGATGGTGATGTGGTGCTACGCCAGATGACCTGGCCTCCACAGTAACCAGACCTGAACCCAATCGAGATGGTTTGGTGTGAGCTGGACCACAGAGTGAAGGCAAAAGGGCCAACAACTGCTAAGCATCTCTGGGAACTCCTTCAAGACTGTTGGAAGACCATTTCCGGTGACTACCTCTTAAAGCTCATCAAGAGAATGCCAAGAGTGTGCAATGCAGTAATCAAAGCAAAAGGTGGCTACTGTGAAGAACCTAGAATATAAGACATATTTTCAGTTGATTCACACTTTTTTGTTAAGCATATCATTTCACATGTGTTAATTTATAGTTTTGATGCATTCAGTGTGAATCTACAATTTTCATAGTCATGAAAATACAGAAAACTCTTTGAATGAGAAGGTGTGTCCAAACTTTTGGTCTGTACTGTACATAGTTTTTATACAGGAGTTCCGGTTATCTAAAAGTATTTAATTTTTTTTTACTATGTGCCTAAGAATTAAGTCAGTTAGGTGCTAACTACGTGGCTGCTGTTAACATCTGCTGTCACAGGGCAGTTGTAGACCACTCCTGCCGATGATTCAGTAGCTACCACTGACATCACCTCAACAAAACAGTGTCTTTTCTGTTCTGTTGATGGAGCATGACTTACGACGTCGCTTAACTTCAGGGAGCCAGATGTCCATCAGCATGAAATCTGCAGTAGCGCCCCATTGGGAGAGCAGCCTGGAAGAAAGAGTTGCTTAGCTGGTGTGGAGCAGCTGAACTGGTGACCACTCTGAGCTGATGCCAGATAGAACAGTTTTTAGTGCAGCATTAAATAGTCCTAGATAGCCGTCCTAGCCATTTAAACATTACTGAGCTGCACTTCCAAATATTGGATGCTGTCCTAGGAAATAATCATAATTGGTATCACCAGAATTACAAGTCAGAAAATCGGTAATCTATAAAAGTATATATAGCAACAAAACACACAGTGTATTTGGATCGTGTGCACATACAATTAACAATATACATTAAAGGGAACCAACCACCCCAAATGACCCCCCCGGACTGTTAATATGTGTCCCTACACCCAGCACACACATTTGGGGCAATCGTTTTTGCTAAAAAAACTGTTTAGTAGAAGCTAAGATATATGTTTATAAAGTTTAATAAATGGAGACGGATGGGTGTTACCTAGCTTTGTCCACGTGCAGTGTTCGTGCCTGTGATCCTCCTCTCCCCCCCTCCCCTCTCAATTTCTAAGAGCCTGGCCGCGTCATGAAAGGGGCGGGGCTAAATCGCAGCGAGCCCCGCCCCTTTCATGACACGGCCAGGCTCTTAGAAATTGAGAGGGGAGGGGGGAGAGGAGTATCACAGGCACGAACACTGCACGTGGACAAAGCTAGGTAACACCCATCCGTCTCCATTTATTAAACTTTATAAACATATATCTTAGCTTCTACTAAACAGTTTTTTTAGCAAAAACGATTGCCCCAAATGTGTGTGCTGGGTGTAGGGACACATATTAACAGTCCGGGGGGGTCATTTGGGGTGGTTGGTTCCCTTTAAGGGTCTTTGATAAAGCTGTAAGCCTACAGTTGTGGTTGTTTGGTCTTCTTTCTTTTCTCCATGCTCAATGTGGTACACACAAGGACACAGGTCAGAGGTTGAGTCAACTTTAATCCATGTTTAATCCACGTCAACTGGCTGCAAGTGTGATTTAGCCAACACGTGTTAGGTGCCACAGGTAAGTTACAGGTGCTGTTAATTACACAAATTAGAGAAGCATCACATGATTTTTCTAACAGTGCCAATACTTTTGTCCACCCCCTTTTTTATGTTTGGTGTGGACTTATATCCAATTTGACTTTAGGACAATTCTTTTTGTCTTTTTTTTCGTTGAAGACAAATTAAATGAAGATAATAATACCAAAGAATTAGTGATTGCAATCATTTTCAGGAAGAAACTGAGTATTATCTGACAGAATTGCAGGGGTGTCAATACTTTTGGCCACATTTGTATAGGTTATTTAATATAGGCAATTCAAATGTGGTAATTGGAATTTGTCATTACTCTGCTATGCCATTGCCGAACTTCCTCCTGGGCTAGTATTTTGTTCTGATGTTTTAAAACATCATCCCCCAGAGCTCGGTATTCCCATCCACCTGGTATACTCTTACTTATCTTTAATGCTTTGTAGAACAAAGTATTTTTTGATTGAGTTAGAATGAGGTTTACTCAAGGACAAGCAAACCCTGTAACCTTCAATAGAGTCTGCAGCTCAAGGTTATGGAATTTAAGAGCTTTTTAAAGTTTGCTCTTGTAGGATTGTCATTTGAAAGCTGCTCAGATATTTTAGTGAGCAAAGATCCCGAGGTTAATTATTAAGCCTGATCATTCACATTTATGTATAGTAATTTTATGGAGTGCATGTTAAGGCCAAGTCACACATAACGATATCGTTAGAGAGATCGTTGTAACTGTGACGTTACAATGATCTCTCCAGCGATGTCGTTCTGTGTGACATCTAGCAGCGATCAGGCCCCTGCTGTGAGGTCACTGATCGCTGCAAAGTGCTCTGGCTAATTTTTTGATGGTTGGTCTCCCGCTGGTCAGCACGCATCTCTGCGTGTGACGGCGAGAAACCAGCGATCAGTGACCTCACTGGCTGGTAACCATGGTAAACACCGGGTACCTAGGCAGTGTGCGCTGCCTAGATACCCGGTGTTTACCATGGTTACCAGCGTCCTCCCTGCTTAGCGCTGCGTGTGACAGCGAGAAACCAGCGATCAGTGATCTCACTGGCTGGTAACCATGGTAAACACCGGGTATCTAGGCAGTGTACGCTGCCTAGATACCCGGTGTTTACCATGGTTACCAGCGTCCTCCCTGCTTAGCGCTGCCTGTAAGTAGGGAAACGTTGGTAACTATGATAAACAGCGGGTATCCAGGCAGTGCGCGCTGCCTGGATACCTGCTGTTTATCATAGTTACCAGCCAGTGAGGGCACTGATCGCTGGTTTTCTCGCTGTCACACGCAGCGCTAAGCAGGGAGGATGCTAACATCGCCTTCAGCGAGCGATGTGGGAGGTGGCTCCCATGGCCCTGATCGCTGGGGAGATCTGCCTGTTTGACAGCTCCCCAGTGACCAGGTAACAACGCTCCAGCGATCCCGGCAGGTCGTTATCGCTGTCGGGATCGCTGGAGCAGTCGTTATGTGTGACAGGGCCTTTAGAGTAAAAGTCAGCTCTTCTAATTAATGTGATTGTGTGACCTAAACAATTGTATTGTATCCTTATGGTGGGTTTACACACACCAATCATTGTATCCAATCTCTGAACCAATCTCTGGTTGCAGTGAAATCATGGACAGATTGCTCCATGTTGTACACAGCCACAAAATGGAACTATGTGTCCATGATTTGACTGCAACCAGAGATTGGTTCAGAGATTGGATACAATGATTGGTGTATGTAAACCCACCATCAGACTGAAGTTTTAAAAAAAATGTATGAATAAAAACAGCACCACTTGTCTGTGCTACATATATTGTTGAAGGTCAGCCTCCATCACTTGAATAGGGTACAGTTGCAGAAACTATCATCAGACAAGAGTGGTGCCGTTTGTAGAAAAAAAGCAGCTGTGTGTTTTTGTTTTTTTTTTTGTTTGTTTTTTAATAATGGTATTCCTTTATTGAAAGATTTTCATTTTTTCAAAAGAAATGATCTTCCAGAACAATGTGACTTGACAGGTTTCAATGAAAAGACAATAAAACACTTTTGTAAAAAAAAAAAAAAAAAAAAAATCATTAAATCACTACAATATCCAAATTTCTTATAAGCATATGAAGGAAATATGAAGGCATGTGGAGACATATACAGTGGGTACGGAAAGTATTCAGACACCTTTGAATTGTTTCATTTTGTAAATTCAAAAAAGTTACTTTTTTTCTCATTAATGGGCACCATCTTGACATAAAAAAACATTAATGTAAAAACTTTTGCCTATTTTTTAAAAAAGAAAAACCGAAATATCACATGGTCATAAATATTCAGACCCTTTGCTCGGACACTCATATTTAAGGGTGCTTTCACATTTGCGTTCCCCTGTGCAGCGTTCTGCGGAGGGGAGCCGCAATGTGAGCGCAGCACTGCCAGCCCCTATCTTTATAATAGGAGCGCACGGTGCTGCGCTTGACTGCGCATGACCGTGCGCACCCATTCACTCCCATATGTGATCTGTGTGCAGGCCTGCGCACAAATCACATATGGGAGTGAATGGGTGCGCACGGTCTTGCGCAGTCAAGCGCAGCACCGTGCGCTCCCATTATAAAGATAGGGGCTGGCGGTGCTACTCTCACATTGCGGCTCCCCTCCGCAGAAGGCTGCGGAGGGCAACGCAAATGTGAAAGTAGCCTAAGTCACATCCTGTCCATTTTCTTATGATCCTACTTGAGATGGTTTTACACCTTCATTGGAGTCCAGCTGTGTTTAATTAAAGTGATTGGACTTGATTTGGAAAGGCACAAACCTGTTTATACAGTGTTGGCCAAAAGTATTGACACCCCTGCAATTCTGTCAGATAATACTCAGTTTCTCCCTGAAAATGATTGCAATCGCAAATTCTTTGGTATTATTATCTTCATTTAATTTGTCTTCAATGAAAAAACACAAAAGAGAATGAAGCAAAAAGCAAAACATTGATCATTTCACACAAAACTCCAAAAATGGGCCGGACAAAAGTATTGGCACCCTCAGCCTAATACTTGGTTGCACAACCTTTAGCCAAAATAACTGCGATCAACCGCTTCCGTATCCTCAATGAGTTTCTTACAATGCTCTGCTGGAATTTTAGACCATTCTTCTTTGGCAAACTGCTCCAGGTCCCTGATATTTGAAGGGTGCCTTCTCCAAACTGCCATTTTTAGATCTCTCCACAGGTGTTCTATGGGATTCAGGTCTGGACTCATTGCCGGCCACCTTAGAAGTCTCGTGCTTTCTCTCAAACCATTTTCTAGTGCTTTTTGAAGTGTGTTTTGGTCATTGTCCTGCTGGAAGACCCATGACCTCTGAGGGAGACCCAGCTTTCTCACACTGGGCCCTACATTATGCTGCAAAATGTGTTGGTAGTCTCAGACTTCATAATGCCATGCACACGGTCAAGCAGTCCAGTGCCAGAAGCAGGAAAGCAACCCCAAAACATCAGGGAACCTCCGCTATGTTTGACTGTAGGGACCGTGTTCTTTTCTTTGAATGCCTCTTTTCTCTCCTGTAAACTCTATGTTGATGCCTTTGCCCAAAAAGAGAGAACATTCTTCCGAAACGTTTTAGGCTTTCTCAGGTAAGTTTTGGCAAACTCCAGCCTGGCTTTTTTATGTCTCGGGGTAAGAAGTGTGGTTCTTCCTGGGTCTCCTACCATACAGTCCCTTTTCATTCAGACCCGACGGATAGTACGGGTTGACACTGTTGTACCCTCGGACTGCAGGGCAGCTTGAACTTGTTTGGATGTTAGTCGAGGTTCTTTATCCACCATCCGCACAATTTTGCGTTGAAATGTCTCGTCAATTTTTCTTTTCGTCCACATCAAAGGAAGTTAGCCACAGTGCCAAGGGCTTTAAACTTCTTGATGACACTGCGCACGGTAGACACAGGAGCGTTCAGGTCTTTGGAGATGGACTTGTAGCCTTGAGATTGCTCATGCTTCCTCACAATTTGGTTTCTCAAGTCCTCAGACAGTTCTTTGGTCTTCTTTCTTTTCTCCATACTCAATGTGGAACACACAAGGACACAGGACAGAGGTTGAGTCACCTTTAATCCATGTCAACTGGCTGCAAGTGTGATTTAGTTATTGCCAACACGTATTAGGTGCCACAGGTAAGTTACAGGTGCTGTTAATTACACAAATTAGAGAAGCATCACATGATTTTTCTAAGGGTGCCAATACTTTTGTCCACCCCCTTTTTTATGTTTGGTGTGGAATTATATCCAATTTGGCTTTAGGACAATTCTTTTTGTGTTTTTTTCATTGAAGACAAATTAAATGAAGATAATAATACCAAAGAATTTGTGATTGCAATCATTTTCAGGAAGAAACTGAGTATTATCTGACAGAATTGCAGGGGTGTCAATACTTTTGGCCATGACTGTATAAGACTTCACAGTTCATAGTGCATGTCAGACCAAATGAGAATCATGAGGTCAAAGGAACTGCCCAAGGAGCTCAGAGGCAGAATTGTGGCATGGCACATATCTGGCCAAGGTTACAAAAGCATTTGTGCAGTACTCAAGGTTCCTAAGTTGCCTGGCTGATAGTGTATGTGGTTTATTAGCTGCGTCATAATGTCGTTCACGTGTGAAAGCAGACGTTTGTCTACTCACTTCAACACTATGTTTTTTAGCTGGGCCCTGACTTCTACGAGTTTGAGTCTTCTTGGAGGGGTTAGAGAGTACACTCTTGGGAGTTTTAGTTCAGCGATCAGGTTGCCTGTTTTATTTTATAATACCTTTTAAGTCTAGTACCCAAGGCAATAAGCTGTCCACAAAAGACCGCCTTGTGAACGTCCCATAATATTACTGCAGATGAGACTGATCCCTTATTGAGTTAAAAGTAGTCCTTTAGATATAGGCGGAGTTCTTCCCTCATGGAAGGTATTCCTAGAAGAGTCTCATTAAGTCTCCAGTGACAGGAACAAGTGAATATTAGAGAGTCTTTGATTTAAATCTCCAATGGGGCATGCTCAGAACATTTAAAGAAAAAAAACTCACCAAAATTTAGCCAGGTAAAAATCTGTTCACCTAGCAGAGGGCTGCCAGCTCCACTGGTAAAGGCAACACAAGTGTAAGAACGCCGTTGCTCAATCCTCTACAACCCAAGCATGGGGGCGGCTGTGGCGCCTGCGTCCAGCCATGCTGACAAGGAGGAGACTGGTGGCATTCATGGACACAAGGTTACCAACAGGACGCCAGCCACACAAGTCTAAGTGAAGCAAAGTGTCAAGAGCACAGCCTATTGGTCACGCCCAACTATTAGATCAGGCGGGCTGCACCACACTTGTATATGCATCACAAATGACGACGCCCCCCAGAGGGCTCAGCCACATACTGCAAAAGATAAAGAGATGCAATACACACTACAGATAAATGTGAGGTTTTTGTGGATATTTGGCCGAATACGTAAGCTCGTAACCCACGCCAAGGGACCTCACGCTTACGAGTCCTAACCATATGCCTGACCATATGTTTGTTTGGTGGGCAAGCCACCAAACATTGAGAAAAATCACCGAAGGGTTAAAATCTGCGCTGCTATATTCCATAATACATAAAAAGGTGAATATAATAATGATTGCATCCATGCATTTCAGGGCTCCCTGGCTCCTTCCTCTGGACAAATCCATATCATATTGCCATGTTTCAGGGCGTTTCAGGGAGCCTTGAAACGTGTCGACTAATAAATCAATATTATATTCACCCTTTGATGTATCGTGGAATACAGCAGCGTGGTTTTAACCCTTCATCTTACCTACTTTAATTTTCTGACCTAATGACCTTTGGGTTTTCATTGGCTGTAAACCATAATAATCAACATTTACAAAAATAAATACTTAAAATAGAACACTTAGCTTGTAATTACTCTATATAATATACAGTTGTGGCCAGAAGTATTGACACCCCTGCAATTCTGTCAGATCATACTCCGTTTCTTCCTGAAAATGATTGCAATCACAAATTCATTGGTATTATTATCTTCATTTAATTTGTCTTCAATGAAAAAACACAAAAGAGAATGAAGCAAAGAGCAAAACATTGATCATTTCACACAAAACTCCAAAAATGGGCCAGACAAAAGTTTTGGCACCCTCAGCCTAATACTTGGTTGCACAACCTTTAGCCAAAATAACTGCGATCAACCGCTTCCGGTAACCATCAATAAGTTTCTTACAATGCTCTGCTGGAATTTTAGACCATTCTTCTTTGGCAAACTGCTCCAGGTCCCTGATATTTAAAGGGTGCCTTCTCCAAATTGCCATTTTTAGATCTCTCCACAGGTGTTCTATGGGATTCAGGTCTGGACTCATTGCTGGCCTAGTGCTTTTTGAAGTGTGTTTTGGGTCATTGTCCTACTGGAAGACCCATGACCTCTGAGGGAGACCCAGCTTTCTCACACTGGGCCCTACATTATGCTGCAAAATTTGTTGGTAGTCTTCAGACTTAATAATGCCATGCACACGGTCAAGCAGTCCAGTGCCAGAGGCAGCAAAGCAACCCCAAAACATCAGGGAACCTCCACCATGTTTGACTGTAGGGACCGTGTTCTTTTCTTTGAATGCCTCTTTTTTTTCTCCTGTAAACTCTGTTGATGCCTTTGCCCAAAAAGCTCTACTTTTGTCTCATCTGACCAGAGAACATTCTTACAAAATGTTTTAGGCTTTCTCATGTAAGTTTTGGCAAACTATAGGCTGGCTTTTTTATGTCTCGGGGTAAGAAGTGGGGTCTTCCTGGTTATCCTACCATACAGTCCCTTTTCATTCAGACGCCGACAGATAGTACAGGTTGACACTATTGTACCCTCGTACTGCGGGGCAGCTTGAACTTGTTTGGATGTTAGTCGAGGTTCTTTATCCGCCATCCACACAATCTTGCGTTGAAATCTCTCGTCAATTTTTCTTTTCCGTCCACATCTAGGGAGGTTAGCCACAGTGCCATGGGCTTTAAACTTCTTGATGACACTGCGCACGGTAGACACAGGAACATTCAGGTCTTTGGAGATGGACTTGTAGCCTTGAGATTGCTCATGCTTTCTCACAATTTGGTTTCTCAAGTCCTCAGACAGTTCTTTGGTCTTCTTTCTTTTCTCCATGCTCAATGTGGTACACACAAGGACACAGGACAGAGGTTGAGTCAACTTTAATCCATGTCAACTGGCTGCAAGTGTGATTTAGTTATTGCCAACACCTGTTAGGTGCCACAGGTAAGTTACAAGTGCTGTTAATTTTAGAGAAGCATCACATGATTTTTCTAACAGTGCCAATACTTTTGTCCACCCCCTTTTTTATGTTTGGTGTGGGATTAGATCCAATTTGGCTTTAGGATAATTCTTTTTGTGTTTTTTTCATTGAAGACAAATTAAATGAATATAATAATACCAAAGAATTTGTGATTGCAATCATTTTCAGGAAGAAACTGAGTATTATCTGACAGAATTGCAGGGGTGTCAATACTTTTGGCCACAACTGTATGTGTTTCACTTTTTGTATTGAATTACTGAAAAAAAAACTTTTGGATGGTATTCTAATTAATTTAGATGCACCTGTATTTTAGGAAAGTGGTTTAGAGTGAAATTAAAGGAGGTGGGCTTGTTAAAATTACTTTCCTGCAAACACCACATCTACTTTAAGGGATGAAATCTCAGTGAGAGCTAAGCATCTCTTAACCTTTGAGTTGAGCCCTTTATGATTTAATGAGATGCACTTAAAGGGAACCAACCACCCCAAATGACCCCCCGGACTATTAATATCGTTCCCTACACCCAGCACATACATGTGCTGCAAGGTTTTTTGCTAAAAAAACTGCTTTTTAAAAGTGAAGATAATGCTTTATAAAGTATTTAACGAAGGGACGGGTGGGCGTTACTTAGCTGGGGCTAAAGCCGGGTTGCAGCTGCCAGTCATCATCCTGTCTCCCCTCGCAGCAGTAACGGCCAGCCCTTTCTAGTCGTCACAGCCTGGTGCACGGGCTCGCATGCCCGTGCACACGTCATCAGCTACAGCCGGGTCGCGAGCGCGCGCTCTGACTTCCACAGCCGAGCGCAGGAAGTCAGAGCGCGCGCTCGCTACCCGGCTGTAGCTGATGACGTGTGCACGGGCATGCGAGCCCGTGCACCAGGCTGTGACGACTAGAAAGGGCTGGCCGTTACTGCTGCGAGGGGAGACAGGATGATGACTGGCAGCTGCAACCCGGCTTTAGCCCCAGCTAAGAAACGCCCACCCGTCCCTTCGTTAAATACTTTATAAAGCATTATCTTCACTTTTAAAAAGCAGTTTTTTTAGCAAAAAACCTTGCAGCACATGTATGTGCTGGGTGTAGGGAACGATATTAATAGTCCGGGGGGTCATTTGGGGTGGTTGGTTCCCTTTAATCATGCTGGATATAAAAAGAGCTCAATTGCTAATGTAAACTCTTCAGGGTCAGAGGTTATGGAGAACATTGTGGCGGTCATTGGGTCTAAAATCGTATAAGGGAAAGGAAAACACTGAAGGGAATAGGGAACACATAATGACAGAATACATGTACAGATAAAGCAGATCTAACATAATAATAAACCTTACTTGTTTGGATTCCGTAAATTAGGATAACCAACTTCTAGGGGGATCTGAGAATAGAGTGTTGTGTTACAGGCATAAATATAAACTAAAGTAGAAACACTTATAAAATACAGCTCTGGCAAAAAATTAGGAGACCAGTGCACAGTTTTCTAAAAATCACCATCTCTACATGTCTGACAGCCATTCCATTCCAGTGTCAGTTGAATTCTAACCAAAGTACACCTCATTCTACTTAATGTGCTTCTGATTAGGTGATCTCCTGAACCAAATCGTATTTAACGAGGGAAATATAAAAACCACTGCTGTGGTCTTCACAATCCTCTTGCAATAGGACAAGCTGGATGGTAAAACAAGTGCTAGGAATAGCCCAAAAGTAATTTGAATGAAAAAATAACTTTTAACCATGCAAAAGGAGTTGAAAAGAAAAGTCTTGAGTGAGGAAAACAAGGGCTCAATTCTAGCTTTACTAGCAGAAGGATACAGTGAGCGTCATGTTGCCTCCATCCTTAAAATTTCAAAGACAACAGTCTGTTACAAGGTCAAGCACCAGACATTCACTGACCAGGATGAGCGTCCTCTTATTCAAATGTCACTCAGCAATTGTAGGATGACATCAAGTGACCTACAAAAGGAATGGCAAATGGCAGCTGTGGTTAAGTGCACGGCAAGAACAGTTTGTAACAGGCTCCTGGACAGGCGTACAAGCCACAGTGTTTTGCATCCACTGTGAAATTTGGTGGAGGATCGATGATGAAATTTGGGGATGCTTCAGCAAGGCTGGAATTGGTGCTTAGGGATCAGGATGAGGTCAGAAGGACCAGGGAGTCCACGGACAAGGATCTGGCAGGGATGTCAGCGTTAGGACCCTCCGGACCCCGTGGCCGCCGAGACGTGGCCGGAGGGCAGGCATACATTGGCCAATGAGTGTACCAAGAGCCCCGGCTTTTAATAAAAAAAAAGTGAGTACTGAGTTTTTTAGAAAAAATTGATGTTTTTTAATTTTTTTCTCAAACCATTATTGCTTGTCAGCACACACTTGTTGGATAGACTGAGTGCAGCTGTGATTTTTTGTTTTTTGTTGCATGTTGATCCAAAAGCACAGCTTTGCACCTTTCACACAGTGTAACGAGTGCTTTGCAGTTTTTTTGCTGATATATACAAGGTAATATTTAGTGATGGGCTCGGGTATACCACAAGTATAGTCTAGGATGCTACTCTGGATTAATCCTCACCTTCCACGTTTATACTTTGCCTAATGTGGTTCTCTGGGCAAAGTGCAGTCTCAAAATGCGTTTTAAGTTTCCACATACATTTTACCTTCTGAAGATTTCAAACCTAGATATGGGGGGTACCTCATACAGGTCATTTACTATACATGGGGAGTGTGCACAGTGTAGAGTAGTGCCAGTGTCCCTACGCTTTTCAAGAGCTCGGGGCGTGGCCTGAGAGCTCATGGTGCTAGACGTGTCTCCCTGAGCTCCTCCAACCATCCGGGCTAACGGCATTTTATAGCGGTCCCAAGACCTCTATTCCTACTTAATTCACTGGCGGAACCTACCCTGCACCTCCAGGTATGCAGAGAAACTCCTCCAGACAGCAGGCTTCTGCAAAAAAGGTAACGGACTTCTTCAGCCCTGATCTGCTTCAGCCTTCTCAGCCCAAGATGGCGCCGGCTCCTGCCTCCCCTCCCGCTCCTCTCGCAGCTACGGGGGCAACGCTGGTAGCCTCCTGCTTCGCGTCAGGAGCTCAGAGACTTTTTGGGATCATTCAGGCGATCTCTTCAGGACGACATGCGCAACATCATAGAAGAGAGGCGAAAAGATCTCTCGTCCCTGGGAGAGAGAACAGATCACATCGAAGACAAAATGGCTGCGTACGCAGATGCTCACAATGAGCTAGCCTCTGACTACAGCTTGATGGCAGGAGACCTAAAACAGGCCCAGCTCAGGATTTGCAGCTTAGAGGATAAGTCCATGAGAGGTAACATCAGGATCCGTGGGATCTCGGAAGGTCAGGATCGGGAGGATTTTCAAGAGTTAATCCACTCATTACTTCCTCAACTGCTACCAGATTCACAGAAAAAGGATCAGGAAATTGACAGGGCCTTCAGGATTCCTAAGCCCTCGCATGTTGACAAGGCACTTCCCAGAGACATTTTAGTTCAATTCGCCAGGCCCGCCATTGCTGATGCGACACTGCAGGCCATGCGAAAGAACCCTACACTGCAGCCTCCTTTCACAGGAATCTCCATTTTCCCGGATCTCTCTGCTGGCACTCTTGCTAGGCGGAGGGAGTTCGCCCCGTATTGCAAAACCCTTCGGGATCGTGGCATTATGTAATCCTGGGGTTCTCCAGTCCACGTCCGGTTCCGCTATAAGGGATCGGTACAGATTTTCCGCTCTCCTAGCCGTCTGGGAAAGGCCCTTAAGGAATGGGGTCTGGGCCCAGCTTCGGGTGCTTACCCACCACGTTCCAGTCCCAACAAAACACCGCGTACACTCTCCAAGGAGTGGGAGAAGACCATGTGACTTTGACTACCCGGCAATGCTCGGTGGTTGTGGCTCATAGGGCCCGGCACCGGTCCTAGGTTTTGGACTTCGCTGGTTCCTTTTTGCCTCCTTTTTTCTTTTGATCTTTCTTTTTATTTCTCTCAATTTTTATTTTCGGACTGCGTGCGGTCCGAGAACTCTGCCCCCTGAGTGTGTTTTGGTCACTCTTTGTAGACGTAAAGCCTCTGGACCTGAATGTTCGTTTTTTTGTTTTTTTTCCTTTTTAGAATCTTTAGGTTTCTACCTTTTTTCTTTTTTGCTTGTTCATTTAACCCCCTGCCATAGGCTCAATATGTTTTGGCTATTTTGGCGGGAAATCTGTTTCCGTTATCCTACCCTCATTTTTCCCACCTTCCTTTCCTTCACCTTCTAGGTCCCTACAATGTTTTTTGTCCTATGTTTGGCTGGTGCGAGCCAGGCCATATCTGCTGTGAATTTATATCTGGTTATTATGAGTTTTAGTATCCTATCTTTATATGTCAATGGACTTAACTTGCCTATTAAACGGTAAATGGCCTTACGGCAGTTTGTCAGATCCAGGAGTGACCAGCACCGTGTCAGATGAGGAGGGGAGATTCCTAATCCTCTCGTGCTCGATTAACAATGTTCCCTATATCTTAGTCTCATTATATGCCCCCAATGTGGGACAAAAGACCTTCCTGACCTCACTCTTGGATCGACTGGAGCCCTTTGGCCGCTGTCACACAATAATAGGTGGTGACTTTAAATGCCTATGAACAAGTTCCTTGACTGCTCTGATATGTCCGCTCCAAGGGGTGAGATGTATCCGGTTACTTGGGAAAAGGTGTATGGCGGTCCGCGCTGCCAGACTGACTCGCATCAAAGAAGACACTTGGAGATGAAGTGTTGATCAGATCCTTCTTTTATTCACTGACGCATTTTGGTGCCCACCTGGATACACCTGATGAAGGTGCCAGGTGGGCACCGAAACGCGTCTGGTGAATAAAAGAAGGATCTGATCAACACTTCATCTCCAAGTGTCTTCTTTGATGCGAGTCAGTCTGGCAGCGCGGACCGCCATACACCTTTTCCCAAGTAACCGGATGTTTTTCCACGTGTGAGTGGTCGGTGAAGGTCCAGCAGCAGCCATCAGGATATTATTCCTAACAAGTCTTCAAACCAGTTGTGGGTGACACAACTGGATCAGGTGAGTGGACTGCTTTGCTCACCGGGTTATCGAATTGGTGTCTAGTGATAAGGGCACTATTGCGCCTCTTGTTCCCCATCCCCTTTTGTATTTGTCAAAGCGGTGAGATGGGCTCTTTAATGACGGAATACGGCCTTCATGACGTTTGGCGGTACTGTCATGGTACGGAGCGGGATTATACCTTTCTATCTCCTCGATATAGGACATATAGTAGAATCGATTACCTATTAGTTAATGATGCTTCTTACAGGAGTGTACTGCTGCCTCCATAGACAGTATTACATGGTCGGACCACGCACCCACCTCCCTACAGGTTGCCGACCCTTTGGCGATTAGATCTCCCTTTCTCTGGAGACTTAACACTCACCTTCTTGCCGACCCTCAGATTTCAGATGAGATTTCCGTTCAACTGACGGAATTTTTCTCTCTGAATGATGATGGTGCGGTGCATGACGACACTTTGTGGTATTCCCATAAGGCTGTTCTCCGGGGTCTTCTGATCAAAACGGCTTCACTCGTTAAAAAACGACATGCAGCGGAGCTTGATGAGGCTCTATGTTCCTTGCGGTCTCTAGAGGAACAACATAAAAAGTTCCCTTCTCACGCAGTCTTGACTTCACTGCTTGAGGCGAGGGATCACCTCCATACCCTACTCCTCCATAAGACTGAAAAACATCTGAAGATCCTCCACGCTAAATCCTATGGTATGGGTGACAGGGCTGGGGCTCTGCTGGCTAGACGGGTAAGGAAAAAGATGGCACAATCTAGAATCTCATATCTTGTCGGACCCTCTGGCCATCAGATCAGGCACCCCATTAAAATAGTGGAGGAATTCCACCACTTCTACGAATCCCTCTATAACCTGAACACAGACCCCGATACACCACAACCCAATCCTGAACTTATTTCAACATTCCTCAATAAGGTCACTCTCCCTAAATTGTCACAGCAGCACCTATCTTTTCTAGACACCCCTATTACCCTCCCATAAATAACACAAGTAATCAGATCCGCTAAAAAACACTCTGCTACTGGCCCCGACGGTTTTCCATTCTCTTACTACGATCAATTTTCCCCGCTCTTTCACCATACTTATTAAGGCTCTTTGAGTGCTGGCGGTCCAGGGGGACTGTGAGTCGGGAGGGTCTAGAAGCAATTATCACCACTCTACCTAAGCCGGGGAAGCCCCCTGACTCTCCTGGAAATTTCCGCCCGATGCATTATTGAACTGCGATACGAAAATATATGCCAAAATATGGGCAAATAGGCTCTTGGAGGTACATCCGGCCCTTATAGGTGCTGATCAGGTTGGCTTTGTCCTTGGTAAGCAGTCTCGAGATAGGAACCAGACGTTTGATTAATATCCTGGACGTCCTGGAGAGGTCTGGGACCCCAGTGCTCTCCTGTCACTTGATGCTGAAAAGGCGTTTGACAGGTCCACTGGGGGTACATTGGAGAGGTACTTGACAAATTTGGCATAACGGGCCGGGTCAAGTCGGCCATCATGGGCTTATACTCTCTTCCCTCTGCTTCCGTCCGAGCCTCGGGATTCCTCTCTAGCAGCTTCAATATTGCTAACGGGACACGGCAGGGTTGCCCTCTTTCCCCCATGATATTTGCGCTAGCAATGGAGCCTTTGGCTGCAGCTGTGAGGGCCAATCCTAACATCCACGGAGTCGTTATAGGTGGGCAGGAACACAAAATCGGACTATATGCTGACGACGTGGTCTTCTCATGCACAAATGTCCCTTCTTACAGAATTTTCAAAGGTGTCCTTCTATAAGCTTAATATGTCCAAATCAGTTCTGTTCCCTGTTAATATACCCTCTGGTGTCCGGGCCCATCTCCAACAGCGATTTGCATTTTTTGGTCCACTGATGGCTTTATGTACCTTGGAATCTATGTTACCCATTTACACTCTATAGTCAAGCAAAATTTCGATAGACTACACCGAGAAATCTCACGGGAACTAGAAAGAATGTCCCCGCTGGTTCTCTTCTGGACCGCCCGCATTCATATCATTAAAATGACTATTCCCCCGAAATTAATCTACCTTTTCCGTTGCCTTCCTTGTCTAATCCCTCGCACATGCATCTCCAGCTTCCAACGCCTAATCAACTCCTTCACTTGGAATAAGAAACCCCCTCACATTGCACATAAGGTCGTGGTTCTCCCAAGTGCCGCGGGAGGTTTGGGAGTCCCGGATGTACTAACATACTATAAAGCAGCCCATTTGGAGTATGCGAAGATCTGGTGGTCCGGAACTATTCTCCCGATTCCTTGGCTACAGATCGAGGCGCATCACGCCTCATCTGGTTGTCTTCGCATCCTGCTGGAACTGGGCTTGCTCCGGTCCTCCCCTTCTTACGGCCTTTTGAGATCTATGATTGCATTATTAAATATTTGGTCTCCCATGAGCAAATCCCACTTCCTTTTTGTTCAGGTTCATCACTCTGGATGCCCTTGAGCATGCCATACCTGATTTGTCTCTTTCCCGCTGGAAGACCCAAAATATAAGGACTCTGTATGACCTTTTTCCGGCTCGGTACTCCGTTCATTTTCTGAACTCCACAACCTCTTCGCTCTCCCACACGTAGTATTCTACCAATACCTCCAGATTTGTCAATTCCTGTCTCATTGTCATTTACCGCCTTGGTTTGAATCTCCCATACATGAACCGTTACAGAGATATTTTATGCCCCAATGCTCTGCTTCTCATGGAGTTTCAATTGTATACAAAGCCTTGCTAGTCCTGTTGACCAACGTAAACTACCATACATGACAATCTGAGAGCGTAGACTCTCTTTCTCGGCTTCTCTGGACTCGTGGCTAGGGCCGCAACTCACACTTCCAAATTTTCGTCCTGTATCTTGCATGTAGAACAGGCGAAAAAAATCCAGTTAAACTGGTACCTGACCCCCCTTCGACTCGCGCAGTTTCAACGATCGGCAGATCCATCCTGTTGGAAGTGTCATCTCGAAACGGGGTCTATGGAACATGTGTGGTGGCTTTGTCCGCAGGTTCAGGGATTCTGGAGAATGGTGGAACTACTAATTGTTGAGGTAATTGGGTTTCCGTTCTCTTTGGATGGACCCATGGCGTTGCTGGGTCTTGGTCTAGAGGGTGTCCCCAGAATGGTCCGCCCCATCGATAACATATTAATAGCGGCCAGATTTTGCCTGACCAAACATTGGAAACTACATACCATCCCCTCTAGGGCAGAACTGGTGTCGAGGATCAGGTTGCATCTCCAACACGAGACTATTTTGGCCCACGACCTGGCCATCAAATCTAAAAGATTAAGTTGGTGGGACCCATGGTTAACTTCCCCACTTGGTTCTGATCTTGCCTGATGTGGTCCCTCTTCCTTGGAGACGCATGGACTTTCACTTGGCTATGTTTGGTATATTCCATTGATCCTGTTTTTTTATTTTTCTACCCTTCCTGTCACCACTGCATTGTATTGTTTATTTTGTGTAAGTTATTAATGCTAAGTACTCTACTTATAACATGGGATTCTTCATCACTTTCATCAATGATGATGGACCCTCCCCATTACTCCTCCCTTTTTCCCCTTTCCCTTTCCTTCCACCCTGGTATGTTAGATTTATTTGTTCCTTTTCTCTTTTGGGGCATTTATCCCCAATGTTGTATAGTTGTTTATAATCAATAAAAATCAATTGATTTAAAAAAAAAAAAAAAAAAAAGATTGGAGGAGCTCTTGGTGAATTCTGATTTACGTTAATATTTCACTTACGGTATTTCATAAAAGTTGCCTACTCCTTATGTTAAGGCTTATGTGAAATGTAGTCGGATTTACCAGACTTCGTGGCGGAAGAATGGGGAGTGGTGGAAAATACATTTTATTCCTTAGTGGTGAGGGTAAGGACAGTTTGATCCATACCATATACCTACATAGTTTATCATACTCTAGAAAATTGGGATCGTCCCAAATAATTTGGCTTTCATTGTCAAGCAGCAGTGGACTCCTTTCTGCAATCAATTTGGTCCTGTCCTCAATTCTTCCATTCTGATATGAGCTACTTTCTTTTTTCATGAACACTTTAAATTCCCTAGAATTGGCCCCTAAAGTGTGCCCATGAGCTTATTGATGGGTCCTACCAGATAGATAGATACCGACTTCTGTTTTTCTGTGCTAGTAAAATATTTATAATGCCATGAAAGTTCCCTGGATGTTCCATTGGCTCCACTTAGTCAATAAATATATTCCATAGTTATATAAAATATTGTACTTGAATAGGAGATATGATTATTAATTTCATAAGATATGTTGGTTAGCAATAGCAGACACTGCCCAATAGAGTTCCCTGCATCCTATCATATGTTTGCATATGGTGATGATGGGCAGTAATATGATTATGTTGTGTTATAATGTGTATGTATTGAGTGTATGGACATATGATTATTTGTTGTTAATTATTTTTGCGCAAACACATTATATATCTCAATTAAGACCTTGAGCTGGCTTAAGTAGACATTGATTCTATTGGTTGTTTTTATTAATAATTTAAATGTGTTAAAGAAATGGAAAGGTCAAGACTATTATTAAAAAAATAACACATGGATAATGTGTGGATGTCAGAAAGTAATATATGGATAAAAATTGTTGGTTTTACTCCATTAAAAAAAATTACCATTTTTCATTATTATGCAATCCGTGTAACGGTTTGTGTCATCAACTATTATACATCAAGAAATTAATCTTTTTTTCTCTGGACCTTGCTTGTCTTTAACATGCCTATAGAACGAAAGGCTCTTGTATGTCTTGGTTTTCGCGCATGACCATTTCTGCATAGTGTGGCCTCTGCTAGTCTCTTTGTGTTTGTGTGTGTATGTATATATTTAATATATACATATACTACAAGTGCATCTCAATAAATTAGAAATCATCAAAAAGATAATTTATTTCAGTAATTCAACACATTACAGTGTTGTGCAAATTAATTGGGACAAAGCAAGTTTTTCTTGCATTAGTTTTACTATTGCTGATAAGTGTTTTATCAGTTCTTGGTGTAGTTTTCCTTTTTCTTCCACATTTCCCTTTTGGTTTTTTAGAAAACGATCCAGTTTCATTGAGTGTGTGAATTATTCTTGAAACAGCAGATTTTCCAATACCAACGTGGAAGCTATTTCTTTTACAGTCAGACTTTTATGTTCATTAAGAGTAATAATTCTAGACCTCTTCCATGGAGTAACATCCATTTTTACAGGCACGAATCACACTGAGAGAAACAGTACACTAAACCACTCCTCACAGAAACAAGCTCTCAACTGAAGCTGAGGGGGCAGCTAGCTGTTATTTTCTGACTAAAACCAGTCAAACCACAATTTGTTACTCAAGGTTGTACACTCACACCTGTTCAAAGCAGTTAAAACTGGTTTGAATCACTGACTGGTAACCAACTTACGATTTTACTTAAAAAGGGTTTGTTCCAATTAATTTGCACAGCACTGTAAGTGAAACACATCTAATATATAAAGCTGAATGTGTCTGTGTGTGTGTATGTCCGGGATTGGCATCTACACCGTCGCAACTACAGCCACAAAATTTTGCACAGTCACACGTCTGTATCTCGAGAGCGTCATAGGCTATGTTGTGAGGCGAAATTTTAACCCCGCGGTTCCAATTCACCAAACAATTTTGGCCCTATCTACATAATGAAGTGAAAGTGACAGTTACCAGTTGACAGTTGTGAATGAAGAGGGGCTTAATGCAGCACCAAAGAATAACAGCATATACCAGCATATAGTCACTAAGGTGGGGCCCTGCCATGGAATATTCACGCACGGGGACATGTATACACACCACATGCACACAAAGGGTAACCGCTAAGGTGGAGCCCCAACATTGGATACTCACCACGCACCCGAACACAAACACACACACCACAAAGAGACACACACAACACAAACACCTCCCCCACAGGGACACACACACTACACACCACAGAGACACATGCACTCACCCCACAGGGACACACACACCATAGGACATACACACATACACACCCCACAGGGGCACAGAGACCCCATAGGGATGGACACACACCACAGAGACAACCCTCCCCCAAACCAGGACACACACCACAGGGACCCCCCCACAGGGACACACGCACATCACTGGGACACCCTCCCCCCAGGGACACAACACCACACAGACACAGATGTACACAAATCGCCTCACACAACTCGCCTCATACAACTGGTATCTTTAATTTCCAAAAATAAACATCTAATTAAAAACAGCCAATGTGCAACACATGTGCCAATAGGGAATTAAGGCAGATGTCAGTCACATGAGCTATCTTTTATGTGTATGTGTGAGGTAATATATATATAGTGCCCGGCCGGGGGGAGGGTTTACTGTTGGCTGGAGATTTATTAGGCTGCCTATAGCAACCAATCACAGCTCAGCTTCTATTTTCCTACAGGTCATTAATATGACATATTCAAATTCTATTTTGTTATAGCTAACAGCAGTTATTTATTAACCCGGGTGTAGCCGGGTAGTACAGCTAGTATATTATAGAGTCATTACAAACCGTGATCTTTTTCAAGTTTTTATTTCTGTTAAAGTTGATGATTATGGCTTACAGCCAATGAAAACCCAAATACATTATCTCAAAAAATTAGAATTAACACAAAATGTGCAAAGGCTTACTAAGCGTTTAAAATAGTCCCTTAGTCAGGTTTGTAGCCTACACAATCATGGGGAAGACTGCTGACTTGACAGATGTCCAGAAGGTAGTCAATGACACACTCCACAAATAGGGTAGGCCACAAAAGGTCATTGCTAAAGAAACTGGCTGTTCACAGAGGGCTGTATGCAAGCATATTAGTGGAAGGTTGATTGGATGGAAAATGTGCGGTAGAAAAAAGTGCACAAGCAGCCAGGATAACCGCAGCCTCGAAAGGATTGTTAAAGGGAACCAGCCACCTAAAAATACCTATCTAACCTATAAATATCTGTCCCTGGAGCCTAAAATTACTATTCTAACCATCCCTTACTGACTAAATCTACCTAACTAGATGCACAATAAATCACTTTTTAACTTGCCAAATCCATGTCTGATGGGCTTCCTCCAGGGTCTTTGACCGATAGGCGGGTCTCCTCGCTGTCCACTCTCTATTTCCAGGAGGATTCAAATTACCCGCCCATCGTGTCCTCGCAATGAGCGGGTCACGTGCTGCAGGCCCCGCGTCACCTCCGCCCCCCCGCCGCGTCGCATGATGGTTTGTGGCTGTTTTTCAGTATACGGCACTGACAAACTGAAGGATGGATAAATGGGCAAATTATCAAGATGTTTTTAATAAAAATCTGCCATCTACCAGGATGATGAAGAGTACACAAAGGTGGACATTTAAGCAAGACAGTGATCCCAATCACACATTCAAGGAAACTCAATTGGCTTCAGAGAAATAAAATTAAGCTGGTAGAATGGCCCAGCCAATCACCTGACCTGAATAAAATGGGTAATTTATGGAAGGAACTAAAGCTCAGAGTTCATAGAAGGACTCATAAAGTGTTCAGGATTTGCAGAGTGTGCAAGAATCGGCCAGAATCACATCTGAGCAATACATGAAACATAGTTTCTCCAAGCAGGAGACATCTTGAAGCTGTCCTCACCAAAAAAGGCTTTTGTACAAAGTATCGATTAAATTTCAAAAACAGTTTTCAATACTGTTTCCCTGTGTAATTTCTTATTATTACACATCAATAAATGTATGTACATCTATGGTTTGATCCTTTTGTCTTTGTGGATTGAATGGGTTGTTACTGACGTCTGGTGAGAAAATCTTGTCAGTAGCATCTTTAGAAATATATTCACTTAGAAAATTGGTGATCTGTTCAATATTTATTTCACCATCTGTATGTATGTCAATGAACATTTAGAACAATAATGGTAGGATTGTTGGCTTCTTTCTTTTAATAAATTAGTTAACAAATAAAACCATAATTAACTCTAATTTAATTGCTTTCTATAGGGCTTACAAGACAATTCAGGATGAAGATTTAAAGTTTCCTTTAATATATGGAGAAGGAAAAAAGGTAATTATCGATTATCTGTTAGCATCAGCTGACTACATGCTAATCATAAGCAACCGTAAACACTTAGTTTTTCTTTTTTTAAACATTTGCTGTTAGGACTTGCTCAGATCATACCGTATATACTCGTGTATAAGCCGACCCCCATACTTTTGCCCCCAAAACCTGGGAAAACCTATTGACTCGTGTATAAGCCGAGGGTGGACTCCAGCACAAGTATACAGCCCCCAGCAGTGTGGTATACAGCAGCCTCCCCAGTGGTATATACAGGCCCCAGCAGTGTTACAGCAGCCTCTCCAGTGGTATATACTGCAGCAGCCCCATTCGTATATACAGAAGCAGCCCCAGTGATATATACAGCTGCAGCCACAGTGGTATATACAGCTGCAGCCACAGTGGTAGTATACAGCAGCAGCCCCAGCCCCAGTGGTAGTATACAGCAGCAGCCCCAGTGGTAGTATACAGCAGCAGCCCCAGTGGTATATACAGGCCCCCCCCATCAGTTTACAGGGCCCCCCCCCCCCTTGCTGCCGCAAACCTGTAAGGTAATACATCATTATACTTATCCCTGTCGTCGGCGCCGCCGCCATCGCGCTACTCCGGCTTCATCCGGCTTCTTCCGGCTTCCTCCTCTGGCGCACAGACAATGAAGTCATTGCCTGCGCCCACCGGAGGAGGAAGCAGAAGGAAGCCGGAGGAGCGCGATGGCGGCGGCGACGACAGGGATAAGTATAATGATACAGGTTTGCAGCAGCAAGGGGGGGCCCTGTATACCGATGGGGGGGGGCCTGTATACCGATGATGGGGTGGCGGGCGGTTTTATGACTCGCGTATAAGCCGAGGGGGTACTTTTCAGCCCAATTTTTGGGCTGAAAAACTCGGCTTATACGCGAGTATATATGGTAAGTCTCTATTTGACATATGTGCCAGGGAGAAGTTTCCAACTGGTACCCACCATGGTGGCAAAACTGTGACATGCATCATCAATGGGATCCCAAGTTAAAAAAAAATGAAATAAAAATTAATATCATGTGCACACCATTTTTTCTTGCAATATACAGTTGTATACTGACCTGACAAGACATTAATTTGAACTCCTCCTGGCATGTGGCGCATGTAGCTTGTACATAGTGAACATTTTTTGGCACACACTGAACCAGAGCCAATAACTTGATATAATCCTCTCCTTACTAAATTGAGTGACTTCAAGCTTTATTGTAAACTAGCACATATTTTAAATATTATTCAACTGCATGATCTTATATTATGACTCGAATGGATTTCTACAGAATAACCATTGAAATGCTCAGCAGTGTAGTCTTGATATACAAATGTGTTTTAAGCACCACTTCAGTGTTTTGTTTTTTTTTTTTATTGCAGGGTGCTTTAAATCTATCTCTCCTGCCCCCTGTATAATACTTAACTTCCAGTGTCTTCATTTGTTTTCAGCGACACTCCAATCAGTCTCCAAGGGATTTGTGACCTGGCGTAAGCTTCAGTGTTCCATCAATAGTTAGCATCGGAGGTCACAACTCAATAAATCTATATGAGAGCCTCATTTTGCCTTTGTTCTAGTTATCCAAGTTGCATTGAGCGCTTGTGACGTAACTTCTGACTTCAGGCCTGTCAGAAGTTACGTGCACAATATGGCGCCGTGGTACCGGAGCGGCATCAGTAAAAGGTGAAGACACCGGAGGGTGAATGTAAGTCAGAGAGCAGGGAACTTGGCTTTAAAGCATTATTTCAGAAAAAAAACAAAACACTGAAGTGGTAAGATAAGTGATAAGATATTCTCACCTTTACACAGTATGGTACTGTTCGTGTGCGGTTGGTAATGAGACATTACAATGTATACAGTATTCTTTCTTGTTCTGTAAAAACATATTGAAAATAGTGTTATTAAATTAGAGATTTATCTACTAGCTGACATTACATAAATACTATATGTTGACCTGGATAGTCGCTTAATATTCAAAAAGTATAGTTGCTCTTTATATGAAAGACTTATTATCTGTATTTTAAAGGATTTGTGTCATGCTTTTTCTTCAAGAAGGCATCTTTCTATTCCGATGCATTACTGATTGCCAAATCGGAACGGTGGCAATGATGCACCACTGGCCCAAACTATGCATTTTCTGACTCTACAAATGATCAGCTTTGCCTCTGTATCAGTTGAGGAGCACAGGTGCACTGAAAATGGCTGGATTGAGTGATCCGGCCAACTTCAGAGTAAATGGCTTTAAGCACTGCACTCCTTACCTAAATGTCTGGCCACCTCTGGTAAACAGACAGTAAAGTGGCCATAACTTATGTGACAAACAGTACACTGTAAATATAAAATTTGATCCAGCCTTATGAATAAAGACGTTAACTTGTAAAGTTGCTTTATTTTACCCATTTAAGAAGATGAGGCAACCCCTTGAACAGGCTTCATGCCAGTGTAAGGCTATGTGGACACCTAGCTTGTTTGATGTGTTTTACTTGCAAATTTCTCTGAAACCTGCAAGGGGAAATGCATCCCAGCAAAATCAATGAGTATTCTGAAGTGCTGTGCCTACCCTCAGGTTTATTTTCTTCTTTAATACAGAATGCCCTCCAGAATTATAACGTGAGGAGTACAAAATATTCTCTGATAGTGGGCACACACGTTCACCCCAGCCTCCACCTTACTGCAGGGCCGACCCTGCAACCGCCTACTGTGACCCACCCCGCTACTGCCGCCACTTCCTCCCTCCCCTACAGCAAGCTAGGTACATCCAGACTACTCATCCCCAAAGATAAATATGGTAACAAAAAAATACACATTTATAAGACCCCTACGGTAAAATAAATACAGTAAAGATGAAAGATTATTACATTTTTTCATCATATCGGTGTACAAACAGTGGACTAAAAGGCATAAAAAATTGTTAAATAACACTGGTGTCAGTAGTAATGACCTCATGTTCAAACAAAATAGACTAGATTACTTACGGGTAATCGTGTTTTATGGAGTCCAGGGCAGCACCCACATGAGAGAGGGGATCCGCCCATAGGGATAGGAGACCTACAGATCAAAAGGGGCAGCCCCCCTTGCCTCCTCAGTTGTGTTTCAGAGAATGAGAGGAACCACTGAATTAAGATAATCTCCTTAATCAATAATTAATATATACAAATAAATCAACAACCACCACCATAGTGAACCAGAATTCAACTTGTACCATAAAGCTGTGCAAACGAGTGGGTGCTGATGTGGACTACATAACACATGATTACTGGTAAGTAATCTAATCTTTTCTTCTCGCCATGACAGCACCCACATGAGAGATTTGCAGAGAACCATCACTCGGGAGGGACCATTGTGTTAAGGACAGATCTCCCAAAAACCAAGTCAGAGTCAGAAAACAGGTCTGGTCTAAAGTGGATGTAAAATGTGGATTTTAAACACCAATTAGCTGCCTTACATATCAATTCAATTGAGATGTCCGCCTTCTCAACCCAGGAGGAAGCCATGGCCCGAGTTGAATGGGCTCGCACTCCGTCTGGGGTGTTTCACCTTTTGCTGAGTAGGACAGATGGCATCCCTGATCCACCGAGACAAGGTGCTCTTTGTGACTCCAGACCCCTTCCTGTGGTCCTGAAAGGACATGAACCGAGCCCTACTCTGCCTCCAATGCTGACTTCTGTCTATGTAGTGTAGGACTAATCTCCTAACATCTAAAGTGTGATACTTCTGCTCATCAGGAGTAGAAGGGTTTGAAAAAAAGGAAGGAAGAAAAATTTTCTGACTTCTATTAAACCTGGAGGCAACCTTAGGAAGGTAAAAAGGATCAGGTTTCAAGACTAATCTATCTGGAAAGGTTGACAGAAAAGGAGGATCAATAGATAAAGCCTAAATATTGCTAACTCTGATGTGAGTGCCACTAGCAGAGCGGTTTTCAATGATAGACATTTCAGAGAGGCTGTCTCTAAAGGTTCAAATGGGGAACCTGTGAGGGAGTCAAGAACTAGGTTCAAGGCACAGGGAGGCAACTGAGCAATGTGCACAGAGTTGCTACGCTCAGATGCCGTTATGAACCGGGACACCCACCTATCCCCAGCAATGTTATATCTATATAATGCACCTAGAGCTGAAATCTGAACTTTAAGAGACCCAGTTCTCTGCAGAAACTCCAGTATTGCCTGGATAGGGATCACATCAGAGAAGGGGGCAGTATGAAATTCTAGAAATTTCTTCCATACTCAACTATATATTTTGGTCGTAGGTTCCTTTTTCCTTTGAAGTAAAGTATTGATTAGGTGTTCTGAAAATCCCCTCAATCTCAATAACTGCCTCTCAGGTTCAACACCATCAAGAGACCCCTCACCTGAGGGTGACGGAATGGACCCTGAGAGAGAAGGCCCAGATCTGATGAAAGGGTCCAAAGGTCTGACAGACATGGCTATGAGCCATGAAAACCATGGCCTCCTGGGCTAGAAAGAAGCAATGAGGATTACCTTAGCTACCTCTTATCTGATCTTCCTGATAACTACTGTAAGTAGGTTCATTGGTGGAAATGCATAGGCAAGATGAAAGTCCAGGGAGCCTGGAGAGAGTCCACTACATCCGGTTGGTCTGCCATGTTCGGGGAGGCAAATCTCCTGACCAGTCTGTTGGCTCTGGTAGCAAACAGGTCTATCTCGGGAAGCCCCCATAAGTCCATTATCTTGTTGAAAATCAGGTGACCGAGGACCCACTCGCCTTGATACAGAGAATGGTGACTTAGGAAGTCTGCTCTGGTATTGTCCACACCCCTGATGTGAAGGGCTGCGAGGAACAGGAGATGGGCTTCGGCCAATTCGAATATCTCTACCATAGTAGACATTAGAGTCCGTGATCGTGTTACGTGTTCTAGGTTGATATAGGCAACGGAGATCGTGTTGTCAGACAGAACTCTGACGTGAGACCCTCTCAGCTGTGGGAGAAAGTGAAGCAATGCGTGTTTGGCTTTTAACTCTCTTAAATTTGAGGAGTCATCAATGTCTGTAGAGGACCACCTACCCTTGGCTAGGTTGTTTTCCAAATGGGCCCCGCCTCTGTCAGGACTAGCATCAGTCACTAATATTCTGGAAGGCTTTATTACCCATGGGACCCCACCGCAAGAGATTAGATAGATCTAACCACCAGGACAGAGAATTAATAACCTCCGAGGAGAGAGTCAGTCGACTATTAAGATGATTCTGTAACAGGTCTTCTACCAAAAGAACCTCCTGTTGTAAACTCCTAGTATAGAATTGGGCCCATTGAACTGCAGGGATACAGGACGTGAGGGAGCTAAGCAGGGATATAGCATCTCGCAAGTACATCTGTGGATTTTCTATAGTTCCTCTAACCTGCGGTTATAATCAATTTTTTCTCTTCTGGAAGGAACATGTCTGACTTTCGTAATCTAAATGTAGCCCCAGAAATGACTGAAGAGTCAGTGGAATCCGTCTGGATTTGGCAAGATTGATGAGCCATCGCAACCCCTGCAAGGATTAAATTGTGTTAGTAAGGTGACATCTGCACTGTGCTGCAGCGCTCCCTACCACCAGAAAGTCATTCAGGTATGGAACAATTAGTGTGTCATGTTGAAGTAAATGAGCCATCACCTGGACATTAGCTTGGTGAAGACATGGGGAGCCATGGAGAGGCCAAACGGCATTGCTTGGAGTTGAAAATGTCGTAGTCTGCCATCTATGTTTACCGCCACTCGTAAATACTGTTGATAGTAGGTATGGATGGCCAGATGGTAATAGGCGTCTCTTAGGTCTAGAACTGCCTGAAGCACTGGGAAACAACAACTTAATTGTAGGTCTTATAGACTCCATATTAAAAGTACGAAAACGCAGAAAGGAGTTTAACTTCTTCAAGTTGATAGTTCGATAAGAACCATCTGGTTTAGAGACTATGAACAAAGGGGAATAGAATCTTCTTCCCTCCTGGCCCAATGGTACTTCAATCAGGATATGCTTGGATAACAGACTCCGGACCTCCATTTCGATAGCCCCTGTTGTAGAGGAGATTGCGGACCCGTCGCCACAAACAAATCTTGAGGAATATGAAGAAACTCTAGTTTTAATCCTGATGTAACGAAATTCAGTATCCAGGGATTAGATGTAGATTTTCCCCATGGGTGGCTAAACTTCAACCTGCCACCCACCGTAGGGTCAGGTCTTATCGAATTTGTTCCGCTCTTAGAGAAGTACCCGCTGAAAAAGGCATATTTTTGCTTGGTCTCCTTGTGTTCCCATCAGTCCCAGTCTCGATACAATCTCTTTTGACCGAATGGATGTTTTCTGAATGCTCTCCTGTAGGAGAGAACAGAAGGATTAAGGAACTCCTTCTTTCATTCTGCTGCTTTGGTGAGAATTTCATCCAGTGCCTTGCCAAACAGGTACTCACCCTGGCACTGCAGCGCACACAATTTTGATTTAGATTGTGTGTTCCCTTCCAGCCCTTTAGCCAGAGGGCCCAGCGAGCAGAATTAGTGAGGCTTGCTGATTGGCCGCCAGTTGCAGGGAATCTGCTAAAGCATCCGCCAGATAGGTAGACCCACCTCGTATCAATGGAATTGAAGACAATAACTTCTCTCTGGAAATCCCTTTTTTGATCTGGTCTTCCAGCTGGTCGAATCAGACCAACATAAACCTGGCTGTACATGTAGCAGAAATGGTGGGCTTAAAAGGCACCGGTACTAGACTCCCATGAGCGCATCAATAGCATCTCTGCCTTTCTATCTAGGGGATCAGTTAGCAGCCCAGAGTCTTCAACAGGCAAGGTAGAGTGCTTAGACGTTGAAGACACGGCAGTGTCCTCCTTAGGAATCTTGGAGCAGGGTACTTTCTTTTTGAGGAACAAGGCAGTGAACCCCTTTTCTCCTACTTTTCCCACTCCCTTCGGACTAAATGCTTCATGGCTGTAATCACTGGAAAGGACCGTCTTTTCTGCTGGGAGAGTCCCGCAAACATAATATCCTGTGTGGACTTAGATTCATTTGACTCTGCAATCCCCATAGTATTACGGACTGACTTCACCAAATTGTCCATACTCTCAATGGGAAAGCAGGACTTCCCTTCCTCCTCAGAGGAAGATGACGGGGATGATGAGCGAGAGAAGCTAGAAGGCTTGGCCTGGTCGCCATCAAAAGAGGAGCTAGAAGGTGAGACATCCCTCCTTGATTTAGTTTTATGTTTCTTTAAGTTTGGGTGCCGTCTGAAATGACTGGAGTTCCACCCTAATCATGGCCTGTATGTCAGTAGACCTAACTGAGGATTCTTCTTGTAGTGTCTGGTTTATGCAAGACTGACAGAGTCGCTTAAGATATTCATCAGGACGGGGCTGTGAGCATAGAGCACCCTCCTTATGCCTAAGATTTTTGGTCTTCTTAGGCTACAAACAAAGGATAGGCGGGCACAATTGTGCGATCAATCGGTCACACGTATATAATGTGAACAAAGACTAAGAAAAGAGAGTAACGTGTATAAATGACCGAGATCAGAACATATACAACCAATAAGGGATTAAGTATTCAATTTTATTATACAAATATCAATAAGGTGCATTACAAAGACCACAAACACAACAAACATTTAAAATCAATTAAAAAGGTGTGTAAAAACACCAAGGTATACAAATTTCCAAGCCCAGGGGGTTAACAATCAGAGTGTAACACACTATGTACTGTTAAACTGTTTTCTTAGTCTCTGGTCTTCTTAGGCTGGTTTCACATTGCGATTTAGTTAAATCCGATGCTGTCCAATGAAAATCGGACAGCATCGGATCGAAACTGATCCCTGCAATCGGATGCCAAATAGGCATCCGATTCTGACACTTTGCAGGATCAGTTTGGTCTCCTGTCACCTCGCTCCCCCTCCTCTCTGCCAACTGTCATCTCGTTGTTCCCTGGTGTCCCCTGCTGTCCCCTGTTTTGCCCTGGTGTCCCCTGCTGTTTCCCTGTTTTGCCCTGGTGTCCCTGCTGTCCCCTGTTTTGCCTGTGTCCCCTGCTGTTTCCTGTTTGCCCTGGTGTCCCCTGCTGTCCCCCTGTTTCGCCTGGTGTCCCCTGCTGTCCCCCTGTTTTCCCCCTGCTGTCCCCCTGTTCTCCCCTCTCCTCTCCTCTTCTCCCCACTCCTCCTGTCATTCCAACATAAAAGATCTTTATTCTCACCTGCCAGCGCTCCCCCGGCGTGTCCATAGAGCTCCCGATCGGTTTTACAGGACCCGCGATGATGTCAGAAGAGTCATCGAGTCGCATGAGCGGTTACCGCGTTAACCACTCATGTGACTCGATCAGCTGATCGGGTTGTGACATCATCCCAGGTCCTGGTTACCGAGCGGGAACTAATGGAGACGCCAGGGGAGCGCTGGCAGGTGAGAATAAAGATTTTTTATTTTAAACACTTGATTTTAGTTATATTTCACTTCCGCCATGTATGTATATACATGCGGAAGTGAAATTAGGCAGCACACAATAGTTTAGTGTACTGAGCATGCTCAGTACACTAAAATCGGGTCCGAGGAGACATCAAATATTTCCGCGGACCCTGCTCCATAGGGCCCCATGTTAAAGGCATTGGATCGGATCGGATTTGGCATAATTGCCATCCGATTTGCCTCCGATCTGATTCTCTCCGATTTTTTTCAGGAGCCAAAATCGTAGCAGTCTACATGCTCAGTACACTAATTGCTCAGTACATTGGATAACATGGGGGCTGATTCGGATCTGATGCTGTCCGATTTTCATCGGACAGCATCGAATTTAATTAAATCGCAATGTGAAAGTTGCCTTAGTCTAAAACAAGGGGGTACACAGAAAGAAGGGGAATCAGCTTAATAGGCAGAGCTATGTAACACTCACCCAGTGAAGCTTTGTCAATGTGGTGCCAGTTCTGAAGGCGGAGGCATGACACGAGATGAAGACAGACCAGCCTTTTTACTCCGTTCACTCCTATCAGTAGAGTCACCATCTCTAGAGTGCCCAATGCTGCTCTTAGGTCTGGCATGCACTGGCACTTCTACTACCTGTGGGTGCAGCTCAGTTTCTCCTAGTGAAGACATCTTTGCAGCACACCAGCAGCTGAACGCCGCTGGCCTTATATTTACAGCCGCCATACTCATGTCGGAAACCCCTCCCCGGACCCCCCGGAAACAGTTTGTCACGTCAATTCTAGGTCAGGACGCTTAACAGCCACTGCGCGGGGCCCGAACATGGATGTCCTGCCCCATGGAGACACCGGCCACCGGCGTCTTCTGCTTTCCCGCGCCTCAGGTTGAGTGCGGCCTGTTCAAGCCCTGCACCATGTCCTCATGAGCCAGGGTGGCCATACCAAGTGTTGGCATCATGACATCCATCCCAGACGAGGGGAGAGTTTGTTGGGCAGGGCTCTCCCGACGCTGCTTCTGGTGCCCCAGATCCTGCCGTTCCCTCAGATACCGGCGCAGAGGCTGCTATGGACACAGGTAACCTTCTTGCTGCAGGTTCCAAAAAGGACAGAAAACCAACTGAGACCAACTGAGAAGGCAGGGGGACTGCCCCTTTTTATCTGTAGGTTTCCTGTCCCTATGGGCGGATCCCCTCACTCATGTGGGTACTGTCATGGCGAGAAGAAAAAAACAAACTCTCATCTCCGTTTGGTGGAAATGTAAAAATAATCACTTTCAAGATACAGTTTAGAAAACGACACTTAAAAAAAAAATATAAAAACCACACATTTGTTTTCGCTGTAATCATACTCCCTTGAAGACTAATATTTTGTTTGGGGTCTTTTGTCATGTGCTTTAAATATTGTCTGCACACCTTTAGTATTAAATTAATGTACAGGTACACAAATATGGTATGTTACAAATATATAGACGTATAGTGAGTGTACGCTATGTATCAGCAGACTGCTATTATAGAATACATGAGCTCTACTTTTGTTATACATGTAAAAAATGTGAAGTACTTTGGTGACAAAGCATAAAAGCCATCCAACCACGCCAAGGTGTACCTCGTATGGATACCAGGATAGCACAAGGAGATGTAAATTAAAAGATGTTTGCTCTATCCATTGAGTGTTTTTGAATGGTTTTTACTCTAAAAAAAATGTAGGTACCTCACATGTTTTCCGTGTACAGTAATAGTGGAATTAATGCATTTATTATTCGTAGTATGCTAATGCATACTGTATATACTGAAAAATAACACTTTTATCAATTTTACAGGTTGGTCAGCACCACTAAAAATAAATGTGTAAATTGCTTTTTATTTGTTCATTCTGCTTCCCAAATATGAGAACGGCTCGGTTCACATTTATCCTGTGTTCCAGTTATGTGCACCTCTAAAAAGCCATACACCACTGTTACAGAGGCTAGACAGAGTCCTGAGTAACTCTGCCTGCCTCATTATAGTGAATATGGTTCTGTTGGTGGTGTTGTCAGAGGTATAATAAAATATATCTACCTGCAATTCCTTTCCTTAAATGCATTACCTTATATGTTTTTTAATGCAGGCTCGTGTAATGGCGACAATTGGTGTAACCAGAGGGCTTGGTGATCATGATCTGAAAGTCCATGATTCGAATATTTATATTAAACCATTTTTGTCTTCAATTCCTGAGGTAAGGGCAGTTCAAATGGTACCTAAGATAAGGAAAGACAAATGAGTCTTCAACCCAAATACTTTATGGTGCATATGTAGTGCACATATAAGGAAAAAATCAATCACAGTACTGTGGGTAATGTGATGAGTTAAGAATTTATCTCTGGCACCACACATTTTGCAAGTAAAACGTCTGTGCACCCTGCATGAGGGTTACAGGTTTTTCTGTAACACGGCTTCTCAGTAACTACACGCAGTTCTCTGACCTGAGGTGAACGTTCCCGTGTGACACCACTCACAATGAGACCCAAAACCAGTGAGTTTCAGGTTCCGCGTTGAAGTGGTAAAGTTGACTTCAGGTCAGAGAAACATGTCGCTTTATCTGACCTCAGGCGACCCAGACCATGACGTCACCACTCTCACAGCGGGAGCTGAAGCTCCGTCAATTTCAAGTCCCGCCGTAAACGAATATCGCAGAGGATCGTACAGAATTTGTGTGGGATTAATAAAGATGGAAACTATGTATATGTTTTTGTTTTTTTGTTCAAATAAAATGATTTTTCTCTGTGTTGTGTATTATTCACCTTTTACTAGACATTCATAGTTGCCAGGTCCAACAGTGGCTCAACTTATGAATCTCGGGCTTAATGCCAGCTGGCAAAATTTAGTATTATCCCTTTATTACCCAGTCTGCCACTGCAACAGAGCAGCTGAAAAAGCTGGGTATCTCCAGGAGATGGTGCCATTTTCTGGGGTGGCTGTGGGTGCAGTTTAGTGCCAGCCCGTACCTGCCTGCTGTTCCTGTGCTTGTGACCAAAAATACAGCTGAGCCCCACCTCATTACCGTAAATTTGTTCTAAATACGCCCCAAATAGTCTGTGTGAAAACTGTTGCGTATTTGCTGTGTATTTAGGAGCTCACATTGAGGTCTATGAGAGAAAATCACGTCAAAATCTGCAGCAAGAATTGACTTGCTGCAATTTTTCCACGGTAAAATGTACGTCACGTGTATAAGAACATTTTCCCATACACTTTGCAGGGATTGAGCTGTACTGTAGATTTGTAAAAAAAAAAAACACGAACAATCGCTGAAAAAAACACAGTAAAAATGCAGCATCTGCACATAGCCATAGGCTTTCTCCGGGCCTTATATTCCTGTATACCTTTGGTAGTCTTGTGCATATAGCAATATTGTGCACATGACAATATTCTCTATCCGAGTGCAATCCGACAAAAAGCCGGATAGCATTTGGACCAATGCTATGCTGTGGGCCCAAGCACATGTCAGATTTTCCTTTTTTCCCTCGGAGCAAGTTACGTGCCCACATGTTATACAATATTTGGATTGCACTCGCCCATGTAAGGGCCCTTTCACATCAGCGTTTTTTGAAAATCGCGGTCAGCCGCGGTTTTTTTCGCGGCCGCACCATGCCGCAAGCTGAAAAACCGCACATTGCACAACCTGCCGCAAGTACCCTATACTTTGCATGGAAAAAACCGCAAACTGCGCCGGCAAGTCGCAAAGCCGGTATGCATTGGCAATCGCTGGCAAAAATGCGTTCCTTTTTTCACCGCATACGTGCCGCATTTTCAAAATCGCTGATTGAAAGGCCCTAACTCAATGAATATGTGAAAACCATTATACTGCACTCGATGACATCTAAGTGCAGTCCAATTTCCACGCACTGAAACAGTTAAGAACCGAGAGAATGGGATCTCACTCTGCCCGGCATGTGATATGCTCAATGGACCCGATTGTCTCGAATGGGAAAATACACGGTCATCTTCACATAGCCCAAGTGATATTTCTAATTAAGTTAAACCAGAATATGTCTACTTCTGCATCCTCCCCATCCCTATCATGTTTCCATAGACATCTATGAGCAGCAATTTTTATCACATCCATCGGTGAGCTAAAAAACTGCATTCTTTGAAAAGATTATGTATTTTTGGTTGAGTGACCATTATCAGATAATCTCTTGTAGATTATCTAAATAGTTTATATGAATTAAAAGTAAATCCATAGTGGTATGTTGCATAGCAAACACAAGTATGCTTAAAACAAAATTTGTGCAAACGTATATACTGTCTAGTAATGCAAATAATGACTAGTGTCTATTTCCACTGTTGCAGGAACTGCATCAATACTAGATAAAAACCACAAAGACTGTAGATATAGAAAATGATAGTAAAATGTACTGTATAACCAAACATGCATAGGAAGTCTTAGTTTATATGCAGATAAAGCAAACTCACATGGAGAAAAGCATGTGTCCAGAGAATCCAAAGCAAAAAGGCAATTTAAAAGAGCCACTGGAATATCTTTGTTTCTTTTATTCTAATTAAAAGAGATTTGCAAAAAAGAAAAAAAAACGCACGCTAGTGGAATATCCAGTGTCTGAGAAGTCTTCCAAAAACCTTGCAATAGCAAGAATGCAATGCTGGAGGAAAATCAGAGAACAGGCATTAAAACAACAATGGCTTGATGGGCAGAAAAATGATCATGTTACAAGCCTTACTACCGTAGTAGGGTCTGGCTGGCGGGTAGTTTCTCAAAAGTAAAACACCTGTGAGACCCTCCAGAGGAGGAGAAACAGGGTAGTGTATATATCCTAAAAGCATTTGGAGTGGGCATGTGGTCAATAGGTGAGAATAGAAAAAAAATATTTTATTATTCCTACTATGTTATTTATATGACATATGTTTTATATATTCTTATAATTGATATATTTAATAAGGCTGTATAAAGCTATGTATTATAAATACATAAACCAATGACAGACAAAAAGGAGAATGTAACGGGTTAAATATATGGAGAATAAACATAAGTAGTGTGGGAATATGATATGACCACTAAGAGGTATTAACTGGCAATATTGTACTTGGCCGGTATGTATCGCACAGGCCAAGGTCTGCTGCGATGTAAAATCCAGGGTGTAGTGCTGGAACTTGTTGTTCCATAAATCTGCTATACTATTAATGGCTTGATTTTATAGGTTAGTTGGAGGGCTGGGCAAGTCTGGCTAACCACCTACCTCCCATGGGTGGGTCAAATTTGTTACAATGTCACTCCTTCCTGGTCATGTGACTGTGATGTCAGCAAGGTGCTGCAGACTTCCTGTTTGTATCACATGGTAAACCAACCATGTGTGAGTGTGGAGCTTGCTAGAGCTTCTGACAGTCCACCAAGCAACCGAGGTTGCTCAGGATGTGGACTCAAGACAGGTGCAAAGATGGAGTTAGTGCAAGGACTGGGTGATCCCAGTGAGTGACTTTCTGGATGACGACACCGGCTCGAGCCAGTCTGAAATCTACTAAAGCTATTGAGCAGGTAAACCAGTGTAGGACATTGTGTGTGTGATTTAGCTCAGTAAATAAGCTGTGCAGATATATCCTTGGTGGAAACGAACTGGAGGTCATTTACGTTTCTGTGCAGGCGTAACTTCTGAAGGTAAATGGACTGTATGTTGGATTTGTGTTGTTTACTTTGACAAGCCGTTTGTGTGACAATAAACCAGAATGGATTTATTTATATAGAAACTGTGACTGTGTTTCTGAATTGCGCAGCTAAGGAAGTGTTCCCCAATACGTTCAGTGAGTGCTGCCTCACACCACATAGGTAGTGAAAGGGAATCGCCATATTAGTATGAGAAATGTATCCTAATGCTAGGAGCTACTGTCTAATGCTTCTGGGTATATTATCCTTAAGGTGCCTACAATTGTTATAGGGCAGTTCAAGCAATGCAGCAGGGACTTTGTACTATGAACAGTATCTGTTATGTATGATTATGGTGGTGGTTGACCTAATTCCCAATTTTTGCCATGTCTTCCTGTGAAAGGCAGTTATCACCTTACTTTAGAATAGGCAATAATTGCATAATCTCTGGGGGTCCCAGCCTTGTGTCCCCTAACAATTTTGAGAACAGTGGCTTAGATTCCTCATCATGCCTACTTAACCATCACCTATCTTGCTCTAACTGCATGTTCAATGGACTGAAACCTTTAATTTTTCATACTAGACCCATATATAGCATTGAAATAATTGTAACCTCAGTTGAATAATATCAACCTTCTGGGGTATATTGCATACTCATATACTGAATTTAAAATTGGAGGACACTTAGAGTACTTATGCAAAATATAGTTTAATTATACATAAAGGACAAAGACAGTGATATGACAGAAGGAAAAAACAGGGGGAACCGCTACATTGCTCATCCATATTAATACTGTACAGCCATAGTTACATAAAACTATGCGCATTGGTCCACCTCCCCTGCTGTGCTGTCTGGCCGCGTACCGCCGCACATGCCTGGTCGTCCTGGTGATGTAATATAATCCCCCATTCCAATTTGGTACAATATGGTGGGCATTGTGTCTACATGGGTCTTATGATCTAATCAACAGAGATACCTGCACTATGTGAATTGTACTTTATTTCCTACCATTGTGGATATTTGTCAGTTTTATGTAAGTATGGCTGTACAGTATTAATATGGATGTGTAATGTAGGGGTTCCCCCTGTTTTTTTCCTTCTGTCATATTACTGTCTTTGTCCTTTATGTATAATTAAAATATATTTTGCATAAGTACTCTAAGTGTCCTCCAATTTTAAAAACCTTTAATTTTTGCAGGACACTGCAAGCTTTGAAAGTCAGGAGATCCATGTATTCATAATATATGGGCTCTCCTTAGCCCTACAGCCAATTGACATCTTTCTTCTCATGCACAGTAACGGGGATCTGTCAGTCTGTGTCGACTTGTATTATTCTTGATTTTCTATTGAACAACTAAAGTACTATTGGTGACTCCAAAATATTAATAAGAATGAAACCTGAATATTTGAGAAAGTAAAAATGAGGTGTTGTCTTTGTAGATCTTTTGCGTGCAGAATTATTGGCCAAGCAGTGAAGTACATCGATGCAAGCAATGAAGTATCGTTCTGGATAAAAGTTTATATATATATAAATGGTATGCCTGATGAGACACCTCAGAAGCTTGCTTAGTAAGATCAATTACTTTATTTTTGTTAGCCTTTGAAAGGTATCACAACTACAAGATTAGTATTTTGTTTCTCCCACTGAGAGCAATCAATGACAAAACTTGTCGTCATTGTCCATATATCTGTACCTACAGTGCTGTGCAAATTAATTGGGACAAAGCATTTTTTAAGTAAAATCGTAAGTTGGGGCTACAAGTCAGTGATTCAAACCAGTTTTAACTGCTTTGAACAGGTGTGAGTGTACAACCTTGCGTAACAAAATGTGGTTTCACTGGTTTTAGTCAGAAAATAACAGCTAGCTGACCCCTCAGCTTCAGTTGAGAACTTGTTTCTGCGAGGAGTGGTTATCATTCATCAAAAAGAACCCAGGGCCCACTGCACCTGCATATGGTCTTACAATGGGCCTAAGGGTCTCATCAGGGTACCTCTGGCTAGCACATGGAGGGCTGTGCAGCCATCCAAAAAATGTCTTCCCACACCATTACTGACCCACTGACAAATCGGTCATGCTGGTGGATGTTGCAGGCAGCAGAATGTTCTCCATGCCATCTCCAGAATCTGCCACATCTGTCAAATGTGCTCAGTGTGAACCTGCTCTCATCCATGAACAGCACAGGGTGTTAATGTTGAATTTGCCAATCTTGATGTTCACTGGCAAATGCCAATTTCCCTGCACGGTGTTGGGCTGTAAGCACAACACCCACTTGTGGACGGTCAGGCCTTCATATCACCCTCATGGAATATGTTTGTAACAGTTTGAGCAGACACATTGATATCAGTGGCCTGCTGGAGGTCATTTTGTAGGGCTCTGGTACTGCTTCTCCTTGCACAAAGGAGGAGATAGGAGTCTTGCTGCTGAGTCGTTGCCCTCCTGCAGCCCCTTCCACGTCTCCTGGTGTACTTGTCTGTCTCCTGGTATCTGCTCCATGATCTGGACACTGTGCTGACAGACACAGCTAACCTTTTTGCCACAGCTCGCATTGATGTGCCATCCTGGATGTGCGACAATACCTGAGTTACTTCTGTGGGTTGTAGACACTGCCTCATGCTACCTCTAGAGGTGAGAGCAATGACCACATGCAAAAGTGACCAAAACTACAGCCAAAAAGGTTAAGAACAGAGAGATTCTAAAAGCAATTCAAGAATGCGCACATAGGGTAATACCTTCTTTTATAAGGCTAAAATATGTGTAAAGGGGGAGCTGCTCACCTGATGCAGTTGTGAAAACCCACAACTGGTAATGATCGTTCATCTGTGAGTGGTTTGCTGCAGGACCGTACTTCCACAGGTCACCGTGGTTCAATCAGCTTGTAGGACAAAGTACCGTGGGTCCGCGCTGCCACTTCAATTAATGGAGATAAAAAAACAGCCACACGGGAATGTCTGGATCAAACAGGATTCTTCTTTAAGGCAAAAAAATATGAGTCTGCACACATTGGAAGCAGCAGTGTGAACTGCAACCAATCCCCACCAAAAACATGATACACCAATGCAAAAACCGTATATGAATCACACAAAAGGCGCTCTGCTGTAAAAATAAAAATAAATAGCAAGTGCTGTGACAAAAACAGGGCCTTTTGGTTTATACGTTTCTGAAAGAAAACGTACAATAAGCTGTCTCACCCACTCCACGGTAGGCCCTGATAGAGACAGTCCTAACTCTGTCCCTAGTGCTACGGTAAAAACCTGCCAGTGTGTACATACCTCAGCTGGACAGGGTGCGGGAGAGCACAGGACTATCTCACCTTGTAAGGCTGTGTGGGTGGCAGCTCTGTGTGCAGACTTCATATGGGAGGGGCAGGTGCCTCCAATATCTGCTGTTACCAGCAGTGGTGAACACAAAGGCAAAAAAATAAAAAATGTCACATTCCCTGAAGAAGGAGTTGGGAGATAACTCCGAAACATGTTGGACAAATAAAGAAGAATCCTGTTTGATCCAGACATTCCCGTGTGGCTGGTTTTTTATCTCCATTAATTGAAGTGGCAGCGCGGACCCACGGTACTTTGTCCTAAAAGCTGAAAGAACAGAGAAATGGTCTGTGGTCACCCCCTTTATAGGGGGTGTCTTACTTACTGCCTATCATTTCTACCTGCTGTCTGTTCCATTTCTACAACACCAGGAGAAATAGATTTGCAATGAGTGTAACTTCATAACTGCACAGGTTGATTTCACTGAAGTGTGATTGACTTGCAATTACATTGTGTTGTTTAAGTGCTCCCTTTATTTTTTGAGCTGTGTATTATTCCTAGATTAATTAATTTAAAAGCAACTTTCTTTGTGGTGAAAACCCCTTTAATTCACCTTATTTGTTGTGGATTTTTTTATGGTTGGAGGTCGATGTTGTTTCATATTGTATATATCATTCTTCAGGCGCAAATTCATTTTTTTTTTTTTGTCATCAATAGTTTTTTTATTAGTTTTCAACACTGAATGAAATTACAAACCACATTATAACAAGGGAATTACCCCATACATGTAGAAATTAGTAGGGGGGAAGTCCAGGTTGGGGGAGTGGGGATAGGGGGGAGGGAGAAGGGGGAGGGAGCGGTAGTGTTCCTTGACATATGTCCCTTGTCCACAATAGAGGTCACCTCACCCCCTCAGCGAAGAGGAGAGATAGAAACCTCTGGGCTCAAAGTTCATGAAGTATACTGGAACTTGAATCTCTCAAGGGAAGCTGGTAGACACGAGCAGACTCTCATTATTATAGTCCCAAGGATCATTTAGTTCACAGGAGCTCAACGACCAGCTAGTAGACAATCTCCTTCAAGAACAGGCTGGAGGAGTGAGCTGCTCCGCATTAGGGGGGAGAAGTAACATTTGGGAGTAGGAGAGGGAAGTAGTAGGATAGCTCAGCATTAGGGGGACAAAGAAGGAGGGAAACCGGAAGTGGGGATAGAGGGGAAGGAGCAGGAAAGGGAGTAGTTTGAGTGAAGGGAGTGGGAACTACTAGGGAAGTCAGGGTGGGGGAGGAAGAGTGAGGGGAATCCCTGAGCTGATGGTCCAGGCAACAAAGGAGGACCCCAAGACCTCCAATCCCTTCGGGTTCAGAAGGGGACCTGAATTGCCAGAGGGTGACCCGCCCAGATGTCCCAAGCTTCAGCCACATATCTTTTTGAAACTCCATCCATTGCCAGGTAGTACTCCAGGCAGAATATGGAGTTCAGTTTGTCCGTCAGGTGAGACATAGAGGGAGGCGAGTCGGCCTTCCATCTGGCTGCTATACAACTTCTAGCTGCTGTCAGAACGAATGTGATAAGATGTCTGAGAACAGGAGGGAGAGTTTCCAGCCCAACATGGAGAACTGCTAATTGCGGTGTCAGGATCGACTGAATCCCTGTAAGGGACTCCAGCAGCCCCGAGACCATGAGCCAGAAAGGCTTCAGCCTGGGGCATCCCCACCACATGTGGGCCAGGTCTCCTTTCTTTCCACAATTTCTCCAACATAGAGAAGTAGAGCCGCCCTCAGTAAATTTTGCTAGTTTAACCGGGGGAATATGCCACCGTAGGTGTATTTTCTTGAGGAGCTCCACGTGATTAATGCAATTAGAGGCTTTGATTACACAGTAAACTGCTCCCTCCCAATCCTCCGGGTCTGCTTTGAAGTCTAGGTCTTCTTCCCATTTTTTCCATGTAGTTAAGTTTAGGTGGGGTCGACATTTCCAAAAAACTCCCATATATCAGAGGGGACACCCTTTGTGGATTTTGGATCTAATCCAACAAAACGTCGCAGAGGGGAAGTTTCAGGAGGCCTAAGGTCCCTGTGGCATGACTGAGATCGGAGAAAGTGGGACACTTGGCAGTATTGCAGAAACGTATTACGCAGGGAAGGATACTTGACAATAAAATCTTTAAATGGCATCAGGCGATTACCCACACAGAGATCGCCCAGATAGCCAGGTCCCCCCTCCAACCAACTAGAGAGGTTCAGCGAGGGGATGAGCAAGCAAAAGGCCTCCAGAGGAATCTCCGATAGCGGCTGCTTCGTCCATCCCCCGCCAATCCCCCCCAAAGCCCCAACAAGGCCCTGACTGTGAGCAACATATCCTTCCGGGGTAACGTTCCCAGAGACTCCGCTATCAATAGTAATTTTAGGGAGTCTCCCATAGATACTGATTTTTCTATGTGGCACCAGCCGTCACTTTCCCCTCCTCGCCACCAGGATCTCGCCCCTTCCAGTATAATTGCTTTTAGGTACGATGATATATCGGGGATCCCCATGCCCCCTCTATGTAGCTTTAGATACATAATTGTTTTCCCAACCCTAGGCGGTTTTCCTCCCCAAACAAATTTGTTAATCAAGGATTGTAGTTTTGCGATCAGTGCCAAAGGATACCTGATCGGTAGACACCGGAAGATATAAATTATTTTTGGGAGCCAGAGCATCCTCACTGCTTGTATCCTTGCTATCCATGTCATAGCGGAAAGGGGATACGTCTCTAGTGCCTGGCGTAGGCTATCCATCAGCTTCCGAATATTCTGAGAGGCAATCTCTTTTGAGGGACAGAGGAGAATTCCCAAGTACGGAATACCCAAAGGGCACCATGCAAATGGGTAGACCCTCCTGAGGCGAGCCCCCTCCGCCGGCGGAACGTGGACAGGAAAGATCATTGATTTGTTCATGTTTAATTTGTAATAGGATATTTCCGCAAACCTGGTTAGAGCTCCCATTATCCCCGGGAGGGAGGAAGTGGGACGCAGGGAGGAAATGATAACGTCATCAGCGTACAGGCCTACCACATGCCTCTCCCCCCCGATTGATATCCCCTCTATTGAATCATCTCCACGTAGGGAGACAGCCAGTGGCTCCATCATGAGGGCGAAAATCAGCGGGGAGAGGGGCACCCCTGCCGCGTGCCGTTAGTGATCATAAAAGCCCGGGACAGTACGCCTGCCGAAAACACCCTAGCACAAGGGTGTGTGTACAGACTTAGGATTGAGGACAGGATAGAGCCTGAAAAGCCAAAAGAGGAGAGGACCTCCCGTAGGTACCCCCAATGAATCCTGTCAAACGCCTTCTCCGCGTCCAAAGACGGAAAACACAGGGGGCACCCCTCCTCTCCACTACCTCCACCAGGTCCAGCATCCTTCTTGTCCCATCCCGGGCTTCCCTCCCCTGCACAAATCCCACCTGGTCGGGGTGAACAAGGGAGGGGATCACTTCTCCTAGTCTGTTTGCCAAGAGCTTTGAATAAATCTTAATGTCAACGTTTAGGAGGGAGATGGGGCGGTAATGCTCAGGTCGGTCCGTAGTTTTGCCTGGCTTGGGAATCGTCACTATAGTAGCCTCTAGGGCTTCCTTGGGGATAGAGCCCCTATTCTGCCAGGTGTTAAACAGGCGAAGGAGATATGGCTCCAGAGGGGCTGCAAAGGCCTTGTAATACTCATTTATAAAACCCATCAGGGCCAGGCGCCGAGTTGTCTTTCAGAGAAGAAATTACGGTCTTCACTTCCAGTTGAGTAAAGGGTCTATTTAGGTTTTGCAGAACCTCCAGAGACACCGACGGGAGTGGAAGGCCGCTGAGGAACATTCTAATACTGTCCATGGTGGGCTGTGGAGTCGTTAAGTCATTTTTTAAATTGTATAGATTTTCATAATATGAAGCAAAGACTTCCACCATTTTAGCAGGGTCTCTAACGGAGTCTCCCCCCGCATTCTTCATGGATACCGTCGTTGTTTTAATATCTCTTTTTTGAGCCTATTGGCCAAAAGCCTGCCCGCCCTATCCCCTGCCGCATAGTACCTGGTTTTCATTTTCCGCAGACAGGCTTCATATTGTCTGAGGAGCAACGCTCTCAGATTCGTTCTTAAGGTCAGGATTCGGGAAAGATGGTGGGCGCTTGGAGCAGCTTTATTTACCTTTTCGAGGGCCTGAATCTCCTCTAACCACTCTTTGCGGAGTCGGTCTCTACGTTTTTTGTCTATTGCTGCTTTTTGCAGAAGGAGACCTCGCAGGACCGCCTTATGGGCGTACCATAGCACGTCATCTGAGACCCCTTGGTTGTCGTTGAGAGCAAAGAAGTCCCGAATCTTGCTTTCGATTTCGGTGCGTACCTCTGAGCTCACAATGAGTCCCGGTCTAAGTTGCCAGCGTCGGGACAACCCCCCCCCCCGGGCCCAAGGCCAATTCCAGGGTTACCGGGGCATGATCAGACCAGCTAATGACCCCGATCTCCGAGGCCAAGCAGGCTTCCAGGGCCGCGTCATTGACCAAAAATAGGTCAATTCTGGAATAAGTACCATGCACGCTGGAGAAGAAGGAATAATCCCTCTCCTCCGCGTGATGGTACCTCCAAATATCATGAAGGTGGTGTTCCCGGATTAAATAGTCCAGGACCCACCTCTCCTGGGGGCCGGGGAGGAGGAGTCCAGACGCCCTTCAACAACCATGTTAAAATCTCCACAGATAATTAACCTGCCCTTGATAACCGCACGTAGTTTCCCGAACAAGGACCTAAAGAACTTGATTTGTCCCGTATTTGGTGCATAAACGTTTACAACCGTATACAAGGAGCCAGCTATTTCACAGATCAATATGATATACCGACCCGCCGTATCTACGATCACCTCCTGCATCTGGAATTGAAGGGTTTGTTTCGCTAGAATAGACACTCCTGCCTTTTTTTTGTCCGGGTGGTTAGCATGAAAAACATGGGGAAATGCATTATCACGTAATCTGTGGTTATCCTCCTTTAGGAGGTGGGTTTCCTGGATACATAATATTTCAACGGAGGCCGACCTCACCTCCCTCCAGAGAAAAGAACGCTTTGCGGGGGAGTTTAGCCCCTTAACGTTCAGAGAAAAGATCCCAAGGGACGGGGGACCCATGATTATGGCTTACAACTGCTAAAATCAGCCCAGGGATGGAGAGGTGGGGGGGGGACAGGGAAAGAAGAAAGGGAGAGACGACCAGAAGGAAGAGGAGGAGGGAAGTTTAGGAGAAGAGGGTTAGTGTGGGAGATAAGAAGAGTAAGGAATAGGAGGAGGGAGGGGAATGAGGGAATAAACGATGTTCACAACAGAGATACCAACAAACAAAAATGTAAACCGTGAGGCCCAATTGCTTTTGGGCAGACTGGGGGGGAAAAAATTTCCTCCCTTACAATCAAGCTCGGACCACCTCTACCACCGCTGGTCCAGGACCCGATTGCAAGGAACTTTGTCCCGGCCTCAACATTTAAGACCGGGCTTCATCCAAATGAAAACAACAGATGAAAAGAGACAAGTCCTACACCACCGACTTGCCGGTGATTAGTAGCCTTTCAAGCAGCTCCATCTCGTCCCGGGGATCCTCCATTTTTCCTATTGTTGTCAGGCATCTGAGGGGAGCTAGATCCTGAGGAAAGCAGTCGCCAGCCTTTTAGAGTTTTGCGGAGCTGAGTGGGGGAGGGGAAGGAGTACCTCCTTCCCTGGAACTTGAAGTTAAGGGCCACGGGGAACCCCAGCTGTAGATGATGTTTTTATCTCTCAGGAGTTTACAACTTGATGAGAATTCGCGTCTTCTGGAGAGGGTCCCCGGACATAAGTCCTGGTAGACCGAAACCCCCCTGTATTTCTCCGGTACAGAAGCCCCAGCTCTCAGCCTACGCAGCAAGCGGTCTCGAACCCCCCCCGCAGGAGCCCACCAATAGGTCGCGGGGTACCTCTGCAGGCAATTTTGGGTGTTTAGGAATGCGAAATGCCTTTTCTATCTCCAGCTCAGATTCTGGGGAGTCTGGCAGCATTGCTATTAAAAATTCCTTCGCTGTTTTGTAGGGGTCTTCCTCTCCTCCTGTCTCAGGGAGACCTCTGATCTTTACATTGTTCTTTCTTAATTGGTCTTCCAGATGGAAGATTTTAGCTGAGAGAGCCCCCACTTCGTTGTCTAGTGCAGCATGGCTGTCTGATAAGCCATTGTGGGCAGATGCAAAGTCACTGAACTTGTTTTCTAGGTGAGATGTCCTGTCAGTGAGGGCTCCTACTTCTTCCCTGATGGACCCTATGAGCACTCTCATATCCTCCATTATAGAGGAGCGCAGCTCTCCCAAGAGAGTTCTCAACGGCCCCAGCGTCACAGGGGTCCGCTCATCACCTCCTCCCTCACACATCTCCCTAGAGCGGGGAGAGCGGGAAGAGGACTGCTGAGGAGAAGGGCCCGCCGCCATCTTGGCTGGGGAGGATCGCCTGCTCTCGGCTTCAAAATAGTCCGTGAGCTTACTGTCACCTGTGGGTCTCCGGGACCGCGCTCGCGGCATCACTCCCGCCTCCGGAGGAGTTCTCCTTCTATCCGGTGACAAAACCGCCGCTGTGCCATCTGCTGGGAGTCGTTAAGGCCGGTGGTGTGTGAGGAGCTCCTTCACTGTGCGTCCGGCGCCATATGCAGCTAGGACACGCCCCCAAATTCATTTTTTTAATGCTGTGAGATTTTACTTTGATTATAGGCTATTTCAGTACTTTTCTATAACTCCTGCCTTTATATAAGAACTTCTTACAGAAACCATTTACTTAGTGTTTTTCTTTCCTTCCTAGTTTATACATCTAAACTACTAAAGATGTACACATAAAGTGATAATTTGTTATATGTATTTCTTCATCTCCAGTGCATTGTAGGGTATCTTTCATGTCTGAATAAGCCAACAAATTATGTATTACTGTTGGCATCCACTTATAAGACATGAAGTAGTGTGCATTAGGTAATAATTTATTCTGGCATATCCTGCATTTCTCTAACCTAGAAGACTATTCCATATGATGTGCACATGTAAGAAACAGTCTTGTAGGAGTACGTTTATAGAAGGAGCTTTATTTTCCTACACCCACAAACATTCATATAAATTGTAGACATTATAAAGATAATTCTAAATTAATTACTTGACAAACTATAAAACCCTAAGGGTAAGCTGTACAGAGCTCCTTATACTTTGAGATATTCACCATATTAACCATCCAGATACCAGCATTTATTTTTTTGCATTTGCTTACATTTAAAACATGTTCTTCAGTGGCGTAACTTCAGGCCCAGGCGCCCCGATGCGAAAGCTCCAACGGGACCCACAATTATTGCGAATCTGTAATAGCGTTAGTCTTTTTCTATAGGCTAAAGGGACTTTTGGGGTCTCCCCAAGGCTGCAGGGCCCGGGTGCGATCGCAACCCTGCACCTATGGTAGTTACGCCCCTGATGTTCTTGTTTCCATAAGAAGCACACTGTTCTTGCCAGTTTTTATGTATGATCCCCTCCCTCAATGTTCAAGGTCTACAACTATATAATCTACAATTACAGTCATGGCCGAAAGTTTTAGCAGCCTTCACAAGCTACTCTATGCTTTGGCTTCAAAATCTGCATATAAACCCACCCTTCCCCCATCAGAATGACACATATGATGGTATCCTTTTGGGGAATGTACAGTCACGGCAAAAAAAGTGTTGGCACCCTAGTGGCATAACTTGAAGCTAAAGGGCCCCGATTCGAAAGCTTCAACAGGGCCCCCAATTATTGCAAAACATTAATTTGTTGTTTTTTAGGTCAAGTGGATTTTTCAGGCCCCCTAGGCTCTAGTGCCTTGGTGCAATTTCAACCCCTCCATCTTTTGTACTTACACCCCTGTTGGCACCCTTGAAATTGTTCCAGAAACACTTTTTCCCAGAAAATGATTGCAGTACACATGTTTGTTATACACATGTTATACACTGACCAAAAAAAGCCAAATTGGGCATAATTTCACACAAAACCCCAAAAATGGACTGGACAAAATTGTTGGCACCTTTTTAAAATTGTGATACCACAAATCTGTTTCAAGCACATGATGCTCTTATAAATGCACCTGTGGCAAGTAACAGGTGTGGGCAATATGAAAGTCACACATGAAACCAGATTTAAAAGGAGAATTTACTCAATCTTTGCATTCTGTGTGTGCCACACTAAGAATGGAGAACTGAAAGAGAACAGAACAGTCTGAGGATTTGAGAACCAAAGTTGTTGAAAAATATCAATAATCTCAGGGTTACAAGTTCATTTCTATAAGATCTTGATGTACCTTTGTCCATGGTGAGCAATATAATAAAGACGTTAACAAACTATAGCCTTGTAGCAAATCTTCCTGGATGTGGATGGCATAGAAAGGTTGATGAAGATTGCAATGCAGGATCATCTGGATGGGGTATAATCAAGTTCCAACAAAATTCAAGCTGTCCTGCAGGCATAGGATGCATCAGTGCCAGCTCAAACTTTGCTGACTTTTTAATTAAATGAAAGGCTATCATAGGAACCCCAGATGACCCCAATGCTGACAAACCAACATAAAAAAGCAGAAGTGCAGTTCACCAAAATATGATGCCAGCTAAATTCCTGGGAAAGTGTCTTGTGTACATAATAGACCAAGATAAAGATTTTTGATGAAGCACATCATTGCAATGTTTACCAAAAATGGAATGTGGTCTTGAAAGAAAAGGACACAATACCTACAGTGAAATATGTTGGAGGTTGAAAGATTGTTTGGGGGTTGTTTTGTAGCTTCTAGCACTGTGTGCCTTGACTGTGTGCAAGGTATGCTGAAATCTGAAGATTATCAAAGGATTTTGGGTCGTAATATAGTGCCTAGTGTCAGAAAGCTGGGTTTGTATCTTATGTCCTGTAGTCTTCCAGCAGTATAATGACCCCAAACTTTAAGAAACACCCAGAAATGGATGGAAACAAGGCAGTGGAGAGCTCTGAAGTGGCCAGCAATGCGTCTGAATCTAAAGTCCATTGAACACCTGTGGAGAGATCTTAAAATTGCTGTTGGGAGAAGGCATCCTTCAAATATGACAGACCTGACTCATGGGAGGTTGAACTTGACATCTCCTTGTCATTGTCAGCAGGCAAATGATATGTTCCAATTCACATGGCTTCTCAAGATGCATCCCGCTTCAGGAAACTGCATACAAATTATTTTCAAGAAAGTACTATGCCCCAGAGAGGTACTTGGGAAAAGTGTACAGCGGTCCGCTGTACACCTTTTCCCAAGTACCTTGATGCTTTTCCACGTGTGAGTGGTTGGTGGAGGTCCAGCAGCAGCCATCAGGACATTATTCCTATCAAGCCTTCAAACCAGTTGTGGGTGTCACAACTGGATCAGGTGAGTGGATTGCTTTACTCACCGGTTTTTGCAAACTAGTGTCGAGTGATAAGGGCACTATTGCGTCTCTTGTTCCCCTCCCCTTTTGTATATGCCCCAGAGAGGCTTTTTCACCTGGGACTAATCGAATCCCCCTTATATTGGAAATGTGGAATGTCGAGAGGTACCCTAACACACATCTTCTGGTCCTGCAGGAATATTCAACAATTTTGGTCTGATGTTAATGATACCATGAGAACTTGGGAGTGGTAGAGTCGGATCTCACAGCTGTGGAAGTACTCTTGTCCCTCTTTACATCCAACTTTAAACTTAAAAAACATGACCTGGCTCCTTTAATGCTGGGAAGCAGCAAAGCTTTTAATTGCGTATAAATGAAAGAAACAAATTCCTCCGACTTTGGAGGAATGTATAGCTAAAATGAAAGAATTTTATAGACTGGAAGAACTTTTGAGCTGGGAGACCTACTCTCATGATAAATTCAACAAGATTTTGGCGCCTTAGTCTGGTTTGTATGGAAGGAGTCAGGATCCTTTGTATCTGGTTTGTGCTGCGGTGGTCGAGATCCCTTGAAGTTAAGACAACTTTGGGGAGACGAGGCATTTTGGATTTTTCCATCACACGCTATATAAATTCGAAGTATGGCCGTGCTGATTTTCCCAGAAGACATAACACTTATTTTATTTTGCTAACCACAACTTAACATGCAATTGATGAATCTCTGCTGACTATACAGATGCATCTAAATAACCATGATGCTACACCTGTGATCTAGGACCTCTTTATTATGTTGAAATGTATACTTTTATTGTTATATGTATAATTACATATCAAACCCCGTATTCTGCAGGAGACTATGATCTCCACGATTTGATACTCTTTGAGTTTATTTCTCTGTATGCTCAAAACTTGAATAAAAAAATAAAAAAATATGACATACCTGGAGCAGTTCACAAAAGAAGAGTGGTCCAAAGTTCCAACTGAGAGTTGTAAAAAGCTTGTTGGTAATTATAGGAGTGGATTGATTGCAGTTATTTCTTTCAAAGAGTGTACAAACAAATATTAAGGTAAGGGTACCAACAATTTTGGTGGGCCAATTTTTGAAGTTTAGTGTGAAATTATGTAAAATTTGTCTTTTTTTCTGTTTCTTTTTCTTGTGATATTCCAATACACACAAATGAAATAAACTTGTATAACAAAACATGTAATTGCAATAATTTTGTGGGAAAAATACTTCATTTTCTGGAACAATTTCATTGGTGCCAACACTTTAAACCATGACTGTATGTACTTATTTATGGAAGTTTCAGACAAATTGGCCATCTAGTGTATGACCGAGAAGTAGTGGTCTGTGTGCAGATATGCAGATATAAACCAGTGACTCAATACAACCTTCAATCAGCAAACATTCTCCCATTGTTGGTCATTTTAATGCTTGTTTACACAGCTAGACCAATTAAACTATGCACTCTGAGTAATCTAGGCTGCTGTACTTCTCGACAATGCAAGTTCTGTTTATACACCAGACGATGCACTGTCGAAATTTTTTTGTGTGCTCTGCAAAAAAACATAAGTTTACCCAATAAAGGACCGTCTTGCTCATTCATTGGGTGATCGGCAACCTTTTCATATGGTAAAATATTTGTGAAATTATCATTTTTAACAAAACTTGTTCACAATTTTCTTGCATTGTAGATTCCCCTTAAAGAGGACCTGTTACCCCTCTCCTGGATTTTAATCTATATGCACCACTGAATGCAGCATGTATGCCGCATTCAGGCTAGGGGTCCCCATATGTCTATGTGCTGTGTACGCCGAGATACAGCCTTTGTAAAACTCAAAGTTAGAAGTCATGAGGGCATTCCCTGTGTCTGGAGTCGGCACGATTCACGGGGGCCATTCCTGCCCCCTGCCTCTTTGCTGCCTCCTTCGTTCTCCTCGCCGCCTCCCTCATGTTCCTTCATGCATCCTTGTCTGTGCCTCATTGTTCTTCTTGATGCAGGCGCAGAGCGAGGTAGTGTTTGTTTTTGGCCTGCGCGCCTTTCTTGCCTACTGCCTCCAACATCAGCGCCTAGGCCCGCCCTGCTCCGTGTTATACTGTATACATAGAGAAGTGTAGGAATCTGGCGCTTGCGCAGTAGCCCTCCGCATGCAGGGCTGATTATCAGAAGCCCTGCTTGCGGAGGGCTACTGCGCAAACGCCAGATTCCCGCCCTGCTCTATGTGTACTGCATAACACGGGGCAGGGTGGGCATAGATGATGACGTCAGGGGCAGGAGGCGGGACAGATGCGCGGGACCGAAACAAACAATACTTCTTTCTTCGTCAAGGAGAACAAGGAGGCACAGGCGAGGATGGCATAACAGACATGAGGGAGGCGGCTTGGAGAAGAAAGGAGGTGGCACAGAGAGGCAGGGGGCGGGAATAGCCCCTGTGAATAGACCTGACTCCAGCCCCAGGGAATGCCCTCATGACTTATAACAGTGAGTTTTACAAAGCCTATATCTCAGGGTACACAGCACACAGACACATGGGGGACCCCTTCCCTGAATGCAGACATGCTGCATTCAGTGCTGCATTTAGATTGAAATCCAGGAGGGGGGGGTGACAGGTCCTCTTTAACTGTGCAGTGCCTCTCACATAGATTAGAGGAAAAGGAGGTTAAGTTGATTAATTATTAAGGGTGGTGCATTCTTGTGAAAAATGAAAAATTAAACTCATTTCCCTTTAATTAATACTGTTGGTTTTTGTCCTTGCGCCGATCACTTTGAGTGACCATGCACTATAGATGAATAATGGCAATGAAGCTGAAAATGTCTTGACTAGAAAACCAGTGGAACGTATTAATTATTTCTAGTAAATTGAAAACTGACCCCATCAGTAATGAAAAAAACAAACACATTATGTCTCCGTCTGTAAAACCCTTGGGAAAAAAATAAACTCCTATCATCAGGGAAATGATAACAGCAGCTTCTTATTATTTGCATGTAAGATGTAGGAAGTTAACATTCTCAGAATACGCTTTAGGATGTTTGTGTTTGAAGTTGGAGATGGTTGATCCCACCTGGAAAAATACTGAAAGCAGCATTCACTGTGCAGATGGAGCACAGGCACGACATGGGAATTGGAAAACAAAAGGTATTGAAAGGCAGGAGACCTTAGAAGGGAGAATAAAAGGAAAGAGGATCTGCTTGCAATCAAATCACTTTTTCTAAGTTCCTGTATCTGTTTTGTGGTCAACATATCACTTAAATAGACCCGAAATTTAGTCTTAATTGTTCTTGTGTTCTGTAATTCTTCTACAAATTGCATGAACATTCCTCAATCAAGGTAAACTACTACATAGAATCAACCACAATTACGTTGTTTGTACCCAACCGTAATTGTGCCCTATGAGAACTCTGCTATAAAAAGCCTGAGTACTTTTAAGGAAAATAGACTCACTTTTCCTTTTGTTTATAGCCACAAGAATGAAGGTTTTCTATCCCATTCTGATAGGGATATTATGAAAAAGTTGAAACAGGTGAAAAAGTTAATATCTGTCGATTTTACTATGGCAAAATCCCAGATATTGGGCAACATCAATATTCAGTAGTGCTTCAGTGCTACAATTGTAACATCAATCAATGAAATTACATTTGCAAATGAGCAATGTTTCACACAATACAAAGTTTATTTCCTTTTGTATGAATTCTCTTATTGACGAAGTTCTGATTGATCACAGTGAAAATCTGTAACCTAAGCATCAATGCATTGAGTGAGCTCTACTGAGAAAATCATGTGTTCTCAATAAAGTTGAGTTCCAAATAGTGGTATAATAGGTAAAATTATAAGTACCGTGAACATGCCAAAATATACACTACCGTTCAAAAGTGTTGGGTCACCCAGACAATTTTGTGTTTTCCATGAAAACTCATACTTTTATTTATCAAATGAGTTGCAAAATGAATAGAGAATATAGTCCAGACATTGACAAGGTTAGAAATAATGATTTTTATTTGAAATAATATTTTTCTCCTTCAAACCTTGCTTTCGTGAAAGAATGCTCCCTTTGCAGCAATTATAGTCTTGCAGACCTTTGGCATTCTAGCTGTTAATTTGCTGAGGTAATTTCAAGAAATTTCACCCCATGCTTCCTGAAGCCCCTACTACAAGTTAGATTGCCTTGATGGGCATTTTTCACATACCATATGGTCAAGCTGCTCCCACAACAGCTCAATGGGTTTGAGATCTGGTGACTGCCCTGGCCACTCCATTACAAATAGAATACTAGCTGCCTGTCTCAATAGCTTCCCTAAATAGTTCATGCATAATTTGGAGGTGTGTTTTGGGTCATTGTCCTGTTGTAGGATGAAATTGACTCCAATCAAGCGCTGTCCACAGGGTATGGCATGGCATTGCAAAATGGAGTGATAGCCTTCCTTATTCAAAATATTTTACCTTGTAGAAATCTCCCACTTTACCAGCACCAAAGCAACACCAGACCATTACATTACCTCCACCATGCTTGATAGATGGTGTCAGGCACTCTTCCAGAATTTTTTTCAGTTGTTCTCCGTCTCACAAATGTTCTTCTGTGTGATCCAAACACCTCAAACTTTGATTTGTCTGTCCATAAAACTCTGTTCCAATCTTCCTTTGTCCAATGTCTGTGTTCTTTTGCCCATATTAATCTTTTCCTTTTATTAGCCAGTCTCAGATATGGCTTTTTCTTTGCCACTCTGCCCTGAAGGCCAGCATCCCTGAGTCTCCTCTTCACTGTAGACGTTGACACTGGCATTTTGTGGGTACTATTTAATGAACCTGCCAGTTGAGGAGCTGTGAGGCGTCGATTTCTCAAACTAGAGACTCTAATGTACTTGTCTTGTTGCTCAATTGTGCAGCAGGGTCTCTCACTTCTCTTTTTACTCTGGTTAGAGCCTGTTTGTGCTCTCCTCTGAAGGGAGTAATGCACACCGTTGTAGGAAATCTTCAGTTTCTTGTCAATTTCTCGCATGGAATAGGCTTCATTTCTAAGAAGAAGAATAGACTGTCGAGTTTCACATGAAAGTTCTCTTTTTCTGGCCATTTTGAAAGTTTTGTAGAACAAACAAATGAAATGCTCCAGATTCTCAACTAGCTCAGAGGTAGGTCAATTTTATAGCTTCTCTAATCAGCCAAACCATTTTCAGCTGTGCTAACATACTTTTACAAGGGTTTTCTAGGGTTTTCTAAACATCCATTAGCCTTCTTACACAGTTAGCAAACACAATGTAACCATTAAAACACTGGAGTGGTGTTTATTGGAAATGGGCCTCTATACACCTATGATATATTGCATTAAAAAGCAGACGTTTGCAGCTAGAATAGTTATTTACCACATTAACAATGTAGAGAATATATTTCTGATTCATTTAATGTAGCTTCATTGAAGAAAATGTGCTTTTCTTTCAAAAATAAGGACATTTCTAAATGACCCCAAACTTTTGAATGGTAGTGTAACCTAAAACTTCGTTTGCTTTTATTTACAAAACATAGTTTATTTAGCTAAAAGTATATTTAAAGTATATGTGGAGCTTGTTGTTTAGTTGTGGTCAAGAATTGCAGAGAGTAGCAGACCAAAAGATGATTTCGCTTGTCTTCAGACTACGCAATACAACATTTAAAGAGACTGCCAGCACAGAATACCGTATATACTCGTGTATAAGCCGACCCGTGTATAAGCCGACCCCCTACTTTTGCCCCCAAAACCTGGGAAAACCTATTGACTCGTGTATAAGCCGAGGGTGGACCCCAGCACAGGTATACAGCCCCCAGCAGTGTGGTATACAGGCCCCCCCAGTGGTAGTATACAGCAGCCTCCCCAGTGGTATGCAGGCCCCAGCAGTATATACAGCAGCCCCAGTGGTATACAGCAGCCCTTAGGTAGTACACAGCAGCCCCAGAGGTATATACAGCAGCCCCAGGGGCATACACAGCAGCCCCAGGGGTGTACACAGCAGCCCCAGGGGTGTACACAGCAGCCCCAGGGGTGTACACAGCAGCCCCAGGGGTAGTACACAGCAGCCCCAGGGGTAGTACACAGCAGCCCCAGGGGTAGTACACAGCAGCCCCAGGGGTAGTACACAGCAGCCCCAGGGGTATATACAGCAGCCCCAGGGGTGTATACAGCAGCCCCAGGGGTAGTACACAGCAGTCCCAGGGGTATTTACAGCAGCCCCAGGGGTAGTACACAGCAGCCCCAGGCCCCCCTCACTTTTTGGCGCCCCCACCTCAGGATACGCCCCCCCCCCCCCCCCCCCCGCACGCAGTGCTGCGCTCATACATTACCAGCCTGTCAGCTGTCATCCTCCGGTGGCGGATCGCGGCTCCCGGCTCCGGCTTCCATCTTCTTCTGTGTCTTCCTGCATTGTGACCGGGGCTCATCGCGATGACGTCATCGCGACGCCGGCCGGTCATGTGACATGCAGGAAGACACAGAAGAAGATGGAAGCCGGAGCCGGGAGCCGCGATCCGCCACCGGAGGATGACAGCTGACAGGCTGGTAATGTATGAGCGCAGCGCTGCGTGCGGGGGGGGGGGGGGGCATCCTGAGGTGGGGGCGCCAAAAAGTGAGGGGGTCCCGTATATACTCGCGTATAAGCCGAGGGGAGACTTTTCAGCCCAATTTTTGGGCTGAAAAACTCGGCTTATACGCGAGTATATACGGTAATTGTTCAAACCCAGTGCAGGTGCTCTGTACATCATGTTTGGGCCAATCATTTAAATACAGCTTCCAACCTGATGGTTTTCCATCTATCTTTACCCTTCTCTGGCTCTCTTAACCCATAGCTGTCAATCAAAGATGATGGGAGGGTGAAGCTGGAGGGAAAACAAGCAGGGGGGGAAGGTGTATTTGGTTTGAACAGTCATTCTGTGTTGACTGATCCCTTTAAAGGGGTTATTTGCTCTCAGAAGAAAAGTCTGCTGACAAGACTACCAATATGTGAAAATGTCACGATTCCCCTGTATTACACATTGTCGGTGGTAACATTTTCCCATGTATACTTGTGGTTAAGTGCTGACCAATCTTACCTGGCTTATTTCTCAATAGGAGAGATTTCAGAGACATTCAGGAGTCAGTCAGCATTTCACTATAAGTATGCAAATCGCATTCATGCCATCACATAACTGCTACTTGCATGGGGAATACAGGGGAATTGTGACACTGTGCACAGTGCACATTGGTCTCAGAATTAAAGTCTGCAGTCACTCCATACAGATTGGACATACAGCCCTTTTTAAAAGATTAATTTCATGCTTTTGGGTAGAGAAGCTTGATGGTAGATAGCTTGGTTACAATAGACACATAAATATTATAGAACTCATGTACAATAATTAAAGAGGTTATCCAGGATGTAAAAAAAAAGGTGCCTAAGCACTAACAGGCGGGTAGCTGCCACCTACCTGCCTGTTGTGCACGGCACCGTTCTCTGGTCACAGACTGCTCCTGTTTTGCTTCTACCGGTGATGTCACGTCATCAGTGGGGCAGCTTCTCCCCTCTGTCAATGAGCTTCAGAGCCGCCGTCCACCTGATTGACAGCCAACTCCTCCAATCAGGTAGCTGGGAGCCCGCTGTCAGTCGGCAGGAGACCGGCAGTCCCACCCCTTCCACAAAGCAAAGTGGAAAAGCCGCCTCTGCTCTGTTTTCTGTTGGTATAAATTATATTTCTTCATAAATTATATTACCAAATGTCAAACAATTTACCAGTTGGTGCAGTAAATTCTTAGAAAACCAACAGACTCCGCATTCATGATCTGCATGGTATTTGAATAATTAATTGAAGGGAGTGTGTTCAAAATAATAGCAGTGTGGATTTCAATTAGTTAGGTCAATCTTTCTGTAAAGAAACAAGTGTGAATCATGTGGCCTTTATTTAAGGATGAAGCCAGCACATGTTGTACATGCATTTATCCTTGAAAGCCTGGAAAATATGGGTTGTTCGAGACAGTGTTCAGATTACTTTTGGGCTATTCTTAGGACTTTTTTTTGCCATCCAGATTGTCCTATTCCAAGAGGATTGTGAAGACCACAGCAGTGTTTTTCATACTTTCCCTCGTTAAATAAGATTTAGTTCAGGTGATCACCTAATCAGAAGCACATTAAGTAGAATGAGGTGTACTTTGGTTGGAATTCAACTGACACTGGAATGAAATGGCTGTCAGACATGTAAATATGGTGATTTTTGGAAAACTGTGCACTGGTCTCTTAATTTTTGCCAGAGCTGTATATTCTGCACAGATCCACTAAGAAACTAACCAAAATTATTTTGAGGAAGGGGGGAGCATCAAAACTAAAATAATTTGATTGTATAAGTGTGAACACCCCTTATAGCTCGGGATGTGGTTGTGTTCAGAATTAGCAAATTACTTTTACATTCATGTTAAAGGAAATGTGTCAGCTGGCTTTTGCTACCTCATCTGAGAGCAGCATGATGTAGATGCAGAGACCCTGAACCCAGCGGTTTATGAGGTTCTGTCTCAGAGTCATTATATTTTGTAATCCTACAGAACTGAGAAAGCTGCCTATGCCAACACGAGGCTCTGTATGTACGCTCTTGTACACAGTCAGGTGCTAATCACAAGAGGCAGCTGAGTCGGACAACTTGGCATGAGTTACCTAGTCACAGCAATGATAATATCCTTGTGAGAAAACATTTCGTTCATGTAAACACCAGCACAAGAGCTTGACATGTGACACATTGTTGAATTCTGTATTTTAACCCCTAAAAAATGCTGTACTCAGATTACATAGCAGTTGAACTTTTGGCCATAATTTCAAGAGATATGTTTGTTGTAAAAGGGCTGCACATCACTAAAAGGACACCTTACTCACAGTAATGCATAGTGGAGGCATTATTCTTTGGGGATGTTATTTTGCTTCTGAAACTAGGGCCTTAGGGTGGACCAAAGTATGAACAGTTCAAAATATCAGTCAACATTGCATCAACACCTTCAGACTTCTGCTAAAAAGCTGAAGGTAAAGAGGAATATCCCCTTTCCACATGACAATTGATTGTAAGCATACCTTCAAACCAACAAAAGACTGGGTTCTGCAGAATAAGCTCAAAGCCTAGACTTACAACTTGAAAATGTGTGGGTTGCTGTAAAGTGGGCTGAACACAGAAGATTCCTTTGCAATCTGACAAATTTGGAGGACTACTGCATGGAAAAATGGCAAAATGCTGACAACGCTAGAAGTGCCATTTTGATAGACTCCTACCCTTATGGACTTAATGCTGTCCTAAAATCAAGGAATACTTTAACAAACTATTAGTTTATGTGTGCGTATTTACGTGCAACCACCTTATTTTATTACCCACCTGAAAAGATTTCAGTTGAATTGAACAGATTATAGGTGACATTGATGGCTGATTCAGACCTCTAAGCAAATCAATTTAAGCATGGACCGCAATGTCAGACTAACTGTAGGTTCCTTGACCCAAGTGTCACACCCTCGTATATCTCTGAATCTCTACTCAGGAGAACCACGGCCAGACCATGCATTGTGGTCCGTCCATGCTTGGACCAATTTGCACGGACATCTGAATGAGCCTTACAAATGGAAAACCTTCTGAAATGATTCTTCATCGCATGATTTCTTGCATAACAAAAACCTGGCATTTTAACGGGTGTGTAGACTTTTTACATCCAGTGTAAATCACAGACATATATACTAATTATACAGTCTCAAAACAGCTTGCTTTACAAATTTACACTAAAAGTACAGTATATACCGTATGTCACTGAATTAAATGTGTACTAGTGTATACAGCTACAATATATTAGCTAAGTGGGAGCTCCTCTCTGTTCCCTGCAGGGTATAGAACTCAAACGAAGCTTAAAGGGATCCTGTCACCCCCAAAACACCTGTAAACCTATTAAAACCTGTCCCTAGAGCATATTAACACTTTCCCTACACTCTTTTTATCTCCTAAATGCAGTAAGTGACATTGACTAAAAACGTTTTATAAGTACCTGATTAGTGATGATAATGAGTGACTATGCTATTCATAGTCACTCATCAAGACTGCCCCTCTGCTTCATAGCACGCCTGAATAGGCGTGATATACATCCAGGATTCCAAATCGCGCCTCCCCGCTGTGCCCTGTGTTCGTAGGAGGCTGCAGTGTGGCTGGTGACGCGTTCCGCGTCATTCCCGGCGCCGGGTGACGTATTTACCCCGGCGCCGCCCTGTCAGCTTCAAAATGCGCACTGCGCATGCGCATTGGGCATGCGCAGTGCACATTTTGAAGCTGACAGCGCGGCGCCGATGTAAATACGTCACCCGGCGCCGGGAATGACGCGGATCGCGTCACCAGCCACACTGCAGCCTCCTACGAACACAGGGCACAGCGGGGAGGCGCGATTTGGAATCCTGGATGTATATCACGCCTATTCAGGCGTGCTATGAAGCAGAGGGGCAGTCTTGATGAGTGACTATGAATAGCATAGTCACTCATTATCATCACTAATCAGGTACTTATAAAACGTTTTTAGTCAATGTCACTTACTGCATTTAGGAGATAAAAAGAGTGTAGGGAAAGTGTTAATATGCTCTAGGGACAGGTTTTAATAGGTTTACAGGTGTTTTGGGGGTGACAGGATCCCTTTAAAATAAGGTATTTGATCCTCATGCTAAACAGTAAGCCTATTCACCTCAACTGGATAGCAAAATGCATGCAAAGTAATCCCTGGAGCTATTAATTTGTTCAGTAAATCTGATCCGTAGCTAGATGTATATTAGTCTGATGATCTGATTGAACATATAGCAAATATCACCATGTCATGTATTAGTAATTATGTATGAGTTTTTATATTATTAGACCTGAACAAAACCCTCTTTAGTTACAAGCTACTAGATGAATTTAATACAGGGGACTTTAATGTAGCGTTAATTTAGTTTTAATCATAGGATGCATCAATCATTCTTATTTACCAATATAAACAGCAGTTTTATTAAGAAAGTGGGAGATGGACAAGATAAAGCCTCCCTAATCCCTGTTTGTTTATTCATGGTTCATGAAGAGCCAGTTTTATTTAAAAAAAAAATAAAAAATTAGGGTACTTATTTGCTAATATTATTATTATTATTCATCCTACTACTTATTGGGATAGCATCATGGATGTGAAAATATCCCTTTAAATTATAATTTAAGTCCAAGTAGGCATTACTAGAGATTCTACTCCTGTATGAAGTTAACAAATCATAGGCAGCAAGGTACAGCATGGAAGAAAGCATTACAAGAAAGGGACCAGGATGGGGAACATTACAGGATAGGACCAAGATGAAGAATATTATTACAGATATAGGCCAGGACAGAGGACATAGGGGCCCAGGATGGAGACATTATTACAGGAAGGGGCCATGATGGGGGGATGTATGCGGACTAGGATGGGCGACATTACAGGAAGGGACTGTGATGGACAACATTACAGGAAGGGGCCAGGATGGGGGGATGTATGCGGACTAGGATGGGCGACATTACAGGAAGGGACTGTGATGGACAACATTACAGGAAGGGGCCAGGATGGGGGATATAGGGGCTCAGGTTGGGGCCCTGGTTAGGGACAGTATTAAAGGATGAGGGACATATGGAGACCAGGATGGGTGACATAGGGACCCAGGATGGAAACTTTATTACAGAAAGAGACCATGTTGGGGGCCATAGGGGCCCAGTATGGGGACATAATTACAAGAAGGAGAAGGGACAGATGACATAGGGACCCAGGATAGAGACATTATTCAAGGAAGAGGCCAGGACGGGGGACATAGTGGCCCAGGATAGAAACTTTATTATAGGAAGGAGCCAGGGTGGGTGGCATAGGGGCACTGTGTGGAGACATTATTACAGGAAAGGGAAATATGGTGGACATGATGATTGTGTTATTTTTCAGTCACTATGGTAGTAATATGTAGTCCGGTCATGGTATGGTGGCATTTGTCCCTTGTATGTGGTATTATTTAGTCCCTCTGGGGTGGTAATATGTGGTCCAGGCATGGTGTGGCCATATTTTGCACCTATTTGGCCTGTAGCTGCTGAGTCCAAAGATTAACTGCAGCAGACAGTTGAGTTGGCAGATGGACAGGAGCTGGGTTCCTTTAGCAATGACTTTCAAAATTTGTAGAAAATGCCTTTAATTCTAATCGCCATACTACAAGGTGACTGCAACAATATGGACCTGGCAGGAGGCAATGAGACTGTACATGAAAATCTAGTTGGGGTAAAAAGGAGAAAGTGCTTTTACTTTGTTATTGATACTTGTATTTCATGGTTGAGGAAAATGCTTGAAAATGGGTATGGCTAGCAAAATGGGTGTGGTTTTTAAATGGGAATGGTTTCCTTACAGAATCACGAAACTTGTTAAAAATTGAATCCTTCCTCTGGTTACAGCTCACCTCCTCTCCCTCCCTGCATAGTCACTTCCATGTAAAATCACAAAAAACACATACCAGTAAAAGGAAAATCTTCAGTCACCAGCTTTCTATGTCAATGTGACTACTGAAAAGGAAATTTCTGAACTTCTTTTTACCCCTTCATGACCAAGAACGTACATATACGTCCTTAGCCGTGTCCCACCCCCTGATTACGCTGTGAGCTTGCATTCATCCACCTCCTCCCCCCATCTCAGCTGATTCCATCAGCTGAGATGTGTAATTAACACCACCAATCAGATTTGCGATCCAATCAGTGGTGTTAACCCTTTGGATTGCACTTTCAGTCACTGACAGTGGAATCCAAACCCTGCGGCCAGGATCGCGCTGTTCCCAGTCATGATCGCAGGTCTCGTGAAGCGATCCATGGACCTCCATCTGTTACGTGGACAGACCGGGGTTCTCTGATGATCCTGGAAGCTGTCCTCAATCACTTCCTGCTGGACATCTTACAGTGAGGTCACGAACAGAAAGTGATAATTTCTCCTGCCTAGAGAGCTGCCGCAGCAGGTCTCTAGATAGGTGAAGTGATCGTTGTGTGCAGCACTGAGGCCCTCTAGTTGGCTAAGTAAAATAAAGACAAAAAACAAGTTTTTAATGATATGAAAAAAAAACCTAGTTCAAATCACCCTCCTTTGGCCCAATTGAAAATAAAACTATTAAAAAAAAATACACACATTTAGTATCGCTGTATTCAGAAATGTCCGATCTATCAAGATATAAAATCAGTTAATCAGATCTGTAAATCTTTGTAACGGAAAAAAAAGTCAAACACCAAAACTATGGGTTTTTTTGGTCGCTGCAACATTGCAATAAAATGCAATGACGGGTGATCAAAACAACGCATCTGCCTAAAAATGGTGTCATTAGAAACGTCAGCTCTAGATGCAAAAAATCCATCACACAGCCCCAGATCCCGAAAAGTGAGAACGCGAGGGGGCGCAGAAAATTGCGCAAAAGTGCAATTCTTTTTCTGTAAAATCTTCTGATTTTTTTTCTCCACTTAGATAAAAGTAAACGTTTTGTACTAACGAACTCGTACTGATCCGAGGCATCATACCGGCCCGTCTATTTTACCATATAGTGAACATGGTGAACAAAAAACAAATGTGTCATTACCCTTTTTTTTTTTTTTTTTTTTAGCAATTTCACTGCACTTTAGAATTTTCTCCCATTTTCCTGTACACTAGATGGTAAAATAAATGATTTTATTCAAAAGTACAACTCGGCCCACATTGAAAGAAAGATGAAAAAGTTATGGCTCTTGAAAGAAGCGGAGGGAAAAACGGAAAAATGCTCGTGGGTGAAGGGTGTTAAAATACCAGTCTAAGGCTGGCTTCAGACTTGCAGATGCATCTGCAGCGTTTTGCAGATGCATCTGCAAGCATCTGCATGCAGACCGCGGCCCCTATGTTTATAATGGAGCGCACAGCGGTCTGCAGATGCTTGCAGACCGCCGTGCGCTCTCATTGCCCGCCATTAGTGATCTGTGCGCACGCGGATGCCTGCGCACAAATCACACACTCCCGCCCGCACCAGGGACGCAAAATCTCGCGTCCATGGTGCGGGCGGGGAGTGTGTGATTTGTGCGCAGGCATCCGCGTGCGCACAGATCACATATAGGAGTGAATGGGTGCGCACGGCGGTCCGCAAGCATCTGCAGACCGCCGTGCGCTCCATTATAAACATAGGGGCCGCGGTCTGCATGCAGATGCTTGCAGATGCATCTGCAAAACGCTGCAGATGCATCTGCAAGTCTGAAGGCAGCCTAAGGCTGCTTTCACATCAGCGGTTTTCGCTGATCGCGGCAGTTGCGGTGAAAAAAACGCAACTGCCGCGATTACCGCATAACGGCCGCACTTGTGGTTCACTTACAGCAAGCCCCATACAATGTCTATGGGGCTTGCGGCAGGTGCGGTAAGTGCGGTTTCGGCACTTGCGGCAGGTGCGGGCGCGAAAAAAACCGCGGCATACCGCGTTTTTTTTCACGGCCGCACCTGCGGCAAGTGTCGAAATCGCACGTGCCGCACCTGCTGCACACTTACCGCAAGCCCCATAGACATTGTATGGGGCTTGCCGCAAGTGTGCCGTAATCGCGGTAGTTGCGTCTTTTCACCGCAATGCCGCGATCAGCGTAATACGCTGATGTGAAAGGACCCTAAGGCTGGTTTCACATCAGCGTTTTGCACTGATCGCGACAGTGGCGGTGAAAAAAACGCAACTGCCGCGATTACAGCATAACGGCTGCGATCGCTGCACACTTGCGGCAAGCCCTATACAATGTCTATGGGGCTTGCGGTAAGTGTGCGGCAAGTGCGGTTTCGGCACTTGCGGCAGTTGCAAGCGCAAAAAAAAAAAGGCATACCGCGTTTTTTTCGCGGCCGCACCTGCTGCAAGTGCCGAAACTGCACCTGCCGCACTTACCACAAGCCTCATAGACATTGTATGGGGCTTGCTGCAAGTGTGCAGCAATCGCGGCCATTATGCGGTAATCGCGGCAGTTGCGTTTTTTTCACCGCAACTGCCGCGAGCAGCGCAAAACGCTGATGTGAAAGCAGCCTAAGAAATGTTGCTGACTGCATAATCAGTACAGAGTATGAAATACAAAAATATGTATTCAGAAAATAATAAGTCAGAATGGTTTTTAGTATCTAGTGTTAGTTTGACTAATCTTGTATGCATTATTTATATTTTTTACTATCTGCTTCCTAGGGAGATAATTTATTTTGTCTACAAAGGACAGATCGTATTGCCTCCTTGTCTCTACTTGTAGTGCGCCATGCTGCAACCTCTCATTCATTGACATAGCACTAACCACCAAAAGCAGGAACCTAGTAAAAAAAAAAAGAAGAATTGACAACAAACCTCACTTGTGTGTCTAGTAAAAGAAACATTTATTGCACAAAGTATTTGAGGTATTTCATGTTAACATGTAATCTAGAATTATAAGAAAATGAGGTCTAAGTAATACATGAAAACTTTAAAAGGCGGGCAGTGATTATTTATATTTCTCTTGAGCTTGGCATGTTCTTATCAGTCAGATACAGTTGTGGCCAAAAGTATTGACACCCCTGCAATTCTGTCAGATAACACTCAGTTTCTTCCTGAAAATGATTGCAATCACATATTCTTTGGTATTATTATCTTCATTTAATTTGTCTTCAATGAAACAACACAAACGAGAATGAAGCAAAAAGCAAAACGATGATCATTTCACACAAAACTCCAAAAATGGGCCAGACAAAAGTATTGGCACCCTCAGCCTAATACTTGGTTGCACAACCTTTAGCCAAAATAACTGCAATCAACTGCTTCCGGTTACCATCAATGAGTTTCTTACAATGCTCTGCTGGAATTTTAGACCATTCTTCTTTGGCAAACTGCTCCAGGTCCCTGATATTTGAACGGTGCCTTCTCCAAACTGCCATTGTTAGATCTCTCCACAGGTGATCTATGGGATTCAGGTCTGGACTCATTGCTGGCCACCTTAGAAGTCTCCAGTGCTTTCCCTCTAACCATTTTCTAGTGCTTTTTGAAGTGTGTTTTGGCAAACTCCAGCCTGGCTTTTTTATGTCTTTGGGTAAGAAGTGAGGTCTTCCTGGGTCTCCTACCATACAGTCCCTTTTCATTCAGATGCCGACTGATATTACGGGTTGACACTGTTGTACCCTCGGACTGCAGGGCAGCTTGAACATGTTTGGATGTTATTCTTGGTTCTTTATCCACCATCCGCACAATCTTGCGTTGAAATCTCTCGTCAATTTTTCTTTTCCGTCCACATCTAGGGAGGTTAGCCACAGTGCCATGGGCTTTAAACTTCTTGATGACACTGTGCACGGTAGACACAGGAACATTCAGGTCTTTGGAGATGGACTTGTAGCCTTGAGATTGCTCATGCTTCCTCACAATTTGGTTTCTCAAGTCCTCAGACAGTTCTTTGGTCTTCCTTCTTTTCTCCATGCTCAATGTGGTACACACAAGGACACAGGACAGAGGTTGAGTCAACTTTAATCCATATCAACTTGCTGCAAGTGTGATTTAGTTATTGCCAACACCTGTTAGGTGCCACAGGTAAGTTACAGGTGCTGTTAATTACACAAATTAGAGAAGCATCACATGATTTTTCTAACAGTTCCAATACTTTTGTCCACCCCCTTTTTCATGTTTGGTGTGGAATTATATCCAATTTGGTTTTAGGACAATTCTTTTTGTGTTTTTTCATTTGAAGACGTATTAAATGAAGATAATAATACCAAAGAATTTGTGATTGCAATCATTTTCAGGAAGAAACTGAGTATTATCTGACAAAATTGCAGGGGTGTCAATACTTTTGGCCACAACTGTAAGTATTGGAAAGTTTATGTGATATCCCTTAAATGTTAAAAATATCCAGTTCATTTAAAAGCAAATACCAAAATTTCAGGATCTCTGCTTTTCAGCAAACATTTAAAAACTGTTGGAAGCAAAAAACGGGTTTATGTTGTAAACATTTCCTTTTTACAGCTAGCGAAGAATGTGGAGAGACAAATTACACATCCCAGCCGTGTACATATGCCAAATACAGTACATGTTTAGACGAGTTTGTGGGCGAGAGATGTATTGCTGAATTGAAAGGATTAACCATCATGTCTGACCAGGCGTACTATTTCCAGATTATAATACTGAATATAATTTTCCCTTGGCTGCCTTAGCTAAAGCCGTCATGCTCCTTTTAAATGACTGCTTTTCCATAGGTTAATTAAAGCGCTGGGCAAGCACTGCCTGCTGACTGTAAGGTTTAGAAGGGAATTCAAGTAGTGTGCAATGACAGTTGGAATGCCGGCACAGAGGATCTTCATGGATGATCAACAAAAGATTCATTTAGAAACGATGAACGATCTACAGAACAAGCCAGAGACGGTCTCTGGATTGTGTAAAAGACACGAGTCAATGCTTTAAACCTACTTATGAAAAAAAAAAAAAATTCATGGTTGCTCATTGTCTATGGCTACATTCCTACATCCCTGAGACATGTCCTAGTGTGGGTCATTTTCTTTCTTGTACAGCACACTGACCCACAGATATTTATTAAGCCATACACACATCATTTTTAAAAGAAATCTGTCAGTAGAATCAACCCTCCTAAGCCGTCCGTATGGGCATGTAGGTCATAGGAAGCTGAATAAAATACCTTGATGTCTATGATCCAATGTCTTATTCCAGAGAAACCCACATTTTTCTTATATGCAAATGAGGTAAGATCTATGGGTCACATACAGATACACATGAGAATCTTCCTCCAGAGATTATTTTACATGGATGGGGCATAACCAGTGTGATATGTAATAACTGCTCCCATAATCACACACCACTCTTCAGTGAGATCAAATCTAACATAGTACAGCAGAAGTGAAGTTTGTTTCATTACAAAATCATTTGCAGCTGCAGTTGTCCTCTCGCAGTGCTTCAGCTTGACATTAGATCACATATATACATATCAAGGTATCATTTTACTCAGCTCCCTTTGACCTACGTGCCCATATGGACAGCGTAGGAGGGTTGATAGTGGTGACAAATTCCCTTTAAAAATTATTCTGTGTCTCCAGTTCATGATACTTAGACAGATTATGTCCTGTTTCCATCTGTTTTGCAGATCTAACTTGGCCATTACAGACTATGGGGATCGGTATAAAATGGATTAAACACAGAAGTCTTACTTTCTATTTCAGAGTTCAATCTGAGTTTCATTTGTTTTTAACTGATTCATTAAGTGCCGCTTTACACACACCAACTTCTGTGACCAACTTCTGAACATATCTCTGGTTGCAGTGAAATCATGGACACATTGTTCCATTTTGTTGCTGTGTACAAATGGAACAATTTCTCCATTATTTCACTGCAACCAGTAAGTTGTTCAGAAGTTGGACACAGAAGTTGGTGTGTGTAAAGTGGCCCTAAGAGTCAATGGGGAAAAAAAAAAAGCAGTCCATCTACTTCACTGAAGAAAAAAAAATGGATAAGAAAAAGAAACTACTAGGATAACACCTGAGAACACAACAGCTCCCCTCTCTTTTTCTCTTGGATGGTTACATTTACATGGATGTGTGAATAAAGCAGGGTGGTAAAACTCGCCAAAGGCTGTGCTGCTGCCCTCGGACTTTTCTGGCAGATGCTGCATCCTGCTTCTAATTTTTAAATATATTTGCATCTTTCAGATGCACATACATTTGGAAACCTGAGCACTGGCACTGGGGCAGAGCAGAAGAAAACTGATCAACCCCTGCTTCGATAGGCAACAACGTTAAAAGGTCATTATGCTGCTGACATCATCATGATGCTGCCGGTGCCACACAGGTAGTGGACACATAATCACTCCATAAAGGAGCTGAATATTAAATGTGTGCTTTGGTGCACACACTTTTGGTGGATATTGTGAAAGATGGCATAATACAGCGAGGGGCAGTGTGATAGGTGGGGGTATTATGGAAAGGGACAGTTTGAGGAGTTATTTTGGGGAATGGCATGTGTGGTAGTGGTATTACAGGGTGGCTCAGAGGGGGAGATAGTATGGAGTGATGAGTGTTTGAGAATATTATGGAGAGGGCCTGTGTGGGGGGAAGAAAATTATGGAAGGACAGAGTGGATGGGTATTATGGAGAGGCACAGTGTGGGGGAATATTATAGATAATTATTATATTATAAAGGCAGTGTGGGAATATTATGTATACGGGCTGTGTGTGAGGGGCATTGTGGAGAGGTTCAGTGTAGGGGAATATTATGGTGAAGGGAAGTGTGGGTGGAGAGGGGCAGTGTAGGGGGATATTATGGTGAAGGGCAGTGTGGGTGGAGATGACATGGAGAGGGGCAGTGTAGGGGAATATTATGGTAAAGGGCAGTGTGGGTGGAGATGACATGGAGAGGGGCAGTGTAGGGGAATATTACGGTGAAGGGCAGTGTGGGTGGAGATGACATGGAGAAGAGGCAGTGTAAGGGAATATTATGGTGAAGGGCAGTGTGGGTGGAGATGACATGGAGAGGGGCAGAGTAGGGGGATATTATGGTGAAGGGCAGTGTGGGTGGAGATGACATGGAGAGGGGCAGTGTAGGGGGATATTATGAAGAGGTGCAGAGTGGGGGGGTACAGTATACAGAGGAGCAGTGTGGGGGAGGAATATTTTGTGCACAAAGATTTTTGTTTATGGGGAGTTTTTTCATACTTTTATTTTTAAAGAAATCATGTTTGGATGCTGAAGGCAGAGAAGAGGGAAATCTGCAGAGATGAGCTATGGGCATGAAATCTCATCCTAGTATCTGTATTATGTGGAGACAAAAGAAACAGAAATTACTCTGATCATAGAGAACGTCATCTATAAGATACCTGCATGTAAATGTTTACTTGTGATACTGATTAAGTCTAGTCAATACTGAAGGTCTTTATAGACCGCTGTCTGATGATGGCTGGTGACACCTTCCAGCATCTCCTTACCGTTGTTAAGGACATACTGGGAATTTTAGGTTCAAGCGATACAGATGTGCATGGGTTGCTGTATACATGTACTGACTGTAGTTTTGATATTGTACACCTGTAGCAATCCATAATGTGCTTCATGGCTATGTTAAACTTAAGTTCAAATTTTTTGTATTTTTACAAGAAGGATTTCTTGAGTTTCTGCTCCAAAAATTAATTTCAAATTATTGTGTTAGGGCGGCATGGTGGCTCAGTGGTTCGCACTGCAGCATTGCAGCGCTGGGGTCCTGGGTTCAAAACCCACCAAGAATAACATTTGCAAGGAGTTTGTATGTTCGCCGAATTTGTTTGCGTGGGTTTCCTCTCACATTGCAAAGACATACTGATAGGATGTTTAGATTGTGAGCCACAATTGAGACAGTGTTGCAAATGTATGTAAAGTGCTATGAAATTAATAGCGCTATATAAATGAATAAATATTATTATATTCTTATTATTGTGTGTTCACACTTATTTTTTTGTTAAGTAGAAACTCTCCAAATCTTTGTCATATACTTAATACATGCTTCTGGTGATGCATTAATGTACAGATTGTGGTTCTGGTGATGTATCCATTTACCCCTTTTACATTTTTTGGCACTCAACAGCATTGTGCAAATATTTTGTAACTATTAAAAGGGTTTTATACCAGCTTTGGCGAATCGGCAATATGTGAAAACCTGAAATTTTAAAAGTCTGTCAAAAGCTTGAATGTATGGACAGCATGTGGTACTAAGATTGAAATGAACAAAAAGATTTTGAGCAAAATAAGAATTTCCCCCTCCAACTTCTTACTGTCATTTAACCAACATGGTAAGAATCATTAAAGCGAACCTGTCACCCCCCCCCGGGCATCAAAAGCTATAACAGCCACCTTCTGCAGCACTAAGGCTGCATTCTGAGAAGGTGGCTATAGGCTTTTGATGCCCTTTATAGTATGAAATATTAAGTTAGGTAAATGCTCACTCTTCTGAAGACCGAAGACCGGTAGGCGGGGTTTCACGCTCCTCCGGCCCGCCCCCTCTTGTCAATCATTGCGCGCGCCTGCTGCTGCCTCCCCTCAGTGTGGAAAATGAACGCGCGTCTCCGTTCTCATGCACGGAGCCGCGCATGCGCTGTGCGCCCGGTGTCGACTTCCTGGACACCGGGCGCACAGCGCATGCGCGGCTCCATACAGGAGAATGGAGACGCGCGTTCATTTTCCACACTGAGGGGAGGCAGCAGCAGGCGAGCACAATGATTGACAAGAGGGGGCGGGCCGGAGGAGCGTGAAACCCCGCCTCCCGGTCTTCGGTCTTCAGAAGAGTGAGCATTTACCTAACTTAATATTTCATACTATAAAGGGCATTAAAAGCCTATAGCCACCTTCTCAGAATGCAGCCTTAGTGCTGCAGAAGGTGGCTATTATAGCTTTTGATGCCCGGGGGGGTGACAGGTTCGCTTTAAGCAAGTAGAGTTTTTAGGGAAGGTGGTTGTTTTTTTAGTTGCTGAAACTCCCACAAAAAATACAATAAAAACATTTTGTGTACCCCAAAACACTATTACGGTAATAAAAATGTCAACATTAAACATCATGCCGTGCAAAACGTGTCACAGCTTTGTCAGATAAAAAATATAAGTTACCAGTCCAGAATAAATGATAAAAAAAAATTGGTCTGTGCAGCGGTTTTCCATTTTTTTAAAGATTTTTTTTTTTTTTCACCATTGAAATAAACGATATTGTTCGTAGGTTTGGCATGACCTCAATTGAGAATTGCCATTTATATCGCATAATAAAAACTGTAAAAACTAACAACTTTGTTTTGTTTTTATTTTTGTTTTGTTTTTTTACTGCTTATAGAATTTTGCTCCCTTTTTTTTTTTAAACAATTTGTTAAAGTAAATGGTGTTATTTAAAACTATAATTCATGGCAAACTAAAAAGAACAGGCTCTCATATGGCTATTTCAGTGATACAATAAAACTAGATATGGCTTTTGTAAGAGGAAAACGGTTGAAGTGGGAGGGGGTTAATATTAGGAGAGGAGGATAACTTTCACAAATTATGGAGCCATTTTTTTATGCATTTTAAAAGAAAGTACACACAAATGATGTATTGAATGATTTATGCAGTTTGTATTGTGAAATCCGGTGTCCAATGCTCTAATAGTTTTTCTTTCCATTGTTATGTTACCTTTTTTATGACAGGTACGAGTTTATGACCTTTTGCAATATGAACATGGTGCTGATGATGTGCTAGTTTTGGCAACAGATGGCCTATGGGATGTCTTATTGAATGAAGAAGTCTCTGAAGCTGTTACAAACTTTCTAGCATGCTGTGATCCCGATGACCCTCATAGGTATGTGTTGTATTTTCCTTTGTATGTAGAATACTCAACTTTCAGAAGTCGATTTTTAAAGAACCTTGGTTCATAAGCTGTTTTACAGTAGATTTTTCATTGTGCTGGGGTTGGGAGGAATTTACAGCTGGTGTCTTCCCGTTCCTTGCTAAGAGCCAGACTGCCTATGAACGAAGGAGTCATGTCTTATGATGGCTAATTTCACAATTAAGGTGGTTCCTCACAGATCTACATTGCTAGTACTATCTAGGACATTTTTCTTGTCCCGGATAGTAAAGCAGCACCCACAGCTTTAACATTACAGTCTATGTGATTCACAAAAACCTGTGACTACATGTGCATTTATGGGTGCTGCATCTTTGCTGCAGAAATTGCCTGCATTTTTAAAAGTCTGTCAATTAGCAAGCCCGTTTTTGGGCTGCGTTTTTTCCCCTTGACTCCTTTATAACCCTCCTTCCCAAAAAAAAAGCAAAACAAACTGATTGGTATTCCCAAAGTCCATTTGTGGTACTTTTTTTACAGTGTTTTCCAATACAAAAAAAGTTCCAACACTCACCCTCACCAGTGATTTTACAGCGAGCCCCAGTGATTTTCTCTTCCCGGTCATCGGCAGAAGCTGCGCGAAGTGAGTTACAGGACTTGCGCACCATGTGACCTTCCAAGGTCCTGAAAGGATGATACACACAGCGTCTGCCAGTGCCTTGGGGGAAGACCTCAACAGGGATCACAGTGGGCTCGTCTGGGAGGGTGAGAAAGGTGGGTGGGTGTGTGTCCCCTGATTTTTGCTTCATTTTTGTTCTGCATTTGTAATGTGCACAAACGCAATACATTTCTGCTGCTTAGTTTTTAAACAGCTGCGTTTGTACTGCTGAAAAACACAGCACAAAAAAATACATCCAGTGTGCACATACCTTTCAACTTGATGTTTTTCAATTGTCTCCTGGTCTGTGAAATGGCGATTTTATTTTATTTTTATTGTTTAATTACCATTGGCCTGATTTCCTTTATCTCCTTTATTTAAGAAATCCTGATTTAAAAGCCAATATTTTAGAAATAAAATTCTCTAGTTTTCAAAACTGTTTTGAACCTTTGTTACAGATTTTTTTCCCTGTATGAAAATAGCATGCTGTAAGGGTTATTACAAATAATTTAGTGGTGCCTCTCTAGTCATGTATTGTTGTTTATTTGTTATTTGCAGTATTTACTTTAGCAGCAGGACCTTATTATTGCTGTGATTAGCTGGCTCGTGCTGTGTTGTCTGAAAAGCCCCCCCTCCTCTGATTAGGACCTCACTATCAACAGACAATGTCTATATATATTTTTTTAAAGGAAATCTAGCAGTACTTTTGGAAGCCATTTACATGGGCATGTTGGTCATACGAAGCTGAATAAAACAATTCCTTGATTTCTGCAATCCATTGTCTTCCAGAGAGATCAATGTTTTTCTTTTACGTAAATGAGCTGTTAAGATCTACGGGAATCGATCCCTGAGAGCCGGTCTCCAGGGCCTATTTCATATGAAAGGGGCATTACTAGTCTGAGATATGTAATGACTGCCAGTCAGCTCTCATAATCACACACTCCTCTGCAGTGAGATCCGAACTAACACAGTACAGGAGAAGTGAACTCTCTCATTACATCCATTTGCAGCAGCACTTGACCTCTTATCGTGCTGCCAACTCTTCTTCAGAGGTGTATCTGATTATAATCAACGTGCTACAGCAGAGTTGCACCTTGTCTCGTTACAAATGCAACAAGCATATTTGCTGTTGTTCTCTCACAATGCTCTGCTATACTGTCCTTCCCCCACACTGCCTGTAAAATAGAACCTAAAGCACTGTGAAAGGACTGCAGCTGCAAATGTGGTTGTAATAAGACAAAGTTGAGTTCTGCTGTACTGTGTTAGCTTTGCTGTACTGTGTTATAATCGCACACAGCTCTGGAGTGATATCATGAGAGCAGATTGTCCTGCATTACATGTCTCACCTGTAATTCCCTCTTTCATCTACTTACATAATCGTTCTGTCCCGTCTGTCATCACCTTCTCCTATTACGTGCAGGCCCTCAGCCATATTTGCACACCCAAGTGATGTGTGTGCAAATATGGCACCTACTGATAAGACTGGCACATTGCGCAGTGCCACCAGCAATGCTGCAACCACGCTGAACTGTTTACACCTGAACCACCGCATATCACTGCCACCTAAGTAAATGCGCATGCACGCTTACTCAGGTATCCACCATCTTTGGACACCTGGGTATGTAAAGATGGTAGCAGCGTGACACTTGCGCCACTGCCATCTTTGTACACCACAAGGAGGAGTCAGACTGCACATCGATGAGGCAGAGAGCATGGGGGTAAGACAGCCCGCAGGTGAGTGACAGACAAGCCCACAGGGGGGCAGAGACAGCCCACAGGAGAGACCGAAAAAGATAAGAGACTGCACCCACGGGAAGAAGATAGAGTACACTGTGGGAGAGACAGCACAAGGTAAGAGAGATGGCACAAAAGGGGAGGAGACAGCCCACCGGGAGAGAGCGTGAGCACAGGGAGTGAGAGAGTATACAGAGGGGAGAGACAAAGCACAAGGGGGCAATCACGCACAGGGGAGAGCATAAGCAGTGGCGTAACTGCAGGCCCAGGGATCCCGATGTGAAAGCTCCAACGTGCCCTTAATTATTGACAATCTTTAATAGTATTAGTCTTTTTCTATAGGCCAAAGGGATTTTTGGGGCCCCACTAGGCTGCAGGGCTCGGGTGCAATCGCAACCCCTGCATTTATTGTAGTTACTCCCCTGAGCACAAGGTGAGAGAGTGCACAGGGGGGAGAAATTGCACATGAGAAGAGAGAATGTATGTGGGGAGAACAGCACATGGGGAAGAGAGCGCACAGGAGGGAGACAGCTCAAAGGAGAGAGCACAGGGGGGAGAGTGCACTGGGGGAAACAGCTCAAAGGAGACATACCGCACACTGGAGGAGAGCGCACAGGAGAGATAGCTCAAAGGAGAGAGCACATGAGAGGAGAAGACAGCATACAGGGGAGACATGGGTCAAAGCTGCGAGTACAGGGGAGAGAGAGACTGCACAATGGGAGAGAGAGCATGGATGGGGAGGAGACGACCACCACCCCTAGCGCAACAGAGCCTGCCCCCATTGTGATGTCAAAACTCTCCCAATGCGATAGTATCAGGCCTCCATCTAGTGTAAAATAAGCTCTGAATATACATTTTCATGCAGATCTGTGTCTGGATCATAGATCTTAACAGCTGTGAGGTAGCAACCCGGGAACTTCGCTCGCAGCATAACGAAACCAACACGTGCTTATAATTTAACCAATGACTACCCGTTTATTTGCTCACATACATAACATAACCCAGGTAGCATGTTTGACACATTGCACTTTGATTATAAGCACAGTACATAAATACACAATACATTTACATATAACATTACAGAACACATATATTGCACATAACGTGACCCGGGACCTATCACCACCTCTCTTTCCCCTTGGAGCACTAACAACCGCTCCCGTGGTGGCTACAGCCACCGGCCTGTCTACACATTCCACATACCTTTAACTATACATAAGTAACCATATTTATCAACAGGCCCTGTGGGTCCCAATGGTGGTACCAGCCGCCTGGCTTTATTTTCCCAGCTCCACACTACCCCGGAATACAGGCTTCAGCCTGACCGGGCTCTTCCACCGCATGTGATCCATCCTATAAGCATCCATGGATCACATACGTCCTTCCACACGCTCACAGCCCATCATATAAACATCCATGGACTGTGGCCCCTCTGGGTTCAGAACAGGGATTGAGCAACCTGAGTCACGGTGAGCCATGCAACCCCAAGAGCTCCTTCCTGAACGTATCTCGCCACACATCCAGACCGGCATCCACCTGGTTCAACCACGGTTTCCCCACTCTAGAAGCCCTTCTAACCCCTGCTTCTGACCACCGGTACATACACTTCAACACCTCATGTCCGCGCACCACAGAGCTCTGGACTGCTCTGCTCTCGGCGTCCCTCAGTCTGAGGCTCAATGAAACTGTCTCTCAGACTGGATCTCACTCTGGTGATCTCTGGCTGATAATCTCTGGCTGATCAATTCCCACTCAATCAGCTGGCAGGCTCTTTATTGTGCCTGCCACACCCACACTGAACATCCATCTGGGCTGCTCTTACTCAGCACATTGGCTGCTACCAATTAGGACACACGGTTCCCACACAGCCGCTTATCCAGCTCATCTATGTGTCAGATCTACAGCACTCACTCTCAAATTTAACTCATTGTGTTCCGGATAGGTTCACACAGCATCATCACAGTAACACCCGGCTAGTGTGGACAGGATCATACCTTGATCCTCCATGTGACGCACCCCGGCAATGGGGACCATGGCGGCGGTGCCTAACACAGCTTATTTATATATAACGAAAATACATGGATTGCTCTTGAGAACGTCATTAAATTGAAGATATCAAGATTTATTCCACTTTCAAAATGCCTATTTAGATTACCTAGGAGGGTTGGTCTTACTGACAGATTCTGTCTAATAACCTAAAAAGATTTTTATTTGAAATTTCTCAGGGCAAAATGACTGTTCAAACCAAGAACAGACACCCGCTGCAGCCTTGGCATGGCCAAACCGTTCAGTGCTCTTTTCCGCCTGCCTGATTTCCATCTATCTCTACCCTCCTTTGGCTTCTGAAAATCCATAGTTGTCAATAAAAGAAAGAGGTGGCGGTGTTGGGTGAAAAAACAAGTTAAATTAAGTACCGTAGTAAGATACTCTGATCTAGTCGATTAAAGTCAGGGATGCAGCAAGTGCCTTTGCTTTGTTTTAACAGTCATTTCTTACATGTTGTATAGAGCTGTTTTTTTAAGTAAGAAAAACAAAATCTTAGTCACCTCCATAATTGTAAAACAGAATATATAAATACTTGGTTATTAAAGGATAAAGGTTTCTGGCTTTAATCCACCTCCGTGCTTATACAAGACAAAGGCCCCAGACAGTCCTAGAAGTACGATATTACGTCTGTTCAGGAACGTGTCTTCTAATTTGTGCTCCTTTCTTCTGGCAGGTACACGCTGGCCGCTCAGGACCTTGTGATGCGTGCCCGAGGTGTCCTGAAAGACCGAGGTTGGAGAATATCAAATGACAGGCTGGGCTCAGGAGATGACATTTCCGTGTATGTCATTCCATTAGTACATGGCAATAAACTGACATGAAGGAATTAATTACAAGTTCAGGGAATGTTTTATTTATGTACTGTTAACAAGTTGTTAATAAGAACTGATGTAGAAATGTCACTACTGAAATAGGGCATTGCACAATCCCTTTAATTGTGCATTTGGGACCTCAGAGCATATGTAATGCTGCTAATGTCATATGATTTCTTGTGTTGTACTCCAAAAACCTGACCCCAGTTTTGGTTTGATAGTCTGCCATGTAGTTTTCATCATTAAAGTACTGTCATTAAAGCGATGCGTTTTACCATTTGGTCAAGAGCAAAGTGCAAAGATATTACTGTAACTCTATATAACCAGTATGTGTCTATTCAGTTATACACCATGATTTGCAGTATATGTACCATTAGATTGCAGTCTGTCATCGTTCGTTTAAAATGGGAAGGGGCAATATTTCAATAATTCACTGTCAAAAATAGACCTTTCACAAGCATTGGTAATAAAGGGGGTGCACCAGTGATTCTTTTAAGGTTGGAGAAGCTTGAACAAGTGATTGTGATTCTAATGCTCATCAGTTCACAGTAAATGTTCCTTATCTAATATCAACACTATAGATATATGGTTTATCATCTTGGATTTTCATTTTGTAAATATTTTGGCAGCCCATAATAATGAAGTTGGTAATCCTGTTTAAATAGACCCAGCAGCATGTACTGACAGGTGTCCGTGCTTGGATATATTCACACATATTCTACCAGGTTTCTATTTGCAGCATAGAATCTGTGGCAAACTTAAAATAGCTACAAAGACGTGTAGCATGGGCTACTACAACATATAGAAACTGGGGAGATAAGTGTGCTTATTGATAAAAAATAATTATATGCCGCCCAGACATTACAGTGGCATTCTCAAGTTTGGAAGTTATCCCCTATCCATGAGATTAGAGGAAACATCCCAATTGATAGGCGTCCTACCATTGGGGCTTCCACTGAACCCAAGAATCAGGGCACTGAAGAACTCCGTGAATGTAGCAATGTCCGCTACTCTCCCGATCTGAGCGTGACAGCCTCATAGAAACATCTGAAGCTGTTACCCTCCAATTAGAACAGCATCCAGTCTGTGCATTGTGGTTTGAGATCGAAGCGATGTGCAAGGACAGCTAAATGAGCTCGAAATCTTGGTGCCTCACTAATTAGTTGATTGTATAGACTGCATCACTCCAACAAAAATGGTCTGTTGAGTTCATTGTCTACCAGGCACAGCTCCATACATTTATGTAACGTCTGTGCCTGGTTCTGCAGCTTAGTCCCATTCGTGGTTCTGACCTGCATGACTGAAAATTACTTAGGGCCGCTTCACACTGCGGCATGATCCGGTCCGGTTCTGTCCGGGAGGACCCAGACAGCTGTGGAGCGGATCAGCACACAGAACTGGGGGGCTATTATGCCCTCCAGTCCTGTGTGCAGCGCGCGCAGCTGCAGCTGCTGACAGGTCAGGACCGTGGCCCCACGTCCTGACTTAGCAGTGGGGGCTGCGTGCGCTGCACACAGGACCGGAGGGCATAATAGCCTTCCAGTCCTGTGTGCTGATCCGGTCCGCGACTGTCTGGGTCCTCCCGGACAGAACCGGACCGGTTCATGCCGCGTGTGAAGCGGCCCTTACCACACCTTTTGCAAAATGTATGGAGCTGTGCCTTCAAAATGGCCTCTGATATGTGAAGTGTCTGGCTGCACCTTTTATAGCTCTGGTCTATAACTTTTTGTGCATTGCTTCTTTATTTTTAGGACATATTGGGCAATATTATGTGGAATAGATGATGTAGTGCCGCACAATGCAGAATAGTTTTGTATTTCAGCTGTGGATCCTCTCAGTGCTATTAAGCATGCTTTTATCTATGGAGAGAACTGACATCTTTATTACAAATGTCACTATGGACATTATAATATGTAATCCGTCTCCCTTAATGGTCCCTACTTGTAGAGCATAGAAGCGCTATCTAATGAATACTGGTGCAAGTAGTGTTTAGTAGTCTCGTTTTCTGCATTCTTTCTATAAATTGCATATGTTGACTATGTTTTAAAATCTGTTCTAAATATTCATACTCCATATTTTATAGGGCCGTATAGTCAACAGATGTTTGGGCCAGATTGGTTTTTATGCTTCATGCTATTTCACACATTTCTATACTTGTGTATCTAGAGTGTATAAAATGGCATTTAATGTTCATGTACAAGCTGATATTATCAGAGTCATCCAGAGGACAGAAGACATGTGTCATCAAGCTCACTGATTCCCGACAGCACCACCAAAGCCAAGTTTAGCTTCTGCCCGGACAAGATAGATAATCACATTAGATTTATGTTCCACTCAACGCATTTTTGGCTCCAGATAAATTACATTTATCTGACAAATTACGGAAAGTAGCATTTTATCAAAACGGTTAGCTGTGTGTTAGTATTTTTTTCACATTCAAGTATTAATTCTCTATTTAACTAAAAGTATATACCCATCAACCAAGCCTCTAACCTTTATCTGTCTTCTGAACAATATTCTAAGGTGAATTATGATCACATTAAAATTCAACCTTCAACCAGTCATAAATCGGCTGAAAAGATGGTTCACCTCATGTACATAGGGAAAGAAAAAGGATTACTGATCCTGTGAACTCATTGTCTAGTCCGGTATGTACTGTGATATATAAAGGCTGTATAAGTAGGATGATTCAATATTTTCTTTAAAAAAAAAAATCCTAATCCAAAGATTTTTTTTTTTTTCACCAACACCCAAGCATTTAATTTAGGAAAGAATGCCCCAAAAGTTGTAAATATTCTTAATATTCTCCTTTTCAGAAAACTTTCTTTCATAAGGCTGTGGTAGCTATGTATATGTATATAAAAGAAAGAAATTATATTATAATTCGCCCTCCAGCACCGGCTTTCTGACGCTGCCCAGGTCTCTCACTGGTAGTTGGTGAACTCAGTGGCTATGGCTATGCCTGTGTAGATGTCTCAAGCTACTGAAGTCATTGAGTGACTGCATCACTGTTGATGTAACATAAGTCCTGCAGCTGGACAGATAGTCGTCACTGGACCTGTTGGGGGTAATATTTGTAGGGTATTTTTGTTATTTTTTTTTTTTTTTAAAGGGAACCTGTCTTGTATAAAAATGCCATTAACCCTACTGACAGTGGGGTTGATCTGGAGGTTAATAGTGTTCTAATCCAGTGAGGCCGACGTTCTAAGGGTACCGTCACACACAGAGATATATTGCTTGCAACTCACTGGTTGCAGTGAAATCATGGGCACATAGTTCTATTTTGTTGCTGTGCACAAATGTAATAATGTGTCCATGATTTCACTGCAACCAGTGAGTTGCATGCAATATATCTCTGTGTGTGACGGTACCTTAAGAGCCCCATTGCCGGAAGCAAATTAACCTAATTCCACCTTGCAGTCTCAGGATTTAATAGCATTTTTTTTTTGTTTTGTTTTTTTCATGATGGGTTAATTAATAGGTCCATGAAGGAAAGCTTTCCAAAGTCGAAAAAAAATTCACATTATTTAGAATCTGTTTAAGATTTATTATGGATTTTTTACAATGGCCATTTTTTTAAAAGCCTAATCTTTCTTGGGAACACCTTTCTTTTTAACTCTAGTATAAGTGTATAACCAGCATTTGGTATTGACTGGTTTACAGACAGACTACTGGAGCAGTAAAACAAAGGGAAAAACAGCACCTCTAAGGGGCCTTTCACACTTGCGGTTTTTTCCTGATTTGGAAGATCAGGAAAAAACCTGATTCTTACAGGATTCATTTTTTTTGTCCATTCTCTTTAATGGTTTCAGGAGAAAATATGAAGCAACAAGATTCTACCTGACAAAATGAAAGGGAATGGGCAAAATACTGTAAGAATCGGGTGTTTTCCTGATCTTCCAAATCAGGAAAAAAACGCAAGTGTGAAAGGCCCCTAACACAGGTGGTATATTCAATCCATCTTCAATTTTATTCCAAACCGTCAACAGCACGACGTTTCAAACCGCACATGGTTCTTTATCAAGCACTGGTGCAGTGTCGGAACCTATCTTTGGTTACTATAGAAGAAAAAAAAGTAATCAACCTCTAGAATCACAGTTATTAAAAACTATTTGCAAAAATTTGTATTTTGATTACTTGTTATCTGAAGGTAATAACAAATTTAAATGGTATTGAAGGTGTTCAGCCTGTTAATATTATTTGATAGAATTCTCCAACACACCGTAAAGCATTCTTGTAGCGTCAGAGCTAGTGATATAATGGTCATAAGCAATGTTAGAATGTACCACACAAGTTTGATCCTTGTGTATTAAGATACATGACTGCTGTCTTAAGGTGCTGTCACACATAACGATCGCTCCAACGATCCCGACAGCGATAACGACCTGCCGGGATCGCTGGAGCATCGTTACCTAATCGCTGGGGAGCTGTCAAACAGGCAGATCTCCCCAGCGATCAGGCCATGGGAGCCACCTCCCACATCGCTCCCTGCTTAGCACTGCCGAGAACGCTGGTAACTATGATAAACAGCGCGGTATCCAGGCAGCGCTCGCTGCCTAGATACCCGCTGTTTATCATAGTTACCAGCGTTCTCCCTGCTTACAGGCATCGCTAAGCAGGGAGGACGCTGGTAACCATGGTAAATGCCGGATATCTAGGCAGCGCGTGCTGCCTGGATACCCGGTGTTTACCATAGTAACCAGCCCTGTGAGGTCACTGATCGCTGGTTTCTTGCGGTCACACGCAGCGATGCGTGCTGACCAGCGGGAAACCAACGATCAAAAAATGACCCGCAGCACTTTGCAGCGATCAGCGACCTCACAGCAGGGGCCTGATCGCTGCAAAGTGTCACACAGAACGACATCGCTGGAGAGATCGTTGTAACGTCACAGTTACAACGATCTCTCTAACGATATCGTTATGTGTGACTGGGGCTTTAGGTGTTTGATCACCTTTACTGAGGGAGAATATGAGGCATTTAACCCCTTCATGACCTGGGAATTTTTAGTTTTTCATTTTTTGCTCCCCTGCTTTCAAGAGCCATAACGTTTTTATTTTTCCATCAATACAGACATATGACGGCTTGTTTTTTGCGGGACGAGTTGTGCTTTTGTATGCAATAATTTATTTTACCCCATAGTGCACAGGGAAATTGCAAACAAAATCTAAATGCAGTGAAATTGCAAAAATAGTGCAATAACACGTTTGTTTTTTGGGTATTTTAGTCGCCATGTTCACTATATGGTAAAACCAACGTGACGGGGTGATGCCTCGGGTAGGTACGAGTTCGTAGACACCTAACATGTAAATCTTTACTGGTATCTATGTGGTGGAAAAAAAATCAGAAGTTTTGAAGAAAAAAAAACTGACTTTTTGCGCCATGTTCTGCGACCCGTAGCGCCCTCATTTTTCGGGATCTGGGGCTGTGTGACTGCTTATTTTTTGCGTCTTGAGCTAACGTTTCTAGTGATACCATTTTTGGGGGGATCCGCAGTTTTGATCGCCCGTTATTGCATTTTATAGCAATGTTGCGGCAACCAAAAAAATGGAATTTTGGCGTTTGGACCATTTTTTCTGTTACGGAGTTTACGGTTCTCATTAACGGATTTAATATGATAGATCAGGCGATTCTGAACGCGGCGATACCAAACGTGTTTTTTTTTTTTTTTTTTAATACTTTTATTGTGATTGAGGGAAAAGGGGGGGTAATTTGAACTTTTAGATTTTTTTTTTTTACAGGTTTTTAAAAACTACTTTATTATTCATTCTTATTTTTACACTGCCTCTTTAAGAGGCACCCTGCTGCACAGTCCGATTGCTTCTGGGAGATGCAGATGAGCTGCAGCTCATCTGTTTCTCTCAGAATCGCAGACCTGTTGTGGCTGTCAGCACCTGCCAACCACAACATGGAACTGCTCAGTGCCCGCATCCAGGGTCTATGCAGGACCCCGGGCTGTCACGTGAGCGCCGGAGATCCCGCGATACTATTGTGGGATCTCCGGAGCAGGCGGGGAACAGCGCGTTCCCCGCCGCGACCACCTTGGATCCCGCTGTCAGTGATTGACAGTGGGATCCAAGGGGCTAACAGCGCCAATCGGATCCCGGATCCGATTAGTGCTGTTACCCTCAAATCTCAGATGATGAGATCAGCTGAGATGTCGGGCTTTGATGTGAGCTCCGCGCCGGAGCTCACATCAAACACCCCTTACCAGCCCATGACGTCCTCCTACGTCATAGGTTGGGAAGGGGTTAAAGGGTTTTTAAAAGTAGATCTTTCAGTTCACTAGCTTTCTTTGTGTAAAAGGTACTTCACTGACCAACTGCTTACATCAGCAACATCGCCACTGCAGCCAACCACTGGGCTCAGCAATCTTGTGCCATCTACAGCAGCACATGATCATTGCAGCCAACCACTTGGCTCAGCAATCTTGTGCCATCTACAGCAGCATCACAGCTGAGCTCAGTGATTGCCTGCAGTGGTAAAATGCTATAGGTGGGACCTCATCACTGCCACCATGTCAATAGAACTGGGAGAAGCAGCTGAGATACAGACCCTTACCAGCAATCTTATTTTTAAACTGGGAAAAAACGGTTAGATAAAAAATTCTGTGAACTAAAAAATACAAGTTATACTTGGAATACCCAATATTCCCTCATACAAATGTGAAGGAATATTGATTATTACAGGAAATAACTGAATTAATAGCTGGAAATGAAACACTTACTGAAAATGAATGAAGTGGAGAGATAATTTATACACTGGATTACTACTAGTTTACTGATTGCTAGTAACATAATGTTACCACTTATCAGGTACTAGACGTGGTCTTTTGTTCTTACTCTGTAGTTGTGTAGTTTGTCTACTAATTGTCTACAATAGTTCTGTTCATATTATATACCATACCTGTGTGCAATAATATTCTGGATTCTAATTTTATTTTATTCATTTGTACTACTATTACTAAGTTTCTCAATATTTTATCAGATTATGAAAGGAAAGAATGCACCTTTATTGCTTTTTCAAATATACTTTTACATAGCAGATATCATACAAGTGTAATTACACATTATAGTATAAAGTTAACTATTGTTAACAAATTCACAACTGAACCAAAATGTATCAGAAATGATGTAGTCTTTAATTCAGCTTTTTATGTTTAAAGGGAACCAGTCACCTAGTTTATGCCCCCAAACCTGTCACTACCTGTCCCTGCAGCTTCCTGCTACATCCCTAATCATCCCTGTCTGACATAAATGTGCCCTGTAATCATTGAAAAAACTGATTTAATAATTTACATTTTCACCCATTGTGAGGGCGATCCTAGGTGTGTGGGCGACCTGTGGGCAATGAGTGGGAGGTCTCTCCAGGTCATCTTCCCCCCTCGCACCATGCTATCAGCCCACTGCTCGCTACGTGGTATCACGCCACAGTAGGTGTGATAATTAATTGAGAAGCATGGTTCCAAGATTCAAATTTGAGTGGCTCATTCTGGGTATGACGCCGCTTCGGGTCATTTCCGGTCCTGTGCACTGTGGGGGTGTATTGGTTATACTGGCCGGCTCCAGAGCATGTGCAATGTGCATTCTGAAGCTGGCTGTACACCCGATAATCTCCCACAATGCACCAGACCGAAATGACTTGACTGCGGGTCATACCCGGAAGGAGCTACCCATTAATTGGTAACTCGGGACTACAGTTTTGAATTATCATCACCTAGTGTGGCATGATACCAAGTAGCGAGCAGGGGAGAACAGACCAGGAGAGACCACCCATCTGTAGCCCATACGTCTAGGAAAGCCTTTCAGTACGGGGGAAAATGTAAGATATTAAAGCAGTTTTCCTAATGATTATAGGACACATTTCGGTCAGACAGGGATGATTAGGGATGGTAGTAGGAAGCTGCAGAGACAGGTAGTGATAGGTTTGGCAGCATAAACTAACAGGCTCCCTTTAAATATAATTTTAGAAAATGTTGGCAGTGTTCATTTTCCCTATCACAATTGTTATTAAAAATAAAATTGAGCTTGCAGTTTCTTGTTAAATCAGAAAATCCACACATGCATTACCTGCAAAGGGCAATCTTTGACCCAATGTTTTGTAGTATAATATTTTGTAGTAAAATTTCAACCTAAAAGTCTATCGTAATTAAAAATCTAATAATATTTCTAATATACTTGAATTAAACATTCCCTACTGTTCCTACTTGCTTATGGCTACTTTCACACACACTGTTTTGGCTGCGTTTTGTGAGGATCCATTTTTGGTGCAGAAATTCAGCCTTGTGTGTGAATGCTGCTGGGCTTTTTATTTTCCTTTTTTTTTTTTTTAAATATATTTTTATTAGACATTTTCCAAAAGAACAGGTTGTAAATTACAATTTTAGATGTGGTCCATACATTATTGCAAAAATAAAGTTGTGTTTCGGACATCTGGATCAAAGACAACCAGTCCCTCCCTTCCCAAACCAACCCCCCCCCATCCAATTACCAATTAAAAATATTCTTCCTCCTTAAGTAATCATTGCCAGTAAGCCATGGGAAATACTCCTCGAAGGAATATATATGTTGTATTAAGTTCTACCACTTGTCACATCTATAGCTAATTGTCCCAATGTCCCCTGCATACCTCTAAGAGATACAACTCTGTATTTTTCAAGGGTGTAATGAGTCGCACAATCTCAGTTCTAGTCAGATATGAGGTCATGAACATGCGCCATTTTGCAAAGAATTTATCAGATTTTTTATCTCTCTCACACACCGCCTAAATTTGTTCCGCTTCCAGAGCTTTCCTTAATTCTCCGACCAGCTCTGTCACAGGTGGGATCGAGCCATCCAGCCAGTGACGTAATAATAATCTCTTATAGGCCAATGCGATCATATGAAATAATTTTTTAAGTTCTTTTCGTAACTGCACATCGGGCGCGTAATGGAAAACCCAAATTTTATAATCCAAGGTGGGTCCCAGCCCACTTGAACATTTAGCTATGTCTTGGACTGCTTCCCATCCCCCCTTCACCTTATCGCACTCCCACACACCATGAAACATATCGGATCTGGCCAATCCACATTTCGGACATGCCTGTAGTCCATCACTGTTTCCGGGGGTAGAGAGAATGTTAAATCCCAATATAGCCTTATGTATCAATCTATATTGAGAGTCTCTCCATTTTTCACTTATTATATTTATCCGCGTCTCAATCCATCCTTCCAAGATCGTATGACCTATATCCTCTTCCCCCAGCCTGCTCGCCCATGAGCTGAAGATCTCTGTGCGACCTGGCGAGAGAAGGAAGTTTCTCAAGGTGTTATATATTGTGGAAATTGAGATCTCGCACATGTCCCCCCTGAGCAGAGCATCCCACTTTGAATCCTGACATTCCCTTTGAACATCTATCAATGACCCCAATAGATGATGTCTTAATTGTTTGTACTGAATTTTATGGAACCCCCAACTGCCATTTGTCTCTAACCTCCGCCTCCTTCATCCGTTCGTTGTCTTATTTTAGTAGGAAGTCGCCCAATGTGGTAATGCCCTTATCTCTCCATGCCCTAAACAGGGCGTTCTCCCTTCCCAACTTAAAGTCTGGATGCCTCCATGGGTTGAGATACTTGGATATCTTCCATGACAGCCCCAATGTTTTTTGTATCACCCTCCAGGCCCCTCTAGTGTCGCGGAAGAGCACTGAGTTTTTTATGGTCAAATCTCTATTGGCATTGGAAGAGTGCAGAAGGGCCATCAGACCCCAGGGCGCACACAGATCAGACTCCAATTCATAGTCTGAGAATCTGCTGGATGTTTTGACCAATCTAGGATATGTCTCGCCAAACAGGCTAAATTATAGCCCCTGACATCCGGCAGCCCTAGATCCCCCATCCCTTGCTAGCATCAGTGTTCTAGCCTTTATTCTGGGTCTCCGTTTCCTCCACAGGAATCTTGAGAATGCTACATTGATCCTTTTCACATCTGAATGCCTAAGGAGGAGGGGAACAGTCTGAAGGGGATACAAAAGTCTAGGGAAACTGATCAGCTTAATTAGATGACTCCTTCCCAATAGCGACAAAGAAAGTCCTTCCCACCTTGCCAGTTCCCCCTCAATTTTAGTAACCAAAGGATTGTAGTTAAGGTTGTAGGTCACCCCGGGGTCCTCCCCATGTGAATCCCCAGATATTTAATAGATATAGGTGCTATTGGGATGCCATGCAACTTCCCTCCCCCCCCCCAATATTAGTTTGGTTAAGGAATAAGATTTCACATTTTGATTTGTTGAGCCAAAAGCCCGAAAAGGACCCAAACCTCTCTAAAGTCTCCAACAAGTTCGGCAAGTCCCCCAAGGGATCTGACATGTATAAGATGATGTCGTCAGCAAAAAGACTAGATCTAAGTTCCTTCCCCCCTACTCTGATGCCTTGGAAGGCTGCCCTGTCACTGTCATTAAGGTAGCGTGACAAAGGTTCGATTGCCAGGATAAAAAGGAGCGGGAAGATCGGCATCCCTGCCGTGTGGCCAGTCCCAACTTTATCACATCCGACAGGAAACCAGGCATGTGTACTCTTGCTCTGGAATTACTATGTAAAGATCCCAAAAAGACTCTAAAGGCGCCCCTCAAACCTATATTGTCAAGGACGTTGAACAGCCATGACCAACTGACCAAGTCAAAAGCCTTTTCAGCGTCTAGTAAAGCCAGGGCCGGATCACCCCCTCCTCCCACCTTTCCCAGTCTCATTGCCTCTATCACCACCAGAGTTTTCCTGACATTTCCCACAGCAGACCTTCCTTTAACACTAGAAGTCCCAGAGACGGGTCATTTGACCTTTTTACCATTGAAAACCAAGGATCCTTTAAATTCCCGGGACTTCTAGTGTTAATGAAGCCGGCCTGTTGACGACGCACAAGTCCTGGCAACAACTTCGTCAATCTTTTTGCCATTTTCTTGGCCATTATCTTTAAATCCACATTTATTAGAGAAATAGGACGGAAGCTGGCTGGGTCATCAAGAGGCTTATTGTCCTTTTGGTAGGAGTTTAATGAACGCCATATTCATATTGTCCGGAATGGTTTGTCCAGCCAACACATCATTATAGAGCCTTCGCAAGGGAGGAGCGACCCGATCCCTCAAAATTTAATAAAATCCTCCTCCAAACCCATCTGGGCCAGGTGCTTTAAGTGGGTTGAGATCTTTAATAACATCTAGCACCTCCTCCATCGCGATTTCTCCATTCAAACCCCCCAACTCTTCTTCTGTGAGTTTCGGCATTTGTATATCCTGCAACACTCCAAACCCAACGATAAGTCAGAGGGCCTAGATCTATAAAGGGAAGCGTAGAATTTACCCATTACATCTGTGATCTCCTTGGGGTCACTGGTGGTCTCACCGTCCGTCCTTTTCATGGACGTGGTCTGCTTCACTAGACGTTTCCCCCTGGCTCAATTGGCGAGTATTCTTCCAGCCTTATCCCCATAATTATATAAATCTGCCTCCCATTGTGCTCTTTTGAATTGATCTAGCTTTCTAGTCCAATTGTCAAAGTCCTCTTTCGCTCTCTGCCATGTCTCCCTTGACTGCGGGGTATTTGTCTCTAAAAAGTTAGCGTAAGCTTTCTGAACCATCAGGCTAGCCCTCTGGAACTGTGCGGTAGGTCTTTTTTTATAGTTAAGGTGTATGCAATTATCCTGCCCCTGAGCACTGCTTTAGCTGTTTCCCAGTAAAGGCCCGACTCCCCCTCATGTGCTCAGTTTCCCTAAATTCAGTCCACCATTCTCCCAGCAGATTATGGTAGTCTTGGTCCTTCTGTAGAAAGTAGGGAAACCTCCACAGAATATCCGTGCCCCTCGGGTATCTATCCTGAAGGTCGTCGAGAGCGGACTATGGTTTGATATGACCAGATCCCCTATGTCAGAGTGAAGTACTCTATGCAGTATTCCCGCTTTTACCAGAATTAAGTCTATACGGACCACGTTCCATGCGGGTGGGAGAAGTGCGTAAAGTGCCTATCCATCGGGTGATGTAGTCTCCATATGTCCTCTAGTAATGAGTCTGCAGCGAAGTCTTTCAGTTCACCATCATCTTTTCCCCTGCTCTGTCTGTCCGTTCGTTGGTTCCTTTTCCTATCTTCTCCATCTGACATTACCATATTAAAGTCACCTCCAAGTATCGTGTTGTCATTATTTTCGGCCAGCAGGGAGTTCCTGAGTTTCCGAAGAAAAGGTGTTTGTGCCGAATTGGGAGCGTATATGTTGTGTATACTAAGAGGTCCCCTCTGTGTGTCTAAAAGTATGTGCACATGTCTTCCCTCATCGTCATGTGAGGTTGATGTCACCATGTGAGCAAAGCTTTATTTATTAGGATCAGTACACCGGTCTTCCTTTGCACCACCCCTGAACCATGGACTGCTCCCACCCACATTTTGTGCAAAGAAACATTTCTGACTGTGTCAGGTGTGTTTCCTGTAGCAGGACAACATGTCCTCTCAGCTTTCACAGATGACGCAAGACCATGGAACATTTCGCTGGCATTCTTAGGCCCTTGACATTCCAAGATATCACCCTAACCATTGTGTCTTACAGTGGCCCTGAATATACCATCGTTCTGTTTCAGGATCTGAGAGAGTAAAACTGAGAGATGGACTTGTAGAACTAAGTGGTGATCATCCGGTAGTATCCTAAATGTGTTATGATCGGTTAACCCATAGAACATCAAAACCCATTCAAATAACAACAAATCCCATAAGTGCAACAACAGCAATTTCCCCTCCCTCCCCCCCTTGCCTCTTAGGAAGGCCGAATCTTCCTTTTTTTCCCAACGTGTAACACCTCCATATATTCCCGCCGTGTAGCACCAAGTAAGCTTCCATAGAAAAGCGGCCGAGGGTAAGGTCCAGCTTAAGACCCAATGGATCTAGTTTATCATATAAAATTGTCGGCTGAGTAGAAAGTCTCGGAATTGGCAATCATCACCATGGAGCATCAGAGCCCCGGAGAAAAAAAAAAAAGGGGGGGGGGAGGAGGGGTGTGGGTGTGTGTAAACGGGGGGTTGGCGGGAAACCGACAACCCGCCTCCAATCAGAAGCTGTCATTGTGAAGATGGAGCGTCACTAAAAAAGTCCCGCATCACCCCTCTTCCCCCCATAATCACTGTCACCTCCGGCATCAATGGTTAAAAAAAGCAAATGCAGCCTCATGTTTCTCAAGTCGACGCTCCCTCTTCCTCCGTATCGTTTCTCCTCTCCAGATCACGGGAGTCTCAACGACGGGACATGACTGTCTTATCCTCTGTTCTCTTGGTGGACCTGGGGTTCCCTCCGTCCAGTCATCTCGGGGATACGCCAATTCCAATCCGACGATCCGGAGAACGTCGTGGTGACCTCGAATCATCAGATGATCTCGGGCTGCCGGTCTTCACATCCCGTCCGGTGGAGCTTTTTCGCAGGTCCCTGGAGGGTCCAACATTAAATGTCTCATGGCTGCCTTGCGGTTCGTCATGTGTCTGACCCCACCGTCCCGTTCTCTTACTTTCAAGGTGGCCGAGTATAATAGTTGGAATGGTATATTTCGTCTATAGAGGAGACTGCACACTGCACTGAACTCCTTGCATTTTTTTGCCACTATAGCTGAATAGTCACTGAATATTAAGACTTTGTGACCTCTAATAAGCAGTGGTTCTCATCTATTCCTGTAAAGACGTAGCAAATTTTCCTTGTCTTTACAATCCAGGAATTTCATGATAACCTGGCGGTGTTTTTGGTTATTTGGATGCTGACCCACTCCTGTCCTCTGGGTCTCTCTGGGACTGTCACCCGGGGGGCCCACTCTGTGCGCTCTTTCAACCTTGCATCTTATTTGTAATCCCAAGGCTTTAGGCAGTTCTATTTCGCACATGTCATTAAGATGTTGATGAGTGATGGATTCTAGCAGCCCTACAATCCTTAGATTGTATCTTCGGGATCTGTTCTCAAGATCATCTAGTTTATCACATAGCCATCTGAATTGTTTGTGTGACTCTGCCAGCTCCTGCTCCATGACCAAAATCCTGTCTTCTGCCTCTGATAGTCTTTGTTCCAGCTTCTCTAACCTGCCAGCATGTTGTATAGTTGTTTCCTGGAGATCTATTAGGGCATCTTTGACTGCTTCTTTCACTGCAGCTTTGATATCATCAGTAAGGTATTTTGCCACCTCTCTGGCCAGCCTCTGATGCTCCCCTTGTATGCTGTATTGTTCCTCTGTCCCTGCAGCCCAGGAATCATTAAATCTCTCAGCCCCGACCGCCCCTGGGCTTTTCCCCTCCACTTTCAGTTGTGCCTGCAGCGCCTGTTCCTGCCTCCTGCTCCCCTACATCGCCGCCATCTTACTTTGTACTGGGGCCGTGGCAGCAATCCTCGGCGCTCTCCAGGGGTGCTGTGTTGCGCTCCGCAGCCACCGCTCCATATGCTGCACGCTGTCCCCCGGTGCCAGCGGTGATTTTCGGCACCGCTACGCCCGCCGCTGGTCTGTATGTAGTGATTTGTGGCCAACGGCTCTGGGAGCTTCTCCTCTATACCGCCATCACGCTGGCGCAGGAATCGGAAGTATCCGTTCGCCATCTACTGAAGATGTAATCATTCTCGGTACTGGCCCAAGTAGCAGATCCACTGAAGTCCCAAGTGGCAGATCCACCGCAGCCTGTAGCACAGCTCTGTAGCTCAGCTCTCCACACAAAACAGCCCGCTGCTGAGCTTTTACTCACCTCCATGCGCTCCCACGCAACAGTGATCTCCTAATTTAATTACTGGATAAATAAAAGGATCTCAGAAATTTGGTGAGTGCCCCAGGCTTTTTCTTTCTTGGATTTACAGTGATCTCCTCTCACCCTGGGAGACTGCACTGTTGGTGCCTCTAGGACCTTGCACTGAGTGATGTTGCGGAGTCACCTGCAGTGCCAGGTCCTCTCACAGGTCCTGCAGCCTCCCAGGATGAGAACATCGCTGTTGGTCACCGTGGGATCGCAGGGAGGTGCGTAAAAGTGCAGCAAAATAAATTGACATGCTCATTCTTTTTGCAGATCCATTCTTGAGCCCAAGAATAGATCCGTAAACAGCGCTGTGTGTGAGTGCAAAATTGTGAAATGCATTGACTTGGCTGGAAAAGCCAACGTCCCTGCATTTCACTGCATTTTCACTGCAATTGCGGATCCATAAGGAATGCATCAAAAACGGTGCAAGATCGCACGTGTTAACGTAGTCTATTTCTTTATTTTACTTCCATTCAGATAACATTTGTTTGAGAGTCCCTGGTGCATGCTGGAATATCAAAGATGTCATCATCAAGTATATGGGGCTGCATTTACTGCCACCCTGAAATGAAACATATTCAGTATGTCCATTCAATAATGTCCATTTCAGGCGCTGGACTGGTCCAAATTTTACTGAGTATGCTCAGTTGTCAATTGTGATGTAAGCTCAGTATGAGCTCACTGTGCGATATTCCTTTTCACTGCGCAGTAATCGTTCACTTCCTCACTGGTACTGAGAAGTGACAAACCAGCGACAGAGCACAGACACCCCAAAATAGACATCTCCACAGCGCCATCAATGACCTCTTCTTTAGGATCTGGGCTGGTCTCAAATTTCCCTTCACTCCACGTTCTATATTCATTTCATTGCACACACACTGCACTCTAAAGGCCCAGTCACACATAACGATGCACCAGCGATCCCTATAACGATGTGCAGAGATCGCTGGTGCATCGTTTTTCACATCGCTGGTAAGATGTCAAACAGGTATCTCACCAGCGATGTGAAAAACAACGCACGAGTGATCCAGAATTATACCGAGGTCGTTGGGAATTGTCACTCCATAGAGTAGCATTGAGATCGTTGGTCATTGTCCCTGTCAAACACAACGATGTAACGCTCCCAGCGGTAGCACAACGCAGAAATGATCCAGAGCAGTGTGTAACGATCAACGATCTCACAGCAGGGGCCAGATCGTTGGTGCGTATCACACATAACAATATCGTTAGCGGGATTGCTGTTGCGTCACAAAATCTTGACGTTATAGCGATCTTGTTAGTGATCTCGTTATATTTGACAGGGCCTTAAGGAGTTGGAGAATCAACACATTCTCAGTAGAGGAGGAATTTGCCCAGCGTGCGTCTGAAACAGATTTTACTGATGACGTTTCATGTCGGGGTGGCAGTGACCCCCTAATGATGTCATGTTATAGTAATATTTAGGATAAAAATCTAATTTGATTTTGGAGCAGCAGTTTAAGCGGTAATGAGTGTGTGCAAGGGTCATTGTGATGGGGGGGCAAGATCAGCTTTAGAAAACCCTGTTGTGTTTGGTGGAACCTGTGCTATCAGCTGTGTATGGAGGCACCAGTCATTGTAATCCTGGCTCTAATGATAAAGAGCCTTGCTCTAAACTTTCCCTGAAACTACAGAAAGTACGAGTCTACAATGGCTCACTTACCAGTATGAAAGGTGCAAGATTATTAAGATTATATTTTTTTAAATATAGATCATAATATAAAAGACAATTCAAAAGATTAAAAAAAAAAAGTTTTAACTAAAATAATTGATTTAAACAATAGGTTTTTTTCTGATGTTATATAAAAAATGTTTTCCAAAGCTGATAGTTAAAAATAAAAAAAATTTCAAATTTGTTGCACGACCTGTACCCCTAACCTAAATTGAATGTATGTTTTACATTTTCCTTTATGGAAAATAACTATAAACTACGTGTTTAAGCCAGCCGCATAATGAATTCCAAGAATATCTTGGAATTGAATTCTGAAAAGCATTATTGAAACGTTTTTGTGTTCCAAAGTCGGTTTGTCTTGTTGGGATTTAGGGTGAGCCATTTCATCTCCTCTTGTAATGTTTTCATCTGCGTTGTCTTATCTGTGCAACATCAGAACACAATGGCTTCACCCTTCTCCAACCTGATTCCTTTTTTTGAAATATGCTCGATCGCTCTGACCAGGTTAATGCATGGACTCCATAAGCCTGTAGTACTGTGAGCAAAATGTTGGCATAAGCCTGCCAGGAGCTTAATTGTCACCAATCTAAAGCTGCATTTACACTGGCCAACAATATTTTGTCAGATTCTAACACTAACAGCCCAATCGTTCATGAGAATTGTGTAATATGAGCTGCTTGAGCGACTGAACGAAATCACTCATTCATCATGAATGAAATAGTTTACACAAATGTAAAAAAAATACTCATCCAGAAATTGAAAATTATGTAATGTAAATTTTGCTCATTTAACAATTTTTGCAAGAAAAAACTGTAAATTCAAGTTGTAAATAGGGTTGATCAACGTCCAAGGCAATAAATAATTCAGTAGCAATTGGAACATTTCATACATTTTCTTTGTATAGGATCAATAGAGATGTTTCTACAATACAATATTCATTAATTTAATGGAAAGAAATCGTATCACTATGGGATATGAGCGTTAAACACTTCAGATTATCTGTCTTAACACGATGTTCGCTGTTACGATGGAACGATGACTAAACTGATTTTGCACTTTATTTGGTGATCGCCCAGTTTTATGTGTTGCTTTTTCTGGTATATGGATGGAACGATGACTATTTACGCATTTCAGTTTTGATTCTTGTCCTGTCCAAACACTTGTCTGACATTGTTTTCTAGTCGTGAATTACTATCGAATTGTCTGCATGATTATCTGTTGGTGTTAACAAGCTTTAAATACCGTACATTGTTGACACTGGATGGTAATAGAGGAACACAAGATCAAACATGCTTTCCTCGTCACAGATGGTCTAACAATCATATCTGAATTTTCATGTAAGTGAGGCTGTTAAAGTGCATCAAGAGTGGAGCAATTCCCTGCTGGTGCAGCTATTTTATGGAAAGTATGTTTGAACTTTACAACTTATCCCAGAAATGTAATCAGTTTAGTGACCGAAAATTTCCTAACAAGGCTTCCTTCAAGATTTCTAAGTTAGAGATAGGGTCTCAGAATTCTTGACAATCAGTATTGTTTTTCCTTCACAATCCACCGATGATCAATTTTTGCAGTTTGGTACAAAGAGGCCACTACCCATAATGTTTTTTGCAACATTAATACAAGCTACATTGCCCAGACATGTCCTTTCATCAATGCATTTTCGTGTAACCACCTACCTAGGCAAGGGGTGAACTTGGCTGTACACATTATAAAAAAAAAAATGTTTTATTAAATAGCCCACCTTCATCAGTTGCTCCATAGTCCCATTCCATTGTGCAAATGCTTATTTTAGGTGGTTAACATGACTCTTCTATGCAGCACTGTAAACAGCAAGGCACGTTTTTTTCTTACACATTTCTATTACAGCCATAATTAACATGTTCTACAATCAGAACGGTACCTCTATTGTGAGATCAGGCTACATTGACTAGTCTTTACTCCTTATTCACATTGGTTAGCCTTCGTTGACAATGATCATTTTTTTCAGCAGTTAAGTCTAAAGTATGTTCACACCTTTTCCTTTGTTTTTTGAGTAGGTCGAAAAATGATCAAAATAATGATTCATATTGTTTGTACAACGAAAAAGACAGGCTTTTGAACATTCGTTTTGTAAATGCTTAAGGCTTTCAAAGATTTTATATGTTCATAAGAAGTAAAGTGTATTTTCTGCCATTTTTCATCAGTAAGGCGCTCCTTACTTTTCAATGGAAATCAGTGGGAAAGGTAAATGACAAAAAGCTAAACCTAATACTGAATGCACACACAGGATAAAGATATCCTTCAGTGGGAAAAACTCACATTTTGAATATGCTTTGAGCCAGCTCTTCCTATTTCTCCGCTTTCCAATGTTTGTCACACTTAAATGTTTCAGATCAAAAAACTAATTTAAATATAAAACAAGTAAACACAAAATGCAGTTTATAAATGAAGGTCTTCATTATTAGGAGAGAGAGAAATCCAAACCTGCCGGATCCTGTGTGAAATTGATTGCCCCTAAACCTAATAACTGATTGGGCCACACTTAACAGCAACAACTGCAATCAAGTGTTTGCAATAACTGGCTATGAGTCTTTTACAACACTCTGGAGGTTTTTGGCCCACTCATCTTTGCAGAACTGTTGTAATTCAGCCACATTGGTCTCCGAACATGAACCACCTTTTTAAGGCGATTCCACATCATCTCAATTGGATTAAGGTCAGGACTTTGACTAGGCTACTCCAAAGTGTTAATTTTGTTTTTCTAATCCATTCAGAGGTGAACTTGCTAGTTTGTTTTGGATCACGGTTCTGCTGCATAGCCCAAGTGCGCTTCAGCTTGAGATCACAAACAGATGGTCGGACATTCTCATTCAGGATTTTTTGGTAGACAGAATTCATAGCTCCATTTACCACAGCAAGTCTTTCAGTTCCTGAAGGAGCAAAACAGCCACAGACCATCACACTACTACCATCACATTTTACTATTCGCATGCTGTTTCTATTCTGAAATGCTGTATTCTATGCTGGACATGAACTTTTCAAAAAGTTCAACTTTTGTCTTGTCAGTCCACAGAGTATTCTCACAAAAGTCTTGGGGATCATAAAGATGTTTTTTGGCAAAACTGAGACTAGTTTTTATATTCTTTTTGCTCACTAGTGGTTTTAGTCTTGGAACTCTGCCATGCAGGCCATATTTTCCCAGTCTTATGGTGGAATCATGAATACTGACCTTAACTGAGGCCTGCAGTTCTTTAAATGTTGCTGCACTCTTAGAGGGTAATTTTGGGTTCAACAGCCACCCCTAGGAAGGTTTACTACTGTTCCATGTTTTTGCTATTTTTGGATAATGGCTCTGTGTGGTTTGCTGGAGTCCCAAAGCTTTAGAAATAGGTTTATATCCTTTTCCAGACTGATAGTTCTCAATTACTGTGTTTCTCATTTGTTTCTGAACCACTTTGGATTGTGGCATGATGTCTAGTTTTTGAGCCGGTTTTGGTCAGTGCTATTTAAGGGATTTCTTGAACAGGTGTGGTAATAAGGCCTCGGTGTGGGTAGGGAAAGATAACTCAGCTTCCCAAAGATGTGAAAAACCACAGTTTAATTTATGTTTTTAGGGGAGATGTCACTTTTTCACAAATGGCACTGTAGGCTATTATTTCTTTTTGCTTAAAGTGATCCTGACCTCACAAATTGCGTCCCCATGCTGTTTAAACCTGTCCCTACAGCAACTTAAGTGCTTCCTAGACATCCCTTTCGCTCTAAATATCGATTTGGCAAAGTTTATAAAATCATCTTACATACCATGGAATCTGCGGCTTCTCAGAATTTGAGAAGCCGCAAAAGGCGTGCCTGCTTGCCGCTCACCGCCACCTCCTTCATGATTATTCACGCCCCGCTGGGCGTGCTGAAGAGAGTGGAGCCGCGTCCTCTCCTACGATGGGCGGTATTCCTGGTATGATGAAAATCTCGTCATATCCAGGTTTACTATGTCAGTACACCCATTTGGGTGTACCGCCGACCTCGTGCTGCGAATGCGCATGCGCGAAGTCTGTTCTAGCCAGTTATGGGTGTACTGACGTAGTAAACCCGGATTTGACGAGATTTTCGTCATACCGGGAATACCGCCCATCATAGGAGAGAATGCGGCTCCACTCTCTGCAGCACGCCCAGCGGGGCATGAATAATCATGAAGGAGGCGGCGGGGAGCGGCAAGCAGGCACACCTTTTGCGGCTTCTCAAATTCTGAGAATCCGCAGATTCCATGGTATATAAGACGATTTTATAAACTTTGCCAAATCGATTTTTAGAGAGAAAGGGATGTCTAGGAAGCACTTAAGGTGCTGCAGGGACAGGTTTAAACAGCATGGGGACGCAATTTGTGAGGTCAGGATCACTTTAATAATGTAGAACTTAATTTATAAATATTATTTAGTGTTTACTTGTGTTATCCTTGTGTAATATTTAAATTTGTTTGGTGATCTGAAACATTTAAGTATGACAAGCATGCAAATGAATAAGAAATCAGGAAGGGAGCAAACACTTTTAGGGTGCATTCACACACTGCGTATTTGTTGCGTATTTTTACGCGAGTGCTCTCGCAGTGTTTGTAGCCAAAACCAGGAGTGGGAGATTAAATACAGAAGTGGAGCACTTGTTTCTACTAGACTTTTCCTCTGATTGTTCCACTCCTGGTTTTGGCTACAAAAACTGCAACAGCACTCGCGTAAAAATACGCAGCAAATACGCAGCGTGTGAACGCACCCTTACACACCACTGTATATTGCTCCTGCTTTGCAAGTACAATTATAATCAATGGTCATCACTTAAACAGTTTTAATGCTGTGGCTAATCAGTGTATAATGCAGTAGTAATATATAGTACAAATTAACAGAATTCCTAATACATGTAGACTTTAGTTTCATGTTCATATTGTTGTAAATGTTGAAAACTCTTAATTGAACAACAAAAACTAGGATCGAAAATCTGAATTTATATAAATAATCTATTAAATGTATATAGTAAAGCATCAGCAAAACTTTAGTTCAGTGTTCTCCATTCAAAGAAAAATATTGGAAATACCACCCAGCTATTTTTATTGCTACAGTCAATCAAAAATTCACTGCATGATCAGAATCAGTCATGTAGATTTTTGCTTGATTACTGGTTCAATCGTTCATGGATATGATCTTTGTGATCATGTATAGTTTATTGCTGAAACTTAAAAATAGAAGACAGTCTTTACAGTGTCAACACCATTTAGACCAAGATGCACGTGTCTTACGTCAGAAAGTTCCTAAAGGAACATGTAAATTTGATCCATTGGTCAGAGGCAGAAAAAGTTTCCTTTTGGGCTTCACTTGGCTGGTTTATATCAGGGCAGTGTACAATTTCATCCTGCAAACTCTAATACAGTTATATATTTAACATGTTAGCCTATGGTGTGAAGGATGATGCGCTTCATTTCAGTGGTGCAAGTTGCACTATTGTTGATATGAGTACTTATCACCAGTCTGTGGTTCCCCTTTTGTTGAAGAAAACAATGGACATCCAGGGATTTGATTTCACTAAATAACACGTATTAAATATTCCTAAAAGTGTCTCTAAAGGACCTAACATTCTAGTGAAAGTCTGGTCCGAACATCTAGGTTGCTGGATCCCAGCTGACTATTTTCTAAAAGTATACCGTTCAACTGTTTGTCCTTTTTGTGCTCCGTTTAAAACTTTTTTTTTTTTATTAACCATGAGTTTTGTTGCCAAACATAACTTAAATATATACGTCGTGCTATTCAATAGCGTCTCATGATATATGTACTTGGATGCCTGTGACAGACACCCATCCTTTTAATATATGTTTTACTAAAAGGTATTGAAAAGCTCCTAATATGTAGTGGAATCCATGGTTGGATATCAGTCAGCCTCTTTTTCAACCCCTTCATGACCCGGGAATTTTTCGTTTTTCATTTTCGTTTTTTGCTTCCCTGCGTCCAAGAGCCATAACTTTTTATTTTTCCGTTAATACAGACATATGACTGCTTGTTTTTTGCGGGACAAGTTGTGCTTTCAGATGCAATCATTTATTTTACCATATAGTGTACAGGGAAATGGCAAAAAAATTCCAAGTGCAGTGAAATTGCAAAAAAAAGTGCAATTACACGTTTGGTTTTCAGGTTGTTTAGTCGCCATGTTCACTATATGGTAAAGCCGATGCGAACAGTGTGATGCCTCAGGTTGGTTCGAGTTCTTAGATACCAAACATGCATACCTTTACTGGTAGCTAAGTGGTGAAAAAAAATTCAGAAGTTTGAAAGAAATAAAAGAATTGCACTTTTTGGGCCATGTTCTGCGACTCGTAGGGCCCTCATTTTTTGGGATCTGGGGCTGTGTGACGGCTTATGTTTTGCGTCTTGAACTGACGTTTCTAATGATACAATTTTTGGGTGGATGCGCTGTTTTGATCGCCCGTTATAGCATTTTATAGCAATGTTGTGGCTACCAGAAAAACATCATTTTGGCGTTTGGACCTTTTTTTCTGTTACACAGTTTACGACTCTCATTAATTGATTTCATATCTTGATAGAACGGGCATTTCTGAAGCGGCGATACCAAATGTGTATTTTTTTTATTTTTATTTTTAATACCTTTATTGTGAATGGGGCAAAAAGGGGTGATTTGAACTTGTATGTTTGTTTTTGTTTTTTTACATGTTTGTAAAAACTTCATTCATTGACTCTTACTTTTACACTGCTCCATAGAGAGGCACCCTGCTCCACAGTCCAATCGCTTCTGACAGGTACCAATGAGCTGCAGCACATCGGTATCTGTCAGAATTGTGCACGGTGAGTGGTTGGCAGCGCTTGCCAACCACTCACTGGAAGTGCTCCATGATAACTTCCGGGGTCAAGCCAGGACACCGGGCTGTCACGTGAGCAATGGAGATCTTGCGATGTTATCGCGGGATCTCCAGTGCAGGCAGGGAATGTGCGTTCCCCACCGACGGCGGCTTTGGATACCGCTGTCAGTAGTTGACAACGGGATTCAAAGGGTTAACAGCACAGATCGGATCTCAGATCTATTGGTGCTGTAAACCCGACCTCTCAGCTGACGAGATCAGCTGAAGTGTCGGGTTTTTGATGTGAGCTCCGGCACGGAGCTCACATCAAACCCCAGTAACCGGCCCATGACGTTTTAACAATCTCATGTGGAAATGTGGATTTCCCCATTGAAATCAATAAGAATATTTGAACTGGGTTTTGATAGGGATTTTAGAGTGGATCGCTTCAAAAGTCATGTCAAAACTGTATGAAAGCCTTCCACTGCCATTACTTAATATGTAATGGTTTAACATGTTTCTCACCGTTGTACAGAAACTTTATGTACACAATAATCTTTATTCTAGACAATGTTATGACAGCAAACTGGAACAGCAATTAAGATAAATATCTTATTTAGCTACTACTTCTTTGGTATATCTCGAAACTATGGAAATGAGAATTATAAGCACAAAATATGCATATAGACTAATCCATTGAATGTTAAAATGCTTTGATCCGCCAACATTCTTGTCCTCACGCACCATTTAAGCAAGATGTCCATTGATTGCTTTATGGTTTGCTTCATAATGTTCTGACAGTATTTGAGGATATGATATTTGTTTATCATCACAGCATTGTTTTCACTGGAAAGTTTTTTTTTAAAAAAGTCCCCATTTATTTTCCAGACCTGTTTGTTTAGTTTTAGTGTGAGAATTCCTTTTCTGTATTGATTTATTAATCGCCATTTTAAGGATTTGTGAGTATAACCGCTTTGCTCATACTTTATTTCATTTGCTCTTGTATTTTCCTTTGCTTGACCAAAACTGTAGCTGGTAGCTGTATTTTAAATGAAGTCTATTTGTAAATGTTGTATTATGTACCAAATGGATCTAAATGAATGAACTAATGTTCCAGCCTCCATTGTGACTGTGCAATGTTAGACTTTTGTAGCCTGGAGATGAAATAAAAGTTTAGTACTTGACTATATATTTTATTTATTTAGAAATGTATTTAAAGTGATGAAATTCAAACAAGAATAGTAACCTATATCAGAATTTTAAAATGTCTATAAAATATACATGTATATAGCTAAACATTCTCTGCCTGTGTTTTTTTCATATGTGGATTGTATTTTGTGTTTGTCGAATTTATTATTAAGAAGTGGAATGATACACATCCAACTATACAGTCTACAGAAATAAATGTTTGTCTATTGCCATAGAGATCAAACGGTTAACCATTTTGTAGTTGAACGAGCATGTGTTTCTGGAGAAACAATGAAAATTTTAAAGTACAGTTTATAATGACTAAAGGAGCTATCAAAACCACATAATACACCATATGATGCACACAATTGTATATTTATGTATAAGGAAATTTAAGAAAAATGTTAGTTCCTATTGTCAGCCATATTGGGTTGTCACAGTGAAATGTTGCATGTGAGTTATCTATATGCTAAAGGCAAAACTTAAATGTACTTTGGGTTGGGCCTAGTGCTGGGCATGGGAATGTGGTGCAAGTATGGGAATTCAGCGCACACCAAATACAAAAATCTGTTTGACTTGCACGTATCTATATACCTTACACCTTGGGTAACTCATTGTTTCAGATTTATCTAGCATGTACCTTGGCATCCTTTGACAGTCCTACAATTATAAGGAGTTGTCCAGGTTTAAAAAAAGTCTATTTTCTTTTTAAACTGTGTTATTGTAGCTCAGATTCATCTGCTTCAGTGGAGTGTAGTGACACCAGCTAACCAGTGGTCTTATATTTTATATGCCTACAAGTAGAGGTTTTTCTTTCAATTGGTACAGCTGTATGAGCGTGAATGATCCCCTCAAACTGGCTTAAGGAAGCTTAATAAATGTAGGGGATTTGATGACTATAGCTCTTTTCAGGTAAGTACATTATTAGGCCCTTGAGAATATTGTGTACCTATTAGCAGGAAGCAGTGGAATTTATTTGGGTGGGTCTATGACCTCATAAATATTTGGCAGGACACATTATCCTTTAAATTTATTAGAATCATTGTCTGCACATCCTTTCCTGCACCAACTCCATCCTTTACCTTGTGTTTGTTGCCTTATTAAAAACATATTAAAAAGTTTGTCTCTTTGTGAAGTACATGTAGAAAGCTTTGCAGAATCTTCTGAATGCTTAAAGGTTCCTTTTTTATATGCAATCAAGTACATCGTGAAGTTGGGCACACTATGGCCTTAAAGCTTGCTCAGGTGTTCCTCAGAAAATGTTCAGCAGGCCTCCACTGCCTATTATTTATGATGGCTAATTGCAATTTGATTCCAAAACTGTGAAGATTTAATTTATCAAGTACTTATACCAAGGTTTTGGGAAAATTAATAATTTGTTACATTTCATCTATCTGTCTACTTTTAGATCTCCGGCATTACAGAGATCTCTGGAAGTCTAATAGCATTTGAAGGTTGAGGGTAATAACAATTTACCTACTTTGGAATGAAGGACCTTGTTGTCAAGGAACTGTGGTATTGATTACTTATCTTTAGATCAAGTAAGGTTAAAATCAAGTACTTCTCCCAGAGAATTAAGGAGATGTCACACGCGTCGATATCGCTGTCAATGTCGCTCGTACGTCATGGATTTTCAGCCGCTCAAGCGACGTAAAAGTGACGCAGGAGCGACATTGAAGCGTGTGACCAAGCGATGCAACCAGCGATATGTCGCTGATCGCCGATCGCAGGTTTCACTGCCAGATGTAAATCCTGTCGCTCATCGCTCAGTAGACCTTGTGCATCGCTGCGTGTGACACTAAACTCAGCGGCGTATTTTCTATTTTGACATCGTACAAGCGACTAAATAAAATCGCTCGCAAGATGGCAACATCACCGCATCGCTGGGTCATATTGACGCGTGTGACATCTTACCTGTGATAATTCCACATCGCCCAGGCTATTAATAATTTGTGACGCATGAGCGATATCGCGGGCGACATTGACACGTGTGACAGGCCCTTTATTGCAATTACACATGTTTTACCATAAACCTGTTTCTTTCCTTTGTGTGTATTGGAACAACACAAAAAAAGAGAAAAAAGGCAGATTGGACATAATTTCTCACAAAAGCTATACAATGGGCTGGGCAAAATTGTTGCACATTTAAAATTGGGGGAAATCACTTACAGCATGTGATGCTCTGTCTAACTCACCTTTGGCAAGTAACAGGTATGGACAATATAAAAATGACACATGAAACCATAAAAGGGAGATGTTGACTCAATCTTTATATTGTGCCTGTGTGTGCCACATTAAGCATGGAGAAAAGAAAGGGTAGAGAACTTTCTGAGGACGTCTGGACCAAAATTGTTGAAAAGCATCAACAATCTCAAGGTTACAAGTCCATCTCTAGAGAGCTTGATATTTTTTTGTCCACGATGTGTAACATAAGACGTTTACAACCTATTGAACACCTGTGAAGAGATTTTACAGTTGATGATGGGAGAAGACACCATTCAAATATGAGACCTAGAGCTGTTTGCAAAAGAAGAGTGGTCCAAAATTCCAGTTAATAGGTGTAAGAAGTTTGTTGATGCTTATAGAAAGTGATTGTAGTTATCTATTCGAAAGTGTGCAATTAAACATTAGGCTGAGGGCGGCAACAATTTTGTCCAGCTTATTTTTGGAGTATTGTGTGAAATGATGTCCAATCTGCCTTTTTTGGGTTTTTTTTGTGTTGTACCAATACACACAAAGAAAATAAAGGTGTATAACAAAACGTGTAAGTGCAATAATTTACTGGGAAGAAAATACTATATTTTTTGGAGCAGTTTCCAGGGTTCCAACACTTTCCATGAATGTATAACTACATTATAATATGTATTGCCATTAAATGTTGTTTTAACATAATTTTTTTGTAGCTTTGTTTATTCTCAATAGGGAAACACTGTCGTATAAGGTTTATCTTGCTTTCTCCTAGATGTATACATCAAGAAGGTGGAATATGAAGGACAAATTAAAATGCAAATATTGTTTAATTATGAGACCAACAAGCTTGCTAAATTTATAGGGAACGCTACAATATTTTCAAAGTAGACAAGTCATTAAATTTTGTCCTGTTGTGTATACAATAAATCATTTACATGTACACCAATAAAGTGAACACAAGTTCTTTGTTCCTCTGGGCCTCTACTTGGACGTGAGTAGGAGAATAAGTAGAGTAGAACAAGAAAAAAGGGGGCAGGGAGGGAAAGGTAAAGAAGGCTAAAGAGTTTGGACAAGAATAAAGTCTTATGAGGTCTCAATGAGAGAAACCAAAGCTTATCATGCACTATTGATCATAGTTGTTTGAGACAACCTATTAACCTACTTGTCATAAACACAATGACATGTTGAATATTTTACTGTTATTTTGAAGTTGTCATTGCCGTATTTGAAAAATCTAGCTGATTTGTTCCAATAGACATTTTCCAATTTTCTTTTGTACCAGCATTTTTTTGTTGTACTAGAAAAAGAAAGAAGCACCTTTGCTTACAAGCGGACGTACAAAGACGTTATCATGACCATTTGATGCTGTATGAACTAACCTGAAAATGCAGGTTTAATACAATCAAAGCTGTCTGTGAAAAAGGCTGAGCAGCCTTTCTCAGTCTGCACACCTTGAGTGTCCACAAAAAGGCAGCTGATGGAGGGCCACGTAACCAAAAATGTCCATATTCCAGGTTGGATCAAAATCTCCATGAGCAGCCATTTTGAGAAAATTGTAGCTGTGCAAACTGCAAGGGGCCACACAATCATGACCCCAATTTGTTAAACTATAGTGGACAACCCAGTAAAAGTCCTAATAAAGCATGAAAAACTAAAGTTAAATGTAAAAATCTTAAAACAAATATGGAAGCAGTATTTGGCTAAAAATGATAACATTGTTGTATATTCATTGGATGTCTATGCAAATTAGATGAAAGTTGTCTGAATTCACTGACTTAGGTAGGATGAGCCCACAACATAATGGATTTAGAGGGAATCCTGAATGTTTACAGGTGGCAGATGTCAAGACAAAGAAGGATCAGATAAGTTGGATTTCCTCATGCTCAGTCATTTGTTTACATGGAAGGTAAGGTAATGTCAGAGTAATTATTTCCCTCTCTATTAAAAACAGCGTATTGTTGGCTAAGCAGAGCAAACCCATCTATTTGGAAGTTGAGAGTTTTGGTGTTAGGCCACACAAGAGTTCAGCCTACAGCTATCCAAGGTGTATGCGCTGCCTTCAATATGGAAAAATCTGTCCATCAATTTTCAGTCTCTGCAATTAATTTTGGAGTAGAAGGATTGGCAAACGTGGGCCAGGAATTTCCTTCTACATTAGTGAAACAGTTTAGCTAATAAAGCAAAGGATATAGCTGAGTAGTTTCAGATAATGCCTCAAACAGCAAAACTGTAAAGGCCCCGTCTCACACTTCAATGGTCCAACGATTCGACTTGACCTAGATCGCTAGAACGACGTTCAATGATCGCTAGTGAAATGTCACAAGTATAGATATCGTTAACGATGCAACAACGATTCCGCGACAAGCAAACGATACTTGCAGTCGTTAGCTCGCCTACGTCCTTCACTTAATAGGCGAGGTTGTTAACGACATCGTTATCGAGGTGTCCACACAACCATGCTGCAGGTTGAACAAACGCTCATCGTTTGGTTTAGGGTCCGGTTCACAAACCTCCCATAAACGATCTGCCCGATTATCGTTGATCAGATGTACATGTCACACTGAACGACGTCGTTACGACTGAAAACCCGTGACATTTCAACGATCTTGTTACCGATATCGTAGTGTTTGACAGGGCTTTTAGAATGTGTAAGAAAACTATATACAAAGTAAGATCTTGGAATAACCAGACTCATTTTGTTTTCCACAATGGAGCCTATTTCAAAAGTTTATATCTGCCCATTACAGGGAACTTGTCATGTCTTTTTGTTTTTAAACTGCCTCCAATGTTATTTAGATCATGCACTGTGCATCACTAACCGGGAACAATTCCATGTCTTTATCATAAAAATGCACTTTAGATGCTTATATGTTTGCATTAGGTACCTTCACAGTCATCGGGGTGTATACGTTAACTGCTATCAGTCGCATCAATCCACATTCAGTCATGTGTTTTTTAATCCCTTCACCCCTGGTGATTTTTTTGTTTTAGTTTTTTCTCCCCTTTTTCCAAGAGCCATACCTTTTTTTTTTTTTTTTTTTTCCATCAATACAGCCATATGAGGGCTTGTTTTTTGCGGGACAAGTCGTACTTTCAGATAAATCATTTATTTTACCATATGGTGTATAGGAAAATGGGAAACAAAATTCCAAGTGCGGTGAAGTTGCAAAAAAAGTGCAATAAGATTGTTTTTTGGGATTTTTATTTACTATGTTCACTATATAGTAAAACTGATGTGCAGTATGATGCCTTGGGTCGGTAAGAGTTTGTAGATACCAAAATGTATACTTTTACTGTTATCTAAGTGGTAAAAAATTCAGAAGTTCGAAAAAAAAAGAATTACACTTTTGCGCATTTCTGCGACCCCTAGCGTCTCATTTGCGGATTTGGGGCGCGTGATACTTATTTTTGCGGCTTGAGCTGATGTTTCTAATGATACTATTTTTGGTGGTTGCACTGTTTTGATCACCTGTTATTGTATTTTATTACAATATTCCGGCAACCAAAATGTAGTTTTGGCGTTTGGACCTTTTTTTCTTCAAGTATTCCCTTGTTGTAGTCTCTGGGGTCAGCGTCATGGTGCACTGTATGGCAATGATCTGCCACAATCACTGTAACCCCAAAGACTACAACAAGGGAACACTTGATCCCTTGTTGTAGTCTTTGGGATCACATGGATTATGCACTGTATGGCAATAATCTCCATACAGTGCACAATCACCGTGACCCCAGAGACTACAACAAGAGGACACTTGATCCCTTGCTCAGTCTCTGTATGTAGCAGAGGCGATCGAACGTTGTTGCACCATCCTTTTGGACTACGTCGGAGGGAGTGAGAGCAATAAAGATGGAGTCCGAATTTGTATTTGTGTTTCCATACGCGACAGGTGTCCGCTAACAATTTGAATGGAAAATTAACTCCAATTGTTAGCAGACACCATGTCGTGTATGGAGAGCCCCTGTGTGCCTAAACATTAAAGCTCCCCCACAACTGACCCCATTTTGGAAACTAGACCCCCCAGGGAGCTTATCTAGATGCATAGTGAGCTCTTTGAACCCTCAGGTGCTTCACAAATTGATCCGTAAAAATGAAAAAGTACTTTTTTTTTCACAAAAACGTTCTTTTAGCCACAATGTCTTCATTTCACAGGACAACAGGCTAATATGGATCCTAAAATTTGTGGGCAATTTCTCCTGAGTACACCAATACCTCATATGTGGTCATAAACCACTGTTTGGGCACACGGCAGAGCTTTAAAGAAAGGAGCACCATTTGACTTTTTGAATAGAAAATTCGCTCCAAAAGTCAAATGGCGCTCCTTCCCTTCCAAGCCCTACTGTTCCGATCCCTGTGACTTTTATGACCACATAGTGAGGTATCGGTATACTCAGGAGAAATTTCCCAACACATTTTAGGATCCATTTTATCCTTTTGCCCATGTGAAAATGAAAAAATTGAGGTTAAAAGAACTTTTTGTTGGAAAAATGTAAATGTCCATTTTTTCCTTTCACGTTGCTTTTGTTGCTGTGAAGCACCTGAAGGGTTAATAATCTTCCTGAATGTAGTTTTGAGTAGCTTGAGGGGTGCAGTTTTTGGAATGGTGTCACTTTTGGGTGTTTTCTGTATGTAAGCCCCTCAAAGGGACTTCAAACGTGATGTGGTCACTAAAAAAATGGTTTTGTAAATTTTGCTGGAAAAATTAGAAATTGCTGATGAACTTTGACCCCTTATAACTTCCTAACAAATTTTTTTTTTTTCCCAAAATTGTGCTGATGTAAAGTAAACATGTGGGAAATGCTATTTATTAACTATTTTGTGTCACATAACTCTCTGGATTAACACAATAAAAATTCAAAATTTGAAAATTGCGACATTTTCAAAATGTTTGCCAAATTTTCAATTTTTTCACAAATAAACGCAAAAATTATCGACCTAAATTTACTACCAACATGAAGCACAATATGTCATGAAAAAAACATTTCAGAATCACTAGGATCTATTGAAGCGTTCCAGAGTTATTACCTCATGAAGGTACGCTGGTCAGAATTGCAAAAAATGGCAAGGTCTTTAGGGTCAAAATAGGCTGTGGTGGTGAACACAGATTACCTCCCCTTTGCCCATGACAGAGAGTCATGTAATGTGGCTAGAGGTTCCAGAAAATTATGACATTCAAACATCCAGGATATCTCCACCTCTGGGGATTGCAGACAGGAAATATTATGGTCATTTCTCACCACGATTTATATCTTTCTATTGATGTGAAACATGGCATGGCCAGCGTCATCCAACTGGCTGATTTTAATTTGGGGCTCATAGGCAAGTGTCACAGTTATGAAAAAATATGCATATTTTCTGCATTCTGTTGTGTTGCTGACAATATATCGACATAACTGTAGAACCTATGCACACCCCAATAGTCATAACTATATTACGGTTTCAAGCTAGCAATGAAAATTCTTCGGTGAAAGAAAGCTGATGCAGTTTCAAATGCAGTTTTCCCTTGTATATTACAAAACCCAGACCTGGCATCCTATTCCCAGAAAATTCCCCTCTGTAAAGGCCTATCCACACCAGGAGTTTGAGCTTCAATGACAGTGTCCACTCCCTGACTTCCCCATCTATAATTTAGTTTTCTCACTTCCCCATATAATAGTTCTCTCACCTCCCTTCTTATAAATAAATCCTATGTGTTTAGTGTGTTTGATGAATGTCTTTTCTCTAGAGGCCTGAAATATGTTTAGAATTATTTTTTTCTCTGACAGCCGTATTTTGCAGATTATAGGACGCACCCAAATATAGGGGAGGAAAATAGGAAAAATAACTAATATTAAAAAGGGTGTCTGTCTTAAAATCAAAGTCCATTTTATAATCGATATCTTACTGGGGGAGGCAGCGGTGGTTGAGCGGGGAAACAGGAGGCATTGGTGGGATGTCAGGGCACTGTTTGGCGGTGCTGCACCAGGTATCAGGGGCAGTGCTACAAGCAAGTGTCTCTGCGATGCTGCAAGCTTCAAGTGGTGCCTGGAGGAGGCACGTGCACAGATTGAGGCCTCGCTCGTCATTAAACCGAGATGTCAATCTGCGCATGCATTGCCTCCAACACCATTTCCTTGATGCCTGCATTGCTGACATTTATTTATACACAACTGCTGGGACTGGCTCCTGGCTTACACCGCCTGTAGCATTGCCAAATGGTAACGTAGCAAAACTGCTGAGGGTGATGCAGAGCTCCCCCATAACTTAAATTATTCAATGCCACCATCTATCTCTGACAGCAGCATTAACATATACAGTTGTGGCCAAAAGTATTGACACCCCTGCAATTCTGTCAGATAATACTCAGTTTCTTCTGAGTAAAAGTTCCAATCACCCCCCTTTTGCCCCATTGAAAGTAAACTAAAAAACGCTATTTGGTATCAGGAATGCCCGATCTATCAAAATATAAAATCAGTCAGATCTGTAAACTGCGTAACGGGAAAAAAAAAGTCCAAACGCCAAACTTACCTTTGCAATAAAATGCAATAACAAGTGATTAACACATTACATCGACCGAAGAATGGTGTCATTAGAAAAGTCAGCTCAAGATTATAAAAATAAGCCATCACACAGCCCCAGATCCCAAAAAATGAGAACGCTACGGGTCATGGAAAATGCTTAACATAAATTTCCAGTTTTTATATATACAGTTGTGACACCCCTGCAATTCTGTCAGATAATACTTAGTTTCTTCCTGAAAATGATTGCAATCACAAATTTCTTGGTATTATTATCTTCATTTAATTTGTCTTCAATGAAAAAACACAAAAGAGAATGAAGCAAAAAGCAAAACATTGATCATTTCACACACAACTCCAAACATTGACCAGACAAAAGTATTGGAACCCTCAGCCTAATACTTGGTTGCACAACCTTTAGCTAAAATAGCTGCGATCAACTGCTTCCGGTAACCATCAATGAGTTTCTTACAATGCTCTGCTAGAATTTTAGACCATTCTTCTTTGGCAAACTGCTCCAGGTCCCTGATATTTGAAGGGTGCCTTCTCCAAACTGCCATTTTTAGTTCTCTCCACATGTGTTCTATGGGATTCAGGTCTGGACTCATTGCTGGCCACCTTAGAAGTCTCCAGTGCTTTCTCTCAAACCATTTTCTAGTGCTTTTTGAAGTGTGTTTTGGGTCATTGTCCTGCTGGAAGACCCATGACCTCTGAGGGAGACCCAGCTTTCTCACACTGGGCCTACATTATGCTGCAAAATTTGTTCGTAGTCTTCAGACTTCATAATGCCATGCACACGGTCAAGCAGTCCAGTGCCAGAGGCAGCAAAGCAACCCAAAACATCAGGGAACCTCCACCATGTTTGACTGTAGGGACCGTGTTCTTTTCTTTGAATGCCTCTTTTTTTCTCCTGTAAACTCTATGTTGATGCCTTTGCCCAAAAAGCTCTACTTTTGTCTCATCTGACCAGAGAACATTCTTCCAAAATGTTTTAGGCTTCTCAGGTAAGTTTTGGCAAACTCCAGCCTGGCTTTTTTTTGTCTTGGGGTAAGAAGTGGGGTCTTCCTGGTATCCTACCATACAGTCCCTTTTCATTCAGACGCCGACGGATAGTACTGGTTGACACTGTTGTACCCTCGGACTGCAGGGCAGCTTTAACTTGTTTGGATGTTAGTCGAGGTTCTTTATCCACCAATCCGCACAATCTTGCGTTGAAATCTCTCGTCAATTTTTCTTTTCTGTCCACATCTAGGGAGGTTAGCCACAGTGGCTTTAAACTTTTTGACACTGTGCACGGTAGACACAGGAACATTCAGGTCTTTGGAGATGGACTTGTAGCCTTGAGATTGCACATGCTTCCTCACAATTTGGTTTCTCAAGTCCTCAGACAGTTCTTTGGTCTTCTTTCTTTTCTCCATGCTCAATGTGGTACACACAAGGACACAGGACAGAGGTTGAGTTAACTTTAATCCATGTCAACTGGCTGCAAGTGTGATTTAGTTATTGCTAACACCTGTTAGGTGCCACAGGTAAGTTACAGGTGCTGTTAATTACACAAATAAGAGAACCATCACATGATTTTTCTAACAGTGACAATACTTTTGTCCACCCCCTTTTTTATGTTTGGTGTGGAATTAGATCCAATTTGGCTTTAGGACAATTCTATTTGTGTTTTTTCATTGAAGACAAATTAAATGAAGATAATAATACCAAAGAATTTGTGATTGCAATGATTTTCAGGAAGAAACTGAGTATTATCTTACAGAATTGCAGGGGTGTCAATACTTTTGGCCACATCTGTAGCTGACATAGTGGGGTGTATCATTCTATGCAACCATCATCAATGTGATTGCAGGACACTGATGGGTTGCTATGACAGCTAGTAGTCCATTGAAAGTTCCCCATGCAGCCATCATGGAGCTCTGCTGAAACCTAATCTGTGGCCAGGCTTTAAAGTATACCATAATTTGTGCTACATAAAGTAATACTCTGATATTACCATATTAGCACAAGTCATCATGTGATCGCAGGTTCAAGTCGCCTATGGGAACTTTCAAATATAGTAAAAAAAAAATCCATCCATTAAAATCCAGTCTATCAAACTCTAAAATGAAGTAACCCAATCAGTAAACATCATAAACAGAAAAAGAAACAAAAACACTGAAATTGTGGTGTTTTGGTTGCTGCAACACGACAAAAAATGCTGTAGGAAGTGATCAAAATGTCATATTTAACCCCAAATTGTATCAATAAAAATGTCTTGTCCTGCAAATAAATAAGTTCTCACACTGCTCCATGGACTGAAAGAGAAGCTTTACTCACCTGGGAAAATGGTGACAATCTAAAAAAAAAAACCATTTTCTTTCTTTTTTAACCCCTTCATGACCCGGGAATTTTTGGCGACCAAGAAAACGGAATATTTGGCGTTTAGACCATTTTTTCCGTTACGGAGTTCACGACTCTCATTAATGGATTTAATAGGATGATAGATCGGGCGATACCAAACGTGTGTTTTTTTTCTTTTTTTAATACTTTTATTGTGAATGGGGGAAAAGGGGGGTGATTTGAACTTTTATATTTTTTTTTTTTTTTACAGGTTTTTAAAAACTTTATTTTTTCATTGATTCTTATTTTTACACTGCCTCTTTAAGAGGCACCTTGCTGCACAGTCCGATCGCTTCTGGGAGATACAGATGAGCTGCAGCTCATCTGTATCTCCCAGAATCGCGGACCTGCTATGGTTGCATTTGACATTCTTGGCACACAAATCTGTGAGCCGCATGATCCATTTATGAGCCTGATGCATTCTTCTATGGCCTGATAGATCAGTATCTATTATATAATTGTGAATGGTTTTTTTGCCCCTTCTGAGTCCACTCGCACTGCGAGTCAGCGTCGTCATGTGGATACGCCCGAAGCATTGGCCGTGCAGCGGCCATTGCGAGCAGTTCTAAGGCGACTCGCTATGCCCGCTGCGGCGAGTCGCCTTAGCAGCGCGAAGCATTGGCCGCGAAGCGGCCATTGCGAGTCAGAGACTCGCTCTTCTAGAATCCCGATGCATGTGCATCGGGCACCCAGCTAGTATGTAATAATGGCTATGTATTTCTTGGCGTTAAAAGGAACCTGGCAACTGTTGCATGCTGCTCAAATCATGGGCAGCATGTATCATCCCATGACTGTATTATCCCAGTCAGGTATGTTTGACTTTGTAATGCTACAGATGTTTCTGAGAAAAACGTACATTAATAGTCTCTGGGGTCCAGGCCACATGGCAGACAGATGGTTTTGGCACACAAACCGGATGGAACCTAATCAGGGAAAAAACTGCAGCCTTAGTTATGCTATTATTTCTTTGGAGGTATTGGAGCAGAATATGATCTTGTGTCTGATCTGATGTAACCTTGTTTTCACATCTTTGCATTCGAAGGGGTTTTTTAATCCATTTTTTGTACTTCTCAGATACCGTTATTAAGGAAAAGACGGCATGTATGAATAGGGCGATCACCAAATTACCGTAAATATCACACAAATTTTATTAGAATCAAAAACACACAAGACATATGCAAAAATATTAAAACCATTTATAATGGCACTGGGCCAGAATGGTCAGGATCCCTGCTAGATATTATTACAGCTTATGACAAAACAATAGCAAGGGATCTGTTGACATTAACGGGTATAAACCAAATGTTGTTTCTCCAGGTCAATGGGACAATGATCAAATATGCTGAGGTCACAGTCAATTTATACATATGCATCAAAATAAATCAGTTTCAGGACAATGGAGCCAGTCTCCAAGGGGCATATAAAAGATGTCTACAGACAAGGCTATATAACTAAGGTATGTACAGGACAAAATAACCTGTGGATAAGGGGTAGGAGTCACACCAAATGTCCACCGAAGCATAAGCAGACCTGGGTGTCCTATAGACACCCTGCAGATGACCATCTGCTTTTACTGGTCCATTGTTCTATAGGTCACTCAGGTCTGCTTATGCTTCAGTGGACATTTTTAGTTACGGTAATTTGGTGACCGCCCTATTCATACATGCCGTCTTTTCCTTAGTAACGTCATATTTCACCGACATGATGTGGCAGATCCAGTTTTAAACACTGTGGTGCCTTCGGCCCCCCCCCCCTTTTTTTAAAGCAACATCTCAGATACCTTTATAACACCGAGAATAAAAGCTGCTTTTCATGGTCTTCTTTATGTGTATGTTGGAGGCCATATGGCACAACTAAAATAAAAATATATAGAAATGGATCACCCTGATGAAATTGCCTTGCTGTGGCAGGATGGCGCAAAAAATTGATCAATATTTTGCCAAATATCTAAAATTTATAATATTATACAGTTTGAAAGGAATATGTGCATTTGCACAGTTTTTATTGCAAACTATCTTCTGGTGGTGATAGCTTTTTGCTGACAGAAAAAAAACTGCTTGTAATATTAAAAAGTCTCAAGATGCAGATTCTGTATCTGCAATGATACCAGACGCTATTGCAGCAGAAGATCGCCGAGCGATTGATGGGATGGAACACAAATTTCCTGTGCTAATTCTATTTACACTTTTATTAAAGAGGCTTTCACTCATTTCAGTATGGCGGCTAACGTCCACGCTCAACAGCTGGCTTTATGCCTCATAGGGAAAATTACATGCCAATGAAATATGTTTGCTTCCATTTTAATCTTACGTGTTTCTTCTTTTTAATGAAGGTGAAAAATTATCTTTGAGACGTTGGAGGATCTGATTAAGGACAAAGGATTGGAAAATCTGTCTTTTCAGACCAGACCTTTTCTTGTGATGCAGGGGACATTATTGTATCAATATCTTAAGAGAAAAGGCTAATGTGTTCACCACTGCTAACTTGCAAACATCTCTAATTATTTTGGCATTTAGATGAACTTTTACAGGGTAAAAGTGTAAATTTGATTACTATATATATTTTAATTAAAAAATTAGATTTCACTTTTTAAAACAAGATTTTTATTTACTTATACAGGCATACATTTTAACAGCATTTGTTTCACGTTATAAATCACATTTGTTTGATAGCAAAGTTGTTATGCATGTTCACATTCTCGTAAAACACATTGAGTTCCCATCTTTGATTATGTATTTTTAGATATATTTGCAATTAGACTAGGATTTATTATAAATTCAAAATAAAATAAGAACAAAGTACCTAGCTAATCAAAAGGAGAGTCATGGATGTGGTAAAGTAAGAGACAGTTCTCCCCCTCCCAGTCAGCGGTCATAGACCACTGTCAGGGCTGATGGACTATGCCATTAGGACTGATTCACACAAACGCTAATGGTAGCAATTAATTACTATTGCATATCATTTTGGTCAGTAATTCACCTGGTCCCAGCTAATTACAAGTGCCATAGGGCCATCTTCTCTTCCAATCATTTAAAGGTGTTGGTCACATTATTTTATCATAAGTGCTGGGAAAATTATTTGGTGGTACATACTAATGTGTAAGTATTGTAGGTTCTCCTGCCTTTCATAGTGGCATTTTCTGCATGAACTAATCTGTTTTCCTGCTCTCACAATGGCAGCTAATAGAGGAGCATGTAACCAGACCTATCCATGAACATCTTCACCTTGAAAAACACTGCATGGGAAAGAAGCTTTTCAATTGGAGGAGGCTCATTACCATTAACCTTTTTTTCCCCTTGTCCATTGTTTGATAATCCTTAAAGCACTATTGCCATTTTTCTTTAAAAGAGTATTTTTATAATTCAATAAAAAATTGGTTAGTTCAATTTCTGAGACCTCTGGCATTTCAAGAAAATAATTTTTTTATCTGCTCAGCATTGTTCTCAAGCAAATAAGGTTGTACTGATGTTCCTTGCACAGGTAGTGTCCTGCACTTCACCTGTGTGGTGGAAAAGTTAAACTAAAGCTTGGGATATGTTACGTTCACTGTGGTGGGAGCCTGGGTAGTGGACTCACTGAAAAACAGATATCTGTGGAAGCTGACCCCGTGAACAGGTACAGGCAGGAGAGTGGCTTGAATAAATGAACAGTCTTTATTTTGTATACACCCACAGAAGTGGCCAAGGTCAAGCAATAACAATGCCTCTGAAGTGGAGCTTGCAGGACTTTGTGTGGATGGACAGCTTAAAACGCCAACAGGGACCAGCAAAAGCGGAATCCAGTGCAGATGGATATAAGCATGGTACAAGCTCACTGATGATGGAAGCAGGCTGGTTGGCACAGCAGGCTGACAGGAGGCAGATGCCAACAGGCGGACTTGGCAGGCTTGCTTGAGGCAGGTGCACACCGACTGAAGTAGTATGCTCACTTGAGGCAGGCAATAAGGCAAGACAAAGTATTAGCAATAGCAAGGAACAGGGTGTGAGGCAAGGGACCTGAGAACGTACAAATAACCGGAAATGGGAGGGTGCCTTATATACACTGAGCCTCACAACAATAGGCTGAATGGCACTTCCAGGTCAGGGTGCACTGGCCCTTTAAATGTTAGCAGGATTTGGTGGGCGTGCCTAAGGAAAGCCCTGAAAGTAGTCCTCCATGACCACAGATAACAGGTAGAGAAGGAAACTGGAGTGGAGCCAAAAGATATTGCTGGATCATGAACTAGATGAGTAACCTGTATGGGAGAGAGCACAACAGGCTGGGCACCGATCTCCCTGCCCGGTGAAGACCAGCCTCGCAGCTGGAGGCATGACTGTATCAATAAAGTTAGCAGTCAAAACTGTACTAATAATAATATTTATTCATTTATTTAGTGCTATTGATTCCATAGCACTTTACATACATGAGTAATGCTGTCTCTCTTGGGAGCTCACAATCTAAACATCCTATCAGTATGTCCTTACAATGTGGGAGGAAACCAGAGTGCCCAGAGGAAACCAACACAAACACGGGGAGAACATACAAACTCCTTGCAGATGTTGTCCTTAGTGGGAATTGAACCCAGGACCTCAAGACCCCAGCGCTGCAAAGGCTACAGCGCTAACCACTTGAGCCACTGTGCTACATTTTTAGAAGTAAGAAGCTATTTACCATAGTTTAGCAGTAGACCTCCTTTGGTAAGCAATTTACTGTGGCATATATTCTTCTAGATGTTTAATTTGTACTGTAGGCATATTGGCTTGCAAGGACAGGATAGATTCTCATAGTTGCTACAAATTTGATGCAGGTTTTGACTTGCTCTATTGGCCACATACACTGTATGCAGAATTATTAGGCAAGTTGTATTTTACAGGATTATTTTTATTATTGATCAACAACTATGTTCTCAATCAACCCAAAAGACTCATAAATATCAAAGCTTAATATTTTTGGAAGTTGGAGTGGGTTTTTTTTAGATTTGGCTATCTTAGGAGGATATCTGTTTGTGCAGGTAACTATTACTGTGCAGAATTATTAGGGAACCTCATAAAAACCAAATATATTCCCATCTCACTTGTTTATTTTCACCAAGTAAACCAATATAACTGCACAACATTTAGAAATAAACATTTCTGACATGCAAAATTAAAACCCAAAAAAATTAGTGACCAATATAGCCACCTTACTTTATGATGACAGGCAACAGCCTTCCATCCATAGATTCTGTCAGTTGCTTGATCTGTTTACGATCAACATTGCGTGCAGCAGCCACCACAGCCTCTCAGACACTGTTCCGAGAGGTGTACTGTTTTCCCTCCCTGTAGATCTCACATTTTATGAGGGACTACAGGTTCTCTATGCGGTTCAGATCAGGTGAACAAGGGGGCCATGTCATTATTTTTTCTTCTTTTAGACCTTTACCGGCCAGCCACGCTGTGGAGTAGATGGATGCATGTGATGGAGCATTGTCCTGCATGAAAATCATGTTTTTCTTGAATGATACCGACTTCTTCCTGTACCACTGCTTGAAGAAGTTGTCTTCCAGAAACTGGCAGTACGTCCAGGAGTTGAGCTTCACTCCATCCTCAACCTGAAAAGGTCCCACAAGTTCATCTTTGATGATACCAGCCCATACCAGTACCTCACCTCCACCTTGCTGGCGTCTGAGTTTGAGTGCAGCTCTCTGCCCTTTACTGATCCAGCCTCTGGCCCATCGATCTAGCCCATCAAGAGTCACTCTCATTTCATGGCCATAAAACCTTTGAAAAATCAGTCTTAAGATATTTCTTGGCCCAGTCTTGACGTTTTATCTTATATTTCTTGTTCAAAGGTGGTCGTTTTTCAACCTTCCTTACCTTGGCCATGTCCCCGAGTATAGCGCACCTTGTGCTTTTTTAAACTCCAGTAACGTTGCAGCTCTGAAATATGGCAAAACTGGTGGCAAATGGCATCTTGGCAGCTTCACGCTTGATTTTCCTCAATTCATGGGCAGTTATTTTGCGCCTTTTTTGCCCAACACACTTCTTGCGACCCTGTTGGCTATTTGCCATGAAACGCTTGATTGTTCGGTGATCACGCTTCAAAAGTTTGGCAATTTCAAGATTGCTGCATCCCTCTGCAAGACATCTCACAATTTTGGACTTTCAGAGCCCGTCAAATCTCTCTTCTGACCCATTTTGCCTAAGGAAAGGCATTTGCCTAATAATTAAGCACACCTTATATAGGGTGTTGATGTCATTACACCACACCCCTCCTCATTACAGAGATGCACATCACCTGATTTACTTAATTGGTAGTTGGCTCTCAAGCCTATACAGCTTGGAGTAGGACAACATGTATCAAAAGTATCATGTGATCAAAATACTCATTGCCTAACAATTCTGCACACAGTGTATTACCTTGTACAAGAGATGCTTTTTAACAGGGATCCCCAACCTTCGGTTCGGGTGCCACATGTAGCTTATGGACCCATAATGTGGCTCATGGCTGTCTACCAGTTTATTGCATTAGCACCTCTTGATGAGCGAGTAGTTCGGTATTCCGGTCTGACGGAATACTTTTTACAATTCAGATATTCATCACAAATAGTGAACAAAATGCGAGTCAGTGGGGAACTCTGTATTGGGTATTATTTGATATTAGTATTATATATTACTAGATGTGACAGTGTAGTGGAAATGCTTAATGCAAGAACACTGAATAGGAGTATTGTCGGAACCCCTGGAACTTATTATACTGCCTTAGTGTGATTTCTATGAAAAAGCTTTGGCAGTTATTATATGGGTGACGGAGCCTCTGTGTGTCACTACTAGAGATGAGTGAACCCATTGAAGTTCAGGTTCGGCTCTGTTTGCCAAACAGGCATATGTTGCTGAACTTCCGAGTACCATTGAAATCAACGGGGGCAACATCAAGGGCAGAGAAAATACCTTAAAAGGGGCCCAAAAGCTGCCAAAGCTCAAATTAGGGCAGACGGAAGAAAAAGTGCCATCTATTCCCCAGAGTTAACATTTTTATCATGGTGCATTATGGATGCATGGGACAAGACCTGACCCAGTATTTCAAGCTTGAATATTACCGTAATTAAGAACAGGGAGATGAGTGAAATGTGTAGGCATGGTGCTCAGACAAGGAGACCCCAAGAAGTGTCTCCACATGAGGGCCAGATACAATCCATTGGCCCAGAATACAAATTGTGCTTTTATTAAAAATGCTATGTTCCACCACACTCAGGCATCACAAGTATAGGTTTCACTGATTACTTTAGGAAGAAGGATTCAGGTGGTTCAGTGACATGTATAGGCCTAGTGGACAGGGGTCCTTAATACTGCATGCAAAAATAGAAGGAAATAATCTTTTACGTGAGCACAATTGTAGGACTGAGGGCTGGCTGCTGTGTTTAGAGAGGGTGAATAGGGTGTATCCAACAAACTGCTGCACTGTGAGGGAATTACAGGTGGAGATGTTGTGGTGGGTTAACAAAGAAGTGCTGTGCTCAGTGTCTGAGATCAGTCAAAAACAGTAGGCATATCTGCCTCTGTAACGGCTGACAAGCTGTCACTCAGCCCAAATGTAGCGGGTATACAAGTGGAGGTTCTGCGGCTGTTGGACAACACTTGCCACGGTGACGTAGGAGGAAGAAGCAACAGATGCGGTTGATAAAGTGGACTGTATTCGGTGAGGCCTAGTTTTAGCGCAGTAATTTTTCCAGAGTAACGCATGGTGCTGGGTCATGTGCAATTTAATGCATGTAGTAGTCAAATTTTTTTTTTTTTTGTACAAATTTGCAAGTAACGTGAGTTGGGTTATCAATGGCCAGAATGGACACCCCTTGCTTTCCCTGACAGCTGCAGACCTGTGACTGCTGCTGTGTGGAGCCAGAGATATGGTTGAGGATGCAGTGCTTATTGTGGTTGCAGCATTCATTCTCTGTGCTGGAAGCTGCAACCTAACCTCCTTGTTTTCTTACCCCTCCATCTCCTCTCCTGAGGTGCTCAGCTCTGTGACTCTGAGTTGATTTCATTTGGGATCTTAAACCTCATCATCATCCTCTGTTTTCCTACTCCTCACCCTGATAGTCATCCTCCTCTTCCTTCCCTGAACGCACAGTACAGTGTTGGTGTTCTTCAGGTATCTGAGTCTCATCATCATCATCACCTCCACCCCATCTAGTGACGAGGGTCTGAATTCTGGTGGGACCTTACTTCTTTCGTCCCCGGACATTTTGGGCATCAGTGCTGATGCTTTCCTCCTCTGGAGTATGTGAATCTTTGGAGCAGACCTCTGATGCCCATGAAATAGAATGTGTGAATATCTCTGCAGAATCTCCCATCTGTGTTTCCCCACAACCAGTTGTGCTTTTGGAGAGTTGTGATGGGGGGTGAAACATGGGTAGTTGGGGCGCCACCTCTGAGGACTGTGTGTGAAGTTGAGGTGGAGGAAAAGAAGGAGAGGCCACTTGATGCAGCGCTTGTCATGAACTGTAGCTCTTTCTGGGCCTCATCCACAACTCGTATCTCTCTGCTGCTAGCAAACAAAGAGAATGGAGTAGGCCGTCCAGTAATAGAAGTTGCCACTTGGCTGGGATACGATGAGCCGGTGTTTAGTCAGTACAGCTTTCAGTAACAGTAGTAGCATCTACCCCATGTACACCACCAACGCCAAGCTTATTAACCCTTCCACCATACTTATTCCCCTTTCCATCATGCTTATTCCTTTTTCTAGGGGAAACACAAATATTTGGAAATCACTTGTTTGAGGCCAAACAAAGCCTTTTTATGGGAAACAGAAGGGTATAACAATCACTTGTTTGAGGCCAAACACACCTTTTTATTAGGGGAAAAAGAAGGATTTGGCAATTCGTTGTTTGAAGCCAAAAACAGTCTTTTAACGGGGAACAGAAGGATTTGGCAATCACTCGGTTGAAGCCAAACATAGTCTTTTTAGGGGAAAAGAAGAATTTAGCAATGACTTGTTTGAGAGTAAGAAAAGCATTTTTAGGGGAAACAGAAGGATTTGACAATCACTTGTTTGAGGCCAAACACAGCCTTTTCAGGGGAAACGCAATGATTTGTCAATCACTTGTTTGCCAAAAATGCAAATTTGGTAACGCACACAGATTTGGTAATCACACTTGTTCTCAGAAAAAAACGCTTACGTCCGGATAGACCCTCTCACCCTCCTATTGTAGCTAAAAAGGTGTCCAGAGTCCTTATTATGGTGAACTGGTGCCATTCAGTGCGCCCCACCTAAGAAAGGATAACACACAAATTGATGCTAAGCAGGGAAATGTGCCTGACTGGAGTCAATACTGCTATGTATATTCATTTTCTGGTGATGTTCGCAGTAGTGGGGGGCATCAGTTGCACAGTAGTGTTCAGCGGTAGTCAGGGAAATTGAGCAGTGGAACCCAAGCTGCTGCTTGTTCCATGCAACAAGCCCCAGCTGGAAGCTGTACTGCGGCAGCTGAGCGTTCCAAAAACAGCGTGCAACGTCACGGTAGAAGCTACGGGTGCCTGCAGGGACATCCGCAAATCTCACCAGTAAGTGAATATACATAGCAGTATTGACTCCTTCAGTCAGGTACATTTCCCTTCTTAGCATCGATTTATGCATTATCCTTTCTTAGGTGGGATGTACTGAGTGTCACCTAGTTCATCACAATAAGGACTCTGGACTCAACCCTTTTGAGTGTAGGTACTATAAGGCTACGTTCACACGCTGAGTATTGTGTGCGCTTTTTTGCAGTTGCACACATTTGCCTGCGCTTTGCGCAAAAAAGCGCAACTACATGCACACGCTGCGCATTTTTACCTGCACTTTTCCCGAACCCATTCTATAATGTGGCCTATGGGTAAAGTGCATGTAAAAATGCACAAAGAATTGACATGATCAATCTTTTTGTGGACGCGCTTTGCAGTAAAAGCACGCCTGCAAAAAGACACCAAAATACAGAGTGTGCCATAGCTTTTGCTGAGATGCACTTCCAGCCTTGAGTATCACTGCATTTATGCAAGTGCAAAAGAGCGTGTAAATGCACAAATACGCAACGTGTGAATGCAGCCTAATACTTCCACCTGCACCTGTCTAGATCTCTTATACTGGCTTATTAGGTTTTCACAGTTATCTTTGTTCTCCATTATCAGACATCTGTGTCATCAACCTAAATGGCCAATATTTACTTTACCACAAATACCTCTTTGGCTGAGGCCAGACTACCATTATTAGCAGATGTCACTGACATCCGCTAAGTACTTAGTCATTTATTCAGCAGCGCATATGCGCAAGTCAGCGCTGCTGCTGCTCAACTCTGTCCCTGGTTACCTGATGTTAATCGTGGTAACCGGCCACACATCCAGCTGAATAACGGCCGCTTTTCCTCAGCGCACAGCACATGCATGCAGCGTTTCCCTGTCCACTCGGCTAAAGCAGCCACTATTCAGCTGGATGTGTGGCCGGTTACCACGATAAACATCGGGTAACCAGGGACAGTGTTGAGCAGTAGTGGATGTCAGTGACATCTGCTAAAAACGGTAGTCTGACCCCAGCCTTTGGATACCTGCATCAACCCTGCCTACACCCTAGGCTCCATTGAGCCAGTATAGTCAGCACTATGTCTTATTCTGGAGATATAGTACACCTCAAAGGCTATTTATTTATCTAGCCATAACATATGCATATTTACTAACTCCTATTTTATCTATATAACGCTCTACTCCATTTTAGAGCACTCTTCTAATACCTATATACCCAATCTTTATTTTCTATAGAATGCCTGACTCCACTTCAGACTCCTCTCTATCTGGACTCCTTTACACGGCCCAACAGCACTTATAGTGCTACATAGGAGTTATCTAAGTACTGTAATCTTTAAAGTAGGTATAGATAAATCATTTTTTCTCCTTCGCCTCATTGGGGGACACAGGACCGTGGGTGTTATGCTGCTGTCCACTAGGAGGCGACACTAAGCAGAATCTGCAAAAGAGTTAAGTGGCTCCTCCTCTACAGCATATACAGCCTAGAGCAGGAAGAGCTTCTCCAGTTTTTGCTTAGTGTCGAAGGAGGCACACCTACATCTATTTTTTCTTCCAATGAAGAAAAGTGGGTCCGGCGTGGCCCCCGGCATGCTCCCTCCTCGGCCACCCACTGTTGGGGCGCTGGGTTGAGGTTGAGAATCCATACATATGCCGTACTCCTTTCTCGGCCTCCCACTGTTGGGTTGCTGGGTTAAAGTTGAGACAGCCCAGCATAACATCCACCTTCCTCACTCCCTCGGGGTCCTGAGTTGAAGCCAGAGCTGGACTTTCTGCCAGATGACGTCCCCCTAATCACCCTCTGGGTGCTTAGGCTGAGGCACCACAGGTATCAGCAGCACATGCTGCATTCTGGGCTGGGACTCTGGATGGATGCCTGCAGAAGCACAGGCTCAGAGACGACCCCCTAATCTCCCTATGGGTCATTAGGCTGGGCACCACAGGTACCAGCAGCACATGCTGCACTCTGGGCTGGGATTCTGGAGCAGTCCCCCCTAATCACAGCAGTCCCCCTAATCACCCTGTGGGCTATTAGGCTGAGGCACCATAGGTACCAGCAGCGCAGCTGCACTTATCTACCCCAGGATCCTGGTGGGGTCCGGGTACAGCCCCACTCAGCCCTGCAGGGCCAGAGGTGTCTACCTGTCCCCCCTTCTCCCTGCACAGCTTCCACAGCCCAAGGCAGGGAGAAGAGGTACTCAGCTTCCCCTACGCTGCCCTGCAAGAGCAGGCAGCAAGGTACCTGGGGTGGCAGGGACCCGTCATGGCCCCCCTCGCTGCCAGACCGGCGGTTCTGGATCCATCCCGGACCTCCGCGCCGACCCCCCCCGCCATTGCGGGGCCGCAAATCACGCTAGGCCCCGGCTTCAGGCCTAGCGTGGAAGGCACCGCCTATCCCCGCCCACCGCCCGCCCTCCGGATCGCGTCAAATGACGCGGCGCCGCATCACGGAGAGGGGCGGGAAGTTCCTTTGGGCGCTTGTTATGCGCGCCCATTCAGGTTCCCGCCCCCTCCTTGTTCCTCCCGGCGGCGCCAAAAACGCTCTGGGCGCCATTAGGATGTGGGCACAGCACACTGTTAGGCACGGCGGCCATATACAGTGTGTTATGGCTATGGGGGCATATATCAGACCAGCAGGGATTGTCTCCCTGCTGCAGCTCTCTGCCCCCTGCACACCATGAGTGACAGGCTGTGGGCACAGCACACTGTTAGGCACAGCGGCCATATACAGTGTGTAATGGCTATGAGGGCATACAGGTTATGGGGGCATATATCAGACCAGCAGGGTTTGTCTCCCTGCTGCAGCTCTCTGCCCCCTGCACACCATGAGTGACAGGGGGGGGGGGGCAGATGCAGGGCTGTCAGCAGGGATGTGAGTCCCTGCTGCAGCCTCCTCTCCCCCTGTACACCATGTGCAGACTATGCCACGTGTGACAGGCTATGCCACGGGTCACAGGCTATGCCATGTGTGACATGCTACATAGGCATTTACGAGGGCCAGTACAGCAAGTGGGCTGACCGACGTGTTCTGCCCTGAAATACTCTGTGCTGCTGTGAATACAGTTATTTGTGAATATTTCAACTTCATCAACTGCTGCAGCACAGTGCTGTCATCACCAACATCACAATGATGTACCGTGCCCTACAAGATCTCCCCTGACATACTCTGTGCTGCTGTAAACCTTTTTGTCAGCAGCTACACATAATCTCAGTGAAGAAATTAGGCGTCAGACTGTTCTCAGTACGCACAGGGGAGAAGTGATCCACTCAATGCCCTATGGATGTAATGTGTTTATTTTGTGTCGTTACGATGACACGGCTTCGCCTATGTTCACATCCAGCGAGCAGAGTTCCTCTGCCTAGTGCGGGTGACACACTAATAGGCACAGCCTGGCTTTCCTTGCATCGTGTCAGCCAATGATGCCAGTACCTATCAGAGCACATAATGCTACATCTAGGTAGACAGTTTTTACGTCTGTGACTATGTCACAGCTTATGGAAAACTAGCATGCAGCAGGATGATGGCTCCGACGTCTGATGGTTTTCGCAATCCAACCCCAGACTGGGACCTTTATGCATCTCCAAATCAACGTCCCATCTCAAAGGAAGCTAAATGTCGATAATTCGAACATTCAACTGTGTCTCGCAGGACGCAAGATCGTACCCATGGGACCCTCAGCGCCCCACTTACCATAAGGGAGTTTTGTTGGATTTGGACTCCATGGCAAGGCTCGTACGGTAACCTATCTGACAACAGGTTTTCCCTAGGGTCACAGTTCTGCTGAACAGAACACAACAGTGCGCATCAGAGTCCGCTACCATACCTTGAGGATGCCAATTGCAGCACCAGACGGTGCCTCACTCGCAGTCAACAATCCAAATTGCAACCTCTTGAGAATTCATTTAACGGATCATCGTCTAGATCAACCCAAACTCGATCAACGCACATGTAGCAATCACAGACAACCCTCAATTCAGGGAGTCGTTATGCCTGTGCTACACGCAGAGCGTGTTTAAAGGTTCTATGCCTGTGCCACACACACAGCAGGGTTTTAAAGGCTCTATCCCAAATATCTTGTAGCCCATAAACAAGAACGTGCAGTACGTCCCGTGCTAGACTGACACAGCTAGACAAACATACCTGGGACAGATTTTTCCGCACAGATTCTCTCCGCTACATAATAATGTTTCATGGAACACGGAGAATACCTTGTATCCTTAGATATACAGGATGACTACCTGCATGTTCCACTTGCAGCCACTTATCATATTTGCAATTTGCAAAGGCCATTCCTAAGTGTGGCGTTCCCGTGCACACTTGTTACAGTTCCCTAAGTGGTCACAGAGGTTATGGCAGTTGTCTGGGTTTTTCCTGCATCCAGGGACGAGGTCACTCTTCCATACCTGGAAGTTTACTCCTCAATACACGACCTTCAGGGATTGAGAACGCAGCGTCTCTGTTACGGTGAACACTTTATTAGGACTTGGTTGGGTGGTCACCCTCCCCAAGTCTACGCCAGTTTTCACTGCAGTCTTTAGTATTTTCGAAACGCAGTTCAATATATTCAAAACACTAGTCAGACTTTTCCGAGACTAGGCATAGGCACTTCAACTGGAAGTCCGCACTCTCCTTCAACGGTCACCTCAGCCTGTCAGAGCTGACATGACGGTCAGAGGCAGGACGGTGGCGGCACTGGTAGTTATTCCTTGACACAGCTGCTCCTCAAGCCCCCCAGTTATCCATGCTCACGTCATGAGATGAGATGGTACGATCTCGTATCAAGAGTTGTCATCTTCCAGTACCAGCAATATGGTATCTTCTGTGGTGGCTCAGCCACTCACTAGTACGCAGGGGAAGTATCTTCTTCCACCAAGTTGAAGGGTCCTGTTCACGGACGTGACTCGGACAGAGTAAGGCGCGATGTACCTACATCTCAACACTCTGAACAATTGATCCTGATCGGAATCAACGATACTCATCGTCCTTTGGGAGATTTGGGCGAGATTCCCAACACTGAAGGTTTTATCCCTTCTTCTGGCGTACCGCAATTTCAGAAGGCAGTCTGACGATGCCATGGCTGTGGCATATGTCGCTTCCCTAGAGCGAATCCCGAAGTTCTCAGGCAATGAAGGACGTTTACCACATTCTTCACTAGGCGGGATTCACAAACTCAGTATTACCGGCTACTATTCTACGCTCGTAGATGATTACACCAAACGGTTCCTCCGTTGCCAAGGGCTTACCTCAGAATAGGGTTCCTACATCTAGGTGTCTTCAAAGAACTCTGGCATCGTTAGAGAACTCCGGGAACATCCGTAGTGGAGTCACACCTCATTACCAAGGTTCCTAGCTTCATAGCCAGGTCCCACGACCCACAGTCATAGACGGCGGAAGGTCTAATCTTAGACTGCACCAAATTCCAACTCCACTCCTTTTTTTCCCAGACTACCACTATCCTAAGGTAGTGAAGATAATCAAACTGGACTGTCGACAAATCATCCTTGTGACCACACACACTAGCCCAAGCGCGCTTGGTATGCCGATCTCGGTCACTTCATAGCTGACGTGCTATGCCACCTACTTGATCGTCCAGATCCACTCTCGGAAGACCGTCTTACCATCATAATCCATCGGCTCTGAATTTGACAACGTGACCCTGGACACCTGGGTGTTCACATAATGTTGTCACAACCTCAATCAGAGCGCGGACACTGTTTTTTCTGAAGAGATATTCCATCAACATGGGAAATCATTCTCTTTCCTTTCTTCTTGTGCTTTTTATCACCTTAGCACGGTTTCCTCCCAAGGATTCCCAGTCCCACGCAATCGGATCTGCACTCGCGCCTGTTCCTTAGGTCCTCTCAAAGGACAAGTTTCAACCTTTTTCATACCCCTATCGGCATCGCCTTGTTACCAGACCTCAATTTTCATCTTTTCTTCAAGGAGTCTGCTGACTTGTTCCTCCCTTTCAGTCTGCTAGACCCAGGGGTCCTGACCCTCGTCCTTGCAGGTTTTACGCTACCCACATTTTAAGCCATGGGGGACAAATCCCTTTGTTTTCCCACACAGGGAGTTGTTTTTTTCTGGATGGCAATTGCCTCTCTCCGCAGAGTCTTTAAATTTGCAGCGTTTTCAGGTAAACCACCTTTTTTGTTTTTTCTGGTCTCCCAGACAATGTTGTCCTATGTCTGGTTGGTTTTTTCCTCAAGATGATGGTGTCCTTTGTTGTCCGCCTACCTGAATATATATTCTGACGGCCTAAGTCCAGCGCCAGTTTCATCCGGTCAGAATTACGCTACATTACTAGACCTTGGTCAGAACCCTACGCATATACGCGCCCAGGACAAGTTCCCTTTAGCAATCTCTTTTCCTTCTTCCAGAAGGATAAACACAGCAGGCAGGCCAGGTTCTACAAATACTTGATCAAATGGCTTAAATCCACCATCCATGCTTGTTGCATTGTTAAAAAAAGTGAAACATAAATTAATATCGTTTATATTATTAATTTTTAGGTGGCACCATTCATCCATGGTGCTGTATCCTTCCGGCTGCGGGCACAGCACATTCTACTATGTCTGCTGGGGTCTCCTGGGCTACTGAGCTATTAGGCACCAGGAATTACCACAACAAGTGCGTAAGGCATCCACGCGGCCAGCATGCTCATGCTTGCCAGACGCTTTAGGTTTTCACTCAGTCCTCTGCAAAGGCAAGTCTGGGAAACTGTACCCTCCAGGTGGCAGTAGCCCACCTGTAGGTGCATCGTTATTTTTATCATTAGTGATTTTCCATTGCTGTTCCCACCCAGGGACTGCTTTAGGACGTCCCACGGTCCTGTGTCCCCCAATGAGGCGAAGGAGAAAAGGAGAATTTTGTGTACTCACCGTAAATTCCTTTTCTCTTAGCCTCTAATTGGGGGACACAGCACCCACCCTGTTGCCCTTTCGGGCCGTAACTAGGTTCTCATCTTACTCCTGAGAGGTTATATAGTTGCCTGTTTATTTTACAGGCCTGCTTATACTGTTATTACGTAGTTGCCTGTTCGGTTACACGTTTTACCTTACCGTTATTATGTGGCTGCCTGTTTACTTAACAGGCCTTATTTTACTGTGATTCTTGTCTTTCTTCTGTTAATTCTCCTACTGCTTTAGCACAAAACTGGAGAAGCTCTTCCTGCTCTAGGCTGTATATGCTGTAGAGGAGGAGCCACTTAACTCTTTTGCAGATTCTGCTTAGTGTCGCCTCCTAGTGGACAGCAGCATAACACCCACGGTCCTGTGTCCCCCAATTAGAGGCTAAGAGAAAAGGAATTTACGGTGAGTACACAAAATTCTCCTTTTCTTGTAGTCATTACCGTGACATTTCTATTGTTACATCAAAGGGTCCAATCATGTATATTTTGTTGTACAGATATCCCTAATAGGAACAGATTCCTGCCAACCACCACTACTGATCTGACATCCATGTATACTAGTATTATCTCAACTGGAACTACTAGATTTAGGTATACTTAACACTATATCTATTCTATTTTGTTTACGTCTACTAGTGTAGAGCTACATAATATTTATGTTCTCATTCTGTGTATTTTTGTATTTTCTGCAGGTTTTAAACATATAGAGTGCCAGTGGTTTTCTCTTTTTTTTTTTTTATTCTGAGTAGCTTGCTATGTTTTAGCATAGTATGGATAGAGCAGGATGGAGCAGCACGTTGCGGCAGCAGCACTGTCTCTAGTATTAACTCTCTGAAAATGGCAAAAATGGCAGCCAATGACACATACCAGCCAATGACACGGAACATCCACACAGAAAGTGCTGGGGGAAAAAAATTGAGTCCAACACTACTCTTACTTCTCCCCACAGCATCACATCATCAAATACGTCCCACACACTATCCTATATTATCATCCGATCAGTTACAGAAGAAAGCTGCGTTCGCCGGTTTTTATTGAATTTCATGTGTTTCTGATCACAAACCGAATCTGCACTGTCCATGCCGAATATGAATTTGGGGAACATTTGCTCAACTCTAGTCACTACTGTGAGGGTGGCTCATGATCTTCTCTGAGCTGAGTTGTGTCTCACAACCCTCTCTAAAAGCCCTGTCAAACATAATGAGATCGCTGACGAGATCGTTGTAACGTCACAGATTTTGTGACGCAATAACGATCCCGCTAACGATGTCGTTATGTGTGACACGCACCAACGATCTGGCCCCTGCTGTGTGATCGTTGATCGTTACACACTGCTCTGGGTCATGCCTGCGTCATTGGGCTCCCGCTGGGAACGCTACATTGTTGTGTTTGACAGGGATAATTCCCAACGACCTCAGTATAATTCTGGATCGTTACTGAGGTCGTTTGTGACATCGCTGGTGAGATACCTGTTTGACATCTTACCAGTGATGTGAAAAACGACACTCCACCGATCTCTACACATAGTTATCGGGATCGCTGATGCGTCGTTATGTGTGACTGGGCCTTTAGAACTGAATGTAGCTCTCAAGGTCAGAAAGGATAGGGACTGCTGCTCGATAGCATCAAGAACTCAGAACTGAACCCGAATGGGTCAGACCCTGGCTAATGGGGATTTGCCTTCAATGAGAGAGATCCAATCTATTGATCCTACTAGGCCTCTCAGTTGGTTTGAGTTCCTCCAATATAAATCATTTTTATTCCCATCTGGCCGTATATGCAGGGTGAGATTGATGCCAAACATATTGGAGAGACTGTTCCAACAGGATTCCCCCCCAAGGCGTAAAATTTCAGCCTTATACCTTGGCCTTAGGATCCCTGCGAGATCAGGACACCTTACACTTCCAGCAAGCCTGGGAGAGGGAATTAAACAGGAACATTGTGGACAGTGATTGGCAGAAAAGCTTTTTGTTTACACACAAATTAGCCAGTGCCTGTGTCGCACAAGAGAGGAGCTATAAACTGCTCACCAGATGGTATTTATGTCCTGTTGCCATGCACCGCGTGTTCCCTGAAACTCCAGACAGTTGTTGGCGTTGTGGGAAAGCACCAGGGACAATGCTCCACATTTGGTGGAGTTGTGATGAGATCCAGCGGTTCTGGTCTGGGGTGTTCAGCACTTACACACGAATTACACGTAAACGGGTTTAATGTTGCTCTGAAGTAGCTTTACTATCCATCTTCCCAGGTCCTATTGGGCTTAATAAGAGGGATATCCTCCGCTTCTGTGTCTCGGCCGCCCGCGCTCTAATTCCGAGGTTTTGGAAAACACCTCAGATACCTTCTCTGCTTGATTGGTTCAAAGAGATGATGGATCTATTCTGGATGTAGAAGCTGGCGGCCGATGCGTTGGGGTCTCGTGATAAATTTTCAGTGACCTGGACTGAGTGGATTCTCTACAAAGACTCCAGTGAATTCAGGAGAACTTTCTCTGAGATTGACTCTGTGGTGCGAAAAATGGTTGGCACGGGGTCGAGGTATACACTATCCCCAGTTCCCCTTTGCTCTTTGGTCCTATTCTCTTCATACCCTGACCCCGAATAACTTAGCTCAGTTCCTACCTCCTCTGATAATATCTCTATCTTTTTTCCTTTATCTTTCTTCATATGTACTTTAGGCTACAAAACAGTCTTAGGCCGGCTTCACACTGCGTGTGTGATTCGATCCGTAGCTGTCCGCTTGAGGCAGACAGCTGCGGACCGGATCAGCACACAGGACTGGGGGACTATTATGCCCTTCCGATCCTGTGTGCAGCACACGCAGCTGCAGCCGCTGACAGGTCAGGACCGCGGCGCCCGCGGTCCTCACCTATCAGCAGCAGGAACTGCGTGCGGCTGCACACAGGATCGGAGGGCATAATAGTCCCCCAGTCCTGTGTGCTGATCCGGTCCGCAGCTGTCTGCCTCAAGTGGACAGCTACGGATCGGATCACACACGCAGTGTGAAGCCGGCCTTAGTTTTGGAAATTATTTCCTTTTTTTTTTTTTTCTCTTTCTCTCTTTCTCAGTTTATCCTTTTACGCGGTTTCAGTAAAACTGACGGGAGTAAGTACCTATTATCTTGGGGAACCCCACCATGAGAGATTATACTCCAGATAGACCGGTTTTTCAGTAGGTCCTATGAGGCTTAATTTTCACTGGCACACTAAAGCCATTAAAGAGTTAAACAGTTTTACTCCAATAGACACTCACTTGCTTTTGACCAAACTGACAAAAGGGAGTATGACGCTATAATACTCCTAATGGGGTTCCTAACCTCTTTCATTGCGGAAATCCCTTTGATTATGACAGGGGTTCATTAACCCCCAGAGTGTGGTGTATGACCACGGGAACAGACCGCCATATATCTGAAGAGGGTATATAAACATGGGAAAGTATTTTGAATAATGTTTTGTACTGATGTTCCTAATGTGAATTCCTTACCTATACTTTTTGATTTATATTACTTGTATACCCTGTAATGTTTGTTTTCTTTTTCAAATTAATAAAAAGAGATTAACCACAAGAACTCAGAACTGTAAAAGCAAGAGAACCTTGGAAAATTGCATTGCCTGTTGAACACGTCTTATACATTTGACAATCGTATATCAAGAAGATGAACCATAGTTGTCTCAATGCTTATATAACCCCTACTGTTATACACCATGTTCCAAATTATTATGCAAATGTTCTTTTTCTCTGATTTTCCTAAATGGTTGGTGCAAATAACAGTCAATGTAATAAAAGTCATCCCAATGATAACAGTATAATCTTCAAAATGAAAAAAAAAACCTCTAAATGCACTCTTCCAAATTATTAGGCACAGTAGAGTTTCTAAACGTGATATGTTTGAAAGAACTGAAAATGCTCATTTCTTGAATTTGCAGCATTAGGACGTCACATTCACTGAAATAAAAAGCTATTTAACTCCAAAACATCCTAACAGGCAAAGTTACATGTTAACATAGGAACCCTTCTTTGATATTGCATCGCCCCTGGGCCGTGGGTTACTCTGGACTGGTCCCTGCTGCCTGGTCACAGGGGAATGTCACGGTAGTGGCCACGGACCAGTTCCGTGGCCCCGGAGGGTTCGCAACAAATTTAAAAAGGGAAAAGGAAAAATATAAAAAGGGTCAAAAGAAATTAAAAAAATAATAAGTTTGTCACTGTGACGCCTCCCATGGTATGCTGCCAGATGTGACCGCCGCTGCTTGTCTCAGCTCCGAGGGATGATGATGTGACGCAGCAAGGTGATGAGTCCTCCAAGGGCAAAGCTGGTCTATCCCCTGGGCCAGTGATAAAAGTTTATAGTGAAATGGTTGTGAAGTGTCCATGGGGGTGCAACTTACTACTGACAGCTGTGCTTCTGATTTCTTCAGCCTCGCAACTTCTCAGACGCCAGAGTCTGTAACCAAGGATGCTCAATAAAACTCTCACACAAGTCTCAAGTTCAGCCATTTACTTTACTCACTGCTGTTGCTCTTATTTTTACACAGTCTCGGTTCTGCAGTGAGCGGTATCGGTAGCTAGTCTGCAGCTGAGATGGATTACCAAAACACCCCCTTTCTTAATGCCTTTCGGGTCTCTTCAGGACCGGTTACTACCTACGGGCTAGCAGTCGCGGACTTTCCTAGGTATCCTCCCTTTGGATTCCTAGTTCTATCTGAGGCCTTTACTTTGGTGTGACAGTCAATAGGTTTCGGGTATAGAGACCCTGTACCTCACCAGTTAGTCTGTGGCCGGGGCATATAGCAGCCAACCACTATTACAGGGTCGGTTCCCTGTTCGTGTACCCAGTCCCTCAATGTCTCCGTAATTCCAGTCTTCCACCTTGGACTCCTTCTCTTCTACACCTGGTCAGTAGCCTGAGACCCGGTCAGCCATAAGATGACCCTGGCCTCCGGGTCCCGGTTTTCTCTTCGGTTGTTACGGTCTTTTTGCTGTCAGGGGTTTTAGCTAGGAGACTGGTTCCTCCTCTGACTACAACTAACTGTCACTCTCTCTCCCCCAGATCACTACTGTTGCTCCTCCCCCTTACACAGGTGTCTCTCCTAAGCTCCACCCACCACTCAGCCTTCCCCCACTCCTCTCCTGCCTGGCATAAAGTCCTTGGTCTAGGGATTCGGGGGCATGTTGGGTGTTTGGTTTGGGGTGGATGGCTCACCATCCCAGCTGCTGTACTACTCTGTGGCCACGGGTTCGCAGGGTCGCCACACAATCACATTCACAATTCTTGCATCCATTGAACTTGTGAGCTTCTGGAGGTTTCTGCTTGTATTTCCTTGCATGATGTCATAATAGCCTCCCAGAGCTGCTGTTTTGATGTGAACTGCCTCCCACCCTCATATATCTTTTGCTTGATTATACTCCAAAGGTTCTCTATAGGGTTGAGATCATGGGAAGATGGTGGCCACACCATGTGTTTATCTCATTTTATGTCCATAGCAGCCAATGACAGAGGTATTCTTTGCAGCATGAGATTGTGCATTGTCATGAATGAAGGCACATTTTTTCTTTTTGTAGCATGGAAGAAAGTTCTCAGTCAGAAACTCTATATACTTTGCAGAGGTCATTTTTACACCTTCAGGAACCTTAAAGGGGCCTACCAGCTGTTTCCCAATGATTCCGGCCCAAAACATGACTGCTCCACCTCCTTGCTGGCGTCACAGCCTTGATGGGACATGGTGGCCATACTCCAACCATCCACTACTCCATCCATCTGGACCATCCAGGGTTGCTCAGCACTCATCAGTAAACAAGACTGTTTGAAAATTAGTCTTCATGTATGTCTGGGCCCACTGCAACCGTTTCTGCTTGTGAGCACTGTTTAGGTGTGGCCGAATAACTGAATTAGTCCTTACCGGTAATTCCTTTTCTTGGAGCCTTCCACGACCGCATTGGAGGATGTCGTCCACGCCCTATTGGGGGACAGGAACACAGAGAGGTTAAAAGCCCCTCCCCTTTCTCAGTACTCCAGTGTTTACCAAGATCACCCTTAGCCATGGATTACCTGATACAAACCGGAATCAAACACCAACAAGGGGGGGTAACTGATGCTGTCGTGGAAGGCTCCAAGAAAAGGAATTACCGGTAAGGACTAATTCAGTTTTCTCCATTCGCCTTCCACGACAGCATTGGAGGAATACCACCAATACTCCTCAGGGTGGGACTATTGCCTGTAGGACTTTCCTACCAAAGGACAGATCCCGACTGAAGGACAGATCTAACCTATAGAGGCGATAAAAAGTGAGGAGAGACTACCACATAGCCGCTCTGCAAATCAGCTCCGATGAAGCTCCAGCCTGCTCCACCCAGGACGTAGAAGCAGCCCGAGTTGAAGGAGCCTTCAACCCCACCGGAGGAGCAAGGACCGGAGCGACGTAGGCCTCACAGATCACCTTCGTGATCCAGGAAGTGATGGTAGCCTAGGAAGTCTTCTTCCCTGTACATTACCCAAAATGCTGAACAAAACACGTTCTGATCTAATCTCCAGGAAGCAGTCTCTCGGAGGTAGTGGAGGACAGTCCGACGAACATCGAAGGAGTGAAACATGGCCTCAGCCGCATTAGCAGGAGATTGACCAAATGAAGGTAGAACCACAACCTGGGACCGATGGAAAGTTGACACAACTTTCGGAAGAATAGATGAATGCAACCGAAGCGTAATGCGAACAACGGACACCACGAGGCACGGGGCCCGGACAGAGAGTGCCTGCAGTTCTCCAACTCTGGAGCAGAAGTGATGGCCACCAAAAACGCCACCTTGCCTGGATGTCCACCTTTGGGACTTCCCAGACAAAGTCATCACCCGGATGACCTCGTGGACAGGGAAGCCCAACTGCCGCTTAGCCTTTAGGCCTCTGAACATTTAGTCCTGCACAGAAGAAGGGGGGTTCCACCACTTCTACTCCCCTGGTACTGTGGACAGTGTCCACCAATTCACCCATGGACTCCGTGGAAAAATAGCAGTGTCCAGATTCTCGTGTCTGGACAGAGGCAACAGAGGCAATATACTCGCCGTCCTCTGATGGTGAGCTCTGGCCAGCCTCCATGAGATCCACAGAGTCACAATCCTGGAGCTTCCTCTCTTTCAGGGGAAGGCCTGGAAGCTGCAGCAAAAACCGGCAGTGCCGAGATAGAAGCCTGCACCTCTTCCCTAATGGATTGGAGCTCCTCAAGCAGGGATAGGGAGTCCAACCTGACAACACTGTCAGTCATGGCCGACACCTTTTTGTAGGAAGAGGGAAGTTCGTGCCGCAGCCACATTTCCTGGACGGGATTTTGCTCCCTTTCACAGGTGGCCCTTGTCTCCCTATAGAAAAAAAGGGAAGAGAAGGGTGTCCCAGTGGGAGTGCAGGCCCTAAATAACTCTACTCCTTGTGACCACCCCCAGAAACACTTACATGAGCTGGGGGAACGCTGGGCTCTGCAGAAGCAGAGGTGGAAGCCTATCACCCTCCATGTTTCAGGGATCAGCCTTACCTGGGTGTAGCTTCCGGCGGGTACTTGTCCAGAAGTACCGTGCCCCCAAAGAGGAACACCTGTTCCTCCCTCCTCCTGGTCACCGGCTGCGGGCAGTAGCGCGTGATAGGCCTGCTGGGTTCCCTGGAGCCGCGCCCAGTCTGTACAGGAGCCACCGCCCAAAACAGTAAGTGCCCCACCCGAACAGGAAGTGCCATCCAGGAACCTCTGATGCATGCCCCAGGGACCGCAGCTGGAGAGGGAGACGCTGGAGAGCTGAACAGGCCTCCGGCGCTGCAATACACGGCCTGCTTTGCCCCGTAGGACGCAGGAAGGCCGGATGGTCCCATCATGGGAGCCCCGAGAAGGAGGAGGAGGCCGCCCCCGACGTCCATCCCTGGCCCGGCTGTAAGTGCACCCCAATGCTGCCTCTGCCGGCCTGACAGCACTGGAACCTCTCCATGCCCCAAGGGGGACAGGAAGACACTGGAGTACTGAGGAAGGGGAGGGGCTTTTAACCTCTTTGTGTTCCTGTCCCCCAATAGGGCGTGGACGACATCCTCCAATGCTGTCGTGGAAGTCGAATGGAGAAAGTAGGTTTATGCATCACAGCAAGCCTTTGAAGGATCCTACACCTTGAGGTTCGAGGGACTCCAGAGGCACCAGCAGCTTCAAATATCTGTTTGCTGGTTTGTAAAGCCTTTTTAGCAGCTGCTCTCTTAATCTGATGAACTTGGCTGGCAGAAATCTTCCTCATTCTGCCTTTATCTACACAAACACGTCTGTGCTCAGAATCAGCAACAAATCTCTTCACAGTACAATGATCACGCTTATGTTTTCGTGCAATATCTAATGTTTTCATCCCTTGTCCAAGACATTGCACTATTTGTTGCTTTTCAGCAGCAGAGAGATCCTTTTTCTTTCCCATGTTACTTGAAAACTGTGGCCTGCTTAATATTGTTGAACACCCAGTTTTCCTTCTACTGGGCTCACCTGCCAAACTAATTATCACAGGTATCTGAGATTGATTTCAGTGATCCAAAGAACTCTGAGACACAATACCATCAATGGGTTTTATTGACAAAAAAAAACCCTATGACACTTACACCATTTTCCAAATTATTATGCAAATTGGTTTTATGTCTATACATGAGAATTAGATGTTCAAATGTGCACATAAAGCATTCCTGAGGCTACGTTCACACGCGGTGCATTTTGCCACATATTTGGCAGTGGTGCTTGTTTGCGCAGAAATCTGAGCCCACAAGCTATATTCAAGGTTATACTTATTAAAATGTAACTTTTATTTGTTACTCTAACATAGGGAGATGTACCCTTTATATCGGTATGCTGCTTTTTGCTAATAAGGGGGAAGAGGGAATGGTCACCCTGTTCTATCCCTGGGTTCTTTCCCTGCCTGACAACGGAGGTTCAACACCCAAATGAAAAACCCCTGTTGGTGTCCCCGTTCCTCGACGGCTCACCCTTCTGATCCTAAATCTTATTGGGGTAAGAGCGTGTCTTGTGCAAGATCTCCCCTTCTTATATTATGCCCGGGTGTCCTTCTCTACTGTTCACAGCCTTGGGAGTCCGGGTCAATCCCCTTAGACTCAGTGGTAAAAAAATGGTATACCACCTTTATATATATATTTTGGGGTTGAGGTAGGACTATGTAGCACGGTGAGTCTGGCATATCCGTACGGGTCTGTTTTTATTTTAGTGTATGGTGTGTGCACTTGCGGGATTGGGGTTGCTGGACCTGGAATGCAGGTCTGTATGTAAGGGGAGAAGTGTGTCGCATGGTTACCATCTATAGTGACATTGCCTATCACTGGTATAAGACTAAAAATCCCATCCCACTAAGGTGTGATTGAATTATAGAGAAGCACCACCATATTTTTGATCAATACTGACCCCAAAGGTGGTATACAATTTTTTTTACCACTGAGTCTAAGGGGATTGACCCGGACTCCCAGGGCTGTGAACAGTAGAGCTGGACACCCGGGTATAATATAAGAAGAGGAGATCTTGCACAAGACATGCTCTTACCCCAATAAGATTTAGGACCAGAAGGGTGAGCCATCGAGGAACGGAGACACCAACCAGGGGTTTTTCATTTGGGTGTTGAAAACTCCGTTGTCAGGCAGGGAAAGAACCAGGGGTAGAACAGGGTGACCATTCCCTCTTCCCCCTTTTTAGCAAAAAGCATCATACTGTTTGATATAAAGGGTACATCTCCCTATCTTAGAGTAACAAATAAAAGTTAAATTGAATATAGCGATCCTCCCACAAGGACAGGAAACCTACAGATAAAAATGGGCGGTCCCCCTCGCCTCCTCAGTTGGGTTACAGAGAAATTGGAGGAACCGCCACAACCAAATAAATACACAAACGCCATGAATCTCAATACGAGAAGATCAGCACCGCAAGACGTGAAAAAGAGGGGCACACAAAACCCCAGGCAATAAGTGGCCACCAGTGGCAAGTGACAACACACAAAAGCAATACTAAGAAGAACAACAACAGATTATCATGTCAAAAAAGGAAAAGAAAGGGTGGGAAGTGAGTGGGTGCTGTCATGGACTCCGCAAAATACGACTACCGGTAAGTAATCTCAGATTTTGCTATCGCCATGACAGCGCCCACCGAGAGACTTGCAGAGAACATCACCTGGGACGGACCACAGTATTAAGAACTGCCCTCCCGAAGTCGAGGTCAGATGAAGAGGAGAGGTCAAGGCCCAAGCCCAAGTAGCAGCCCTACAAATAGACTCAAGAGACACATCCGCTCATTCAGCCCAGGAGGCAGACATCGCACGAGTGGAATGGGCATGAATACCGGCCGGCGGCTGCTCACCTTTTGCGGAATAGGTCAAGCAGATAGCCTCCTGGATCCATCTGGAGATGGTGTTTTTAGTGGTACGAGCTCCCTTCCGAGGTCCCTGGAAAAAACAAACAAGGCCCTACACTTCCTCCAGGGCTGAGTCCTAGAAATATACTCAAGAACAGTCCTCCGAACATCTAAGGTCTGATAGGTCAACTCCTCAGGGATAGTGGGATTGTCACAGAAGGACAGAATGTTTTCCTGGCATCTATGGACCTTCGAGGAGACTTTAGGGAAATACGAGGGATCTGTCTTAAGAACCAACCTATCAGGGAAAACTAACTGAAACGGGGGGACAATGGACAAGGCGTGCAGGTCACCCACCCGTCTAGCCGACGTCAAGGCTACCAGTAAGGTCGTTTTCCAGGTCAAGTGCTTGAGGAAGGCCGAGGTCAAGGGCTCAAAGGAAGGACCTGTCAAGGCGTCCAAAACCAAATTCAAATCCCAGGGAGCCAGCTGAGGGATGTGCACCAGGGCAGCACGATCACAAGCCTGAAAAAAAACGAACTCCACCGGACACCCGCGATATTCTGACTAAAAAGGGCCCCCAGAGCAGAAACCTGAACCCGAAGAGTACGGACCGCCAGGACCAAGTCCCGCCCCTTCTGCAAAAATTCCAAAATAGCAGGAATCGGAGCACGGTCAGTGACACCCCCAGAGTAATAGTCCAAAAATTTACGCCAGACCCTACAATATAGGTTAGTGGTAACCGCCTTCCTACTGCTGAGGAGGGTAGCAACCAAAGCATCGGAGAACCCCCCCCCCCGCCGTTTCAGAAGCTGCCGCTCAAATTCCAGGCTGTCAGATGAAGGCCCTCTGCTCGTAGGTGAAAAAACGGATCCTGAGAGAGCAGCCTCCGATCCGCCGGGAGAACCCAAGGGTCGGACACCAACATCGCCTTCAGCCAGAGAAACCAAGGTCTCCTGGGCCAAAAGGGGGCTATCAAGATGACCCTCGCACCCTCCTCCCTGATTTTGCGTAGAACCAGAGGAAGCAGACAGAACGGAGGAAAAGCATAAGCTAGAGGAAAATCCCAAGGCACCCGCAGAGCATCCACCACCTCCAGAAGGTCCAGGGATACAGGGAAGCAAAGTGCCGAACCTGCCTGTTCCCCCTGGTTGCAAACAGATCGATTACTGGCATGCCCCAGAGACGCACAATCCCCAGGAAGATTGCCCTGTTCAGAACCCAGTCTCCTTGTCTGAGAGAGTGGCGGCTGAGAAAGTCGGCTCTGACATTGTCGACCCCCCGGATATGTAGGGCCGTCAGGGAGAGAAAAAGGACCTCTGCTAGCTGAAATATCGAGGTTGCAGTAGCCAGTAAGGAAGGTGACCGTGTCCCCCCCTGGTGATTCAGGTAAGCCACTACGGTGGTGTTGTCCGACTGAACCCTGACATCGGAGTCTGTAGGTGGTGTAAAAACTGGAGGAGCGCATACAGGGACTGCCCGTAACTCCCGCAAATTGGAAGACCCCAACACTTCCTCTGGAGACCACCGACCCTGGGCCAGACAAGGTCCGAAATAAGCCCCCCACCCCAAGGGACTGGAATCGGTTGTCACAAACACAGTCCGGAGTAATGACCCAGGGCACCCCCAGAGTCAGGCGACGAGGATCCATCCACCCAAACAGAGAGGCAATGGCGGCCCGGGACAGATGAAGATGACCCTCTAAATGACCCTGCAGAGAGTCCCCAGCCTTGGGCACATCCTGCTGGAGACATCGAGAGTGGAACTGTGAGCACGGGACAGCCGGAATGCAGGATGACAGAGTCCCCATGAGTGACGTGGCCTGACGCAGAGACAGAAATGGCTTGGTCACAACCACCGCCACCTTGCTCCTCACCGCTGAGACTTTGGTTGCCGGTATAAAACATTTCTGGGCAAGAGAGTCCAGCAGGAGCCCCAAAAAATTCTGGACCTGAACCGGACGGAGCCGTGAATTGGGGACATTGATGAGCCATCCCAAGGCCTGTAGGGAGGACATGACACGAATCAGACGGGAAGTTCATTGCCCCACAGAGTCCCCAACAACCAAAAAATCATTCAAATACGGAACTATTAGAACATCTTGTTGTCTCACATATGCCATAACCTCAGCCATCACCTTAGTAAAAACCCGAGGAGCACTGGAAAGACCGAACGGCATGGCGGCAAACTGTAGATGGCGAACCTGACCCTCCAAGACCACCGCTACGCGGAGGAACTTCTGGTGTGCTGGATGAATAGGCAGATGATAAGTGTCTTTTAAATCGAGCACAGCCATAAAACACCTAGGGAATAGAAGGCGAACGGCAGATTGAATGGACTCCATTTTAAAGGACTGGAAGTGGAGAAAGGAGTTCAATTTATGAAGATTAATAATAGTCCAAAAGCGCTCCCCAGTGAAGTGCATGATGGTCCTCCGCCATCTCAAAATGTTGCGGACTGATGTGGCCTTGCTCCAGGAGACCCACCTGACGTCCAAAGATTATTTTAGACTCAGGAAGCTGTGGGTGGGAGAGATGTACGGATCCAGTGCCGTTGACAGAAAGGCAGGGGTAGTGATATTGCTGAATAAATCTCTGGCCCACACGGTTTTGTCTTCAACAACAGACAACGAAGGTTGACTACTACAAATGACCCTGCAGATACAAAATACTACATATAGTTTGTATAACCTGTATGCTCCGAATACGGCGCAAAAAAAACCTTTTTCCAGGAATTGCAAAACAGACTTTTAACGAACCAGGAGTGCAACAGACTAATAGGAGGTGATATTAACATGGTGGTCAGTGACGGTGAAGATAGGAGACATGGTAATCTCCAGACGTCCACCAGTCACTGTGAATCACTCCCCTCCAGACCAAGCCTCCTAGAGGAGTTTCTCCGTAATTGTAATTTGACTGACTCCTGGCGCACGCTACATCCCTTGGAGCAGGAATATACCCATTTCTAGCACGCTCATGAGTCCTGGTCGAGATTGGACATGTTTTTCACCTCGCTCTCAATGTTCCAGAGAGTGCTGGAATCGAAGGTGGAGGACATGGTCATCTCTGATCATAGTCCGATGATATTGGAGACCAGAGATGTGTATCAGAAGGGGACTGATTATTTGTGGAGGTTCCCTGACACACTAGTTAGAAAGGAGAATTTCGTTAAGCTCCTCAAAGAGTGGTGGTCAGACTATTCCATAAATAATGCGGAGCACCGCTGAACCCCGGGTTTATTTTGGGAAACTGCAAAAACAGTCCTGCACGGTCATATTATGGCTTACAGCGCTCGAATGAAAAAGCGGGTTAAAGAACAATATTTAAAAGCCAGCACCACTGTCCGTGAAGCGTATTTGTTGTACAGGTAGACGATGACAGACATAGATAAAGAGGCGTGGCTGAAAGCCAAAAAGGCATTTGACACCTGGGCCAGTAGAAGGGAGGATCTCTATAGGAGCCGTCTGGAACTTGAATTGAACAGATTCGGTGACAAGGCCGGACACCTGTTAGCGTGTTTGGCGAGGGGCAAGCGGCCTACCCTCCTATATTGACAATTAAAGACAAGCATGGTAAGATGTGTTCCGACCCTAGGAATATCGTCCAGGTACTGGGGAAGCATTATGCTTCGCTATATGAGGAAAGGGAAGTAGATGAGTTGGGGGGGAGGAATGGTTAAGCTCCATAAATATGACTGGATTGACAGAGGAAGACAGGCAATTCTTGAACAGACCCATATCAGTTAACGAAATTGAATCTGTAATTAAATTATTGAACCCTGGCAAGGCCCTTGGTCCTGACGGCTTTAACGGGGCCTTCTTCAAATCATTAAAGGAACAAATTTCGCCTGTCTTGAAGGAACTATACAACAATATTTTACAGGGTGTCCCAATCCCGAAAAGAATGAACATGGCGTATATAAAGTTGATTCCAAAACCTGGTAAATCACCAACAGATCCAGCCAACTACAGGCCTATTTCACTTATAAATCAGGACCTGAAGCTTCTCTCAAAAATGTTAGCAGACAGGCTGGCAACAATCTTACCCAGATTGATATTGTCACATCAGGCGGGATTTGTCAGGGGACGTTCCACTGTCACAAATATTAGGAGAGCGATGCTCCTTTTGGATGTGGTAAGATACTAGGAGGGGGGGGCTCCAGCCACGGTCACCTTAGATGCCGAAAACGCATTTGATAATGTGAGGTGGTCATGGCTGGATCGGGTACTTGATCCCATCGGGTTGGTGGGCCCCTTTCACCAATTTTTTAAAATCTCTATATAACAATCCGAAGGCCTGTATTAGTATACCAGGCTTTTTGTCTGACACATTTAGGCTAGAAAAAGGTACACGTCAAGGTTGTCCGCTGTCACCTCTCCTTTTTAATTTAGCAATCAAGCCTTTAGCAATATATTTAGCATCGCTGAGCCCTCACGAAGGCCTTAAAGATGTTGAAGAGGGAGGTCAAACTATCCCTTTTCGACGATGATATTATCCTGTTTGTACAGAACCCACAGAGAGATCTCCAGTCCATCATGGACGATATAGAAAAAATAGGCAAATTTTCAGCACCATGGTGATGGAGATCTCCTGCTCCCTCCTGCAGCCTCTACCAACCTCCCCCAGCTCACATTTTCCGGTACACCGTACCGTTGCAAAAAAAGCACTGTCTGTCGCTGTCGCCAGGTTTTGAATGCATGCGGCTGTTTTGCATACGCTGCGCTCATTGGTTGCCGCAGCTGGCGGCAACCAATGAGCGCTAGTGCGCGATTTCGGGGTCAGACAGACATGATTAGGAGATTATATAGTAGATATAAAGTACAATCGTTTTGGCTTCTTTTCTTTGTCCACCCTGGGAAACTTTCGCCAACACAGTCACCGCAGCCGGGACATGAACTTCTATGTATTGACCCTTTATGTATGTATCTTTTTGTTGATAATTCTAAGCAGTATGTGTGGAGAAAACCAGGCACTGCTCATCGCCTGCACAATACAATCCCAACAGTGAAAAATGGCGGTGGCAGCATCATGCTATGGGGTGTTTTTAAGCTGCAGGGACAGGACGACTGGTTGCAAATTGAAGGAAACATGAATGCAGCCAAGTACAGAGATATCCTAGATGATAGGTCCAGAGCACTCTGGAAGAGGTTGACTTGGCTGAAGGTTCACCTTCCAACAAGACAATGACCCTAAGCACACAGCTAAAATAACAAAGAAGTGGCTTCAAAACAACTCTGTGACCATTCTTGACTGGCTCAGCAAGAGCCCTGACCTAAATCCAATTGAGCATCTCTTGAGAGAGACCTGAAAATGGCTGTACACTAACGTTCACCATCCAATCTGACGGAACTGGAAAGGATCTGCAAGGAAGAGTGGCAGAGGATCCCGAAAATCCAGGTGTGAAAAACTTGTTGCATCATTCCCAAGAAGACTCATGGCTGTACTAGCTCAAAAGGTGCTTCTACTCAATACTGAGCAAAGGGTCTGAATACTTATGACCATGTGATATTTCAGTTATTCTTTTTTAATACATTTGCACAAATATCTACATTTCTGGTTATTTTCTGTCAAGATGAAGTGCAGCATGTACATTAATGAGAAAAAAAACTAACTTTTTGGAATTTACCAAATAGCTGTAATGAAAAAAATATTTCATACATTTTCGGCAACATGAATGGAATGGAGAAGAAAGGAAATTACATCAAGGACCCTTTTTTGGCCAAATTTTCTTCACTGCTTTTATAGTCCACAATGCAGAAAAAAACACATCAAAAACAGCATCTGAACGCAATGCATTTTTTCACTTGCTCAAAAAAAAAACGGATCCTCAAAATTCAGGAACAACTCAGTGTGTGAACATAGCCTTCTAGTACAGAAGGACGTTGATTCTACACTTAAAAAGTAACTGCAGTTTTCTACCTGTGTTTCACAAAGAAGCCTCTAGTCTAGAGAAGTGAAAAAAGCACCAAAACCACACAGTTCAGCCGCATCCTTAGGGCCCTTTCACATCAGCGTTTTTTGAAATTTGCGGCAGATGCGGTGAAAAAACCGCATCTGCCGCAATTACCGTCATTTTTTTTTCCATTATTTCAAGAATTAAAAAAAAGGGCTCTGCTGTATTTTGATTACCAGCCAGGTAAAACTAGGCAACTGAGGGTGGGTGGCAGTCTGTACCTGCCTGTTGTATATATGCTGGTGACCAAAAATACAGCGGAGCCCCATATCATCAGTGCAAAATCTCACATGTGGGGGAGCTCCATTGTTTATTGCACATTAGGGAATCTGCAAATGCGATATGGTGTTTACTAATGACTTCAGCTAACTTTCCGCTTGGAGCATCAAATGGCGCTCCTTCCCTTCCGAGCCCTGCTGTGCGCCCAAACAGTAGTTTTCCACAACATATGAGGTATTGGTTTACTCAGGAGAAATTTCCCAATACATTTTAGGATCCATTTTATCCTGTTGCCAAGTGAAAATGAAACAATTGAGGCTAAAAGAACATTTTTGTGAAAAAAAGTACTTTTTCATTTTTGCAGATCAATTTGTGAAGCACCTGGGGGTCCAAAGTGCTCACTATACATTTAGATATGTTCCCTGGGGGGTCTAGTTTCCAAAATGGGGTCACTTGTGGGGGAGGTCTGTTGTTTAGGCACACAGGGGCTCTCCATACACGACATGGTGTCCGCTAACAATTGGAGCTAATTTTCCATTCAAATTGTTAGCGGACACCATGTCGTGTATGGAGAACCCCTGTGTGTCTAAACATTGGAGCTCCCCCACAAGTGACCCCATTTTTGAAACTAGACCACCCAAGGAACGTCTCTAGATGCATAGTGAGCACTTTGAACCATCAAGTGCTTCAGAAATTAATCCGTAAAAATGAAAAAAGGAAATTTTTGTGAAAAAAATTTGTGAGCAATTTCTAATTTTTCCAGCAAAATTAAAAGAAAAACATTTCTTCACTGACCACATCACATTTGAAGTCCCTTTGAGGGGCGTACATGACAGAAAACACCCAAAAGTGACACCATTCCAAAAACTACACCCCTCAATCTACTCAAAAGTACATTCAAGAAGATTATTAACCCTTCAGGTGCTTCACAGGAACTCAAGCAAAGTGGAAGGAAAAAATTGACATTTTAATTTTTCCAACAAAAATGTTCTTTTAGCCTCAATTTTTTCATTTTCTCATGGGCAACAGGATAAAATGCATCCTAAAATTTGTTGGGCAATTTCCCCTGAGTACACCGATACCTCATATGTGGTCATTAACCACTGTTGGAGCAAATTTTACATTCAAAAAGTCAAATGGCGCTCCTTCCCTTCCGGGCCCTGCCGTGTGCCCAAACAGTGGTTTATGGCCACATATGAGGTGTACTCAGGAGAAATTGCCCAACCAATTTTAGGATCCATTTTATCCTGTTGCCCATGTGAAAATGTAAAAATTGAGGCCAAAAGAAAATTTGTGTGAAAAAAAAAGTACTTTTTCATTTTTACAGATCAATTTGTGAAGCACCTGGGGGTTCAAAGTGCTCACTATGCATGTAGATAAGTTCCTTGGGGGTCTAGTTTCCAAAATTAGGCCATTTGTGGGGGAGCTGCAATGTTTAGGCGCATAGGCGCTCTCCTTACGCGACATGGTGTCCGCTAACTATTGGAGCTAATTTTCCATTCAAATCGTTAGCGGACACCATGTCGTGTATGGAGACCCCTGTGTGCTTAAACATTGGAGCTCCCCCACAAGTGACCCCATTTTGGAAACTAGACCCCCAAAGGAACTTATCTAGATGTATAGTGAGCACTTTAAACCTCCAGGTGCTTCACAAATTGATCCGTAAAAATGAAAAAGTACTTTTTTTTTCACACAAATTTTCTTTTGGCCTCAATTTTTACATTTTCACATGGGCAACAGGATAAAATGGATCCTAAAATTGGTTGGGCAATTTCTCCTGAGTACACCTCATATGTGGCCATAAACCACTGTTTGGGCACACGGCAGGGCCCGGAAGGGAAGGAGCGCCATTTGACTTTTTGAATGTAAAATTTGCTCCAACAGTGGTTAATGACCACATATGAGGTATCGGTGTACTCAGGGGAAATTGCCCAACAAATTTTAGGATGCATTTTATCCTGTTGCCCATGAGAAAATTAAAAAATTGAGGCTAAAAGAACATTTTTGTTGGAAAAATTAAAATGTCAATTTTTTCCTTCCACTTTGCTTGAGTTCCTGTGAAGCACCTGAAGGGTTAATAATCTTCTTGAATGTACTTTTGAGTAGATTGAGGGGTGTAGTTTTTGGAATGGTGTCACTTTTGGGTGTTTTCTGTCATGTACGCCCCTCAAAGGGACTTCAAATGTGATGTGGTCAGTGAAGAAATGTTTTTCTTTTAATTTTGCTGGAAAAATTAGAAATTGCTGATGAACATTGACCCCTTATAACTTCCTACCCCAAAAAAAACTTTTTTGCCAAAATTATGCTAGTGTGAAGTAGACATGTGGGAAATGTTATTTATTAAATATTTTGTGTCACATAACTCTCTGGTGTAACAGAATAAAAATTAAAAATTTGACAATTGCAAAATTTTCTAAATTTTTGCCAAATTTTTGATTTTTTCACAAATAAACGCAAAAATTATCAATCTAAATTTACTACCAACATGAAGCCCAATATGTCACGAAAAAAACAATGTCAGAATCTCTAGGATCCGTTGAAGCGTTCCAGAGATATTACCTCATAAAGGGACACTGGTCAGAATTACAAAAAATGGTCTGGTCATTAAGCTGCAAAGTGACTCGGTCCTTAAGGGGTTAATATATGTCTGTACAGAAGGTGCCAGCCCCTTAAGTTACGGATCTAATAAAGGCTCGTTTCACAATTGTTGTATTTTCAAATCAGGCAAGATCAGGTATTTCAGGAAAAAACCTGATCCTTTCAGGATCCAGTTTTTGGCACATTTAATAGTATCAGATAGCAACCTGAAGTGACCGGTTTCTACATGACATTACACTGGGGAACACAATTTTTTAGGAGTTAGGTCAGACAACTGTTCTAAATTAATTTTTGGATGCTGAATCCAGAAATGATCTCAGTTTTTCTCTATCACGTCAAGTTTTTGAACTATAGGATTTTTGTCTTCTCAAAAATATGTAAACTACTGTACCTAAAAAGTGTTGTTTTTTTTTTTAAATAGTACAAATATGAACAAAAAATGAAATATATAAGAAATAGGCATGACAAATATGTTTTTTAACACTATCATGTTTTTTTACAAAGGATACATATCGAATTGTAATCAGATAACAAGTCTTATTACAGATATCAGTGCAATTGTGCATCTCTAGCAGGTAAGTTGTGGAGGAAAAACTTGACGTGCTAGAAAAAAACTGACTACATTTTTGGAATCAGCATGCCAATTTTAGTATTAAATCAGCTCAAAAACCCAACTCAACAGAAATTTTTTTTTAAATTGTTCCCCAGTGTTATTCAAGTGAAATAGAAAAAAATCTGCAACCTGAAAAGATCAAGTTTTTTTCCTGAAAAAAAACAGCAAGTGTGAAACCAGCCAAAGAAAGTGAGAGGAAGTCAGGACAAATCCCTAACATGCTGGGACTGAGCCCATAATCTGTACAGTTTAACTCAATCTGGGATGTTTGGGAGCGATGTAATGGTGCTGTCACACGTCACGATATTGTGTAGGATATCGCATAGAAGTCACGGGAGCGCGCTCGTTTGGCGATGCAGATCGGGATTGCAGTTGAGTTGTCACATGGTGAGATATTGTCTCCGACTATGTGGCAATTCCGAGGTGAGATCTGGAATAGCGATCGTTAGGATTACTACATTCTTTAGCAGTGAATGGGAGAAATCGCGGAACACATCGTTATCGTGGTGTCACACTAGACAAAGGAGCAGATTGCATGATCGCAAATCTGCGATGAGCGATTCGACGCATTATCGTCGTTGTATCTCTGTGTCACAGGCTACAATATCATTTAGACATCGCAGCCACGCCTCCAAACCCGTGACGTAAGTGCGATATCATTCACGATATCGCGACGTGTAACGCCACAATAATAGTGATGTGCCATTTCAATTCTTAGCAAGAAAAAACAATTACCGTATATACTCGTGTATAAGCCGACCCGTGTATAAGCCGACCCCCCTACTTTTGCCCCCAAAACCTGGGAAAACCTATTGACTCGTGTATAAGCCGAGGGTGGACCCCAGCACAGGTATACAGCCCCCAGCAGTGTGGTATACAGGCCTCCCCAGTGGTAGTATACAGCAGCCTCCCCAGTGGTAGTATACAGCAGCCTCCCCAGTGGTAGTATACAGCAGCCTCCCAGTGGTATATATAGGCCCCAGCAGTATATACAGCAGCCCCAGTGGTATACAGCAGCCTCCCCAGTGGTATATACAGGCCCCAGCAGTATATACAGCAGCCCCAGTGGTATACAGCAGCCTCCCCAGTGGTATATACACGCCCCAGCAGTATATGCAGCAGCCCCAGTGGTATACAGCAGCCTCCCCAGTGGTATATACAGGCCCCAGCAGTATACAGCAGCCTCCCCAGTGGTATATACAGGCCCCAGCAGTATATACAGCAGCCCCAGTGGTATACAGCAGCCTCCCCAGTGGTATATGCAGGCCCCAGCAGTATATACAGCAGCCCCAGTGTAGGTATAAACAGGCCCTAGTGTATATACAGGCCCCAGTGGTATATACAGGCCCCAGTGGTATAGAGGCCCCAGTGTAACGCCACCATAATAGTGATGTGCCATTTCAATTCTTAGCAAGAAAAAACAATTACCGTAAAACAATGTGGAAAACCAATCACTTCAAACAATAAAATTGTATATGTGAGGTCTTTAACACATAATGTGTTCTTAAAACATACTGGGTAAATCCTAAAATTAATACTTTCAATGAAATGAAGACTGCTTCCATTAATTTAGTCACTGCTGGAATAAATGGAATCACTAGTGACAAATAAAGATATCTATTGAAAAGTTAGTAAGAGAAAAAAATCTAGAAGATATCCTTGATTGAAAATCATATATAATAAAATCAGTTCACCATAACTGTTGTCCACAGCTCAGATATAGGTTTTGCCATAGTCTTGGTTTGAGCCGAACTATCTAGTTTTACTCATCTTCATCTAACACATTCTTTATTGCTTGTAAAATTATTTTACACAGAAAACGCTATAATAGCATATGCATCAATGTGTTTCTTCTAGATGAAGAAAGGATGAAGACGAATTTGTTAATTTGAGTAGGACTATCCGATTTTACTAATCTTATTTGAAAACACTGAAATAATAAAATACAAAAAGTCAGGTCTTTATTTTTAAATGTAAACCTATTTTTCTGCAACATTAAAAAAATAAAGAACACATTAAACACAGGTTTAAGTACGTCTGAAAACAATTGTTCCCATTTATTGTAATTGACTAGCAATCTACCTATCAAACACAAAGGACTTCATATTTGTGACTTTTCTAGGCTCAGTAAATGATGTCATAAGGGTAATTTATCTTGCTGGTTTTATTGAAGCACTTGAGGGCATGGCAATAGTAAATTATTGTTTCAGATAAAGCCATCAGTGAAAAAAACATTAGAGACCTGCTGATTGCAGACATTGATTTTCTTAGTCTCTTTGTAAGATGAATGCATACTAAGAATGTTAATTAATTCCAAGGATTTGGGGGCATTAGGCGAGAGGTAGCATTGACTAGCATTGCATATTTTTAATTAGCACATCTTTTTAAAGTATTTACATTTTTTTCTTCATCTTCATACTTTTGTAGCATACATGTAAATGATTTACTATAATATTGCTTAACATTATGTTCTCCTAAGACTAAAGGTACCGTTAAACGCCACAACATCGCTGCGATATCGCCCGCGATTTCACGTGAGCGCACACGTTTCTGGCACTTTGGCAAGATCGCTTTGGAGATGTCACACGTATCGATGTTGCGTGCAACCTCCGGCGATCTGGCGTTCTGCAAATCGCCAGAACAATACCGGAAGTGATCTTGCCTTTCCACATCGCTGCATCACACAACACAACCACATCAGCAATGTGGGCATGCTGTTTGACGCTGTCGAAGAGCTAAGCATGCCAGAATGTGTTTCACCGCGCCCCTACCACTGCAATTGACTGACCCAAAAGCGTTACTATTGGTCAGCCTTGTCTGGCAAGATGGCCACTACATTACGCATTTGCCCTTTCTACAATCTCGCTATTCAAATATGGCGCCTTGGCCACGGGCAGCCAATGGCAACGCAGTAGTATTCACCACGGAAAACACAATGCCCAGGCATGCCTATGGGATTGATTTCAGGATCTCTGAAGTTACATCGTTATCGATGTCACACGGCACGATCCTGCAAAATCGCGAGGTTGATATCGCCTGCTGTCAAAGCAGTGCATAAAAGCTGTCAACTCACCACCAGCGATTTACCACCGTCGAATCGTCCTGTCACACGCCACAACGCACTTGCAATGTGATTTCAACATCGCCGAACCCGTGAGTTCCAAAGTTGCAGGCGAAATCGTGGCATGTGACGGTACCTTTAAAGTTTAACCCATATACTGCAGTTGCTGTGACATGGCCAAGAACATTGCAGCAAAAAAGACAAGACTAAGGCTGGGTTCACATTTGCGTTCGGCACTGCAGTGTATGGAGCGTATACGCATACGCAGTGCTAAACTAAAACATTTTAATGTGAATGCAGTGGAGATTGTCCACATGCGTTCACATGAAAATGTTCAATGTACAATCAGCGGCGGCGTCCGGGAGGCGGAGATCAGCGGCGAAGATCCAGGCAGCCACCGCTGAGCTCCCTGCCACTGCCGCTGGTTCATTTAAAATAGCCGTCGGGAAAGCCGGCGGTGAAGTCTGCTTTCCCAACCCGCTATTTCAAATGAACTGCTGACTTCATCAGCTGTTCATTTGAAATAGCGGGTCGGGAAAGCCGACTTCACCGCCGGCTTTTCCGCCGGCTATTTTAAATGAACCAGCGGCGGCAGGGAGAGAGAAGACAAAGAAAGAAGAAGAAGAAAGAAGAAGAGAACTGTGGGACAGGATTCACCTGCAGATGACCTCGGAGGAGGTCATATTCCGCAGCGTCTGTGTGTTTGCCAGCAGATTGCAATGCGCACAGATTGAATCCAATTCATTTTCTGTGCGCAGTTTTCTGCTGGCGTATAAAACAAGCACACAGCTACGCACAAAAAATCCAACATTTTGCGTTTGGCTGTACATAAATTATGCGCAGTTGAACGCAAACGCAGCCACAAACAGGCACTATGCATTCCCATGTTAAACATAGGAGTGCATAGTGCCTGCGTTCTGCTGACCTCCTTTCAACAATCTGGTATCTTTAGCCAGGAGAGTCAACTTGCATTTCCAAGAAGCAAAAGAGAAGGAACAGGATTGCCAGGCTGCATGAGCTGAAATCAAGCGTTTGTCTAAGAATCTTCTGAACTCCTGAAGGTCAAATTCTTGCTGTCCAACAAAATGATGTCTGTCTTCAGATCTTAATTTTCTTAAAGACTTATTGTTTGTCCACACAAACACGTTACTAATTGTATTATGCATGGCTTGCATTACTGCTCTATGATGAGTCCTTTTTGGGGCATGCACGGTAGGTCTCAATTGACAACCAGCGTGAAACTATGTAAAGGGATGTGGCTGTAGGCGCTGGTCATGTCATCAGACGGGCATGCACCCTGCTTTGCATCTGGATTTCAACATGACTTCAGGACTCTATTCCTGAGCATGCGTGGTAGGTCTCACTTGGACACCATGTTTTGTGAGGGCGTTTGACTGCAAATGCTGGTCACATGATCGGATAAGCAGGCTCCTCACTCGATTTCCAGATCTGGTTGGTCTTCTGCTGCATATGGGTGTTACAGCGGTGAGTAATCTGCTAATTAGATTAACACTATATATCTTGTTGACATTACGATTTACTAGCTCATGACGAAGCTGTGGGTATATGGCGACACGCCTTGGGCTGGACAGGCTGGCAATGGCTCACAGGGTTCGGATATCATATTCTTTGCTGAAATATGGGTTTGTATTTCCCTTGTTCCTCTAGAGATTTTTGAGATATTCAATGCATTATAACCCTCTACAGATCATTCTCCATTACAGCTAGGTCATTACTTTCTACTAACCATTATTATGTAATATATATACGGTATATATTATACATTATACACATGTGAGATTACCAATTTGATCTCACCAAGGACGTTCCTTTGGGGTGGTCACAAAGTAGTAGTATATTGCATATTTCTTCCTTTACAAAACCACTTTTCTGTTTAAGTTGTTTTTGTTTTTTTTTGTTTTTTAAACTCCTCCCTAAATAGCCAGGTAGCACCCACTCTGTATTGATTAGGCTCGATCCACAAGTACACTCTTTCACATTACGTGTGCCACTCTTTCCCTAAAAGGAGTAATAGATATGGACACTTTCAGAGGCATTTTATCTGTTAAGTGAATGCAGGTTTGGTATTGGATTTCATTAAAAATATTGAACTACATAGCCTCTACAGCCATGTTTTAGGCTGCGTTCACACATTGCGTATTTTGCCGCGTTTTTTTACGCGCGCTTTTCAAAATATGCAATGTGCCTTTTGTCTGTCAGCAAAGTGAATGGGAAATTCACTTTGCAGTGCAGACATTGTGTAAAAATACGCAGTGCGTTTTCCGGGAGAAAACGCAGCTTCGTAAACAATTGATATGTCAATTGTTTACGCAGCTGCTTCTGCGTATTCTCCCAGAGGGGAGGAAGAATCCTGCTTCCTCCTCCCCTCTGTGACAGCTGTGGCCGCCCATTAGATTTCACAGTGTATTAATACACACTGTGAAATCTAAATTAAACAAAAGCAAGTGTCTGAAAAATAAAAAAGAATGAATACTTCACCTGTCCGACGCCTTCTGCCGCTGTGCGATCCCCGGTTCCAAGTGAGATCTCTTCTGACAGGACCTGTGGTGATGTCAGAGGGGCGTTCCCGGGCACTCGCGGTCATGTGATACATATCACATGACCGCGAACAGCCAATCAGCGATGGGAACGCCCCGGGAACGCCCCCCCTCTGACGTCACCACAGGTCTTATCAGTACACCTCTCAAAACCGGAGACCGGACAGCGGCAGAAGGCACCAGACAGTGGGAGAAGGCACCGGAGAGGTGATGTATTAATTCTTTTTTATTTTACATACATTTGCCTCTGTTTAATTTAGATTTCACAGTGTATATTAATACACTGTGAAATCTAATGGGGCTGTCACAGAGGGGAGGAGGAAGCAGGATTCTTCCTCTCCTCTGTGACATCACTGCGCTTTCTGGAGTAAAGAAAGCGCAGTGTGTGAAAGCCCCTGCGTATATTGCTGCGCTTTTTTGCGCGGCCGAAAAACGCGGCAAAAACCGCGCGCAAAAAAGCGCAGCAAAATACGTAAATGTGTGAACGTAGCCTTAAAGTACACAGCATAGAAAGTACATGGATGCAGGATGAGTTAAAGAGAACAAATAGTGATGAGCGAGTGTAATCGTTACTATTTGCTACTTGCACAGATATTAGAGTATTCACGATACTCGTTCCTCGGCGAGTAACGCTGGTGCTCATGTGTGATGTGTCGATTTTAATTGAGCTGACACAAATTGCCAGCTCCTTTCAGGACACAAATGGAGTCTGCCCCCTTGTAAGAGCAGATTGAATGGAAGGCTTTCCCTGGGGGGCATAGCAAGGTGTTTTATGCATTGAAAGCCAAATAAGCGCACCTCCTTTCCTGTCCCGGAATTGCTTGTTTTATGGCTGGATGTGTGTGGGCGTAGCCTATTACTAATTGACTAACATAGGACTTGCTATTCAGACGAGTACCCGAGTATTACTAAGTACTTGTTACAAGTATAGCAATTACAAATATTTCACTACTTGCTTATCACTAGGAACCAACCAGCAGGATTTACTGCTATAAAGTGAAGCCAGAGCCTAAACACCTCATTACACCTAGCGACATTCCAGTGATCCCGACAATGATATGACCTGGCAGGGATCACTGGAATGTCGCTAAGTGGTCACTGGTGAGATGCCACACAGGCAGATCTACTCACCGATGCAGCGACCCCCGACGGTCATTGGGATCTGTCACTGTGACAGGCATAGCATGGAGATCGTTGGTCGTTTTCCCTGTGATACACACCGATGCAGCATGCCCAGTGGGACACCGACTATGAAAAAATTGTCCAGGCCATTCTGTAACGATCAGTGATCTCACAGCGGGGGGCCACTCGCTGCTACGTGTCACACGCAGCGATATTGCTGGCGAGGTCACCGCAACGTCACAAAACCTGTGATGTTGCAGCGATATTGTTAGCGATATTGCTATGTGTAACGGGGCCTTTACAGCCACGGGGATACTGAATGCAATCATACCTTTACTTCTATGATTCAAGGTTTGATTGCAGAGTTGGGTTGTTGTTTTTTTTAATACTCCCTTGTGGGCTCTAAGCCAAACCCTCCCCGCGTCACTATTTAGCACTGCAGCCCCAGGACACCTGACATCATGGATACTGAGAGCGATATCAGGTCTCCTGTGTGTGCCCAAGCTTACACTCCTGCCCTCTGTCCATCACATACTTATCAATGATTCTTCTGCTTGTCACGGTTTTTACTGTCATCACACGGGCAGTCACAGGACAGCAGAAGACCCCGTCCCCTCAGTCTCATCACAGTCACAGATGACAGTAGCACGGATCTGTCCTAAGCTCACTCTCACAGACCGAGGGAAGATCTCCTTCTGTGGCCTGTAAAGGTACCGTTACACACAGAGATATATTGCTTGCAAGTCACTGGTTGCAGTGAAATCATGGACACATTGTTCTATTTTGTTGCCGTGTACAAAATGGAACAATGTGTCCATGATTTTACTGCAACCAGCAAATTGCCAGTGAAATTGCTAGCAAAATTGCCGCGTGTGACGGTACCTTATAATAATAATAAAACTTTATTTGTATAGCGCCAACATATTCCGCAGCGCTTTACAGTACAATGGTTAGTATAAGAAAAATATTCGGTACAGAATGGTAATACAGAACATTAGTTACATACAGTAAACATAGAATCAGTGGAGGAAATACAATAAATAAGGCAAGAAATAAAGGTGACCCTGCTCGAAGGAGCTTACAATCTACGATGGGATGGGGTGACACAAAGTACAGGGGCTTATAACAATGAACATCTTATGTCTAAATGACTACTATTAGGGAGAATGATAGGCCGCCCTGAACAGATGTGTTTTTAGGGAGCCTCTGAAGCTATGCAAGTTGTGAATGGTCCTAATTTCTTGGGGTAGAGCATTCCAGAGGATTGGTGCAGCTCGAGAAAAGTCTTGGAGTCGGGAATGGGAGGTTCGGATTAAATCCGATGTTAGTCTGAGGTCACTCCCAGAGCGAAGGGGACAGGTGGGGTTGTAGACAGAGATGAGGGCAGAGAGGTAAGGAGGTGCCGTACCATGAATAGCTTTGCGGGTGACAACAAGCAATTTTAATATGATCCTATAGTGTATGGGCAGCCAGTGCATTGACTGGCACAGAGCGGAAACATCTGAGTAACTGTTAGCTAGATAGGTGATCCTGGCTGCTGCATTGAGGATAGACTGGAGAGGGGAAAGCTTACTGCGGGGGAGGCCAGCTAATAAAGAATTACAGTAGTCAAGGTGGGAATGTATCAGGGCCACGGTGAGGGTTTTAGTTGTTTCCATGGTGAGGAAAGGGCGAATTCTGGAGATATTTTTCAGGTGCAGGCGACAGGAGCGGGTGAGAAATTGTATATATGGGGCGAAGGAGAGATCAGCGTCAAACATAACACCCAGACAGCGAGCCTGCTGCCTGGGGCGTTATCGTGGTGCCGCACACCAAGAGGGAAATGTCAGGTTTAGGGAGGTTGGTAGAGGGCGGGATCAGAAGAAGTTAGGTTGTGGAAAGGTTAAGTTTCAGATAGAGAGCGGACATGATAGTGGAAACTGCGGTTAGACAGTCATTGGTGTTCTGTAATACAGCGGGGGTAAGGTCAGGGGATGAAGTGTATAGTTGTGTGTCATCAGCATAAAGATCAGCATATAAGGTCGAAGTGTCATACGATCCGTGCTACTTCCAAAGGAAGACCAGGACAATGGATCATCTGGTTGAAGTAGTTCTTTAATCTGATGCGTTTCGGAGCTATTTCCCACCTCCTTCCTCAGGCACATTGAATGTCCCTGAGAAAGGAGCTGGGAAATAGCTCCGAAACGCGTCGGATTAAAGAACTACTTAAACCAGATGATCCATTGACCTGGTCTTCCTTTGGTACCAGCACGGATCGTACGACACTTCGTCCTTATATGCTGATTTCTGACTGCGGTGACCTGTGGATGTGTGGATCCAGCAGCAGCTAATGACTAAGCGTTCATACTGGTTGTGGGTTACACAACCAGATCAGGTGAGCAGGCCTTTGTCGCCATACATATACCTCTATATAATAGAGATAAGACCCTATTGCGCATTTGTTTCATTTCTATTGATCAGCATAAAGATGGTACTGGAAGCCAAATCTGCTGATGGTGTGTCTTATTGGGGCAAGGTAGAGAGAGAAGAGAAGAAGGCCAAGGATTGAACCCTGAGGGACCCCAGTAGTGAGAGGAAGAGGGGAGGAAGTGGAGCCAGCAAATGATGCACTGTAAGAGCAATCAGAGAGAGAGGAAGAACCAAGAGAGAGCCATGTCTTTGATGCCGATGGAGTGCAGCATAGAGAGTAGGATGGTGGTCAACTGTGTCAAAAGCTGCAGAAAGGTCAAGAAGGATAAGCAGAGAGTGGTCACCATTACGTTTTGCTGTCAGAAGGTCATTGGTCACTTTGATAAAGGCAGTTTCTGTGGAGTGTAAGGGGCGGAAGCCAGACTGCAATGGATCTAAAAGAGAGTGAGTGGAGAGGTAATGGGTGAGGCGAGTGTAGATCAGGTGCTCCAGGAGTTTAGAGATGAAGGGGAGGTTGGAGACTGGTCTCTAGTTATTTGTGCAGGATGGGTCAAGGGACGTTTTCTTTAGTAATGGAGTAATAATAGAGTGTTTGAAGGAGGAGGGGAAGATGCCAGAAGAGAGGGAGAGATTAAAGATTGTGGTTAAGTGAGTGGTGACCACTGGAGAGAGAGACTGGAGTAGGTGTGAGGGAATGGGGTCAGTGGTGCATGTAGTGGGACGTGAGGAAGAGAGGAGCCTGGAGACCTCTTCTTCTGTGACTGGGTCAAAAGTGGAGAGTGAGCCAGAGGGGATGTGGGGACAGATGAGGGTAGCAGCGCTTGAAGGTTGGGAGCTGATTTCCTGACGGATGTTTTCTATTTTCTCTGTGAAGTAAGAAGCTAGATCATCAGCACAGAAGTCAGTGATGGGGGCCTGCACTTTAGGACTGAGGAGTGAAAGGCGTCAAAGAGTTTCTTTGAGTTGTTGGATAGTGAGGAGATCAGGGCGGTGAAGTAGGTCTGTTTGGTGAGGTGAAGGGCAGAGTTGTAAGTTTTTAGCATGAATTTATAATGGATAAAGTTTTCTGGTGTGTGGGTTTTCCTCCATAGACGTTCGGCACTCCTGGAGCATCGCCGGAGGAGTCGAGTTTGCGATGTGAGCCAGGGCTGTTTTATTCTATGATTGGAGGTTCTGCGGATGAGGGGCGCTACTTGGTCCAGGGTCCTTCTGAGTATCATTGTAGTGATTTACTGCCAGATTGAGATAGGAGAAGGAGGAGATTGGGGACAGTGATGAGTGTAGAGAGTCTGTGAGTGTATGAGGGTTAATGGCCTGTAGATTTCTGGATGTGTGATAGGTAGGAGTGTGCTGTAATGGGCGAGGGTTTGTGAGTGTGAAGGAGAGAATGTTGTGGTCAGAGAGAGGAAGAGATGAGTTGTCTAAGGAGGAGGTAGAGCAGAGCCGGGTAAAGACCAGGTCAAGGTTGTTAGCATATTTGTGTGTCTCAGAGGTTGAAAGCTGCGAGAGGCCAAGAGATGTGGTTAGAGATAGAAGCTGGGATGCAGATGGGGAGATGGGGCTGTTTATGGGGATGTTAAACTCTCCCAGGATGAGGGTTGGTAGTTCTGAGGACATGAAGTGCGGCAGCCACGCGGAGAAGTGGATGAACCTGGGGGGCGGTAAACCACCACTACTCTGAGGGGGAGGGGATGGAACAGTCTAATGGTGTGAACCTCAAAAGAAGGGAATGAGAGTGGTGGAGGGGGGGGGGATGACCTGGAAAGTACATTGTGGGGACAGGAGTAAGCCAACTCCACCACCATGTCTGTTCCCAGGTCTCGGGAATGGGAGAAATGTAAACTGCTGTAGGAAATAGCAGCAGGGGAAGCAGTGTCTGAGTCCTGGATCCAGGTTTCAATGAGGGCCAAAAGGTTAAGAGAGTTAGTGAGAAAGTAATTGTGGATAAAGAGAAGTTTGTTGCATGCAGACTGTGGATCCCAGAGGGCACATTTAAGAGGGAGATGAAGGTGTGCAGGTAATGCTAATGAGGTTAGTGGGATTTCTATGTGAGGTGGGGGGGGGGGTTGAAGTTGGAAAAGGGTGGTCCAGGATTGGGAGAAATATCACCTGACATGAGCAGTAGAAAGAGAAGGATGTGAGTAACTTTCGGCTCTGTGACATGGTTTTTGATCATGCAATACCCTGGAATTTGATGGGCTTAGATTATTGAATAGAGTGAGGAGAGTATGGGAGCAGGGCATAGTAAAGGGAAGTAGAGAGGGGCTGATATAGATAAAGGGTCATGGAGGGGGAATGAGGCGGTAAAAGTGGATGACTAACACACATAGATATAAAGCAATTGAAGTGAAGGACATGTGGATGTGTAGGTCAAAGTTAAATTAAGACAAGTAACAGACGGGTAGAGTTGTTACCTTCTGGTTAATTCTGGCTTATCTCTGGAATATCTCTACAGTCCACTTTTGAAATCCCACTTTGGCAAATCACAGAGGCCTTACACCTTGCAATTTATAGCTCTTGTGGTCAGCAGACAATATGCCAGGTATATAGAAGGGAGGGGTCAGAGGAGAAAGAGGGATACAACACACCAGGGTACAATTAACAAATTGCTGCAAAGGCAGGAGGCACGGACATACGGGGGCACATGTTCCCCTATAGCCCCATTCACACGTCCGTGTTTCCGCATGGACCGTGTCCCCGTGTGGAACAGGTGCATGTCCGTGTGCTCCACACGGCGATATGTCCGTTTTTTTGCTTGCACACGGACTGCTTTCG